>CM074718.1:268530263-269730263 GCA_037306005.1 Rhinophrynus dorsalis | reverse complement strand
AAAAAACAAAAAACAAAAAAAAAAAATATAGTTTTATTTAGGAATAGTTAACGTTTGGATTAAGTTAGGTAGGATTAGGGTTGACGTGGGTTAGGGTAAGGTTTAGGGTAAGATTTAGGGTTAGAGTTAGGCACAGAAGAAAAAAAAACAAAAAACAAAAAAAAAATATAGTTTTATTTAGGAATAGTGACTGTTTGGATTAAGTTAGGTAGGATTAGGGTTGACGTGGGTTAGGGTAAGGTTTAGGGTAAGATTTAGGGTTAGAGTTAGGCACAGAAGAAAAAAAACAAAAAACAAAAAAAAATATTTAGTTTTATTTAGGAATAGTGACTGTTAGGGTTAAATTAGGTAGGATTAGGGTTGGCGTGGGTTAGTGTAAGGTTTAGGGAAAGGTTTAGGGTTATTACGTAGGAATAGGGACTTGGGTGGGTGGGTATCTATTTAGAAAAAATTAAGGTAGGTAGGTTTAGTTAGAAGCTATTTAGAAAAAATTAGGGTAGGTAGTTTAAGATGCAGCGTCTTTACTCTGCTGAAGAGGCGTATGCCTTTTTGGCTTCTGATTCTGAAGCCACGGATACCGCCTCTGAT
Source organism: Rhinophrynus dorsalis (assembly GCA_037306005.1). Classification (NCBI taxonomy): domain Eukaryota; kingdom Metazoa; phylum Chordata; class Amphibia; order Anura; family Rhinophrynidae; genus Rhinophrynus; species Rhinophrynus dorsalis. Next base: position 269,729,675 of record CM074718.1, on the reverse strand, counting down.
TTTGATGTCTCACAGTTCACAGAGAGCTCCAGTGATAGCTCCAGTGATCTTGCTGGGCCATCTTCTAGGAAGAGGCGTACTTCCCCAAGAGTTGCCCCAAAAGCAGCCAAAAAAAATGCCCCAGAAGCAGCCAGAAAAAATGCCCCAGACGCAGCCCCAAGACGACATGCCCCAGAAGCAGCCAAAAAAATGCCCCAGATGCAGCCCCAAGGCGACAAGCCCCAGTTGCAGCCCCAAGACATGCTCAGAGACCTGCCGCAAGGCCTGTCCCTCATCCAGAGTCTACAGAATGGGTACCACCAGTGGGATTTAGTCCAGCAATACCCGATTTCACAGGCAGCCCAGGAATAAATGTAGATGTGGCTGGGTTTAACCAGGAGCAGTTTTTTAATTTATTTTTGGGGGAAGACATTTTGGGGGAGATTGTAGCACAAACAAATATTTATGCAGCCCAATACATTGCAGCCAATCCCACATGCTATGTTTCCAAGCAACAATCCTGGTACCCCACAGATGTTGCTGAATTCAAGATATTCTGGGCCCTAACTATGGCTATGGGGATAATTAAAAAGCCAAGCATCAAATCATACTGGAGCAAAAATCCTGTATGCAATACCACCATTTTCTGCCAAAAAATGAGCAGGAGACGCTATGAAATGCTTTTGCGCTTCATGCATTTCAATGATAATTCCCTGTGCCTCCCCAAAGATCACCCCCAGTATGATAGGCTGTATAAAATTCGCCCCCTTATAACTCATTTTCAAAAAAAAATTTCTGAAACCTATACCCCCAAAAAACAAATATATATTGATGAGTCCTTAATGAAATATAAGGGAAGGTTGGGCTTTAAACAATATATCCCCTCCAAGCGCTCCAAGTTTGGCATCAAATTTTATAAGTTATGCGAAAGCGCCACAAGACACACTCATGCTTTTCGCATTTATGAGGGCAAGGACAGCCAGCTTGATCCTCCTGGTTGCTCTGAATATCTGGGAACCAACGGCAAAATTGTTTGGGATCTCATTTCCCCCCTATTAAATAAAGGATACCATTTATTTGTAGATAACTATTATACAAGCCCCCTTTTATTCAAATCCCTTTTTTATTTTGACACTGTGGCCTGTGGCACTGTTAGGAGAAATTGTAAGGAGATACCCAAACAAATGGTCAGCTGCAAGCTAAGAAGGGGAACGTCCTTAGCTTTGTGCCAAGAGGAGCTGCTGGCAGTGAAGTTTAGAGATAAAAAGGACGTGTTCATGCTGACAACTATGCATGACGAGGGAACTGTGCCAGTCTCTGTAAGGCACGGTCATCAGGAAACCAGTCTGCATCAGAGACTACAATAAACACATGGGGGGTGTTGATCTTTGTGATCAACTCATGCAGCCGTACCTCACCATGAGAAAATCGAGGGTCTGATATAAGAAGGTTGCTATTTTCCTGATGCAGACTGCAGTTTATAATTCCTATATAATTTTTAAACTGGCAAACCCCACTCCAAAAATCACTTTTTTACAATTTCAAATGCATGTCATCTCCAGTTATTTGTTTGAAGGGGCAACAGCAGTTTTACATCAGAGACCCCGTTTAGGACACTTTGCATTTAAAATCCCCCCAACCCCCCCACAAGAGTAACCCAATGGCAAAAGGACAGATACCACCTTCTATTGTCCTGATTGCCCTAAAAAACCTGGGCTCTGCATTGGTGACTGTTTCAAACAGTATCACTTACGTGCAATGCAGTAATTCTGTAATTTAATTATTAGGCCACACATTCCCCCTGAAATATCCTATTTTTTTTTCTCCAAAACACATCCCTCCTTAGATCTAACACTATGAAAATATAATGGGAACAACTCTGTTTTTTCCATGTGTAAAAATGGAAACGTGCATGTTCTCAACTGAACCCAGTAAATCCCCCAAACCCTGACAAACCTATGCATATGGGGCACTGCCATACTCAGAAAATGTAGTTGAATTGAGGAAAATGCATTTTTACAAATCTCCAACTATTGTGTGCTTGAAATCCACAGCAACACCGAAATATAGGTGTGAAAATACAGGGTTTTCTCTTTCTTACTGCAGATTTTTGGAGGGATTGGTGGTAAAATGACTTAGAAAAAATTGCCAAAATGCACCTAGACTAAAACCCAGGGTTGTATTCCTTACTAAAACATATATTTTGGGGGTAAAATATTAATTGCAACATTGCTTAACACCCCAAATAATACAAAAGGCACCAGTTAAGACAGCTGTAAAAATGCCACGTCTGACAATGGAACGTGCTTGTTACCAATTGGGCCCAGTAGATTCATCAACCCCTGACAAACCTATTCATATGGGGTATTGCTGTACTCAAAAAAAGCAACTGAACATTAATCAATGCAGGTTTTTAAATGTTGACCTATCCTGTGCTTGAAATCCACATCAACATTGAACCCAAGTATGAAAAAAGCTGAATTTTTAATTTAAGTAAAGTTTTACAAGGGATTGGTGGTAAAATGGCTGTGTAAAAAAATTGAAAACATGCCTAAAATGAAAGCCTGGGTTGTCTACTTTCCAAAAATATACACTTTTGGGGGAAAATCTTAGAGTGGAGCACTGTAACACAGCCCCAAATGAGACATGGCACCAGTGATGCAAGCTGTGAAAATTCAAAGTGTGAAATTGGAAACGCACATGTTCCAATTTGGACCCCGTGGCTCCCCCAAACCTTGAGAAACCTATGCATATGGGGTATTGCTGTACTCAGAAGAAGGAGCCGAACACTAAACAATGCATTTTTAAAAACCTTCACCTATCCTGTGCTTGAAATTCACATCAACATTGAAACCTAAGTGTGAAAAACGCTGAATTTTTTACTTACATCAGGATTCACAAAGGATTCGTGGTAAAATGGCTGGGTAAAAAATTTGAAAACATACATAAAATGAAAGCCTGGGGTGTCTACTTTCCACAAATATACACTTTTGGGGGGAAATCTTAGAGTGGAGCACTGTAACACAGCCCCAAATGAGACATGGCACCAGTGATGCAAGCTGTGAAAATTCAAAGTGTGAAACTGGAAACGCGCATGTTCCAATTTGGGCCTCGTAGCTCCCCCAAACGTTGAGAAACCTATGCATATGGGGTATTGCCGTACTCAGAAGAAGGAGCCGAACACTAAACAATGCATTTTTAAAAATCTTCACCTACCCTGTGCTTGAAATTCACATCAACATTGAAACCTAAGTGTGAAAAACGCTGAATTTTTTACTTACATCAGGATTTACGAAGGATTCGTGGTAAAATGGCTGCGTAAAAAATTTGAAAACATACATAAAATGAAAGCCTGGGGTGTCTACTTTCCAAAAATATACACTTTTGCGGGGAAATCTTAGAGTGGAGCACTGTAACACAGCCCCAAATGAGACATGGCACCAGTGATGCAATGTCACGGTTTTTGAAGACTCTCAGACTTAAGGTTTGGTAAAATGTAACTTTATTAAAAGTTAAAGGCAGTCCCCGTAGGGTAAACATACATAACAATATAACATCAATAGAACATACAAAAGGTTCTACTGGCCTTGCCTAAATACCGGGCAAGGCAACCCAAGTGACAATATAAATGACAGGCTCTACCGGCCTTGCCTATACCGGGTAAGGCAACCGTGAGATGATAATTCCGGTTCTACCGGCCTTACCAATACCGGGCAAGGCAGCCCAATGGGATGCTGAATGTAGGCTCTACCGGCCCTGCCAATACCGGGTAAGGCAACCTTTAAGATGGAGAGTTACAAGGTTCTACCGGCCTTACCAATACCGGGCAGGGCAGCCCAAGGAGGTACTGTAGTAGGCTCTACCAGCCCTGCCAATACCGGGTGAGGCAACCTACAGGATGGTAACGTCAAGGTTCTACCGGCCTCACCAATACCGGGCAGGACAGCCTGAGCAAATAGACCAGCTGTTAGGTGACTAAGACAGCAGAGAGCATAAGTGTAGAGGTCTTACTCAGCAGAAATCTATAGCCAGGAATAATTAGACAACTGCAAGGAAGTGGACAGCGACTGACCACAGTACTGGATGTTCAGGAGCAAACCAACGTCCACACATTGGAACTAATGGTAAATAGCGCCACCAGGTTTAAGGAGTAAACCAGAGTCCGCACGCTGGAACCAACAATGTATATTGCAACCAGGTTTAGTGGAGCAAACCAGCGACCGCACGCTGGAACCAACAATGTATATCGCAACCAGGTTTAGTGGATCAAACCAGCGACCGCACGCTGGAACCAACAATGTATATCGCAAACAGGTTTAGTGGAGCAAACCAGCGACCGCACGCTGGAACCAACAATGTATATCGCAACCAGGTTTAGTGGAACAAACCAGCGACCGCACGCTGGAACCAACAATGTATATCGCAACCAGGTTTAGTGGAGCAAACCAGCGTCCGCACCCTGAACCAACAATGTATATCGCAACCAGGTTTAGTGGAGCAAACCAGCGACCGCACGCTGGAACCAGCAATGTATATCGCAACCAGGTTTAGTGGAGCAAACCAGCGACCGCACGCTGGAACCAACAATGTATATCGCAACCAGGTTTAGTGGAGCAAACCAGTGTCCGCATGCTGGAACCAACAATGTATATCACAACCAGGTTTCGTGGAGCAAACCAGCGTCCGCACGCTGGAACCAACAATGTGTATGCAATAGCGAGGAGAACAATGTCACTGGAGCGACAGCTGGAGCGCGAGACTCAGGAACTCGTACAGGTTAACCTGCGCGGTGCTGGAGCACAGGAACCCCGGAATACAGGCACACCAGAACGCTGGAACACTGGAACACCGGAACGTTAGCATACAGGAACACTGGAACACTGGAACACCGGAACATTAACGTACTGGAACACCGGAACGTTAATGTACAGGAACACTGGAGCACTGGAACACCAGAATGTAGCATACAGGAACACTGGAAACAGGCCCAGAGATCTGACAAGCAGTTCAGGCAGAGTGGAGTCAGAGACACCACGAAAGGGCAACCTGGAAGTGCTCAACCTGGGTTTAAAAAGGCTGTGTGAGGAGGGCTAATGACAGACAGCCAATCATGAATACTCAGCAGGTGATAGACACAGAGCAGCACGAATCACGGGCACCGTGATATGCAAGCTGTGAAAATTCAAAGTGTGAAACTGGAAACGCGCATGTTCCAATTGGGGCCTCGTAGCTCTCCCAAACGTTGAGAAACCTATGCATATGGGGTATTGCCATACTCAGAAGAAGGAGCCGAACACTAAACAATGCATTTCTAAAAATCTTCACCTATCCTGTGCTTGAAATTCACATCAACATTGAGACCTAAGTGTGAAAAACGCTGAATTTTTTACTTACATCAGGATTTACGAAGGATTTGTGGTAAAATGGCTGCGTAAAAAATTTGAAAACATACATAAAATGAAAGCCTGGGGTGTCTACTTTCCAAAAATATACACTTTTGGGGGGAAATCTTAGAGTGGAGCACTGTTACATAGCCCCAAATGAGACATGGCACCAGTGATGCAAGCTGTGAAAATTCAAAGTGTGAAACTGGAAACGCGCATGTTCCAATTTGGGCCTCGTAGCTCCCCCAAACGTTGAGAAACCTATGCATATGGGGTATTGCCGTACTCAGAAGAATGAGCCGAACACTAAACAATACATTTCTAAAAATCTTCACCTATCCTGTGCTTGAAATTCACATCAACATTGAAACCTAAGTGTGAAAAACACTGAATTTTTAACTTACATCACGATTTACGAAGGATTCGTGGTAAAATGGCTGCGTAAAAAATTTGAAAACATTCATAAAATGAAAGCCTGGGGTATCTACTTTCCAAAAATATACAGTTTTGGGGGAAATCTTAGAGTGGAGCACTGTTACACAGCCCCAAATGAGATATGGCACCAGTGATGCAAGCTGTGAAAATTCAAAGTGTGAAACTGGAAACGCGCATGTTCTAATTTGGGCCTCGTAGCTCCCCCAAACGTTGAGAAACCTATGCATATGGGGTATTGCCGTACTCAGAAGAAGGAGCCGAACACTAAACAATGCATTTTTAAAATTCTTCCCCTATCCTGTGCTTGATATCAACAGTAATATTGAAATGTAAGTGTGAAAATTTGCAAAAAAAAAAAAAAAATATTAACACAATTTTAGAACATATTTCTGGAAAAATAGCAACATAAAAAACTCCAAAATTCTACTGATTATTTACCTTATGTTGTCTACTTTTCAGAAACATGTACCTTTGTGGGACTTTTTTGGGTTCTGGCACCGTCAACTAAGCTATGATACTCACATGCCAACTGTTGAAAAATTACAGGTTGGAAATAATGGCATCCATCTTGTAATATTTACCTTGTAAATGTGAGAAAGTGATTGAATACTAGACATGTGGGGTATTCTCATATTCAGAAGAAGCAAATTAATATATTTAGGGGTATTTTTTTGTAATGAACTAATAGTATACAAATCCTGACAGGAAAATGTAAGCAAAATTTTGTTTTTTTTATTTTTTTCCTCTTTTTTTCTTTTTTTAATCAAATTAAATGAAGAGATAGTTATATAATTGTGGTACCAAAAGAAAGCCCTACTTGTGCTTAAAAAACAGTATATAATTTGTGTGGGAGTATTAAAGGAATTAAAGAAAAAATATGCTTGAACAAAGACATAGTCAAAAAAGTCAAAATTGCTCTGGTCTTTAAGTGAAATCCACCTCAGATTTGCCGGTCCTTAAGGGGTTAAGGGGTTAAATGCTATTTTTCTTTGCCATCTCCTTATTTACATTTGCATTTAACCACATTGCTTATGATGTAATTATTTTGCATTTGTTCCCCAAGGGTATTTACTGTTGAATATATCTCTCCAATCTAAATTCTGATTTTTCCTCGGGATGTTTCCCTTAAATAATTTATTCCAGTCTATTTGTTGCATTGATGCTGTTAAGATTTTTATGTTAGCCTTTTTAAAATTAAAAGTCTAAGTTGAACCTATACCATTTTGTGATTACGGTTTCCCAAATGTTCACCTACTTTAATACTGGATACAACGTCTGTCTTACTTGTTATCCCTAGCTGCAATATATTGTTATTTCTTGTAGATACTTCCTCTGTTTGTGACAAGTAGTTATTCCAAGACATACAAACCTGCTTTCCTTAGCACTCTGACAGGTCTTATTTCTCCAGTTAATATCTGGATAGCTAAAATCTCCCATAATTATAGTAAGCCCAAGATGCACAGCTTTTTTAATTTGCATTAACAGTTCAGCCTCAACATCTCATCAGTATTTGGTGGACTGTACCATATACTCACATTTTTTTTCCCTTTTACGCCACATTTAACTTCAATTTCTACCACAAGGACTCCACATTATCTCCAGTTTCCTCACAAATATTTTCCCTTCAACTTGGATTTAGTTCTGGTTTTAAATATAGGCACCCCCCCATCTGTTAATCCTGTCTTTCCTAAACAGGAAACAGCCCTCAATATTTACATTCCAATCAAGTGTATTATCCCACCATGTTTTAGTGTCACTGTAGGCAATAATGACAACAATGTAGGGTAAAGGAACACCACTTTATTGAATAGATATGAAGGCAAGATAGCAAACTCCACGTAAACGAGAGCCAGTACCAAACCCGAGCAATGAGATCCCATCAGGAATGGGAGACTGCTGCGGGATAGTTCTTAAGCGAAAGACCCACTGCTGGGTAAAGGTCAGAGCCCTGAATAGGATAGACAGACAAGGCCTAAGTCGGTCTAAATGGGCTGGGTGGTCAGAGACACAAGTCAGGGACCAGCAGGGAGAAGGAGGCCAGAACAAGGGTAGTACCAGTACAGCAGTCTACTAATACTGGGGTCAGACAATGGAGCAGGTAGTCAGCCAATGCCAAGGGTCATATCAGAGCAGGCAGTCAGATGCAGCCAGAGGTCAGAACCAGAGAGGACAGTCAGCCAATACCAAGGGTCAAAGCCAGAGCGGGCAGTCAGCCAATATAAGAGCTTCGGACATGGGAGAAATCACAGCCAGGCCAAGAGTCATACACAGGAGCAAGGAGAGCAAGGATAAAGGTACTGCACTGGAACACCATGTAAGGGTAATGACTGTGGCTTTCCATGCAGTTCATATAGGGTGCACTGGAGGAGGAGCACATAACAAGCACCACGGGGCTCCTTTAAGAGGCAACACGTGATGTCACTGGCACGCCACCAGATGACTGTCACCCGTCAGGCTATCTGGATGCGGAAGCAGCCCGCATCCAGAGATGCAGCAAGGCAGCCGCGAGGGGAACAAGAAAGCGGCAGGCAAAGTAAGTCACACGGTGACATTTGGTTACACCAATTTTGTCCAAATACTCATTACCCACCAGCAATTCCATTTTGCCTACCATACATCTTTCATTCTCCAACATACAATTAATTTTGTTGCCATTATTTCTTTTGCCCTCTACTGACCTTTGTTCTGCATTTAATAGGCGTTCCTCCATATAGCTAATTTATCCCCACCCCTTCTTCACCCCCCATGATCATTCAATTGCATCAAGTTCTAATCTACAATATATACCCGATTTTACTAGCTAAACCCTCCCCTCATTCCTAGTTTAAAAGCTCCTCCAAACTCCTAAGCATTCTATCTCCTTGCACAGCAGCTCCCTTACCATTAGGTGAAATCCATCACTACCATATATATTGTGTCCAAAAGCAAAGTTAGACTTTGCTCTAAAAACCCCAAACCCTCCTTCTTACACCAATATTTAAGCAATGCATTAAGTTCCCTGAGCTAATTATGGCTACCTGCATTTGCTCATGGCACTGGTAGCATGGGAGACAGCATACTGTTTGGTATTCTACATTCCTGGTGAAAGATTACTCTATCTACCCTCCTAATAATAGGGTCCCCTATTACCACCAACCTGCCTTGGATTCTGCCTACTCTGCCTCCAAGGACTTTTCTTATTGCTGCTAGAGGAATCAGACCTCTCTATTAATGCAAACTCTGAGTTATCATCATCAATATCTTCACAAAATCTTCCAAATCTGTTGGATTAAATACTCTCAGAGCTGTCCTTCCTCTTTCTCTAACAACTACCTCATCTCCTTACTGTTACCCAACCACACCCTCTTTGCACTACAAACCCTGCATACTCTGCTTAGTGAGCTCCCAGATCCTTCTGTTTGTTTGATATACATAATATTGACTTTTTTGCTTTCTACTATAGATATTTTGTTGTATAAGATCATTTAAGAATATCTATAGTGCAGGTTGTAGTGCATAGGGCTTAACCAACCTGTGGCCCTCTAGCTGTCACTGAATTTCAACTTCGGTCATCCTTAGATGGCCAGCGACTGACTCCAATGAAGTGAATTGTAGTGTGAAGACATCAGAAAAATTATAGGCTGCCCATTCCTTTTAAAGATATAGAAGATATGTTTATAATTAAGGTAGCTTCTAAAGCAGTATACAGACTTAAATATATAGGTGCCACAACCTCCACAGCTACTTTCTCTGGGACCAAAAAAATTGCTGCAAACCATCTCTGGAGATTGAACTAAGAAGAACTGGAGAAATTCTGGGTAAACCAAATGCACCATATGGACATGTAAAATTTCTCTAAATTCCTCTTGAAATGGCTCTTTAAACTTCTTGAATTCTAGAGAGGTTTCCAGCACAATTGCACTGGACACATCTTTAGCATTCACTGGGTTAAAATTCTCATTATTTTAATATGAATTTTGGGGAACTTTTATTTCTCCCTGCTGTGATACAGTTAATTTTCCACAGAACTGCTCCAATTCTGATGTGTACCTCAGAGTCAATATGTATATTGTTCATAAGTAAGCACAATGTCTGAAAAGAAAACACTTTCACAGATGGAGCTAAAACTCGTCTATCATTGTCCATTTTTGGAGGGAAAAACAGTAGTTAATGGGTTATCACAAGCACATGGTGCAGTACAGACTAACAATTCTCAAGATCACTGGAAATGGCAATTCTCTTTTATTCTCCATCTGAAATTGGACCATTGTATTACTGAAAGATGTTGGAGAGGCTCTCCAGAGCAACAGAAGCACTTAATATTGCAATTCAACAAGTTTTTCAGAGATAAGTGCACAGAAAATTCCTAACAGATATTTATGGACTATGTCCAAAAATTTTACAGCACGAAGAAATCAGCAAGCTAAGGAGGTATATCTCTGGAGCAAACCAACTGCAATAAAATGGAGCTTTTAACACCTTGAATGTATGTATGTTTATTTATACAGTGTCACTAGGCACATAGTGCTTTACACAGCTAAACAGGTGTACTACAATGCCGGGAATAAATCTAAATGCAGTTCTCAGTGTGCGCTCGTCACATTCTTTTGGTTTGTTGTCTCCCTAAGTGGAAGGGTATCCCAGGCATGGGCCCTTGCTTCTGTGTGCCTAGAGGGAAACAGCTGCATCCCACTGACGAGGTCCACATAGACCGAAACGTACATCTGGGGTTGTGCTGTTTCTCTCGTGCGGAGAGGATTTGCCTGACATTTCGGGGCTGGACTGCCTGTGGGTGGGACCAGACTGATATGAATATGGAAACTTCCTCTCTGCAATGGCACATGGAAGCGAAAAATGTGACTTGAGCAGCACCTGAGAGGCCACACATGCCTTGAGCAAACTACTTCATTTTGCTCTTTCTCGGTGTGCGCTCATCACATTCTTTTGGTTTGTTGTCTCCCTAAGTGGAAGGGTATCCCAGGCATGGGCCTTGCTTCTGTGTGCCTAGAGGGAAACAGCTGCATCCCACTGATGAGGTCCACATAGACCGAAACGTACGTCTGGGGTTGTGCTGTTTCTCTCGTGCGGAGAGGATTTGCCTGACATTTCGGGGCTGGACTGCCTGTAGGTGGGAACAGACTGATATGAATATGGAAATTTCCTCTCTGCAATGGCACATGGGAGCGAAAAACGTGACTTGAGCAGCACCTGAGAGGCCACACATGCCTTGAGCAAACTACTTCATTTTGCTCTTTCTCGGTGTGTGCTCGTCACATTCTTTTGGTTTGAGTACTGAAAAGATGAATACAAGTCAGTACAAGAAAATGAAAGGAAAAGAGATCCCTCCCCAGAGAGCTTACAGTCGAATTGGGTATACTGGATAACAAACACAACACAATATAAGTGCAGGTTTTACAGTACACCAGTTGTCCACAACTCTGCAATGCATTAGTTACCTCTATAGTATTATATTAAAGCTATAAAAGGGGATGTAATTACTTATTTACCCCATGGAACAGTCAGTTTGCTCCAGAATTGCACCTAACTTTATGGACAAGGCCGAAGGGTTTATGGACAAGGCCGAAGGGTCCTAGGCAGAAAACTGATGAGGAAGCATTCTGCAGCAAATTAAACGCACCATGAGTCGGGGGGATAAAAAAAATTCCCATTGATTTAAATTGCAATGCATTGGCTAAATCTCTAGAATTTAAGAGGTTTAAAAGCCCCACACCAATGGCTTGAGATCCACCTTATAACCCCTTCCTAAAAGTGGACCTGCCTTGTATTGGTTGCCTGCTACCCAACAAGAGGTCCAGCGAGACTATGCCACTCTGTAGACCTGATCTTCATGCTGGCGGGGGCCTAGGCCGCTCAACCGAGACCTCGCATGCAGGTCCCGCTGGCGGGAGCTTCAGTGCTCAAAGAGATCGAGGTTTCCTACCAGGTACATGACTTCCTGGATTGCCTTCCTGCATATACCGAGCCTGAGAACGAGCCTGTTCAATGAAGGGGACCCCTAGGTGAGACGCACTGTGACCTTGCTACCAGCCTTCATCATCAACGCTGGTATCCCTTGACAACGAGGCCCCAACTGCAACACCTTTAGTGGCCGGACTGCACCTGCTGCATTGCCATTTACAGTGCGGATGCAGCTACATAGGGCTCGATCCAAATGTTGGCGTTAAAACCAACGTGAAGAAAAAAACTGCCTTCGCTCCTTAAGCAAGACCAGGTAACGTGAGATTCAAATCTTCCTTACCCAGAAAGCCTAAGGAGCGATAACCAACAAAATACACGTTAACCTTAAACCTGCGTTGCATAGAAAATCTTACCTAAAAACACACGATAAAAATGTTACCTAGCACCACAGCCAATCACAGCACTGCAAAGTATCAAGTTCAGTCAGAAAATCCAAAACCCACGTCTCCAGTTCTGAATAGCTTTCTCTGTGCTTCCCTACCCAGCCACTAGGGGAACACAGAGAAGGCTTTCAGCACCATGGACAGCTTTGAATGCCATAGGGATGTGCACTGCTCACCCCTGTGGCATTCAAAGGGTTAAAATCAATAAAACTAGTACACCAAGCACTACACAATGCCCCCTTCCACATCCCCCCCCTTAGTATGTCACATGTATTGCATATATGGGACATACTAACCCCATCCACATCCACCTCATGGACTTCCATGTAGTGGACAAATCTGTCTTTTATTCCACAATTAACCCTTTGAGTACCAGAGAGGTAGGAAAGCATTGCTTAGCATGTTTCCTACCCCTCTGGTACCCAAAGGGTTAATAGGCAACGTATGGACTACATACCTTGCCTATATATATATATATGTGTGTGTGTTTGTGTGTGTTTTAAACTTTTTTTTAATTAAAATAGTATTATTAGACAGTTTAACTTAGATCTCATTCATTGTTAACCCCCTACCTCCTGTGTCCCATTGCTATTAGTACTTTTGCTCCACTCTTCTTCAAACTGAGAGTACAATTACAACGCCTTGTGCAAAGGGACGAATGCACAAGGCGACGCCAGGCAGCTGGGCACAAAGCCAACGCGTGAGGAGAGGTATTGGAGGAAGCGGGCAGCAAGTACAAGCCTACCACCCGCTTCCTCCAATGTCTCTGTCCCCTCCTCCCGCTTTCTCCAATGCCTAGGGGTTTTATTATGCTGCGGGCTTCACAGCCGCCCGCAGCAAGGGAATTATTAATAAAGTAATAATGTATACATAGAGATGAGGGGAGCGCTGCACTCACAGTGCAGCCTGCTCCCTCAGTTGTATGTTAACCCTTTGAGTGCCAGAGTGGTACTCAACGCATTGCTTTGCAATGCGTTGCGTACCACTCTGGCACTCAAAGGGTTAACTTAGATCTCAACCATTAATGATGCCCTACTTACTGTGTCCCTTTGCTTTTAGTACTTTTGCTCCACTATTTTAATTAAAAAAAAGTTTAAAACACACACAAACACACACACATCTATAGGCAAGGTATGTAGTCCATACGTTGCCTATTAACCCTTTGGGTACCAGAGGGGTAGGAAACATGCTAAGCAATGCTTTCCTACCTCTCTGGTACTCAAAGGGTTAATTGTGGAATAAAAGACAGATTTGTCCACTACATGGAAGTCCATGAGGTGGATGTGGATGGGGTTAGTATGTCCCATATATGCAATACATGTGACATACTAAGGGGGGGGATGTGGAAGGGGGCATTGTGTAGTGCTTGGTGTACTAGTTTTATTGATTTTAACCCTTTGAATGCCACAGGGGTGAGCAGTGCACATCCCTATGGCATTCAAAGCTGTCCATGGTGCTGAAAGCCTTCTCTGTGTTCCCCTAGTGGCTGGGTAGGGAAAAGCACAGAGAATGCTGTTCAGAACTGGAGACGTGGGTTTTCTACTCTTACTTGTGTGCTGTACTCCAAAAAAAATAGGCGTTAGATTTCTGGAGAGAAATGTTGCAATTTAACGCGAGTTAGCCCTAACTCCAACATTTGAATAGCTTTTGGCGTCGTTTGTATATTATCCTCTATGGGTGAGATCTTGCTGTTCTGGCGACGGGCGATGTCTGTTTCAGAACTGGCGTCTCTTGTTTCTAGTAGAACATTTGCATTGCTCAATTGACGTTAAAACCAGCGTCTCCAGTTTTTTCTGGCAACGCCAACATTTGGATCGAGCCCATAGTGAGTAGACCTACCCGGGGCCTAACAGGGATTATATCTTTTATTTGCTCTCGGATACCCAGAGATTTCTCGAGCTGCCCTCGGGGGCCTTCTAAACTTGATCACAGGCAAGAGCCGAGATCTTGGGGGATGCACAGATAATACACCGCTGTTATTTCTGTCTTTATAAACTGGGACCTTGCCTCTGCTGTGTTAGACACTATAATACAGGCTCCAACCCCAACAGTGCTGGGGGGTTACTGAGTTCCATTCCTCAACCGTTTACACGTTTGACACCCAGGGCTGGTGCAAGGATTTTTGCCATCCTAGGCAAAACCTAATTTTGCTGCCCCTTGGCTCTACCACTTGCTCCCCACCCCTTTATACCCCACCTATTTTCTTGTCCCATCAGCTCCAACTTGCCCCCACCAGCTCCAACTTGCCCCCACAAGTTCCAACTTGCCCCCACCAGCTCTACTTTGCCCCATCAGCTCCAACTTGCCCCCACTAGCTCCACTTTGCCCCCTATCAGCTCCAACTTGCCCCCACCAGCTCCACTTTGCCCCCTATCAGCTCCAACTTGCCCCCACCAGCTCCACTTTGCCCCTCATCAGCTCCACATTGTCCCCACAGCTCCAACTTGCCCCCCAACTAGCTCCACTTTGCCCCCTATCAACTCCACTTTGCCCCACCAGCTCCACTTTGCCCCCACCAGCTCCACTTTGCCCCCACCAGATCCAGCTTGCCCCCTCAGCCCCAACTTGCCCCCCATCAGCCCCAACTTGCCCCCCATCACAGACCTGTAGCTGGAGCTCCCACACGGTCTTCTCTACTCCCATTGCGCTCTGCATTACTAAAGAGCTGACATCGACAAGGGAGCGCAGCAGCTAGGGCAGAGCATGACGCGGCTGTACACGCCTAGCGGGCAGACCTCAATGACAGGTCCCGCCTCCTGGTTGTGACAGATACACAACACCGGCCCTGGGCGCAGCTCATCTCTGCTGCATTCCTGCGCCCCCAGTACATGTGCGCCCTAGGCCGGCGCCTACCTCGCCTATAGGTGGCGCCGGCCCTGTTGACACCACTCTTGGACACTCTCCTACACCTCTAGCTCTGGCCTTGACCAGACCTCTCTGACTTCAACCCCCCTCCTAAGATTGCCCTCCTTTTGTTATTTTATGTCCCTGTTCTTAACCCTTCCATTAGGCCTGAGCTGTACTCTCTACTATCACTGAGGGGATCTTGTCTGCCTTGCCCACCTGCTTTGGCGGCAAGTGTTTGTACAATTTCCCTCTTTGGATTATCTGCCTGACCTGCACCTGGCTTACCCTGAGTAAATTACCATTGGTCACCTAACCTCCCTGTCATCAAGGCTGCTCAGAGGTTGCCATCCAACCACCCAATCTAGTTCTCTAGATAGAGACCTGCATGATACCCAACACTTTTGCTGCACCAAATTACATCAACCCTAACTCTGCTGTGGAATATAGCTATAACTTGATCTGATTCTGCAGACACTGTTGCCCCCCCCCGGCTTGGTGATGCTGGAGCTGGGCCATCCTACCTGCAACTGGCACTGACCTGGGTCACTTTGTCCTTCTGAACTGTGTGTCAGTTTACACTGAGACCCCTTTAATAACCTTCCTCAGTTCAAGCTACACTTATCCACCTTTCTGCTTCTCCACTCTTTCAGTATCACCTCACTATGCCATGATAATAGCTCACCTTGAATGTCCGGGGACTCCCCCCCAGAGGTTCACCCCTTCTAGAGGACATGCTCTTTAGAAATCGTAAATGCAAGTGTAATTAATGTCTTTTCAAGGATGTTCTTCTGTATCATGTGTTCAGCTCTTCTAACATGACCGGAAGGTTCCGCAGGAAATCGACTAAACTCCTACCTGAGTACTTCTCTGCTCCTGTTGACTGTGTAGCCCATCCACCGCAGCTACTGCACCTACCCTCTTCTGCTTTTGGAGCTCTTGCATACATGTTATTACCTGCAATGAACTCTCCTTGTACTAAACAGGACTTTTTGAAACAATGCCTCCTTACCCTCAAACAAGATTTACAGGCAGACTTCAAAGCCTCCATAGCGGACCTCTCCTCTGACCTTAAAGGAGTTGTTAACCACCTAGAGAAAATGGAAGAATCACACACGCAAACTGCAACTCACTTCACTGCCTTGGACACTGAGGTTGACTCTCTTCACACAATTAGACTCGCTGAGGGATGCACAGGAGGATTTAGACAACAGATCCCACCAAAACAGTCACCGAATCTGAGGTGTCCCTTAGGACAAAGTCCTTGAGGACTTTCTTTGTAAAATCTTTGCAGCTCTTCTTCCTGACAGGGACCCAGTGAAGTTCATCCTTGATAGATCACATACAGAAATAGAACAAAGGTACCCACGCACTCAGACAAAAATAATCCTGCCCATTTTTCTAAGACACAGTCGCCTTAAGAGGTGCTTCAGGGAAAGTATCTAAATAAACTGAGAGGGAAACAAAACAGGAAACCCTGTGGCAATAGCACACTCAACAGGCTAAACTGTGACAAGAACGGGCTGTTGGGCAAAAAAGGAAAGAAGAATCAGGGGGGATATGAAAATTCTAAGCTACCTGACAGAGAAATAACTTCTCCAGTCATTAAAGGGATAGTATTACTTCAAAATTACTATCCCTCATATCGTAGCCCTTAATAAACTGAGTTAAATAACACCAGCGGCATCTCTCAAACCTATATGGTTTAAGAGATAGCCGCTTTCAAAGTTTCCTCTCCCCTGCTGTCAGTGTTCTGCTGCCAGCAGGAGAATCCGGTCTCTGAATCAAGCGGAGGCTCTTCAGCAGAGCTGATATCTCGGTAACCAAGCATACGTAGAAGACTGTTTCAATGAATCATTTTTCCTTCCATAATGAGATATCGGCTCTGTTTAAGAGCCTCCGCCTGTCCCGGGACCGGATTCTCCTGCTGGCAGCAGAAAGCTGACAGCAGGGGAGAGGAAACTTTGAAAGCGGCTATCTCTTAAACCATAAAGGTCTGAGAGATGCCGCTGGTGTCATTTAACTCAGTTTATTAAGGGCTACAAGGGTTAGTCATTTTGAAGTAATACTATCCCTTTAAGTGAATAGACTCCTCCCTTGCCCTTCTGTGGATCGGACCACGTGAGGGTAGGGAATCAAATGAGTTTGAAAATAAATATAAAATACTTCTTTATTTCTGGGTGGTTTAAAAATATGTAATTAAATTCACACACAAACACACAGACAAAATAAGGGGGTGACCCTTTATACAAAAGGAGTCCCCTTTAAAAGCATTTGACAGTGGTAGCAGCCTATACAAGCAAGCCTGCTCTCTTACATGATGACTAATGTGTGACAATATAAAGCTCTTTCATCCTAGACATCCAGCTCTTTTCATAGGCTGGATGTCTGCTTACGTACTAAATATTATTCTTAGGTCCTAAATTTTTTAAATAGGTATAAGGATCTCTTTATACAAAAGGAGTCCCCTTTAAAAGCATTTGACAGTGGTAGCAGCCTATACAAGCAAGCCTGCTCTCTTACATGATGACTAATGTGTGACAATATAAAGCTCTTTCATCCTAGACATCCAGCTCTTTTCATAGGCTGGATGTCTGCTTACGTACTAAATATTATTCTTAGGTCCTAAATTTTTTAAATAGGTATAAGGATCTCTGCAGGCGCCCTGCTGTATCTGGTAACTGAGAGTCAACTACGACAACGCATCCATTTAGTTGGCTAACTGTCCTAGTATAGTTTTCTCTTAGCTGTATCCCAGAATAAAGTTCAATAGCTATAATTCTTAAATCTGTGTTCATACAGCGCCAGTTTCCATTGATAAGTTCAGGTACCTGATATTTTCTGCAGGTGCCCTGCTGTCCTAACCCAAAGTAACAGTTTAACCATATATCTCAATAACATACTTAACTGGCATGGGTTGTCAATTAATCAAAGCATATGAGGATCTCTGCAGGCGCCCTGCTATATCAATAAGCTATGAATATATCATCTGCAGGTGTCCTAACTCAACCTCCAGTACTAAACCCAACCTCCAGTTCTTAGATATATCAAAATAACATATGTAAGCTCATTAACAATATTGTCTCCACTAATTTAGAAGACCCAGATGATGGCATTAGGAGCTTGTAACTTTCTAAGAGAACGGCTACTCATGTAATCTCATTTGTAGCTTAATCTTGTCATCGGAGGATGCTGGGGGAAGTGACGGGAGCAGAGGCTGTGCGGCAAACTATGGCAAGAGCAGTTCAGCAGGAAGTAGGCTGCTGGGCATACTTTAAAATGTAATTTTCTTGCAAATAAGGTTTTTTTAAAAAAATAAATAAATAAATAAAAGTTTTATTATTATTCGCTATCTATTCTACATGTTGATCAAAACTTGTAAAGTGGTGATAGATCCACTTTAAAGGGATAGTAATACTTCGTTTTAACTTTATTTTATTTTTGTAGGCATTAAAAAAACATGAAGAATGATATAAGTCTTATCTCTCAAACCTTTATGGTTTAAGAGATATTCACAAGCAAAGTTTCCCCCTCCCGCCCCTTTTTCCTAGTGTAAGCCATCTCTTCTCAGATGTGAATCTGGTTGTGAGACCAGACAGATAACAGCAGGGGACAATCTTCTTTGTATGAAACGAATGAAAGCCCTTCCCCCCTTGACAAACTTTTCAGCTTTTTCCCTTATCTTAATTGAAGATTGTCCCTCTCTGAGGTCTACCTGGGCACCTCCCTTCTGATCTGGCTGAAGGGGGGGGGATACTTTGCTTGTGAATATCTCTTAAACCATAAAGGTTTGAGAGATAAGACTTATATCGTTCTTCATGTTTTTTTAATGCCTACAAAATAAAATAAAGATAAAATGAAGTATTACTATCCCTTTAAATCAATAGGCACTTTTATTTATCCCTTATGATGAACTTGGTTTGTTTCTGAATTGCTCCCAACTTTTCTCCTTAAAGGGATATTAATATTTCACAAAAAAAGAAGCCCCAGTTGATCTTCATAGTATTTGGGCTGTGGAGAGCATTAGTTCAATACTGTCTGAGCTGTAGTTCAACAGTAATTGAATGATAAATTATCCTCCTCCTGACCCTTTTTCTGATGTAACACTGCTCACTTCAGAGCAGCAGGATGGTGCCCAACTGGATTGCAGAGAGGGGCAATCTTCAGTGAGTATAAGGGAAAAACCTTATTCTCACAGTAAGAAGACTGTCCCTTGCTGTGAGCTGTCCAATGAAGAGACCAGATTCCACATCTGAGGGGAGGGTAAAAGGAGCAGAAGGGGGATACTTTATCATTCAATTAGTCTTAAAACTATAACTCTAACAGTACTGAAATAAAACTCTCCATGGCACAAATACTATGAAAATTAATTGGAGCTGCTTTTTTGTGAAACATTGCGATCACTTTAAGAGAAGGACAAAGAATAGATAGCTAGATACTGCTAAGTAACGCAATGGCATCAAAGATAAGCAAAACAAGAGGTTATACAGACTGCTGTCTGCAATCCATAGCTAGGCTAGTAAACAAGGTTACAATTTACTACATATAATTACATAACGTAAACATCTGCTCCATTGCTGAATCAAGTAAGAATTATTATTTTGCAGCATATCAGATTTTTATTTGTATTAGAATTTAAATTAAGGGCCAGTTTGATCAAAAGGCCATAAATTGAATCCCTGAATTACAGTATAGCTTAAATTACACAATGACTAAATGAAACATGGCAAAACATGTTTAACTCAATACATTTCTGCATTGTTAGCAGCTGAGACAGATGCAGGCTTAAGATAAAATGCATCTGGTTTTAAGAGATAGCCAGTTCAAACCTGATAACATGTTGCAGTAATGAGTGGGTAGTGTATTTACACTAAGGTACAAACTGGTAATTGTTTTTTTTGATATACATTGTGTTGAGTTTACGAAGGTGAGGTTCTAGTGCAGAAGGGATTAAAAATCCCAGTTATATAATCTGTAATTTTTATTTGTGCCCACAGTTTGCTTCAGAATTACTCTAGTATGTGACTTACCATAACTGTTTATAATTGCACTGAGAGGTTTTGAATTTAAAGTGAATCTGTTACATCAACTTTTAGTCTCAGTAAACATATCTCTATACACCGCCAAAGACTTGTGCTTTAGTTTTTAACCACAGCACAGATTAGTTTTCTGACTGCCTGCACAATTACTTTCTTACCAGTGCTGAAATCACCACCCTCTTTCAACTTACACCAAGTGGGGTGGAATAATCATGTAAATCCAGCTAAGTGATATGGATGCTCCTACCGGGGCGATATATTGGAAAAATGATAATTTATCTTTAAAGGAGCAGTAAACTTTTTTTTATGAAATCACAAATTTTATAGAGAATTTCCTGCTGAATAAAACAAGGGCACTCCCACTGCTGTCAGATTTTTTTTATTCAAAATTTATAGCAGTTCAAATAACCAGGAAGTGAATGTACTGTGTTTTACTTCCTGATAGTTCTAACTGACAGGAAGTGACAGGCAGTTTCTATCACATTCTATGGAGAATTGTATGTCTCTGACTTTCCTCTCCATTAGAATGTAACAGGAAAACTAATTAGAATTTGACCAGTAGACTGCACTGCTAATGTAAAAAAACATGGGTTTAAACTGTAATAACTCTGGAAATATAAATCTCACGGCAGTGGGAGTACCCTTATTTTACTCAACAGGAAAATCCCTACAATATGTATTTTTTCATATAAAAAGTTTACTGCTCCTTTAAGTGTTCATTCCAGATACCATTGTAGCCATTGTGCATGTTACAGAAATCAATTTCTGCATACATAATTTTTAAATACAGAAATCAGCCTATAATATAGACAAACATATATTTACATGTTCAACTCTGGGCAGGAGGATGGAGGCTGAGGAATATGGAGTCATGGGGAGCCTCACGGGTAGCAGAGGCGTAGCAGAGGCCCCCGCAGCCCCCGCCGTGCGGGGGGCCCAGCCAGTTTTGGGGGCCCCCAGAAAATGTTGTTGCCATATTCTTCTATTGGAGGCCTCATCAGATTTGGGGCTCCCAATAGCACATACATTTTATGTGAAGATGCCCTCAATAAAGCTTCCCCCTGCCGGCTGTCTTGCCGGCTTGAAAATAACCCAACAATGGCAGCACATCTCACATTACAGCTGCTCTGCTGAGCTGAGGCAGGGTGAAATAAAGCAGAGCAACCGCGCACTACGTCATCAGGTAGCTGCGCGGGCTGCTTAAATTCTGAAGGCGCCACACACCAACACAAGCTACGCATGCACATTTGTGTTGTCTTTTGTGTAGCTGGAGTGATTTTCCTGCTGCTGTTGGGAAGCGTCTGTATGCCTTACAGTACCGGACTGAAAAGGTACGTGTACAGAATGAAGAAAGAAAAAGGTTTTTTTTGGAGGAAGGGAAACATATGTATATAGCGGTACTTCTGTGGTTCTGCCTGCCTACTAGAGTAACCCGTAAGTGCTCTACAGGTACAGAACATGGGTCCAGTTTTGGGGGTGTTCTAGAAGTTTATTAATGGATATGTGCCCCTCTCAGGAAGTGCTCTATGACTAAGAAAGAGCTCTTCAGTTTCTGTCTAGCAGAATTTACATGACACCACTGCGGCTTAACACTGTATATATAATAATACTGTTCACCCTGTCCCCATAGATAGATCTTTCACATTGTCTTACGAAGATACTTGTTTATTATTCTCTGGACCTCCAGCAAATTACCTTCTTATGGTGTATATTTTTAATTTGCACCCTTCCTAATATAAGGGATTATTTTTAACCATTTTTGCAGTTTTCAATAGTGCTAATAAAAGCTAAGTGTTAATGACAGCTTGTCTCTCAAATTATACTCATGACTTTGAATTGGTCACTCTATTAATTGGGAGATATTGTACCATCATTGTCTATGGTCTATTGTCTCCCAATCCTCTCTCTCTTGTTTGCTTATATATTTATATTTGTGACATGTGAAGAAGACTATATATTATTAACAATGTATGATCCTCTACTTTGATCTATATAATAATAAGTAGTAAAAATGTTAGAAGATTTGGCCCTGTTTCTATTCAGAGCAGAGCACTTTGAACACTGAAGGCCAATGTTGCTGTGTGGGGGATAAGTGGAACCAGGAGGGGATCTTTGCCTCCAGAGCCTTTTAGTTTGCAAATGCCTCACCGCCATTAGATAGCAACTTAACCCCATGGTTCCTATACAGACTTTTTTCACTTTCCTTAAAGTACATTTTTAACCAATAGGTTACAGGTTCACATGAAAACTAAACTAATCTTGTACCTCGGGCTGGCTAATTCTGCAGAATATTTATAGTTGAAGGGAAACTATCACATATATAATGCCCACTTTGTAGGTCTGCTCGTATGGGAGCTGCAAAAGGAAGCCCAAGCTGAACTGTAAGCTCAAATAGAACAGCTGAAGTGCTGATTAGGGTCAGGAAAGTGACTCCAACAGTTGCCAGTCTATGCTGCAAGACAAAATGAACTGTGAGACTGTCTTGGAGGTCTTGCAGTTTAGTCTCTTGTAGCTGCATAAAGTGATCTGACTGCAGCATGACAATCTGCCCACAGGAACATTTACAGTGTACTGTATAATCTACCTGCAGGTGAGGTGAAAGTTAAAATATTAATTTATTGGAAGTTTGGGAATATTTACTTGTTTTCCCTGGGGAGGTTGGTTTGCTCCAATTTTCATTAGTACATCAGCCTTGTAATGAGAAGCATGTACATGCCTCAAGCACACACATTAGATGTACACACTAACACAGACACATGCCTGAGATATGCAAGCACACACATGCCTCAGACACGAAAGCATACATACTCAGGCAGACCATTTCTCCAGTGTCTGTGTCTACGTAATAAAAGGTCAGGGGTGAGGGCCCTTGCCACTTTTATTTGTCCTAGGACCCATAATTTCTGATGGCACACACTGGTACAGCCCCAAATTGTTGCGGATTTCACTGTTTACTACATACTCCTCTGAAATTGGGGACAGAGCTTCTAGCAGTGCAACCAAAAAGAGCATGAAGAACCTATTATAATGTTCCTGGGGCTACCACACACTGCCCTCCTTCACACAGGCCATTCACTTTGTATTGTGAGGCATTCCAAGGGAAGAGTAGGCAGAATGTGTCATAGGTAATTGAGATTGTAATCTTTTTATGTTTTTAATTTATCATTGTTCTTGAATATTGGATTATTAATTTTTTTTTTAATTTCTTGTCTGTTGTGTGAATATCTGCACAACGGAGTTCCCACAAATGCTCGAAGCGCCAGATTATTTTTTGTTATAATTTATATTTTGTGCCTTGGAAGATCTGGTATAACACACTGTGGAGAGATACACAAAGTGGTGATAAAGTGGAGATGACCTCTCAAGTGCTTTCACTTCTTCAGTTCCTATGCTCTTCTATAGAGTCTATGCACTAAGATCCCTAAACTCTGAGATATCATAGTGCATAGGCTCCTTAGAAATAGGATTTGGAGAAGGTATATCACCGGAGAAGGTATCTCCACTTTATCTCTGCTTTATCCCACCTAAGTGCATCTCCTCAGTTGTCTGGAGGCCGGTCACCTTCCTCTGCAAATAGGTACTCCCCCTTCCACTGCACTAAATGCATTATCCAATGTATGTATACTGTCCATTGTTGTGTGTAGCAGGTTCTTCTCCCTGAATCCCTGCTAAACATTTTGCTTCCACAGAGCTTACAAGTTTGACTATGTATTGATAGTCATACAAGTGTAAGCTTTGTGGTATCACTAATGTAGTTATATTTCAATTAAAAGCTTTTTTGTATCATTGATGTAGCTCAATTTTAAGCTTTGTGACATCATTAGTGTGCCACTATTTCAGTTGTAATATCTGTGGCATCATTAGTGTGCCACTATTTCAGTTGTAATATCTGTGGCATCATCAGTGTGCCACCATTTTAGTTGTAAGCTCTGTGGTATCATTAGTGTGCCACTATTTCAGTTGTAAGCTCTGTGATATCAGTAGTGTGCCACTATTTCAGTTGTAATATCTGTGGTATCGCTAGTGTGCCACTATTTCAGTTGTAATATCTGTGGTATCATTAGTGTACCACTATTTCAGTTGTAAGCTCTGTGATATCAGTAGTGTGCCACTATTTCAGTTGTAATATCTGTGGTATCATTAGTGTGCCACTATTTCAGTTGTAAGCTCTGTGATATCAGTAGTGTGCCACTATTTCAGTTGTAAGCTCTGTGATATCCGTAGTGTGCCACTATTTCAGTTGTAATATCTGTGGTATCATTAGTGTACACTATTTCAGTTGTAAGCTCTGTGATATCAGTAGTGTGCCACTATTTCAGTTGTAATATCTGTGGTATCATTAGTGTGCCACTATTTCAGTTGTAATATCTATGGTATCATTAGTGTACCACTATTTCAGTTGTAAGCTCTGTGATATCAGTAGTGTGCCACTATATCAGTTGTAATATCTGTTGTATCATTAGCGTGACACTATTTCAGTTGTAAGCTCTGTGATATCAGTAGTGTGCCACTATTTCAGTTGTAATATCTGTGGTATCATTAGTGTGCCACTATTTCAGTTGTAAGCTCTGTGATATCAGTAGTGTGCCACTATTTCAGTTGTAATATCTGTGGTATCACTAGTGTGCCACTATTTCAGTCGTAATATCTGTGGTATCATTAGTGTATCACTATTTCAGTTGTAATATCTGTGGTATCATTAGTGTGCCACTATTTCAGTTGTAAGCTCTGTGATATCATTAGTGTACCACTATTTCAGTTGTAAGCTCTGTGATATCAGTAGTGTGCCACTATTTCAGTTGTAAGCTCTGTGATATCAGTAGTGTGCCACAATTTCAGTTGTAAGCTCTGTGGTATCACTAGTGTAGCTCCATTTTATGTGTGGTATCACTAATCTAGCTCAGTGTCAGTTGTAAGCTATGATATCTCAAAAATAATTAGACTGAACATTAAAGGTTATTCAGAGTTAATCAGACTGGAATATTACTACTCAAGAAAGTACTACATGAGAAAAATCCTACTGCAAGGCTGCACTACTCAAAATGTACATCTGTCTGAATTATGATAAACAGCAATAAATTACCGATGGATACTTGCCTTCATAATGTTAATGCCAATTATAAAATTAACAAATGTGGGAGGACTGGGACGGTGAGTTGCTACGATAGTAGAAATGGGCTAATTGATTGTACTTGCCCCCCAAGGTCAAATGTTGCCAGCCCTCTTCTGCACCCAAGAGTTAATACAGAAAAAGTGGAATATGTATTTTTGTATCTAGATAATCCCTTAGGCTGCTATGGTGTCCATACGTGTATTGCAATGGAAAAGGGCAGGATGTGAGGGGACTATGGCTGCTGCTTCCTCAGTGTATGTGTGTAATACTGGATTTGAGGCCTCAGCAAACTGAACCAATGTTTGGCATAGAGCTCAGTAATATGAAAGCCTTTGTGTGCCAGAGGGCTGAGCAACACAATGCTGTCCAGTGCACTGCTTGCCCCTCTGGCACTCAAGGCATTAAGCGTATCTAACCCCATGTTCTGATGCTGTGCTGTAAATGTCTTCAACTATTTTGTTTGATACTTCAGTCAATTGGTTTATTGGTATGGTGGGTAAATTTGAGTGGGCGTGGCTTAACTGGGGAGTGGCCTAATTGGGCAGGGCACGGGGCCCCTTATTAGAGTTTGCAGGGGGGCCCCTGCATTCTGTGTTACGCTTCTGACGGGTAGTACTGAGGTCCAACCAGAAACACATAGGTTTTAGGATATTTCTGATTAATATGACTGTTTTAGGGATTAAGAACCCTTTGATGTATGTATCTTGTAACCATGATAACTATTTTAAAAGCCTTTGGGAAATGAAAAAAGAAAGACATTTACTTAAAGGGATAGTAATACTTTATTATTACTATTATTACCGAAGGCAAAGTTCCCCCCTCCCTCCCCCTTCCCTGAAGTCAGAGTTGTACTGACTGCAGGGGAAGTCTGTCGTACAACAGGCTTGCGGCTCTGCAGCTGAGCCAAGATCGCGTTACTGAAAAATAATTATTTCACTGGAACGATCTTCTACATGTGCTTGGTTTGCAAGCACATGTAGAATACCGTTTCAGTGAAATAATTCTTAGTCACTAATGCGATTGCGGCTCTGCTGCAGAGCCGCATGATGAATGTCAGACCAGATATCCCTGCAGTCAGCACAACACTGACTTCAGGGAAGGGGGAGGGATGGGGAACTTTGCCTTCGGTTATCTCTCAAACCATAAAGGTTTGAGAGATGAACCTGGGGGCTATTAAATTATTTTACAAATATGTACAATATGGGGGATAGTAATAATAAAGTATTACTATCCCTTTAATAATTTTTCTTCTGTGTTCCTCTAAAGCAAAAAACATGGGTACTGTCCCTGCATATGAATCATCAAATGGGGCTTCTTGCGAGAGCAACCTCCACTTTAAATTTTGTCAGAGCTATAAAAGAGAGAGATACAGTTAAGGGTAGAGTATGCCATGGCAGGACACAGAAGAAAATGAATTATTGATAAGTCAATTTGTCCCTTCTTTTCTATGTTCCTTACAATGGCAACAAACATGGGATTACCAATAACAGTACCATATACTAAAGGGAGAGATGTTGTATTCAAAAGTTATCACAGCTCAAACATGAAATTTGTTTAGGCACAGTATCTGAATGGCCTGATATTTTATAGTGGTACTGTTGCTTACACCATCTGATGGAGGTTTGTTTTGTATTCTGTGTACCTCAAAATGGTACAAACAGCATATAAAGGGCAATTTTGGAAGTAGGCTTAGTAAAATATTAATAGGTAGGTGCTACAATAAAAAAAATCTGTTCCAGTATTTATTTTAGAGCAAGGTCTGTGTTTAAACACAAAAGTGAGCAATTTTGGGACAAACAAAAATGCATAAAAAAAAGCAAATAAAAATTCTCATTGGTGCTTTTAATCCCATTGAATGCTAGAAAGGCATTGGGTTTCACTGAAGCTACGTAGTAATAATATCATCATCACAACATACTGATGCTGATGTATTATGAAGAATTTGAGTAATTCTGTGACAAACAAACTGTACCACGGAGGACAATTAACATGATATTTAAAGTGGAACTTTCACCCCAAATAAAGTCCTCCCCCAATAATTATTCATATAGCGATACTCTTAAAAATAGTACTATTATCCACCACAAGTACAGCATTATTAACCTCTTAATGACCCATGACGTACATGTATGTACGTCATGAGGTTGAGGTCCGTAAAGGACCAAGGACATACATGTACATCATCAAATTCCAGGCTCCCTGCGCGGCTGAACGCCGTTCGGGGAGTCTGGAATCGGCAAAGCTAAAAAAAAAAAAAAAATGCTCCATGGTCCTTAAGTGACCGCCACGTGCATGTGCGGCCGGTCCTTAAGGGTTTAAGAAATCCTACTTCTTCTGAAACTGATGGCCAGGCAGTGCGTGCTTGCACCATTAGTCCTGGTCTCTATTGTACCTTAAGGTAACAGGAAAGGACTGACAACACAGGTGCGCAGATGCCTCTAAAGCAAGAAGCTTGTCCGTCAGTCCCAGAAGAAGTGGGATTTCTTAATAACGCTGTACTTATGCTTGATAGTAGTACTATTTCTAAGCTTATCGCTATATGACTAATCATTGGGAGGGTGACTTTATTTGGGGTGATAGTCCTGTTTTAATGTAAATAGGGCTTGTTAACACTTGAATGCAGGGCCGGACTGGCCTACCGGGATACCGGGAAAATTCCCGGTAGGCCGGCTTCCCTGGGGCTGCTGCCTTCATGAAAACACGCTGCCTCCATTGCACTGTTTGACTCCGACTGACAGTCCAGTAGACGCGGCTGTCAGTCCTCCTCCTTCTTCAAACAAATCCTCTATCTGTTCTCGCAGCCGCAGTCCTGTCACCTTGCGGCCGCGAGAACAGATAGAGGATTTGTTTGAAGAAGGAGGAGGAGGACTGACAGCCGCGTCTACTGGACTGTCAGTCAGAGTCAGACAGCGCAATGGAGGCAGCCGGCTGGGTCTAACTCTAGACCCAGTTACGTCAGACACAGCACGCAGGCTATGCTGAGATGTGGAGAAGAGCGCTGTGTGACTGCATTTACGCATCAAAGGGCTGCCCGCACTTAAGTTAAGCCCCACTGCCACAGAGACAGACTGACTGACGCCCAGGCCAGACAGAGCTTGCTGAGCGGGAGGCAGCAGAGCAATACAGAGTCGGACAGCAGCCAGACTCAGTCCTCCTGTTTGAAGGCAAGAGGGGGGAAGGGAATTGGGAAATGGGGAAACTGTAACAGGCACAGCTGCCTAACAGGCAAAAAGGGGAGTGAATGACATCATCAAGGGGGGGGAGAATTAGGCAAAGGGGGATCAAGAGAGGAAAGAGGGGGCATCAAGTGCAGGTCAGGTGAAAGAGGAAGAGAGAGGTGGGGCAAGAAGGACAAAAAGACAGGGGGAATTGGGGAAAATGTAACAGGCGAAAAGGGGAGATCATTCAAGAGAGGGAGAAAGGCAAAGGGGGATCAGGAGAGGTAAGAGAGGGCATCAAGAGCGGGTGAATGAGGCAGAGGTGGGTCAAGAGGGAGAAAAAGAGGCAAAGGGGAGAAAAAAGAGGCAAAAGGAGGAAGGATCAAGAGGCAAATGGAGGGGGATCGGGAGAAGGATAAAGAAGCACAGGGTGGGATCAAGAGTCAAGAAGGGGAGAGAGAGGCAAAAGTAAGGGGGGAATGAGAGTCAATGAGGATCCAGGGAGGGAAAGAAAGAGTCAAAGGAGAGAGGGACCAAGAGGCAAAAGGGTGGGATCAAGTGTCAAGAAGGGGAGAGAGAGGCAAAAGAGGGGTATCAAGATCCAAGAGGTGGTGTGTGTGTGTGTGTGTGTATATATATATATATATATATATATATATATATATATATATATATATATATATAACTCTTTACTGCTCTGGTGGTGGCATTGAAATGTATTTTAAAATGCATGGTTTCCCTTTTTATAAACAAGAAAAAAAATGCCATTATGCTATGGGGCTGGTAAGCCATTTTATCCAGGGCTGGTTTTTATTCCCAGTCCGGTCCTGCTTGAATGCTATAAAGGTCTGTGATGAACTGCTTATGAATAAACTTCATCTTTATCATTCGAGATGCTAACAGCCCCATTTCAAACAATGGGAATTTTGGGAAATTTTCTTTGACTCTTATGGTGCTGTTGCTTTCAGAATTGCTCCAGTTCTACTTAGTATATCACACTTCGCGTTTACAGGCTGCATGCACAGCCTTTCTATATAGGGTTGCCACCTTTTCTTCAAACAAATACCGGCCAAGGCATTCCCTCCATAGACTTAACATTGGACAGAAGCCAATTTTTTACCGACCTGCCGGTAAAATACCGGCTGGGTGGCAACCCTATTTCTATATAGTAATAGATTAAGTCAAATATTGTCTGTTCCAGTCTCTGGCACTAGAACATTTGCAATGTAAGTCAAAAACTTCACACGTAAGCCTAACTTACTTCACTCATCCTACCTGCCAGCTGTGTTCATTTTTCAGAAGGCCGTGGGAAGTAATTTTCTTCTGCAATCAGCACTTTGTTGTCAAAAGGATATAGTTTACACAGTGTACCAGAGTAATTTCTATAGAAAACTTACAGCACCATAGAAAACAAATAAACCATTACCACTGAAAGAAATTAAAATGAACTTTTAACCCATTGAATGCAGTGCTGGATCATGGGCAAGGCTCCCCGGTTGCATGCCTAGGGCCCTGTAAAGTCAGGGAAACCTGCTTTGGGAAGCTGAACCAGGGAGAACATTTTTGTCCACAGTGCAGTAGCAACCACTTAAGGTGCATGTCCCAGGATTCTTTCTGTTGTCGTAGCACATGTGTGTGTGTGGGAGAAATAAACTTCACACCTTTGAGTAGCTCACTAACTATGAGTTAGAAGAGCTTCCACCCACCCCTTCTTTTGTCCAGTTGTCATGGCAGCAGAGCTGAGCTAGCCTGAACTTTTGCACAATAGGTAGCAATATTTCCCAATGCCCAGCAGATATATTAGTCTCCCTCCTACCTCTCATCTCTAAATTACGTTCAGCTTTTTCTCAAAAACTGATGACTTCTTTCAAATTTCCTCTCCTCTTAGCTGGTTTTGTTCAGCTAACTCCCCCATCTTCTCTCCCTTGACATGGGGTTTATATACTTTTGTAAATTCTGTTGCTATTTTTCTATATTGATTATTTGAAGATTGCTAGCTGTCTGAAAGGAATAAGTGAAAACTCCAATTGATTGTAAATGGGGCTTGTGTAACATGCTTGTGCAACCATTTAAATGCTAGCTGTCAACAGCAAACTGCAAAGCAATGTTATGGAAACCTAGAAAAATCATGGGCTTTAACCCCTTAATAACCGGCCACATAGCATGCAGTTAAGCACCACAAAGCTTTTTTTTTTTTTTTTTTGAGATATGGATTCAGGGGTCCCCAAGTGGCGTGCAGGAATGACACCATGGCATTTGCCAAAGGCCAGTGGCTACTATAACATGACCTGCTTGCACTTGTTCTTTAAATATACCACAGGACCCTATAAAAAAAAACAATCACAAGTTCCTGTTTCCTCAGGGCTTGTGTCTCCATAAGTCCTGAGTCCAACCAATCATCACTGACTCCACAGGGCTTGTGTCTCCAACAAACCTGAATCCAAAAATCACTCATACCTTAGGGCTTGTGCTTCTAACAAACATGAGTCCAAAATAATCACTGATTCCTCAGGGCTTGTGCTTCTATTAAGCCAATGTCCTACAAATTAATGTTTACTCAGGGTTTATGCTTAACAAGTGTAAGTCCAACAAATCAATGTTTCCTCTAAGCTGGGGCCTCTAACAACAAGACTAAGTCCTACAAACCAATGTTTTCTCAGGGCTTGTGCCAAACAAGTCAAAGTCCTGCAAATCATCCTCAACAAAATATTCTGTCCTGTCAAGTATCAGTCAGCCCCAGTCACAGCTTGTGTCGGGGGTGTCTCTGGCACGTTACTTACCTTTTTTTTTTTTTTTTTTTTTATAATTAACTGCCCCTCCCCCAATCCCAGTCAACAACCCTCCCAAGAAAAAAATTCCCTGAGACCCTCCAGCCGTTGGTGGACTACTACATTTCCCATGATCCTCTGCAGATCCAGTTAAGGCCATTGGGAGAGTGAGTGAGTGTGTGTCACACTGTGTGCATGTGTGTGTAGGCCATGGGGTTTTTTTTGTGTTTAGGCCTTCAGCTCCTGACCACTCCTGTCAAAATCACACAACCCTGTATCTCCAGGAGAGGCAGTATGGAGGAGATTTGAATATCTCCTCCTCACTGCCACCCCTGGATGTGTGTGGAGACACATATGAGGGAAGTGAAGTTTGTAAGCGGTGAGCTGAAATAAGCTAAGTTGTGAGATATTTGGTGGACAAATTTAATACGTGTATTTCCTGTGTTGTTAGTGTGGTAAGAGAGGAGTTAAAAACAGAAGCCTTTTTCCCTCCCTTTGCAGCTGTACAAGTGATTGATTTCAGTCTGTGTCTGTGGTGGGTGTGTTTTTGGTTGTTTGCTTTGTAGTAATTGGTGGCTTTCTACTATAAAAAGCAGAGGGACAGTGAATACTTGAACATGTGAATCTTGAAGCAGTGTGGTAAGTGCTGTGAATTTAAATAGCAGAGGGTTCACAAACAGGGGATTACACAGGCTTATTACCTTTATGCTCCATATATTTTTTGCCTGCCTTTTAACTTGTGGTAATGGCATAATAATATTGGTAGCATGACTGTCCATTTAACTCAATGCACAAGCTTTCACATGTTTGCACACCTGGATTAAACACTCCAGGGTGCATAACTCTGTGGAAGATGTGAGCAAGTAGCCTCTCTGGAAGCTCAAATTAGAGACCCGGAGAAGCAAGTTTCAACACTGAGGGAGGTGGCCAAACTTTTGAGGTGTTTGCTGCTCACTGAGCAGAATGAAGCTGTTTTAGGAAGTTCTGGGGGTGCACAAAGAAAGAGCAGGTAGCTAGATGTGTTAGATGTAGCAAGGGGGAAGAGTAATAGGGAGGAAACCCTTGTATTTACTCACCTTAACAGATTGTCTACATTGAGTAATAATGTTGGGGATGTTGGCACAGAAATTACTTTGCTGGAGAAGTCTGTTCTCTCTAATAGCTGGGAGAACTGCCCCTCTAGCACTGATGGGATCCGGGACTCAGTCAGACCTAGACAGATGGTAGTGGTAGGTGATTCCATTATTAGGAAGACGGACAGGATAATCTGTTGCCAGGATCGCTACAATAGAACAGTCTGCTGTCTCCTTTGTGCTCGGGTTCAACACATGGCATATCTGGTTGATAGATTGTTGGGAGGGCTGGGCATGACACGGCTGTCATGGTACATGTTGTAAAATATGACAGTCAGTGGAAAATGGAGGTCTATTAAGAAGGATTCAGGGATTTAGATTATAAATGTAAGCAAAGGACCTCTAAGATAGTATTGCTACATCAGAAAGGCAACTGGGGAATAGGGAGCTAAATGTGTGGCTAAAAACGTGGTGTAAGCAGAAGGGCTTTGGTTTCTGTCACCGCTTGCTGTACCTTAAGGCAGGCATCATTTTGCCGGTTACTGATGCCTGGCTGGGGTCAGGACTGATGCTCCTCCATCACTTCCTGTCTGTCTCTCTCTGCTCATGGCCTGGCCGCATCTGGTACCTCGCGGGGTCGGCCGTGCCCTTTCCCGGGGTGGCACAACTGGGTTCCTTCGTCCAGACAACGCAGGGTTTGACGCATCTGTGCCGGTTGTTGCGACATTTTCAGACGCGCGTCAGTGGAGTGACGCACATACCGGCTTTATACCATGGGCCATGGGAGACTCCTCCTTCCTACTTCCTGGCAGGGTATATAAGGGCAGTGGATACTGAGCTCAGTAGCCTTTTCGTTGGTGTCTGATATAGTTGCATTCCATCAGTTGCGTTCCACATATGACCTTGGCATTGGCTGACCATCCTATCTGGTGTTGACCTGTGGATCTGTCTGACTATCCTCCCCGTTTTGTCTTTGTTATAGTTTGATACCCAATCTGGTGCAGATTGGTGGCTCTGGCTGACTACCCTTTCCGTGTATGACCTTGGCATTGTCCGACTATCCTATCTGGTGCTGACCTGTGGCTCTGTCTGACTATCCACTCCATATTACTCTGGTATAGTTAGATACCCAATCTGGTGCAGACCTATGGTTCTGGCTGACTACCCGCTCTGTGTATGACCTGGCTTGTCTAACGATCCATCCTGTTGCAGACCTGTGGCTCTGGCTGACTACCTTCTCCGTGCCTTAACCCTGGCTTGTCTAGCTACCCATTCTGGAGCTGACCTGTGGCTCTTTCTGACTATCCACTCCGTGGTGTCCCCGACTTAGCCAGATACCCAATCTGGTGCAGACCTGTGGCTCTGGCAGACTTCTCATTTATTCACTTTGGCAAACCCAGTCCTTGTGACAGAACCCCGGATGCAGCCTCCTACTCAAAACCTAGTTTAAGGGACAATATAAATGAAGGGCCCAATGAAAAGGTAGAGGCCTTGTGGGTTGAAATACACACTGGGGGCACACATAATAAAAAGATATTGGTGGGGATTTGCTACAAACCACCTAATGTTGGGGAGTTGGAGGAAGCCCAACTTTTACTGCAAATGGAAAAGGCTGCTAGGTCAGCAAAGGTAATTATAATGGGAGATTTCAACTAACCTGAAATTGACTGGAGCAATATGACCTCCGGCACAACAAAGGGAAATATTTTTCTAAGTATGATAAATGATACTTTTATGTCCCAACTAGTAGAGGGGCCAACTAGAAAAGAGGCCTTGCTTGACCTCGTGCTGCTCTCAAACGATTCTGACATGATTAACAATGTGCAAGTAAGGGAACATTTGGGCAGCAGTAACCACAATATTGTACCCTTTAAAGTTTGCTATGAGAAACCCAATAGCAAGGGTTTAACCAAAACATTCTATTTCAAAAAGGCTAATTTTACAAAGTTAAAAGAAGTGTTGAAGGATATCCAGTGGGATATAATTTTCAAAGAAAAAAATGCACAAGAATCATGGAATGTATTTAAAATGCTCTTGTGCAAATATACACGTCAATATATACCATTGGGGAATAAGCACAAGAGAAGTAAAGAGAAACCAATGTGGCTTAATAATGTGGTTAGCAGGGGTCAGATGCATCATTTAAAAATATAAAGAATGTAATAAAATCTGCAAACAAGCAATTAAGCTAGCTAAAATAGAAAATGAGAGAAACATTGCAAATGAGAGCAAGAAAAACCCTAAACAATTCTACAAGTATATTAATAATAAAAAAGTTAAGGTTGATAGGACTGAGACAGTTGAATTGATTAGTGAGGATAAAGCTATGGCTGACACCCTAAATATGTTCTTTTGCTTCAGTATATACAAAAGAAGCAGCAATGACAAGCTATGGGCAAACAGACAAAACCACAGAATTTGCTGCAACATCTACATAGCTTACTGAGGACAAGGTCCAAAAGAGACTGGAAAGGGTTATAGTGAATAAAGCGCCTGGACCGGACGGTATACACCCAAGGGTACTTAAGGAACTTAGTTCAGTAATAGCAAAACCAATATACTTAATATTTATTGATTCATTTTCATCAGGCATAGTGCCCTGTGATTGGAGGAAAGCTGATATAGTTCCATTGTTTAAAAAGGGAGCAAGATCCAAACCAGGAAATTATAGACCTGTGAGCTTGACTTCCATAGTGGGTAAGATACTAGAAGGGTTATTAACTGACAGTATACGGAACTATGTGAAGACAAACAATATCATTAGTAGGAATCAGCATGGTTTCATGAAGAACAGATCATGTCAGACTAATTTACTTGCATTTTATGAAAGAGTGAGTAGTAATTTGGACAGGGGAATTGCTGTTGATGTAGTATACTTGGATTTTGCAAAAGCCTTTGATACAGTGCCTCACAACAGGTTACTGCATAAATTAAAAGGCTTCGGTTTGGGCGGTGTTATCTGTACATGGATTGAGAACTGGTTAAATGATAGATGGCAGAGAGTTGTTGTAAATGGAACTTTTTCAAATTGATCTAAGGTTATAAGTGGGGTGCCGCAGAGTTCAGTTCTGGGACCAATGCTTTTTAATTTGTTTATTAATGATCTAGAAGTGGGAATTGAAAGTAGCATCTCAATCTTTGCTGATGACACTAAGCTATGTAAGGAAATACATACAGAGCTGGATGTTTTTTCCCTACAGAAGGATTTAGATAAACTAAGTGAATGGGCAGAAAAGTGGCAGATGTCATTTAATGTAGATAAATGTAAGGTTATGCATTTGGGCTGTAGAAACAAACTTGCTACATATACTCTAAATGGGAAACAACTTGGGAAATCCTCATTAGAGAAAGATTTAGGAGTACTGATAGACAATAGACTTCACAGCAATGTGCAGAGTCATTCAGCTGCTGCAAGAGCAAATAGAGTACTAGCCTGCATAAAAAGAGGATGCAATGGATGCTAATATGCTCCTACCTCTGTATAAATCCTTGGTTAGGCCTCATCTAGAATATGGAGTACAATTTTGGACGCCTGTTCTAAAAAAAGACATTGCTGAACTGGAAAAGGTGCAGAGACGTGCAACAAAACTGATAAAGGGATTGGAGGATCTGAGTTATAAAGAGAGACTAGCCAAACTGGGTTGAGAAGAGACATATAAGGGGTGATATGATTAACATTTACAAATACATTGAAGGTTAATACAAATTCATGCAAAGAGCTGAGCTAAGAACAAGAGGTCATCCATTAAGACTAGAGGAAAGGCGCTTTCGACTAAAACAAAGGCAGTAAGGGTGGTAAGGCTATGGAATTATTTGCCTCGGGATGTTGTGCTTGCAGATAATGCAAGTGCATTCAAAAGAGCATGCCTATCTAGCACTGAACAATATTGACAATTATGACAGATGGCTTCAAAGCAAATAGGATATTGATCCGGGGAACTATTTGACTACCAATTGGAATCAGGAAGGAATGATTTCCTCCCCCACACACACTTAGGACTGGATTGGAGGTGGCTCCAGAGGGCTTTTTTTTTTACCTTCCTCTGGATCGGCAGGGGTGTTTTTGGCGTGGGCTGGACTTGATGGACACATGTCTTTTTTCAGCCTTATCTACTATGTCACTATGTTACTTCTCATAGGACTATCTTGCTCCGTGGTGGGGGTTATCTCTATCTTACTCTGTGTGATTTACATATATTCTTTTATCTTTTTGCCTTTTTCAATAAAAGTGATTTTACACTAAGTACGCGTCCGCAAGTCTTTGAGTATCCGTGACAGGTTCCTAGAGCACCGGGCGGTCTTTTACCTTGGGGGCAATCTTTATAGTTGAGATGGATTGCACCTTAGCGGAGAGGTGGCTATGGAGCTAGGGGGTTAGGATGATTAGCTGTTGGAAGAGACATGAACATTACAAGTTCAGTTTAATATATCAGTCTATCCCTGATGAAGTGCTGAGGTGCAGTACGAAACACGTTCCAGGAAAATATTATAGTGCAATAGACTGTCCAGTCAGTCACTCATAAGAGTAAGGAGTCTGCTAAGCACTAAATTGGAATAAGATCTTTTGAACTCTGCCCGCTTAACAGCTGAAGGAAGAGAGCCGACTTTTTATACGTGGGAAAGACGAATGCCGCCCGCAGTCCGTACCCCCAGTGTTGGAGGAAGAAGCAACATAATAGCAGTGGAGAAGTGTGCAGTAACAAACATTGTTGGAGAGTTGGAGGAGATACATTGATCCAGCTAAGTATCTTGTTTGACAACTGCTATAATATACACTGCTGCTTTCGAATACATGTAGGGGGAGAAGGAGGACACTAGATGGGGGAAACCACGAAATAGAGGCTTATACGTGTGTGTGTATATATATATATATATATATATATATATATATATATATATATATATATATATACATATACACATACACACATACATAGTCGGAGAGTTAAACTTAATCTACTGATCAAGGTGCATGAATGAAGAAAGAAGATATATATCTCTTTTATGAGTGTGCTTGGACTTTTTAGTATTTGTATTTCTAGCAATGTATACATTGTGGACTGATGTGTGTTTTTAGATAAAGATATTTTTTATAATTGTCTAATAGTGACTCATTGCCTTTAATTGCTACCTTTATATAGATATTGTTTAATTTGTTAGCGCTCTCCCATTTTTGTAGTTTCAAGACGTGCCCTTCACCTTTCCTGCTTAGTATACAACCACTTCTCTGGAAAGCTACCAGACTACCTGAGCAATATGCTCACTCTAGTTTGCCATACTTACTATAACCTCCACTCCACTGTGTAAGCATTCCGCTTACCTTTCTAGAGATGGCTGCGCTTACCCAGTGAGCAGCCGGTCTCTAGTGGTGTCCTTACGGGGTTGCCACACTGTGCCTGTTCAGGAGAACCGTTGAGCCCTGGTACGCGACTGGGTGACCGGTCTCCTTACTGCTCCCCCTGGTGGCTCCTGCAGCATCTGAGAGTCGGACGCGCGTCACAGGGATTCCCTGGTGACATCGCAACCTGGCTTTCTTAAAGGCACATTACATTATTGCTCCACCTCTCAGAGGTGGAGCAATCAGTATTTAAACTGTCTGGACACCACTTCAATTGCCCTTTTGTGGTGTTCCAGTGCAGTTGTTGTTTGGGCTCTGTGTATTACCTGGCTTATCTGACTAACCGATCTGGTGCTGACCTGTGGCTCTGTCTGATTACCCTCTCCGTGTGTGACCCTAGACTTGTCCGACAACAAATCTGGTGCAGACCTGCGGCTCTAGCTGACTAACCACTCCGTGTATGACCTGGCTTGTCTGACTACCTGATCAGGTGCTGACCTGTGGCTCTGTCTGACTAACCGCTCCGTGTATAACCCTAGGCTTGTCTGACGACCAATCTGGTGCAGACCTGCGGCTCTGGCTGACTATTCGCTCCATGTATGACCAGGCTTGTCTGACCATCCCATCTGGTGCTGTCCTGTGGCTCTGTCCAGCTTGTCTCTTGAGTAGCCTCTCTCCTGTGGACACCCATCTAGCACAGACCTGGGGCTCTGGTAGACTACCATCTGTACTGACTGCAGGCGTGAGTCAGCTATCCTTTCCTGCTAGACTGACTGCAGGCATGAGTCAGTATCTACTCGTGTTCCTGGTCGAAGTTAACCTGTTCCAGTTCCTGTTCGTGTCCTACAGAAGATCATCAGTGGCTGATCCGGTTCCTGTTCCAGTCCAAGTTCTAGCAGAGACTACCAGTGGCTTTGGCCTAGTCTCAGCAGAGATGTCTATCCTAGGCAGCCTACTATTCCTGATAGTAGTGCTAGCTTATCTGTTGACCTACTGCCTGTCCCTATTTCTCCGCTGTTATACCTTATTCTGTGCTGTTATACCTTATTCTGTGTCTTGAATAAGGGTTGTTTTATATTATACGTTCTGACTCCTGAGTTATCTGGGTTACCGTGTCACACTGCTAACAACTTACTGAGTATACCACTCCACAAGAAAGAAGGCGGTTGATTTGCCTTATCCTTCACAGCTCCGAAAGACTGGAATAACCTGCCAGAAAAAAATCAGATCTTCTCCCACTCTAAAATCCTTGAAAATAACTGCTTCTTTATATC
Organism: Rhinophrynus dorsalis; assembly: GCA_037306005.1. Classification (NCBI taxonomy): domain Eukaryota; kingdom Metazoa; phylum Chordata; class Amphibia; order Anura; family Rhinophrynidae; genus Rhinophrynus; species Rhinophrynus dorsalis. Next base: position 269,690,929 of record CM074718.1, on the reverse strand, counting down.
TAAAAACATTTGTGTAAATATGTAGCTCTTTATTGTAAACTCTCCAGGACATACTTGAAAACGAGAGAAATTTCAATGTATTCTTCCTGGTAAAACATTTTCTAAATAAATAAAACAGTACAATCTGACCCTGAGAACAACAGAGAACTCAGCTCACCATCACAAGGAGAGTGAGTTGAAATAAATGAAACAACTACTGCATCTGGAAATTGGAAAGTTCAAAACTGAGAACATTACTAGTGTCATTTCTTGATTCAATTCAATTGATTACTACAAGAATCATTGTATTTCACAGCTACTGAGAGCTATTCACTATTATTTACAGCTATTCAAACTAAACAGAACAGAAAATGGCTATATTTATAATAAGTAACTGGAACATTCAGGGCCTGCAGTCACCGATTTTAGGTAACAAAACAACCACTAGAGACTTTAGAAAAAACAACAACTGTGACCTCATTATTCTATGTGAGATATGGCATGGGAAAGCAGCAACTATGAAGTGCAGGAAAGGATATCAGGAATTAGAAGTTGCCCCACTATAAAACCCAGGGCAGAAACGAGGAAGACAATCAGGTAGAATAAAGATCTGGTATAAAGAGGAGATAGGTAAATACATAACACCAGTTAAAGGAGGTTCAGATCGCCTGTGGATTTGTATATCGAAAGAACTACTTCAACATCCATCAGATATCTACCTATGTGCACTGTATATCCCACCTGCTGAATCACTATATTATGATAAAGAGATCTTCAGTACTGTAGAATCAGAAGTGCTCTTTTTTCAAGCAACAGGAAATATTCTCCTCTGTGGAGACATAAATACAAGAACGGCCAGGGAAATAGATTTCCTCCCAAAAGGACATGGGCACATACTAATAAAATAACACCATTTTGGCAAACTTGATGTAAAACAAAGACAGAGTTATGACTCCAAGGTAAACAGCCATGGTAAAAAACATCCTCATTTGCACAAAGCCCTTGGCATCTATATTCTAAATGGCAGAACAAGAGGAGACTCATTAGGGCAATTTACATTTAACTGCCCACTTGCCGGCAGTGTGATTGACTACACCAGTAATGATATGAGAAAACATATGATCAAACCTTTCACAGTAAGACCTCAAAATCACTTATCTGACCACAGCCAAACTGTTATGTTTACAGCGAAAAGAACTGGGCTAGCCAGACTCTAAATTTTCACAAGATTTCCTAAGATACAAATGGACAAAAAACAGCAAAACCTATTCTACATAAAAAATCATAACATCAATAAAGAAGGCAGTGACCTGGCTGTTAAAGACATATCAGGTATATTTAATCAGCTGCAGACAAATCACGGCTTACTTTTAAAATGTCGCACTCCGCACTGCGCGTCTTAAAATTTTGCATTTATTTGGTCGCTTCAATGCGAATGTTGCATTTAGCATGTCGCAATTTAAACAGTCGCAAATGTAACATGTCGCCAGCACAACATGTCGCATTCTATGTGTCGCCTGCATCAAAATGTCGATCACATGTTGAAGTTAGGAGCACTTAAGGACGCGTTAGGATGTAGTAAGGGAGCATTAAGGATGTAATAAGGGAACAATAAGTACGCATTAGGATGCAGTAAGGGCGCATTAAGGATACAATAAGGGTGCAATATGGATGCATTAGTATACAGTAATGGTGCATTAAGGGTGCAATAAGGACGCATTAGGATACAGTAAGGGTGCAATAAGGATGCATTAGGATACAGTAAGGGAGCATTAAGGACGCAATAAGGGCGCAATAAGAATGCATTAGGATACAGTAAGGGCGCATTAAGGATGCAATAAGGGTGCAATAAGGACGCAAAAACCAATCCAAAACCTACAAACCCCAACCCAAAACACACTACAACCAACCCAAAACAGTAAAACAAACCAAAAGCACACAAAACCAACCCCAAAACATACTAAAAACCAACCCAAAACACAATTAAAACCAACCCAAAACACAGTAAAACTAACCCAAAACCCACAAAATCCAATCCAAAACCTACAAACCCCAATCTAAAACACACTAAAACCAACCCAAACACAGTAAAACAAACCCAAAACACACAAAAACCAACCCCAAAACAACCCAAAACACACTAAAAACCAACCCAAAAACCAACCCAAAACACAGTAAAACTAACCCAAAACCCACAAAATCCAACCCAAAACACACTAAAACCAACCCAAAACACAGTAAAAACTAACCCAAAACCAACACAAAACACACTAAAAACCAACCCAAAACCCACAAAAACCAAGTCAAAACCAACCCAAAACCCAAGTCAAAACCCACAAAAATCAACCCAAAACACACTAAAAACAATGCGTCATGCGTCAAGCCCTCTATGTATCACTACAACGTCCTCAATGTGCCATTACTGAGCCCTCTATGCGTCACTACGGTGCCCTCCTTTTTTGTAATGTGCGCAGTTAATGCACCCTTCTTGAGCCCTTAAAGTGTTAGTAATGTCTCATTTTAAATAGCTTGCATTTTGTAGAGCTTCAAAAGTTGAATATAATGCAAAAAAAATCTCTCAAACCGCTATGGTTTGAGAGATACATGCATTCGAACTTTGATGTGTCCTGCTTTCAGCTGTAAAGCTGTCAGCAGGAGATCAGTGTCGGATGACAAGGAGGCTCTGCAGCAGAGCCGCAATCACGTTATTTAAAACAAATTATTTCCTTGCAATGGTCTAAAAAGTGTGCTTGCAAACCATGCACACCATTTAGACCATTCCAAGGAAGTCATTTGTTTTAAATAACACAACTGCGGCTCTGCTGCAGAGCCTCAGCGTCGGCCAACACGGATCTCTTGCTGACAGCTTTACAGCTGAAAACAGGACACATCAAAGTTTGAATGCATGTATCTCTCAAACCATAGTGGTTTGAGAGATACGTTTTTTTGCATTCAGTTCAACTTTTGATGCTCTACAAAATGCAAGCTATATATAATGGGACATTACTAACACTTTAAGCCCTGCGACGTGTCAAATGATACATTTTAAGACATGCGACATGTTAAATTTGCGAATGTTTAACATGAGACATTGTGAATGCGTCATTAGCATTGACGAGACCAAACAAATGTGACATTTTAAGATGCGCGATGTGGAGTGCGACATTTCAAAAGGATACCACAAATCACTTCCTACGGCCTATTGTTAAAAACACCTGGAAAAGAAAACCTCAAAATCTGGTTCCACTCAGAGTGCAGACTTCTCCACACCAGCCTATGAAATATCCTATATAATAATTCGCTAAGTTGTGTGTAACGCCGGACATGCGCAGTACAGACTGCCCGCGCCGGCTCGGAGCGCCCAGCTCTGTATCAGCAGAGGCGCGGGCAGTCTCTACTGCGCGTGACTGCCCCGCGACCGGCTGCCAGAGGCACTGTGGCCCGTGTAACGGGCTGTTCAACTAGTCTCATATAAAAAGCACATGGATCCTGAGAACAACACTCTTAGAGATGAATAGCACAGCACCCTGTGGAGATTCAAGGCTCTTGTAAAAAGATATAATATGAAGCAAAATGACTCTCAGGGATTGAAGAGTCATTAAAAATGAACCATTTCTGGGATAAATGGAACAACTTAAAGGGATAGTAATAACTCTATTAAAGTTGATTTCCGAGTCTTCTTTATTGTTTTTGTACCACATAGCTCTATATATCATTACTTACATGTTTGTAGTTCAAGCGCTATTCAAGCTGAAAGGATCCCCTCCCTCCCCTTCTGGCTGCCTCCCCTTAGTTTTGGAATCTGGTCGTGGGACTGGACAGAAGCAGAGAGGAGCTATCTTCATTCAGTAAGTATAAGAAAAAACCTGCCCCCCTTGTCGAAGGATGGCAGGATTTTTTTTTTGGCTTATTGATGATTGTACCTCTCCGCACTCCATCTGGACCAGACTGAGAGGCTCAGTGACGCAGGGGGAAAGGGGCGAGAAGGGGATCTTTTCAGTTTGAATCGCTCTTGAACTACAAACATGTAAGTAATGAAATATAGCGCTATGTGTTACAAAAACAATAAAGAAGACTCAAAAATCTACTTTAATAGAGGCATTACTATCCCTTTAAGTTGTAAAAAATAAAGAGATAAGGAGTTGGGGATCAAATGGGGAAAGGTCTGAAAAAAATACTTCCAGGATCTTTTTAGGGAAATCCCAGGAGAATAACTGACCACAGAACAAACTGTAGCCATTGACAAATTACATCTATTAGAACAAGTCAAGAGATGTGAGAGGCTCCGAGCATGAATAGAAGCAATGTTGATTGTTCTACAGCAAGTCACTGTGCAAGAGCATCACATTATAGCTCTCTAGCGCCATTACAGAGGAGAAATTTTAACATGCATATTAGACTTATCCCACCCATAAGGCCAGTTCATTTCCAAAATGATAAGCAAGTCCCCTCTGCATGGAAAATACCAGCTAGCCCCAAACATACGTTTTGGCCTTGTTTAGGCCTAGTGAGGTGCAGCTGGTTTCCTTAGGCACTGAAAGCAAGGGATCCATGCCTGGATTACCCTTTACTCTTAGGGAGAGACCCTAAGAGTTTTTCAAAAACAATCCAAGAGATGTGAGTGGATATGAGCATGAATAAAAGCAATTTTGCCTGTTCTACATCTTGTCACAGCTCAAGAGTATCACATTTTGCCATTACAGAGGACAAATTTCCCTTATTTGGGCCTCATCAGTGAGGTGCTGCACGTTTCCCTAGGTGATGAGAGCAAGAGGTCCACGTCTGGATTACCCATTGTTTTCTATGTTTGTATTTTGAATATTCTTAGGGGATCTCCCTAAGGGTCAAGGGTACATCAGACATGGGCCCCTTGCTCTCAGTGTACCTCACTGACAAAGCTGAAATGTATATCGGGGCTTAGCTGGTGATTTGCCCATTATTATGGAATTGGGTTGCCCTTTTGAGTGGGATTAGTCAATATGTACATGGAATTTTTTTCCCTGTAATGGCACTAGAGAGCTAAGATGTGATGCTGCTGTGCAGTTATTAGCCGTAGAACAAGAAATTGTGCTTTATGTTCATCCTCAGAGCCTCTCACATTTTTTATTTTATTTTGATTACTCTTAGGGGATCTCCCTAAGAGTGACGGGTAATCCAGATGTGATATCCTTACTTTCAGTGTTGAGAGAATCCAGCTGCACCTCACTGATGTGGCCCAACAAGGCCAAAACGTATGTCTGGGGTTAGATGGTGCTCCAGTGCAGAGGGGACTTGCTTGTCATTTTGGAATTGTACTGCCCTTTTGAGTGGGATTAGTCTAATATGTATGTGGAAATTTATCCTCTGTAATGGCACTAGAGAGTTAAAATGTGATGCTGCTGAGCGGTGACTAGTTGTAAAACAATCCATTGTGCTTTATGTTTGTCCTCAGAGCCTCTCACAGAGCCTCTCCCTAAGAAAGAAGGGTAATACAGACCTTTTGCTCTCAATGTCTAGAGAATCCAGCTGCACCTTACTAACAAGTCCGAAACATGCCTCTGTGTTAGCTGGTGTTCCCGTGCATGTGGGACTTGCCCGTAGTTTTGGAACTGGACTGCCCTTTTGGGGAGGAATTGGACTAATATGCATGTGGACACTTCTCTGTAAATTCACAAGACAGCTAAAACACAATGCTGCTAAGTGGTGACTAGACGAAGAACAAGCTATTGTGCTTTATATTCATCCACAGAGCCACTCATATTTTTGAATGTATCTATTAGAACAGATTATAAAATATCATCAAACACCACTGGACATAGTTACATTGCTAAGTGAAACAAAAGATGATATAAACAAATTGAAAATAGGAAAATCCTTTGGCTTATATGGGATACTAAATGAAATGTTAAATGCAAGCACAGTGAAACTGCAGAAAGCTGTATTATAGCTATTTAACCCATTAACAACCAGCGGTCTGGAGAAGTGACTTTCCTTTAGGACTGCTTTGATCATGGTCGGTGCACTGAATGAGGGTCTGAAGATGTGTACCGGTGCGACGAATGAGGGTCTGAGAGTGACTGCTCCAGTCTTGGAGCACCCATCAAGAACGAACAATATAAAGTATCTTTTCCTTAGGCATAGTGGCCCCTCAATGGTGCTACAAGTCACATTTTTCACACCCATGTGTCATTTGACTAGTGGAAGGGGATCCCAGGCATGGGCCCTTGCTCTCCATGTGCCTAGAGGGAATCAGCTGCACCACACCAACGAGGCCCACATAGACTGTAACGTACGTCTGTGGTTTTGCTGTTCTCTCGTGTTGAGAGGATTTGCCTGACATTTCGGAGCTGGACTGTTTGAGGGCGGGGCCAGTCTGATATGAATATGGAAAATTCCTCTCTGCAATGGCACATGGGAGTGAAAAACGTGACTTGTAGCACCACTGAGGGGCCACTATGCCTAACAGCTAGACATTTTATCTTGTTCGTTCTCGATGGGTGTTCATCCCAATATTTGTTTCTTAGTCCCCCTAAGTGGAAGGGGATCCCAGACATGGGCCATTGCTCTCCATGTGCTTAGAGGGAATTAGCTGCACCACACTGACCCACATAGGCCAAAACATACATCTGTGGTTTTGCTGATTATCTCATGTGGAGACAGTTTGCCTGTAGGGTTGCCACCTTTTCCTACAAAAAATACCGGCCATAGCTGTGGGTCGGTGAGGGCGGAGTCAAAAAAGGGAGGAGCCACAAAAGGGGCAGAACCACTCAATGCTGCGCACACACACACTCTCTCTCTCTCTCTCAGACTAAGCTCTCATTCTGTCTCTTAAACCAAACACTCACTCTCAGACTAAGCACACACACACTCTCTCTCATGCTAAGCACTCACTCTCTCTCTCACGCTAAGCACTCACTCTCTCTATCAGACTAAGCACTCTCTCTCTCAGACTAAGCACTCTCTCTCTCTCTTTCTCTCAGACTAAGCACTCTCTCTGTCAGACTAAGCTCACCCAGGCCAGTGTGGTGAAGGATCCACTACACACAAAAGTGATCAGACCGCCCAATTAAGCCTTTGAGGCCTAGATGGGAATTAAACATTTCCAAGCAATGTGTTGCATGTCACTCTTGTTCCCAAGGAGGTTAATGCATAATACCTTTGTAAAAATGTCACACACTGCCTGTCCTGTCCTCCTCCACACACTGCTTGCCCTATTTTCCTCCTCACCCTGCCCAGCTCTGTCCACATTGCCCACACTGTCCACATGCACAGGGTCTACCTCCACACTGCCCATCCTGTCCACCTCCACACACTACCCACCTCCACATTGTCCCCCTTCACATTGCCCACCTCCACACTGCTCATCCTGTCCACCTCCACACCCTGCCCACCTCCACACTGCCGATGTTGTCCACACTGTTCACTTCCACACTGCTCACCCTGTGTACCTCCGCACTGTCCACATTGGCCATCTTCACACTGCCCACCTCCAAACTACTAACACTGTCTATCCACAATGTCCACCCACAAGCCAGGTGACACTATCTATGACATGCCATGGGCCACACATTAACAGATGTTAGATTATTTATTTTACTACATAAATAAAACACTCATTACATTACAGTCACTGACTGATCATAAGTGGCAGGATGTGGTATAGCAGGAGATCAGAGTGGAAATGTAAGAAGTGGTAGAGGAGAAAAGGGTCTTTAACGAGAGAAGTAATATTTTGTAAGATATCTGGAGTTTGATAGGCAGCCATTGGAGAGATTTGAGGAGAAGTGGGGCAGGGAAAAACCTAGTTGACAAGAGAGTAATTTGTGATGAAACATTCTGTATAGATTAAAGTGGATGGAGTTGGGAGGCAGGAATGCCAGACAGAAGAATATTGCAGTAGTCCATGCAGGAAAATATGAGTGCTTGTATAAGAATTTTAGCTGTGGAGGAACAGAGGAAGGGACTGATTTTAGCAAGAGAAAGCAACAGGATTTAGCAATGGTGTTAATATGAGGAGAGAATGAGAGTGACATGTCAACTTTCATCCCTAGACACCGTGCTTCTAATACTGCATTTACGGTAGTGCCATTTAAAGTTCACCTGGAAGGGCACGACTGGGCCAGGCCTAGGTGGGATGAGGATTAGTTCTGTTTTAGACATATTGAGCTTGAGGTGCCTATGAACCATCCAGTTTGAGATAGCCGAAATGCAATTTTTGACTTCAGAATGGTCAGTCGAGGTGCAGATAAATAAATCTGGGTGTCATCTGCACAGAGGTGATATTTGAGTCCGAATTAGTTAATAAGATTACCAAGTGTTATTGTGTAAAGAGAGAACAGAAGAGGTCCTAGAACAGAACTTTGAGGAACACCAACAGAGAGGTGGACGGGAGAGGATGAAGAGGTGGCAGAGGAGATACTGAAGGATTGATTAGTTAGATAAGAGGATAGCCAGCCCAGTGCTAAGTTATGAATTCCTAAGGAGTGAAGAATGTGGAGGAGGAGAGCATGATCAACAGTGTCAAAAGCAGCTGAGAGATCAAGCAGGATAAGTACTGAATAGCAACCTTGCGATTTGGCAATGTGAAGATCATTGGCCATTCTTGTGAGAGCAGTTTCAGTGGAGTGAGCAGTGAGAAATCCAGATTGTAAAGGATTGAGCAGGTTGTGCGTGTTAAGGAAGTCAAACAGGTGGGAGAAGGCTAGGAGTTCCAAGAGCTTTGAGGCAAAAGGCAGGAGAGAAACCGGTCAATAGCTAGAGGGTGTGTTACTGTCAGAGTAATTGTTCTTGAGGGTGGGTGTTACTACAGAATGATTGAAGTCATCAGGAAAGGTAGCAGTGGCAAAGGAGGAATTAAAAATATGTAACAGAAACATAGAATTTGACAGCAGATAAGAATCATTCTGCACATCTAGTCTGCCCATTTTCCTACAGTAAAAACCTCAAACATTTTTCTTATGTTAAGGACAGCCTTATGCCTGTCCCATGCATGCTTAAATTATGTCACTGTATTAACGTCTACCACTTCTGATGGTAGGCTATTCCACTTATCTACTACGCTCTCGGTGAAGTAAAACTGTCTTACATTACGTCTAAACCTGTGTCCCTCTAGTTTTAGACTATGGCCTCTTGTCCTAACATTTTTACTCCTTTGAAATGTACTTCCCTCTTGCACTTTGTTGAATCCATTCATGTATTTGACTGTTTCTATCATATCCCCTCTCTCTCTTCTCTACTCCAAGCTATACATGTTCAGATCCTTTAGTCTATCCTGATATTTCTTTTCCTGTAAACCAGTCACCATTTTAGTAGCCCTCCTTTGAATTTTCTCCAGAGTATCTACATCTTTCTGGAGATGGGGTCTCCAGTACTGTACACAATACTCTAGGTGAGGTCTAACTAGAGATCTGTAGATTGGCATGACCACTTCCCTTTTTCTGCTACTAATGCCCCTAGCTATACAGCCCAGCACCCTGCTTGCATTCTCTGCTGCTTTATTACTTTACCTGCCTAACTTTAAGTCATTAGAAATAATTACTCCCAAATCCCTTCCCTCTGTATAAGAAACCCCAATACTGTAACCCCAGATTACAAAAATCACCTCAGAAAGCACAAGAAAGTACTTATCTGGCAGCCAAATGGTTAACCTAAGAAGGAGAGCAAGAAGAGACAATCTGTATACTCCATACTCCAGCAAAGAGAGAAAATGGCATCTGAAGCAGTAGCAGCCAATGGGAAGAAAGCCTGCAAAACGGGCATTCTGGGATTTGGACTTTTCTCTCTTTGATGTTACCTAGCAATGCTCAAACCCATACTCCTGGGGCCCCAGGGGCCCCTAAACACTGGGGATGTGATCCAGATTGTACAGCAAGAAGAGACAAGAAGAATGATTCCTCTCTCAACTCTGTATTCCAAATGGTTGCAGAGAAACGACCCAAACAATTTGTCCCATAGAAGAAATGGAGCAAGTGCGGCCGCACGGTAAGTGCGCCTTTAACTCAAAAATTCACAAACTTTACAAAAGTGAATAAAGTTACCCAAATACCCAAGGGAATATGTAGGGATAAATTAAAACAAAGCTAAAAGGAAAAGTTACAATGAGCCCCATAATCCAGATAAAGCAGATAAACTAGCATGGAAGGGGTTAATTGAAAAAATGAAGCCATCCAAGCTCCAAAAAGCCTGGGATAAAACCAAACAAGATACCCAACATGAATGCTGGAGTTCCAGACTCCAAGAAGATCCCTGTATGGAGGGGGACACTGGGACAAGTGGACCATGGCACTCAAAGAGTTACTCACCGTTTAATTTTCTTTCTTCACATTACCATTGGGAGAAAGAGACCCAGTCAGGAGAGCAAAACATGGTTTCTCAACACAGGGTTGCAAGGGTCTACAACAGCACCTGTCAGATGGACAATCCTCCAGGGGTAATCCACCTAATGGGGGGAATTGTGACATCCCATATCTAAATTAATAAAATTCTAAAAACTAAGCAGAAACGTTCTCAGCCTCCATCCAGGTTGTGGAAGAAGTTTAACTGGGGAGGGGCTAGTGGGATGGCCTGAGAAGGAGGAAGGGAAGCTCCACCCACATCTTCTTTCTAGAAACGTTGCAGCCTACGGGGAGGAGCTGTCGCCTCCCCATGGTACCTGTATGTCATATGGGATAAGAGAAATTGAGATTATCATTTGAGCTACCCCTGCATTTCCATAAATGGAATACCTGATCTTTATCCTCATGTGATCCTGTTATTTTGATCTGTTATAAAGTGTGGTCTTCATTGTAGGAGTAGACATCTCACTTCCCCATTAGCTGTTTGTGACATTGTTATTTTTATTCATGCATTGTTACAAGCAATCAGCTGCAGATTTCTTCCATCACCTATTGAGATGATACTACTTTGTGAAATATGTTTTGTTGATACAATTGGTCCACTTGCCATTCGACCATGATTTTATTAATTTTTGCCAGCCAATTGGTTGTATTATGATGTTATTTAAATGAGGTTGATATTGCAACTCTTTTCATACTCTGTGTGGGCATTATCCTATTGTATAACAGGCCAGATGTATGTTTCTTAGATGCAGTCATGAGCAGTAGATACTGCCGATGCAGTCATGCTCAGTAGAGACTGCCCGAATGGACAAAACGCGACATCTTCCCAGCCGCTCTCCCAGCCCTGTGTCCGTCCCAGTGTGTGAGGGAGCCCTGGCCCCTGTCGAGCAGTGTCTAGCTGAGCCTGGAGGTGCGAGGCATGTTCACAAACCCCCTGCTCTGGTTCAAGGTGCGCTCCCGCACGCACACCCAAGACTGACGAAGTAGAGGCGTTCTCCCTCTCCTGGTACCTCACGCGCTGCTGTTACTGAGAACAAGTCTTGGAGGAGCAGCCCTTTGACATGTTATTGAAGAACATACTGGAACTGAGGAAGTGTATATCCCAGTATGCATTTAAGATAAGAACTATACAAGTAGGATCACAGGCACTTTTTTGTGAATATTCACTCACAAAGAAAAGCAGAAAATTGTGCTTTTTTTGTGAAAATTCCCACAGGAACGAAACAGGACTTTACACCCATCTCTACACAAGACCATTCACATACAAAAAGATATAGTTCTAACATTTGTCTTCCACCTGCTGGACTATCACTTTAAAATTAGATAAATAACTTGTGATACATTACACAGTATTTTATATACCATTTTAACCCTATGAATGACTAAGAGTCCTGTCTAATTCAATGATTGGCTAACTGGAGAGATGATAAAATGTGCATTTGTGACCCCTCCAGCTAGATGCTGATGATTGACAGGTGCGGTTACTGCAGGACACATTCAGTGCCCTGTGTATAACCACATCCCAGCCAATGGGACCGTGGGAACCAATTTGAACAGAGATTGGCCAATTGCAATGGTGTCATTTTTGATATGGACTTCTAACAACAATAGGGGGATTTTTTTTTATTCCTATATATCACTTTTTTATATTACAGAAGAATTACAGAACTAGACAAAGGAGGACCAATGTGAAGAAGACACAGCTGGACCTCTGACTTCAAGGTAGGGGTTACTGTTATAGCTGTGGGGAACGGGTCATGGGATAATGTTAGGACTAGGATTTTATTTAACTTTATTTTTAATGTTAGGTATAGTTGAGGGCCAGGGGGTAGGGTTAGTGTTTAGGAGGGTGGAGGCGGGTGACTGTTACTAGCTCACGGTTCGATGTTTGAGGCTATGTCAAACAATGAGCTTTGGCTAGTTTCCTTTGATGTTCCCACTACTCATGCTATTTAGTGTGAGTTGTAGGAACAGAAAGCTGCAACAAGAGCTAGGCCTCAATATGAGTTTTGAGTTTTTGTGACCAATGCTCGTTACGGTGGACAGTGGTCAAGCAATAGAGTTCTGTTGGTTAAACTATATGGGTACCGACTAGAACTTATTTTGGCCCTAACAACAGATATAGCTCCTCTAATTGAATGGAACCATAAAACTGTTGGTACTTCAAAGATAATAAAAGGATTTTCATAAATTTTGCAGGGTTTGCTTGAACAGGCAATATGACCTGAAATTTTATTCAAAAGTTAAAAGCATATGAAAACTAGTCATTTAAACTTCAACTATGGCAGGATGACTGGACTTCCATACAGTCCTATAAGTGCCTATGTACCATCTCACTCACTAACATGCTCTCTTTTCCTTGTAGAAGTTGTCAATTTCAGGTACGTTTATGTGAAGTAAGTGAATGCACCACAGGCAGTGAAAACGGATGGGCCCCTGGTGTTATAGCTCCTCCAACTATGAACACAATGAGCCAGTACACCTCTAATACAAGGGAGTAAGGGAGTGCAACCTGTATTTTACAGCTATTGCTGAGTCCATCAACAGCTGGAGTCTTGCAAGTTGCCCACTTTTGCTCTAAACTGCTATGCGATAGTTAATATAATCATTTGGTTTATAATCAATATGTAATACAACTAGAATAGGTGTAAAAACAAAAAACAGTAACATATTAACAGTAGACGAGGCAGAAAAGACAGACGTCCATCAAGTTCAGCTCATGCCATATCACCCATTAATCCAGAGGAAAACAAAAAAAATCCATTGAAGCCATTTCTAATAAAGCCCAAGTGGATAAAAAAAGAATCCTTCCTGACTCCAAATGATAGTCAGATACGTATTATCCTGTATCAACATCCTATCTGCTTTTAAACAAATTGTCATAATTCTCAATAGTTTTCTGAGCTAGAAAGCAACTACAGTATCTGCAAGCACAGCCTACCAAGGCACATAATTCCATTACTTTACTGACCTTACTGTAAAAAATTCCTGTGTTTGTTTTAGCTGAAAGCACCTTTCCTCTAGTTTTAATGGAAGACCTCTTTTTTTCTCAGCTTTTTGTGTTAGTAGTTCCCCAAAGAGTTCTTTGTATTGTCCGCAAATATATTTATTAATAGTAATCATATCACCCCTTTAGACATCTCTTCCCTAATGTAAACAAACCCAAGTTTTCTAGACTTCTTTATAACTCAGATCCTCCAATCTCTTTATCAATTTTGTTGCATGTCTCTGCATTTTTTCCAGTTCAATAATGTCTTTTTTTTTAGAAATCTGGTGCCCAACACTGTACTCCATATTCTAGATGAGATCTTACCAAGGATTTATACAGAGGTAGAATTCTATTCCTTATCGATCTCTTGCAGAAACTCAGTGACACTGCGCACTGCTGTGAAGTCTATTGTATATCAGTACTTCTAAACCTTTCTATGTTGAGGATTCCCCTAGCAGTATCCATTTAGTGTATATGTCATGTTTTTGTTTCTGCAGCCTAAATGGATAACTTTCCATTTATCTATATTAAACCTCATCTGCCACTTTTCTGCCCATTTACACAGTTTATCCAAATCTCTCTGCAGAGAGAAAAGATGTATTGCTCTGTATGTATTTCCTTACTCAGCTTAGTGGAGACATTCATTTCAAAGGATCATGAATAAACAAGTTAAACAGCACTGGGCCCAAGACTGAAATAAAGCGGCTAATTTAAGTATGATATTGGTGGTAAGGACTGGGGTATATTCTCCCCAATCCCCACAACAAAAATATAAGCTCACTGGCCTATGGGAGTCCCTGCACGGGATGACAATTCTTTTCTTAAGGACTTCTGCATACACAGTGTTTATCCTTACTGCAGTGTCATTAAACAATATTCAAGACTCATTTATCGTGTACTTAAAACATCTAAACAGCTATTATTTTCATTAAATCTGACTAGGATGGGCGTTCTGTGCACTTCTAATCAGGAATGTTTGTTCCAAAGCTTTATCTCATTACCCTTAGTCCCATTCACATGATCTTTTCTGCTATGTCTCACTAATTAAATAACTAAAATTGGCTATACTTGACAAAGCCTACATGAGGACCAAACTGATCATACTCCTGTGTTCATATTTATCCTATGATTAACAACCACATATTCCATCATTTTTTTCCCTAGTGCTACAATTATAACATAGCTTGTGACATTTGCATTAATAAAGATAATCTATTACAGGGGAAATAATATAGGACTCTTGGTATAGTGCCACTGTAGCTGTGACGCAAGTTAATCCATGCACTGGGTTACATACAGTTCTTGTTTTCCAAAGAGCTGTAAAATAACTTACGATATGTATTAACCCCTTGTATGGCACAGAACTGTATGTAACCTAGTGTATGGATTAACCCCTTGTGTGCCAAAGGGGTGGGGTTTACAGAGGATTGGGTGGATCCTAAAGAGGAAGAGGTGTGGCCTGGACAGGAAGGGGTGGGACAAATGAAGATTAGGGGGGTGCATGAATTTAGTCAGGCCTAGGGCAGCACAAAACCTATATACACCACTGGGTACCACAACAGCTCATTACTTGCACCAAAAGAAATTAGAGCTAGAGCACTGAATGTGTAATCTCACTTAAGACAACCGTCATTAACATGTTAGTCTTGGCTGCTGTGCTCCTGTATCTAAATATTAATATACATAATAAAGAAAAAAAATAGATACTTAATAGGGCACTATAGTGATAGAGTCAAAACACTATTTGTTAATGCAGTAATAATGCTTGTGGTGAAAGTTCTAAAATAAAACTTTTATTGAAACCAAAATATAAAAATCAAACACTTAATTACAATCAAAAATGAGTGCCAACAGTGCATTGGAAAGAGTGCATAAATAGAAAAGCATATATTTTTAACCACTAACTTCTCAATAGTATACAAGAGAAAAGGGTTAAATGCATATATACCACCACTATAGATTATATGTGTAAATCATATTTGATCAATCTATATCTTGATACAGCTCAATCTGATAACTGACACTGCACTGCTACCTAATTTGATATAAAGTGAATCACACTATCAAAACTGTTGACCAATCTACAATTCATTGGCAACAGTTTTCATCATAAATGTGTCTATATTTCTTGAGTAGGTAGCGGAAATATCTATTCCTTATATAGCAGCAGTGTTATCCCTCCAATTCAAAGGGTTAATGTCAGATTATTGTTCCTAGTGTTGTCCCCAATGCCCAGGCAACTACATTTAATTAAAAGAATATATCAGCACACAATTTATATCTCTAATCATTTCTGTAAAACAAACATAACAGAAATGATTAGAGATAGAAATTGGATCCTGATCTTGTGAGCAGTAACTTTGCATCTCATTTCATTCTACACTATTACTCTGCTGGTCAACAAACACTGTATGACTGATACAAATACAGTGTGCCAATAAATTCTTTAAATTAAATGTAGTCGCCACTGTGCATTGGGGATAACACTAGGAACAATAATCTGAGATGAACCCTTTGGATTGTATGGATAACATTGCTGCTATATAAGGAATAGATATTTCCGCTATCAAATTAGGTAGCAGTGCAGTGTCAGTTATCAGATTGAGCTGTATCAAGATATAGATTGATCAAATATGATTTACACATATAATCTGTAGTGGTGGTGTATATGCATATAACCCCTTTCTCTTGGATACTATTGAGAAGATAATGGTTAAAAATATATGCGTTCCTGTTTAATTGTTTGATTTTTATATTTTGGTTTCAATAAGTGTTATATTTTAGAACTTTCACCACAAGCATTATTACTTCATTAATAAATAGTGTTGTGACTATCACTATAGTGCCCTATTAAGTATCTATTATTTTGTTCATTTTTCTTTATTCATGTACCACAACAGTTGCTTAACATGCAGCCAGCTCTCAGCTTAGGGAACCAAAAATACAGCTTCCGCATAGGCAAAGCTATTAATATCCAATGTTGCCTATGTTAATCTGCAAGGGCACTTTAACAGGACTGTACAACATGCCTGTAAGCCTGCTCTGCTTTCTGTAAGCTAACTGGAACAATAAAATGCCTTCATTGTCCGGTTGGCCTCCAGAAGTCTCCCACTACTGTATGCGGACAATTGTATGCATCTTAGCCTCTCTTCTGCGACCCCTGCACAAGGTGAGGTAACGTTAGGCGCATCGTTCTCCTCCCTACATGAACAGAGTCAACAGGAACAGTACTACAACAACCAACGGGGGAATGAATCCCAAGACTGCCAATACACTTGACTACAAATTTCCTACGTCCAATCAACAATACAGGCTTCTATGTTACATGTGTGTATCATACCTTGTATCTTTATGTTTTGCATTGCATGTGTGTGTCTCTCACTTTTTATGTATGCCAGTGTGTGTGTTTTTGTATGTCTGTATCTGTATGTGTACATTTCTCACACTCTTATGTACAACGTTGTACGTTGCATCATTTTACTTTATTTATGTTTGTTTGAGAATAAAAACATGCAGGGGCGGCAGTAAGGTGGAGTTATGCAAATCTCCTCTATACTGCCAGTCCCATTGGATTAAGCGTGGGGAGTGATTTTGACAGGAGTGACCAATGGGGCGCAGCCCCCCTAGTCAATCCTGGCAAAATATCTGCAAGTAGATGCAGGGCCTGCAATGAACCCAGGCATACATAACACACACACACAATACACAAACACATAATACACAATGCACACAGACAGAATACACGCACAAAACACAAAAAAATATACAAATACACACACAAACACAGAATACACACAACACAATATGCAAAACACAATATGCTATATGCAAAACGCTATATTCAATACACAATATGCAATGCCCTACAAGCAAAAGGTTGTACACAATACACAACACACTATATGCAATACGCACAGCACAGTACACAGTATTCAAAATGCAATTCTCAAAACGCGATACGCAAAAAGCTATATGCAATACATAAAACACTACATGCAAAACACTATACACGAAATACTATGCGCAAAATGCAACACATTATACACAAAATGTTATACGCAATACGCAAAATCCTATACACAAAATGATACACTTAAAACTCTATATGCAATTGAGTGAGATCCTAGGCTTCCCAGTGCCGAAAGACCCTTGCTTATATCTATTTTCCTTTCATCCCTCCTTCCCTGTGCAGCGCTATCAATTACTGCACTTTTTATTGACGGCCGCACAGCTAGGTATTGCTTCTTCTTGGCTACTGCCGACCGTGCTGGCTTTGGAGTTATGGAAAACCAAAGTGAACTTCTACAGAGATATGGAAAAAATACATGCATATCACACACACACTATGCAGTCTTTCACAGAGATTTGGACACATTGGGATATGTCTCGTTTCTCCTTTGGATGTCCACCAGGCACTTCAGTAGTGAGACAGTGATGTCTTTCTTGAGCTGCTTAATAGCTAACATGCCCGGCTTTGTGTGATCCGGGGTCCCTCACTTCACCTTTCCTTCGGTCTTTCTTTTTTTCTGGGGCTCGTCCCACCTTCCTATTTCTCTACTTTTTTCCCTCGCTTTTGCTTTTCCTACTAGTTTTGTGCTCCATTCCAACATGTGAAAATATCTTAAGAACAACTGGGGCGCTAATGATATTAACTTTTGATTTTACTTACCTCTTCATGATGTTTATCTGTTAGTCACATGAGAGTAAGACTGTTTTTCTTCGCTGCTTCCATATGATAATGATGTGATACTTGACACTATGACTCTTTTTCTCCTTATTTTGTAAACTTTGGGTTACTACACAATATAAGCTTATGTTTGGAGGTGTATTTCTCTGTATAGCGAATATGTGTTCCTCTTACTGAGACCATCTCTGTATCACAAATGTTATGGTACATTCTTTACAAGCTTGGAGCTCTTCTCTGTACGCTTGGTGTGTTTATTCAATAAAGCTTTGAAATATATAAAAAAAAACACTATATGCAAAACGCACAACTCTATAAGCAGAATGCACAACACTAAATGCACAGAGCAAAACACTATTCTATACACAGTACTTAAATGTATAACACAAAATGCTATATGTAAAATGCAAAATGCAATACGCTATATGTAATACAACATATGTAAAATGGTATATGCAAAGCACACTATGCAAAATAACTCTGCATGCAAAACAGGTGCTCACACACTCAAACACCCTCTCGCACACACATGCTCATACACAAACACACACTGATGGACAGTTATGTAACACAGTGCTTTGTAATGTGTTGTACGCCTTTTGGAACTGAAAGGGTTAAGCACTGAAAATGTAACAAATCCAGTCATTAAAAACATTGCCTCCTTTCTGTATTTGCCTGGATGTCAGGGGAAAATAATCTTACATGTAAATCCACTTTTTGTTTTTTAACCCTATTAGTGCCAGACACGTATCCAGTACATTGGGTTGCAAAGCAGGGAATAACAAACAAAATGGTTACTCCTGTTTAGGATGTTTTCTGTAGTGTCTGTCTTTATAACACTTGCTTTAAAAAACATTCTATTTTATTTAGTCATACATACAACTGTATGGGACTTTTGTTTTTTAATTTGTTTTATTAACCTACCTGTTATCAACCATGATTTACCATGTCCTCACGCCGCTACCTGAAGGGTTCTAACCCCTCAAATCTTATAAACATTCCTTGTCTTTCACCATCCTTTCTCCTCTTCTCCTATGCTCTGCTGAACACCCGCTCCATAGTTAAAGGGACAGTATTACTTAAAAAATACTAATCCCTATGTTAAAGCACTTGAATAAAGATGAAAAATGCCCTCAGCGGCATCTCTCAAACCCTTCTTCTCACCTTTAATACTTTCCACACTGCTACCCCTCCTTACATCTCTTCCCTCATCTCCTCTTATGTTCCTGGCTGCCTTCTTCGCTCAGCAGTAAGCACACAACGGCCTTCTTGTTACACCATCCACACCCTCTGCCCTATCCCGTTTCAAACCTTTCTCGCTTTCTGCTCCCTACCTCTGGAACTCTATACCCGTTTCCCTACATCTAGAACAATCCCTCTCTGTCTTTAAGTCTACCCTGAAATATTATCTTCTGGAGCACTAGGACCTTTTGCCAAAGCCAGCACTTGTAACCTCAGCATTTGACACCCTCTCACTCTGTTGTCTGTCTCCTATTACCCATTTAGACTGTAAGCTCCTTGGGGCAGGGACCTCTCTCCTAATGTTTCTATGAATGTGGCACTTATTTTATCCCCTCCTATTTAAAGCGGAACTTTCACCGAAACACATGTGTTCTTTAATTCACTTACATTGCCGATTCAAGCTTTGCTGGGTTTCGGTTTTTAAAAAAAACTCAATAGAAATTAAGTTTGAAGGTTAACTTTATCCCTCTTCTCCTCATTCTGATCAGCACCATTTTGCTGATGAGAATGCAGGAGATCCTCCTCCCAGCTGGTCCGTCAGTAAGTTGGAGAACTCTCATTGGCTAGATATCGATCTCTACCAATGAGAGTTCTCCAGCTTACTGACAGACCAGCGGGGAGGAGGATCTGTTATGTATTCTCATCGGCATAAAGTGTGCCGATCAGAACGAGAATATGTGAAGAGGGAAAATGTAAACCCTCAAACTTATTTTCTATTGCGTTTTTTTTAAAAACCAAAACACAGCACAGTTTGCATCGGTAATCTACGTGAATTAAAGAAAACATGTGTTTAGGTGAAAGTTCCCCTTTAATGTAACTTACTTCTATTGTAAGGCGCTGTGTACACTGTGTGGTGCCATATAAATAAAGATATACATACATACGTACAACTGCAAGGGCAAAGCAGAGACAGTATTGCTAGTTGTTTCTAAATGCTAAGCAGGTCCTAAGCCTGCTTAGCTCATCTGTACAAAAGAATGTACGCAAAAATAAGAACAGTCGCATAGAAAAACAACTGCACAATACGGGACAAATAAAAATTCACCAAATTACCCTTTGATTTAAATGCCTTAACTCCTTGAATACTAGAAGTGTTTCCACATTCAGTTAGTTAAAAGCCCCATTTAAATCTCTGGGGATTTTTAGTGCCCCTATGGAGCAGCTTGTTTGCTCCACAATTGTTCTTTTACAGTTTTCTGCATAAGGCTAAAATTGTTTGTGGGATTTAATGCCTGCTAGCTCCAAGAGAAGGGCAGTATGGGAATCTGTGGGTCTTTTAGGGTATGCCATTTCTTTGTACCAAATCACAAGTTATGTACAAACTGGGTGCAGAAGAAATAGCCACATAACCACTACTTTTGCTTACATGTGCTCCAGCTGTGGGATGAAGCTGAGGAGAGCACCAAGGTATATGCACTAAGGAGTCATTACATAAACAAAGGCTCAGGTGCTCCTTAAAGGGTTAGTAATGTCTTGCATAAATAAAAAGAAATATAATAGATAATCAAAAAAGAAATCCATCGATGCCAGTCTGATCTCTCAAACCTTTATGGTTTGAGACATATAACGTCTTAAAGTTCTCCCCTCACTGATGTCAGCTGATACTTACGTTATCCTTTATGCCTCAGTGCTGGAAGTGGATCGTGAGGGGGAACATTCTTTTTTCAGTATAAGGGAAATCCTGCCCTTTTTCATCAAGGGGGGGGCAGGGTTTTCCTTATACTGAATGATGGCAGATTGTCCCTCGTTGCAATCTGTCCAGTTAAGATACCATATTTCAGATCCCAGGGGATATGGTTTACCATATAGAAAAGAGATGGTGGGAAAGGGACAATATATAATATTATTTCAGAGAATATACAGTGATTTTAGAATTACCAAAGTAACAAATCAATAGTATACACTATAAAGAAGGATTGTAGCTTTCCTCTCACTGAAACATTACTATCCTTTTAAGGGCACATAGTAACTTCTGTAACTTAGTTTTGTCCATCTCTCTCACTTTGATGACTTCCCTCTACCCTTAGCCTGACATTTCCGACTTCTGAATTTGTGGCCAACCCCATGATGGGCATAGCTGGGAACTCTCCGGATGTTACAGCTTACCTTAGTTTCAGCGTCAACTACAGGCGCGAGGCTTCAAGCATGCAGCAGGCCTCTGTTTTATGTGTTTGCTTCCTGTAGTCTCCTCCTACCTACTTCCTCCCTCTGAGCTGCTCCTCCTACCAACTTCCTGTGGAGGGGTTTAAAAGGCAGACTAAGTCCTGACTCAGTTGCCCTTGCTTGTTGTGCTTAGCAGTTCTCTTACCTTGGGCTCTGTGTACGACCTGGCTAGTCTTCCATCCAACCTGGTGCTGACCTGTGGCTCTGTCTGACTATTCTTTTGCATATTCCTATTAGTAGACATCCAACCTGGTGCAAACCTGTGGCTCTGGCTGACTACCTGAACTGTGCATGACCTGGCTTGTCTGACTACCCCCTCTGGTGCTGACTTGTGGCTCTGTCTGACTACTTTTACGTTTGCTCCCTTTACCTAGCAGACACCCAACTTAGTGCAGACCTGGGGCTCTGGTAGACCAGCTCTGATACTGACTGCAGGCTTGAGTCAGTTATCTACTCCCTATCTGACTGCAGGCTGAGTCAGAGTTTTCTCCTTACTGATGGCAGGCGTGCGTTGGTACATCTCCTACTTCGGATCAAGATCCTGTGTTCCTGTTCCTGACCCAGTTCCTGCTCCTGTTCTGTTCCTGATTCTGGTAGAGACTACCAGTGTCTGAGGCCTAGTCTCTAGCATTGTGGTCAAGCTTGGCAGCCTATTATTTCTGATAACTGTGCTCGCTGGCTTGTAACCCTCTGCTTGTTTCTTTGTATATATTTGACTACTTCCTATTGTATATATTTGCCTACCACTATTATTAATAAATTGCATTTAACCATACCGTACTGACTCCTGAACTTCTCTGGGAAGCGTGACACCGGATTTGCCCTAGAGATTGTTTTCACACTGTATTACCGGGTCTCCAGGGCAGGGGCTGAGTCTACGGATGTGGGTAGTTTCTATTGAAACGCTACCAAATTCTGTTCTTTTTAATTCTTTCCTCCTATGCCCCGTGCCTTCTCCTCCTTCCTTAGCCTATTTTTTTCTAGCCCATTTAGCTCCTCCCCCACTCGAGGTTAAGCCCTGCCCCCTTTTTGCCACAAATGGCATAATTTCCCAACTACCATGGCATCACAGGACTCCCCTCTGAGGAGAGCAAAGAATAAAGTTCCCAGGTATGGTGATGGGTCATTGACTTACAGCACAAAAAAGAGCTGTCAAGCACTCCCTGCTTTAGATCGAGCAAATGGCACACAAGTAACTAATTAACAAAAAAGTGCACACTTTACGTACACTTAAAGTCATTTGTTAAATCAGTTGCACCACAGATGGCAAATTTCCTAAATCCTCTTTAATCTAAATTAATCTTTTAACCTGATGAATGCTAGAGACGTCTCCAATGATTCTCTAGCATTCATGGAGTTAACAGTTTGAGTGCCGGAGGGATAAGCAGCGAGTTGCAGAGCAAAGAGTTGCACACACCTCTGGCATAAAAGGGTTGAAAGCCCTATTTAAAGGGATAGTAACACTTCATTTTAACTTTATTTTATTTTGTAGGCATTAAAAAAACATGAAGAATGATATAAGTCTTATCTCTCAAACCTTTATGGTTTATGAGATATTCACAAGCAAAGTTCCCCTCCCCGCCCCTTTTACCTAGTGTAAGCCATCTCTTCTCAGATGTGAGTCTGGTTGTATGACAGTACAGATAACAGAAGGGGACAATTTTCTTTGTATGAAAACAATGAAAGCCCTTCCCCCCTTGACAAGTTTTTCAGCTTTTTCCATTATCTTAATTGAAGATTGTCCCTCTCTGCAGTCTACCTGGGCATCTCCCTTCTGATCTGGTTGAACGGGGGGGGATACTTTGTTTGTGAATATCTCTTAAACCATAAAGGTTTCAGAGATAAGACTTATATCATTCTTCATGTTTTTTTAATGCCTACAAAATAAAATAAAGTTAAAATGAAGTATTACTATCCCTTTAAATTAAAGGATATTTGGGACATTTGGAAGACAGTTTGCCCAATAATTACTCCAGCTTTTTTTTCCTCCAGGTCTAAACAAAGAAAACAGAACCGTGACAGGCTCCAGTATAACAATACGCCTTGCCAGTATGCAAATCCTTCAGAAGTCTTTTGCTCACACTGTAATACTACAACATGAACAAAAAACTGTTGATGGTTTTAATGATGCTGTGGGAAATGTGTTTTATCATTTACTTACTGGCAAGAAGTAGCAGTATATTGGCACTCTCTTTCAGCTCTCGTTTCTCAGAACTAGAGACACTTACATAAGACCGTGGACAATCCAGCTCCAGGAAGAATGGGAACTAGAGGGAACTAAAACTTTCCCAGGTGTTAATTAGCAATACAGAGGTGAGAGCAGCTGTCATCAGTGACAAAATGGCAAGATGATGGATCCACCCTGCACAACATGGGCAAAATTAATGGTAGCTAGTTTCTTTATATCTGCATTGTAAAAGTTCACAAACGGCAAATGTTAAAGGGATAGTAATGTTTCAAAATAAAAGCAGCTCTAATTAATCATCCTAGTATTTGGACCTTGGAGAGTGTTATTTCAATTCTGTCAAAGTTGTAGTTCAAGAGTAATTCAATGACAAAGTATCCCCCTCCCGACTCTTTTACTGAT
The DNA here is from genome assembly GCA_037306005.1 of Rhinophrynus dorsalis. NCBI lineage: Eukaryota > Metazoa > Chordata > Amphibia > Anura > Rhinophrynidae > Rhinophrynus > Rhinophrynus dorsalis. The sequence goes on along the minus strand of CM074718.1, from coordinate 269,666,969 downwards.
GTAAAACTGTTCAGTCAGATCAGAAGGGAGGTGCCCAGGTAGATTGCAGAGAGGGACAATCTTCAATTAAGATAAGGGAAAAACCTGAAAAACTTGTCAAGGGAGGCAGGGCTTTCATTGTTCTCATAGGAAGAAGATTGTCCCCTTCTGTTATCTGTCTGGTCTATGGACTGGATTCCACATCTGAGAAGAGATGGCATACACTAGGTTAAAGGGGCAGGAGGGGAAACTTTGCTTGTGAATATCTCTCAAAACATAAAGGTTTAAGAGATAAGACTTACATCGTTCTTCATGTTTTTTTAATGCCTACAAAATAAAATAAAGATAAAACAAAGTATTACTATCCATTTAGGATGATCTATAGGACATTGCATGATTTGGTGAAGCTCTGCTTTAAAGGGGAATTGTATCCTAGCAGACAGAATGTTGGTCCAGGGAAATATCAGACTGCCATTTGTAGTCAGGAAGGAATTTTTTTACCTACTTGGGACTTAGGGCTCGATTCAAATGTTGGCGTTAAAACCAACGTGAAAAAAAAAAACTGCCTTCGCTCGTTAAGCAGGACCAGGTAACGTGAGATTCAAATCTTCCTTACCTAGAAAGCCTAACGAGCGATAACCAACAAAATACACGTTAATCTTAAACCTGCGTCGCATAGAAAATCTTACCTAAAAACACACGATAAAAATGTTGCCTAGCACCACAGCCAATCACAGCACTGCAAAGTATCAAGTTCAGTCAGAAAATCCAAAACCCACGTCTCCAGTTCTGAACAGCTTTCTCTGTGCTTCCCTACCCAGCCACTAGGGGAACACAGAGAAGGCTTTCAGCACCATGGACAGCTTTGAATGCCATAGGGATGTGCACTGCTCACCCCTGTGGCATTCAAAGGGTTAAAATCAATAAAACTAGTACACCAAGCACTACACAATGCCCCCTTCCACACACCCCCCCTTAGTATGTCACATATATTGCATATATGTGACATACTAACCCCATCCACATCCACCTCATGGACTTCCATGTAGTGGACAAATCTGTCTTTTATTCCACAATTAACCCTTTGAGTATCAGAGAGGTAGGGAAGCATTGCTTAGCATGTTTCCTACCCCTCTGGTACCCAAAGGGTTAATAGGCAACGTATGGACTACATACCTTGCCTATATATATATGTGTGTGTTTTAAACTTTTTTTTAATTAAAATACTATTATTAGACAGTTTAACTTAGATCTCATTCATTGTTAACCCCCTACCTCCTGTGTCCCATTGCTATTAGTACTTTTGCTCCACTCTTCTTGGAGCAAAAGTACTAAAAGCAAAGGGACACAGTAAGTAGGGCATTATGAATGGATGAGATCTAAATTAACCCTTTGAGTGCCAGAGTGGTACTCAACGCATTGCAAAGCAATGCGTTGAGTACCACTCTGGCACTCAAAGGGTTAAATACAACTGAGGGAGCAGGCTGCCCTGTGACTGCTTCCCTCAGCTTTATTTATACATTCTTTATTTCTTATTATTCTTTATTTATTATTATTCTTTATTTCTTCTTATTATTTATTTATTATTATTATTTATTTCTTCTTCATCCCCTTGCTGCGGGCGGCTGTGAAGCCCGCAGCATAATAAAACCATGTTCACTAGACAGCTATTGGAGAAAGCGGGAGGAGGGGACAGAGACATTGGAGGAAGCGGGTGGTAGGCTTGTATTTGCTGCCCGCTTCCTCCAATACCTCTCCTCTCGCGTTGGCATTGTGCCCAGCTGCCTGGCGTCGCCTTGTGTGAGAGGAGAGGTATTGGAGGAAGCGGGCAGCAAATACAAGCCTACCACCCGCTTCCTCCAATGTCTCTGTCCCCTCCTCCCGCTTTCTCCAATAGCTGTCTAGTGAACATGGTTTTATTATGCTGCGGGCTTCACAGCCGCCCGCAGCAAGGGGATGAAGAAGAAATAAATAATAATAAAAAATAAATAATAAGAAGAAATAAAGAATAATAATAAATAAAGAATAATAAGAAATAAAGAATAATAAGAAATAAAGAATGTATAAATAAAGCTGAGGGAAGCAGTCACAGGGCAGCCTGCTCCCTCAGTTGTATTTAACCCTTTGAGTGCCAGAGTGGTACTCAACGCATTGCTTTGCAATGCGTTGCATACCACTCTGGCACTCAAAGGGTTAATTTAGATCTCATCCATTCATAATGCCCTACTTACTGTGTCCCTTTGCTTTTAGTACTTTTGCTCCACTCTCAGTTTGAAGAAGAGTGGAGCAAAAGTACTAATAGCAATGGGACACAGGAGGTAGGGGGTTAACAATGAATGAGATCTAAGTTAAACTGTCTAATAATAGTATTTTAATTAAAAAAAAGTTTAAAACACACACAAACACACACATATATATATAGGCAAGGTATGTAGTCCATACGTTGCCTATTAACCCTTTGGGTACCAGAGGGGTAGGAAACATGCTAAGCAATGCTTCCCTACCTCTCTGGTACTCAAAGGGTTAATTGTGGAATAAAAGACAGATTTGTCCACTACATGGAAGTCCATGAGGTGGATGTGGATGGGGTTAGTATGTCACATATATGCAATATATGTGACATACTAAGGGGGGGGATGTGGAAGGGGGCATTGTGTAGTGCTTGGTGTACTAGTTTTATTGATTTTAACCCTTTGAATGCCACATGGGTGAGCAGTGCACATCCCTATGACATTCAAAGCTGTCCATGGTGCTGAAAGCCTTCTCTGTGTTCCCCTAGTGGCTGGGTAGGGAAAAGCACAGAGGATGCTGTTCAGAACTGGAGACGTTGGTTTTCTACTCTTACTTGTGTGCTGTACTCCAAAAAAAATAGGCGTTAGATTTCTGGAGAAAAATGTTGCAATTTAACGCGAGTTAGCCCTAACTCCAACATTTGAATAGCTTTTGGCGTAGTTTGTACATTATCCTCTATGGGTGAGATCTTGCTGTTCTGGCGACGGGCGATGTCTGTTTCAGAACTGGCGTCGCTTGTTTCTAGTAGAACATTTGCATTGCTCAATTGACGTTAAAACCAGCATCTCCAGTTTTTTCTGGCGACGCCAACATTTGGATCGAGCCCTTAGATGGAAAAGGATTCGGTCTTTTTTTTTTTTTTTTTTTGCCATCTTGTAGATCATCAGGGGCGATATGGCATGGGCAGAACTTGATGGACACATGTATTTTTTCCGCTTCATCAACTATATTAATAAGTGACTCTTAATTTGTTTAACAAAATGACTTACCTAGATAGGTGTCCTATAAACAGCAGTCACATATCTATATATTGTTTTTAGCTGTTTTCCTCACCTTGCAGTCCTCAGCAAATGTGCTAAAAAACGTTCCCTTAAATTTTAGTCTTCTTGCTGTGAGGTGGCGCGACCCAGAGAGAAGCTTACCTAGAGCGTACCTCCCAAGTGTCCCTCTTTAGGAGGAACGGTCCCTCATTGAGACCAATATATATATATATATATATATATATATATATATATATATATGTATGTGTGTGTGTGTATATATATGTATCACATTGCTCTACAACAATAAAACTCACATTAATGTTTGTATAAACATCAGTATGTGTGTTTATAAACTAGTCTGTGTTGCTCTATTCTAAAGCTTAACCTTTGAGTGTCGGAGAAGAATCGAATCATTGGGTTGACACTCAGAGGGTAAAGGTGAAACGACAACATAAAACAACACAGACTAGCTAACATTTACTTGTATATTAGACTACTGGAAGAATTAATAAAATCTTTATCCAAATCCTTTACACACACCTGTCACTTTATTAGCGAACTGTGCAGGTAGCCATTTTTTTTTACTTTACCTGAGTAATGTTTAACCCTTTGAGTGCCAGAAGTGACAGAACACATTGCAAAGCAATGTGTTACGTAACCCACTGGCACTCAAAGGGTTAACAAAAAAACCCAAAAAAAACAAACAACCGAGCTGAAAATACCGAAGGTAAACATCCACTATGCAAGTAAGTACTCCTGTATTAAGTAGTTTCCAGTTGCAACAATATTACAAATTGGTTACTCATCATAAGGGGGTGTGGCTTAAAGTCAGGAGTTCCAGCATTTACTAAAGATGGAGGCTTCCTCAATTTGTCAGTGTTTTTCAATTATAGATGCACTGTGCAGTTAAAATAAATGTTATAGGGGTAATAACATTTATTTTAGTTTCCATGAGTTCAAATGAATATGCTGCCATTCCTGTTAAAATAAAAAAAATAAATCATACCAATGATTTTATCTGGTAATTGCCCGATTACGCTTGAGAAGGGTTTTCTTCCTGGGGACCAAGGGCAGAAGGGTACTTTTACCCCCTGTGGCCTCACTAATCAGATCCTTAAGATCTGACCCAAACAATGATGTGCCTTGAAAAGGCAAGGATGGCAAGGCTTTCTTGGAAGCAGTGTCAGCAGACCAGATCTTGAGCCAAAGAGCTCGTCTGGCAACCACAGACATGGTGGAAACGCTAGCCACCAAACGGATGGCATCAAATAAGGCAGCAGAAACATAGTGCTGGGCCTCAGAAATGTTGGCAAAAAGGCTCAACATATCCAAAGTAGGAGCACCCTGACGGACAGCGAGGGTGAGCTGTTCAGTCCAGACCGCAATGGCCTGGTTAACCCATGCCGCAGCGAACGCCGGATGCATGGCAGTCCCAGCAGTGGCAAAAATGGACTTGAGGGAAACCTCAAGTTTCTTGTCAGTCCAGTCTTTCAGAGCGGACACATCAGAAACTGGCAAGGCAGTAGAATTAGATAGCCTGGAGATAGGACCATCCACTTTGGGGGGATGAACCCACTCAGCAAGTGCCGCCTCAGAGAAGGGGTGAAGTTTGGCAAATTTCTTGGAAACAGAAGGTTTCCTGTCCGGAGATTTCCACTCATCAGACACAAGGCAGTCAAGAGTGGGGTTAGGTGGAAAACAAGTAAGGGTTTTTTTAGGCTCCTGAAACACATAAGAAGGATCTGAAGAAACCTCCTGAACTAAGGGAATGTTTAGGGTAGTCAAGACAGCCCTGATCAGGTCCTCAGCCAAGGGCTCAGGATCAGCCTCAAAGGGGTCCCCAAAAAACTGAGAGGAACCCACAGCAGAACATTCCTCAACATCTGAATCCACCAACAGTTCCTCCTCAGAGGAATCTGATACGTCAGGTACTCCCTGCGGTTTAGGCAGGGAAGATTTGACTGAGGAGGGGGTCTGCCATGAATGTAAGACCCCCTGCAATGTAGACCGGAGGTCCCTGGATACCGAGCTAGCCATATCTAACAGCATTGTCAGTTATGGTAATCCGCCTAATGGTGGTATTCCATTTCTAACAGAAAAATAAAAAAATTATAAAAAAAAAGTATAGCAGAACTGTTCTCTTGCCTGGGGCTGGTTGGCTAGCTGCAGCCAAGAAGGGAAGGTAGGCTCCACCCCCTGCAATCAATTCTAGAATTGTTCCTGCCTACTTAAAGAGGCAGATCGCCTACCCAACGTTACTAGTAACCTGTACTGGACGACAGAGAAGTGTTATTTATTTTCAAGTTCCATTTTGTATAAAATTAACTTACAAAGTTTGTGCTGCAGCCACTTCTGTGTTGACTGCTTTTCTCTGCGGTTACAGAGCTCTGCCTCAGCTCTCCTCCGATGAGAGAGGCTTCTGTCAGTAAGATGGAACGGTCTCATTGGCAGAGATCGATATCTAGCCAGTGAGACCGCTCCAGCTTCCTGACTGAAGCCTCTGCGTTCCTCACAGCACCGGTAGAGACTGTGTAACCCAGTATGTGGGTACTGGTTCGCTCCATTATTCATTGGATGCTCACTACATCTTGACAGCCCAGCAGGCCTCAGTCTGTCCATCATAGGCGACTGGTTAGTTACACCTTATGCCAGTCGCTGAGGCCATCTTTGTCTGTGTTCCAGTACTTGCAGCCTCCAGGCTGCCTTGCCCGGTATACTGGAAAGGCTGGTAGAACCTATTCCATCTTGTGCCAGTCTAAGGTTGCCTTACCCGGTATTGGCAAGGCCGGTAGAGACTCACTACTCGTTGTACAAGTCTCAAGGCTGCCTTGCACGATATATTGGCAGGGCCGGTAGAGCCTTTCTCCTCGTTGTAGCAGTCTCTAGGCTGCCTTGCCCGGTATATTGGCAAGGCCGGTAGAGCCTCCTTCTCCTCGGTTGCTAGCCTCCCAGGCTGCTTTGCCCGGTATATTGGTAAGGCCGGTAGAACCTATTCCATCTTGTGCCAGACTAAGGTTGCCTTACCCGGTATTGGCAAGGCCGGTAGAGCCTGTCCTACATTCTGTGTACCACTACTCACTATGACTATGTATTGTGATTATATGTTATATGTGTATGCTAACCCGCAAGGGTTCCCTTTAAACTTTTCAATAAAGTTGTGTTTTTATCTTAACTCTGTGTCTAAGAGTCATAACAAACAGTGACAGTACGAAAGGGCCATGACCTCAGATAATAAGAGTGATGGTAATACACAGAACATCCATTGGAGGATGGATGTACATGAGCAATGCCTGGATCAGCTAGTGGTAGCGATCCAAACCATTCTTGAACGTACAGTACTCACGGACAAGTCTGTCCCCAGTCCGGTGGTCTCCCCAGGTTCGACACCAGAGAACGATACCATGCCCTCAGGGGCTGCATTCAAGGGGTTAACCGCTTCCGCCCCTTTACCACTCAGAAATTATGGTGAACCCAGCCTGTGCAGTGGGTTTATTAACCAACTTGAATATTTATGGAATTAACCTCGCATGCCTTTCCTAATGACCACAAGTTGGGTTTATGATATCCCTGCTGACTGGCAGAGCCCTGGCATGGGCCAATCCCTTATGGGAGACACAAAGAATTTCAGGGAATTTGTGCAGTCATTTCGGAGAGTGTTTGAGATCCCTGGTAGAACCGCCTCTGCTGCTAAACGCCTTATGGAGATACAGCAGGGTAGGCGTACCGTGGGCGATTATGCCATTGAATTCCGCACCTTGGCAGCAGAGGTAGGTTGGAACAATGAGGCGTTGCTGGAAGCCTTTGCTCAGGGTTTGAGCGAGCAGATTAAAGATGAAATTGCAGCTACTGATGTAGATGAATATATTGATTATGTTATCCTAATTGACACTCGGATCTGTGAGAGATTGATGGCTAAGGAAGGCAGGCTACGGTCAAAAAATAACGGATCTAGCAGTACATTTTGCCCACCCATCCCTCCCTTGGCATCTAAGCCTAATGAACAGTTACGGGAATCAGGTGAACCTATGCAATTGGGCTTCACCAGGCTAACCAAGGAGGAGAGAACACATCGCAGAAGGCAGGGGTTGTGCTTATACTGTGGCAAAAATGGGCACCTACTAAGATCTTGTCCCGTACGTCCGGGAAACGAACACACCTAGGGTACCTTGGGGGACAGGCCCTAGATGGTGTTCAACTGTCCCCAGGTTTGATCACACAGAAACCCATCATACAGGTGGTACTCTCGTGGGCAGAGCACTCAGTGGAGGTTCTGGCCCTGGTTGATTCAGGCACAGCTGGATATTTTATGGATAGTACCTTTGCTGAACGGCATAGGATTCCGTTGATCGAGAGAGAATCCCCTCTCGCTATTGAAGCTATTGACGGCAGACCTCTAGAACCTGCACAGGTTACCTTTGAAACAATGCCATTACCTATGACCATTGGGGCGCTTCATAAAGAGGAACATCAGTTCCAGATTATCAATTCTCCACACTACGCAGTCATTCTGGGATTTCCATGGTTACAGCTTCATAATCCGCAGTTTGATTGGCAAAAGTGTGAAATCTCTGCTTGGTCTCAGTATTGTATGGAGCATTGTGTGTCCCACCCGGTTAAGATTCTGTGTACCTCCCCTTCACTGCCAGACGAGTATCAACAGTTCAGTGATGTATTCATTAAGGGAGAGGCTGGCACCTTACCCCAGCACAGATCCTATGACTGCGCTATTGATTTGCCTCCAGGGGTGGTGCCCCCTAGGGGACACACATATCCATTGTCTTGTGATGAGAACCAAGCTATGGAGGAATACATTTCAGATGTCCTTAAGAGAGGGATCATAAGGAAATCCACCTCTCCAGCCAGGGCTGGATTCTTTTTTGTAAAAAAGAAAAATGGCGAACTGAGACCGTGCATTGATTACCGTGGCCTAAACAAATTAATGTCTAAAAATGCTTATCCGATACCACTCATCACCGAATTATAAGACTGGTTAAAACGTTCCTCAGTCTTTACTAAACTGGACCTACGAGCTGCTTAAAACCTGATTCGGATCAGAGCTGGTGATGAGTGGAAAACGGCCTTTAACACTAGATCCGGGCACTATGAATATCTAGTTATGCCATTTGGTCTCTGTAACGCACCCGCAGTATTTCAAGAATTAATCAATGACATCCTCAGGGATATGCTGCATACTCATTCATTCTGAAAATATGTCACAACACATTAAAGACATGTCAGAAGTGTTGCTCCGCCTACGAAAAAACAAATTGTATTGCAAATTGGAAAAATGTGACTTTCACAAAACCAGTGTGCCATTCTTGGGGTTTGTGATTGGCAAAGAAGGCATTGCCATGGATAAGGAGAAACTGGCGGCAGTTTTGCAATGGCCTCGGCCCAAGGGCCTAAAAGCTATATAGGGATTTCTGGGTTTTGCTAATTATTATAGGAAATTTATTAAGAACTTTTCCACAATTGTTAAACCCTTGTCTGACCTTACGCACAAGGGTGCTAATCCATCCCAGTGGTCGGTGGCAGCGGAATATGCTTTTGAGAGATTGAAATCCGCTTTTGTTAACGCTCCTGTGTTATCCCACCCCAACCCATCTCTCCCGTTTACATTGGAGGTTGATGCCTCAGAGATTGGGGTTGGGGTAGTACTTTCTCAACGACCTGTTAAAGGAGGAATTCTCAGACCATGTGGGTTTTTCTCCAAGAAGTTGTCCGTGGCTCAAAGTCATTATGAGATAGGTGACAGAGAATTACTGGCCATCATTCTTGCCTTGAAGGAATGGCGTCATCTACTAAAGGGCACAAAAATACAGTATTAATTCTGACTGACCACAAAAACTTGACCTATCTCTCTGAGGCTAAAAGATTGTCCTCGCGCCAGGCCAGGTGGGCGCTGTTCCTCTCTCGATTCAATTTTATTGTATCATACCTGCCTGGTCCCAAGAATGTTAGGGCTGATGCCCTGTCTAGACAATTTGAGCCTGAAGCGGACAGAGACGAGGTTTCAGCACCTATTATACAGCCTGATCATATATTGGCTACTCTACGCACAAGTATCACTTCACCACTAGGGGAAGAGATATTGGCCTCTCAGGCTACTGCTCCTCCAGAAACCCCAGTGGGCAAGTGTTTTGTTGATGAGCCATTTCGCACTCGATTGCTTGAAACATATTATTCCTCTAAAGCTGCATAGAGATCAATTGATTTGGTCTCTCTCGCAAGTCTTTTGGTGGCCCTCCCTGAGGGCAGATTGTGCTGCGTTTACTAATGCCTGTGCCACCTGTGCCCATGCCAAGACCCCTAGACACCTCTCTGTGGGCCTACTCCAGTCGGTACCTAATGGCGAACATCCCTGGTCCCACGTTTCCATTGATTTCATGGGAGAATTGCCAGTGTCTAGAGGGTATTCCTTCATACTTATGGTGGTGGACAGGTTTTCTAAAATGGCTCATTTTGTGCCTCTCTGTGGCCTTCCCTCTGCCAAAGAATTAGCGGTGGTTTTCGCTAAAGAAGTATTTCGGTTGCATGGAGTACCCAGAGTGCTGGTGTCTGACCGGGGGAGCCAGTTTGTATCCAGATTTTGGAGGGCATTTTGTGAACAAATGGGCATCCAATTGTCCTTTTCCTCTGCCTATCACCCCCAGACCAATGGGGCAGCTGAGCGTGCCAATCAGTGATTGGAGCAGTTCCTGCACTGTTTTGTTACTGACCATCATGATAATTGTGCCGACCTGTTGCCCTGGGCAGAGTTCGCCAGGAACTGTGCGGTTAACTCATCATCCGGGAGCTCCCCGTTTCTGATTCATTCCAGTCGCAGCAGATTCCAGCTCTGGATGAGCATATCGAGCAGCTCCGCTCCACATGGGCACAGGTTCAGAGGGCACTCAGTCTGTCCTTCCAGCGCCATCAGCGTCATGCCAATCGTAGACGGCTGCCAGCGGTTTCCTTCCAGGTTGGGGACAGAGTGTGGCTTTCCTCCAGAAACCTCAAACTCCAAGTTTCGTCTAATAAATTGGATCCTCGATTTATTGGTCCTTATAGGGTGATTCATAAAATCAACCCTGTCTCGTATACTTTGGACATTCCTGCTTCCATGCGTATTCATAATGTGTTCCATGTGTCTCTCCTCAAACCTCTTGTATGCAACCGTTATACTACTAACCATGTGGTGCCACGGCCTATAGAGGTTGAAGGTCAGGAGGAGTATGAAGTTCAGAGTATCATTGATTCCCGCAGACTTAGAGGAAAAGTGCAGTATTTGGTACGTTGGAAGGGTTATGGTCCTGAAGAACGATCCTGGGTGGACAGTAAGGACCTTCATGCTCCCAAATTACTGCAAATTTTCCATTCCAAGTACCCTCAGAAACCGGGTCCCTCTTCTAGGAGAGGGGGTCTTTGAGAGGGGGGGTACTATCACGGTGCCCGTGATTGCTGCCTTTTCCTGTCAGTTACCTGAATGGGCTCTCCATTGGCTGCCTGCCTTCAGCCCGCCCAGTATTGCCTATTTAGACTGAGCTTGGGCACCCTTTGGTTGCCCTTTCGTGGTGTCTCTATGTCGCCTGCACCTGTATTGTGTTCCTGAGCTTCCTGGGCTGTTACTCTATCTTTGCTCTCCTGTGATCGCCTGACTTCCTGTCTGACAGCTTCCTCGGTTCCAGCTTCCGTTCCTGATCCGTTTGGAGTTGCTGTTCCTGCTGCCGTTCCTGCTCCGGTTGATTGCCATTGATGATTCTGTTTCCTGTCCTATACCGGCTGTGTTCCTGCTCCTGGATCGCCTGCAGAGTGTCTCCTTCCTCCAGTCGCCTTGGCCACATTTTCATTCACTTGATTATGTTACTCCAGTACGCGGGTACTTGTTCGCTCCATGTATAACCTGCTGCTTGCTGCGTCCCTGGCAGCAACGGTAGAGATTGTGTAACTCCAGTACATGGGTACTGGTTCGCTTCAAGTTAACCGGTTGCTTGCTGCGTTCCTTACAACACCGGTAGAGATTGTGTACTCCAGTACACGGGTACTGGTTCGCTCCATGTATTACTGGTTGCTTGCTGCGTTCCTTACAGCACCGGTAGAGATTATGTAACTCCAGTACGTGGGTACTGGTTCGCTCCATGTATAACTGGCAGCTTGCTACGTTCCTTATAGCACCGGTAGAGATTATGTAACTCCAGTACGCGGGTACTGGTTCGCTCCATGTATAACTGGCTGTTTGCTGCGTCTTTGACAGCACCAGTAGAGATTGTGTAACTCCAGTACGCAGGTACTGGTTCGCTCCAAGTTAACCGGTTGCTTGCTGCGTTCCTTACAGCACCGGTAGAGATTGTGTACTCCAGTACGCAGGTACTGGTTCGCTCCATGTATAACCGGCTGCTTGCTGCATTCCTTACAGCACCGGTAGAGATTGTGTACTCCAGTACACGGGTACTGGTTCGCTCCATGTATAACCGGGTGCTTGCTGCATTCCTCACAGCACCGGTAGAGACTGTGTAACCCAGTACGTGGGTACTGGTTCGCTCCATTATTCATTGGATGCTCACTACATCTTGACAGCCCAGCAGGCCTCAGTCTGTCCATCATAGGCGACTGGTTAGTTACACCTTATGCCAGTCGCTGAGGCCATCTTTGTCTGTGTTCCAGTACTTGCAGCCTCCAGGCTGCCTCGTCCGGTATATTGGTAAGGCCGGTAGAACCTATTCCATCTTGTGCCAGTCTAAGGTTGCCTTACCCGGTATTGGCAAGGCCGGTAGAGACTCACTACTCGTTGTACCAGTCTCAAGGCTGCCTTGCACGGTATATTGGCAGGGCCGGTAGTGCCTTTCTCCTCGTTGTAGCAGTCTCTAGGCTGCCTTGCCCGGTATATTGGCAAGGCCGGTAGAGCCTCCTTCTCCTCGGGTGCTAGCCTCCCAGGCTGCCTTGCCCGATATATTGGTAAGTCCGGTAGAACCTATTCCATCTTGTGCCAGACTAAGCTTGCCTTAACCGGTATTGGCAAGGCCGGTAGAGCCTGTCCTACGTTCTGTGTACCACTACTCACTATGACTATGTATTGTGATTATATGTTATATGTGTATGCTAACCCGCAAGGGTTCCCTTTAAACTTTTCAATAAAGTTGTGTTTTTATCTTAACTCTGTGTCTGGGAGTCATAACAAACCGTGACAGTATTCCTCCATGGCCTGATTTTCCTTGTACGACAGTGGGTATGTGCGGCCCCTAGGGGGCACAACCCCAGGGGGCAAATCAATGGCGCAATCGTATGCCCTATGTTGGGGCAATGTGCTAGCCTCTCCCTTACTAAAAATATCACTGAATTGGTGGTATTCGGCTGGCACAGAGGAAGAGGTACACAAAATCTTAACTGGACGAGTCACACAATGCTCCATACAGTACTCGGACCAAGACGTGATCTCACAACTCTGCCAGTCAAACTGGGGATTATGCAAATGTAACCATGGGAACCCCAGAATGACCGCATGATGAGGAGAATGGATTATCTGAAATCGCTGTTCCTCCGTGTGGAGGGCCCCAATAGTCATAGAAAGCGGAATAGTTTCCATAGTTATCTGAGCTGGTTCTAACGGTCTGCCATCAATGGCCTCAATGGCTAAGGGAGATTCCCTCCTGACCAACGGAATCTTATGTAACGCAGCAAATAAACTGTCCATGAAGTAACCAGCCGCGCCGGAATCAACCAGGGCCAGAACCTCCACTGAGTGTTCTGCCCATGAAAATACCACCTGGATCGTGGGTTTCTGCATATTCATGTCTAGGGACTGTTGAACACCACCTAGGGCCTGTCCCCCAAGGTACCCTAGGTGCGTTCATTTCCCGGACGTACAGGACAGGTACGTAATAGGTGCCCAGCTTTGCCACAGTACAGACATAACCCCTGCCTCCTGCGGTGTGCCCGTTCTTCCTTAGAGAGCTTGGTGAACCCAAGTTGCATTGGTTCACAGGATTCCTGTTTACGATCAGGAGGCATGGGAGGAGAGGGAGGCATGGGTGGGATCAAAAAACTGTTTTGCCCACTGTTTCTAGGCCGTAGCCGACGGTCTTTAGCCATAAGTCTCTCATGAATACGAGAATCAATTAGAATGGCGTAATCAATGTATTCGTCCAAATCACTAGGCACTTCTCTAGCTGCCGTTTCATCCTTAATAAGGTCAGAGGAGGCTGGAAAGAAGGAGGGGAGCCGAGCAAGAGTGACAGACTGCAGTACAGAGCAGGTAACCACAGCCTGTCTGGAAGTAGGTCTCATGGAGGTATTTATTCATTAAATTTCAGTCAAACAGCGATTTAAAAAAGAAAATAATACAATATTAAATATATTTGCTATATAACCTACCTATTAAGACTAACTTGTATAGGGGTGATAGATCCCCTTTAATAACAGTCATAACCATAGTTTGGACATTATGAAGATTCCAGAGCACAGAGTTCTAAACACTAGAAGGAGAAATGCCCATTGCCTACACAGAAAGTGATGCCTCTGCTGGGCTACAAAAATGACTTCCAGTCAGAGATCTAAACACTAGAGAGCGAACTGATCCTTGATCCTAACATTAAACAGGAGCTGTTCTGCAGTTTTGTTGTAATGCGATACTGGTCTAAACGCTTGGCCATGATGTACATTTTCTTGTAGCCCACTACAAGCGTGGCTTTCTGTCACACCAGTCAATGGGGATTTCTCCCACTAATGTTTAGAACTCTGTGGTATGGCAGAGAAAGAGCAGGTTGTGCACAGATGTATACGGTCTTCTCCCACACAGCTGCACAAGAGCCAAGGTCAAGTACCCTGCTGCTTTCATCTCTGCGGTGCTCCTGAATGGCAGAATGGAAATGTGTTCATCCCATCCTGTATTTGTGGTCTTTTGGATGCCTTGTGTTATGACACACTGATAGGTATTCTGCAACTTTTTCTGCTGTCTCACAGTTTTCACCCAGTAAGATTTACATTTACTGTTCATCCCTTAGTTGTAGGAAGTCTAAAGACTTGAAAATGAATTTGTACAGCAGATTAAACATTACCCACAGCTAGATAGTACACAAAACATATATATATATATATATATATATATATATATATACACTAGCAGAGTGGGATGGCTTGCCCATCTGTTTTTTGTTATACTTGTATTCATTTATGTTCGGTGGAATTTTTTAATGCAAGTGTGCTGTGAACGGTCTGTTACTTGTACTACAGAGTTCATGCATACATACAGACACATACGTATTAATATACATACACATATTTTATCATACATACACAGACACATACAGACACACAGACATACACATACACACATTCATACATAGACAGCAACACAGATGCATATACACACATACATGTAGATATTATACATAGATGCAGACACAACCATACAAACACACACACACACACACACAGACATATACAGATACATACATACAGAGACACAAACATATACAGACTTGTAGAAACACACACAGACATATACATACACACACATACATGCATGGAGACACATACAAATCCCTAGCTAAGTCTGTCTCCAGGGCTGATATGAAGGGAGAAGGTGGGAGGAGACAAAGGGAAGGGAAGCATAAAGGCGTTAACCATTTGAGTGCCAGAGGGGTAGGCAGGGCTTCGCCTAGCAATGCGTTCCATACCCCTGTGGCACGTAAAGGGTTAAGCAGCTGAGTTATAGCCTGTGTGTATGTCCCAGTCCTGACGTGCAGGCCAGAAGAGGCAGGCACTTAAGAAGAATGAGTCAGAGAGAGATAAGGGAGAGACAATGTCAGCTGGGGGTGGAGGAGGCATGGAGAGAGGGGATAGGAGAAGGCAATTCAAGTGTTAGGAATGGAGAGGAGGCAGAAGGATTCACCGGGTCAGCACTGCAGTGCTTACTGGGGGATGTCTAGTGAATGAATTAGTGGGTAAAGAAAGGAGGGGTTGTGATGAGTAACTTTACTTTATCTTATAATAATAACTCTTGTTAAGTGTTGACTATGTTGAGGCCGCTGCGAGCCTGCTGTAATGGAGGTATTGCAAATCATTGTATATGATTCTTGGCACTGAAGGCGTTAAGCAAAAGTGTGTGAAAGAAACACATATTAACACTTTAAAGAGCAGGGTATGTGCAACACATTGCTTATTAGTGCCTTGCACACCTCTCTGTTCCTTAAAGAATTAAAAGACTGAGTGGAGGCAGGTTTCCCATTGGGAGTGGAGAGAGGAGTGAGGCTGATCGTGTCTGCAGCCGCTATGTTTCTTGCAGCAATGATCGGCTCTTCAGCTGTTCCCCCGCAGTCCTCACCAGAAGCTGGAATAAATCAGACAAACTTTCTTTGAATCTTTGGCAAACGGTGTTGCTCTTAGAAAGTTTGTCTGATCTAATCCAGCTTCTGCTGAGGGCAGCGGGGGAATAGCTGAAGAGACGATACTTATTAAGTCAAATTATTAAAATCCATGAGAGGCCATGGTGTGTGTAGCGTGTGGCCGCCTGCCCTGCCGCCACCTCCCACACCCCATGCAGTGATCTACTCTGACCTCCCAGCAGGAGGGGGAAGGCATGCAGGAGCTGTAAGGCTGCACCTATATGGCGAGTGGGTGACCTGAGCTGTAACTAATGATGTTGGGCAGTTTTGTAGGCTCTTGTTCACGATTCCCTGACATGGCTTGCATCCTTGGGGCTCCATTCAAGAGAGAGGAGGGAGGGAGGGACCGTGTGTGTGTCTTGTGTCTAGCTTTGAGTGCAAAGTTATGTGGCTTGTGTCTGTTTGTGGGGCTTGTGTGTGTGTCTGTGATATAGGTGGTGTGCATGTGTATGTGTGGGGCTTGTGTCTGTTTCTGGGGCTTGTGTGTGTGTCTGTGGTGTAGGAACGACTGCCGGCCATTTTTTTTTTCCAGTTGTATAGTGTTGGGCGGCCTGGATAGTGGGGGAGGGCCAACTCCCTGCATGATTTTCACACCAGTAGCAGTGGCCTTAGGCCACTGCAACTGGTGTGAAAATCTCACCCCCATTGAATCACCCAATAGGAGCAGTAACTCTTCCTTACTGTCGCCCCTGGGTGTGTTTTGCCAGGCACATGTTAGGCTTCTGAGGAAGTGGTAGCATACCACGAAATGCATTAAGCCAATGTTTATTTAGTCCTATTGTGGTTTTTTTATAAAACTACTGTATGTTATATTTATTTTAATTTCTGATTTTTATTATTATATATTCTTTATTAAATTTTCTATGTGCTAAACAACAAATAATTTAAGTCACTGGTGTTACTTTATAGTCCCCATATTCTGGCAAATGGCCACAATATCCGTTTATATATACTAAAATAGGTTGTGTCGATAAAAAGTACCAGGTTTGTAGTTACTTGGGACTTATTGACACTTACACAATTCTGTTGATTATGGAGAGTTTAGAGTTGTGAAAAGAATACCAGACTGGGGTGTAAGCCAGTGCAGGTGATTGTTCCTAGAGGTTGGATATAGTCTCAGAAGAATGTGAGTACATTTCCAGAAGTTCATTTTTATGTGGTGTTGGTGAAGGACCAAGTTGTCTAAATACTGCACTTAGAGAGAATCCTCTGCGCCATTTGTTTTTTTGTATCTTCTAGTCTTCTTCTTGGTGGGAACCCTGCCCATTCTGAGCGAGCTGCGAGGATTCTATACTGAAGGACTAACTGCTACAAGTTGTACTTATTTGTTTGTTTATATATTTTTACAATTACATACTGAATTGTTTGTATTGTTCTTGCATTATCCTCCAAAAAAAAAAAAAAAGCTCCCATATATATTAGTTTTACACTTCAGGGAGAAGAGCAGCAGAATAGTGTTATATATAATTACAGGAAAAAAAGCAAACTTTTCAAAATAAATGAAGTTGAAGAATTCACAATCAAGTACCATAGTAACATTTAAAGAATAATGACTGAGCAAGATACATTTCCATGTAAGAATTAGCAATGACCAAACAAAGCAGGAATAGGAGTTCCCATGAGGGTAGTGAAACTGACTATGTGGTGGAGGACAGATTTGATTAATGTGGCTTAATAAGGGGGGGGGGGGGGTTATGTTTTTTTAACACATAGCTCTGTATTTGAATACACACAATTTTATAATTCAAGCGCTATTCAATCAGAAAGGATCCCCCTTTCTCCCCTTCTGTCCGCCTCCCATTTAATCTGTAATACAGTC
The DNA here is from genome assembly GCA_037306005.1 of Rhinophrynus dorsalis. Lineage (NCBI taxonomy): Eukaryota > Metazoa > Chordata > Amphibia > Anura > Rhinophrynidae > Rhinophrynus > Rhinophrynus dorsalis. The sequence continues at coordinate 269,649,534 of CM074718.1, read as the reverse complement.
GTGGGACCGGACGGATACAGCAAGGGACAATCTTCACACAGATGGACAGAATTTTCCTTTTGCTTACCGAAGACTGTCCCTTGCTGTGCTCCATTTGTACCAGACAGAGAGGCAGTGATGCAGGTAAAGGGGTGGGAGGGGGATCCTTTTCGATTGAATAGCTCTTGAACTACAGAACTGCGAGTATTCAAATATAGCACTATGTGTTAAAAAAAACTTAAAGACACGGATCTCAAGTTTAATACATGTATTACTAACCCTTTAAACTTCAGTATATGTGTTTATACCAGGGCAGGCCCTTACATGGTTCCCGGTGGGTCCATGGACCCAGGCGGCACTCTGACAGGGGCAGCAATTTGCCACCCCAAGCCATGTTATTTCCTGCGCAGCTTCTCCCCACTGCCCGCACTGCTGACAGCCGGGACCATGTCACATTCGGAGATGCCGTGTGGAGCATGCCGGGATTTTCTTGGTCTGTTCGGAGGCCAGTGCAAATTTAAAACTGGCGCCCAGACTAATGAAGAAAATCCCAACATGCACCACACGGCGTATCCGCATGTGACACAGTCCCGGCTGTCATCAGTGTGGGGCAGTGGGGAGACTGAGTAAAAAGCAGAAGAGAGAGCCAGAAGGAGAGTGATCCAAAAGGAGAAGGGAAACAGGCAAGAGGGAGGAGAAAGAGGTACAAGGGGTGAAAAGAGGGGAATAAAAGAGGGACAAGGGGTGAAAAGAGTGGGAGAAAGGGGCACAAGGGGTGAAAAGAGGGGAAAAAGAGGCAAAAGAGGGACAAGGGGTGAAAACAGAGAAAAAAAGCACAAGGGGTGAAAACGGGGAAAAAAGGCACAAGGGGTGAAAAGAGGGGAAAACAGAGGCACAGGGGTAAAAAAAGGCACAAGGGGTGAAAACAGGGAAGACAAATGCACAGGGGGTGAAAAGAGGGGGAAAAAGAGGCGCAAGGGGTGAAAAAAGAGGGGAAAAAGAGGCACAAGGGGTGAAAACAGGGAAAAAAGGTACAAGGGGTAAAAAGAGGCACAAGGAGTGAAATCAGGGAAGAAAGGCACAAGGGGTGAAAAGAGGGGAAAAAAAGGCACAAGGGGTGAAAAGAGGGGAAAAAAAGGCACAAGGGGTGAAAAAAGAGGCACAAGGGATGAAAAGAGGGGAAAACAGAGGCACAGGGGTAAAAAAAAGGCACAAGGGGTGAAAACAGGGAAGACAAATGCACAGGGGGTGAAAAGAGGGGAAAAAAGAGGCGCAAGGGGTGAAAAAAGAGGGGAAAAAGAGGCACAAGGGGTGAAAACAGGGAAAAAAGGTACAAGGGGTAAAAAGAGGCACAAGGAGTGAAATCAGGGAAGAAAGGCACAAGGGGTGAAAAGAGGGGAAAAAAGGCACAAGGGGTGAAAAAAGAGGCACAAGGGATGAAAAGAGGGGAAAACAGAAGCACAAGGGATGTAAAAAGGCAAGGGGGAAGAAAGAGGTACAAGGGGTTTAAAAAAATTACAGTTGTATGTGGTTTTAGGGGCAGGAGAGGGATTAATATAATAAAGGATGTGTGACGTTTTGGTGGGCGTGTGGTTTTGTTTTGGTGTGCAGTGCAGGGAGGGGGCAGCATTTCATCCTTGGACCAGCCCTGGTGTATACGTTATTCAGTGTAAATAATATACTCTGGTTTAGCTATAAATAATTTATTCCGTTACACAAAGAGGTATCAATAAGTCATGAAATAAATAACCTAAAAAGTATCCCTCTTTGGCCATTTAAATATTGGGAGGTACGTTAAAATGTGAAGAATTTTATAACCTATTGATTTTTTTTCACGACAAAAGCTTATGGGATTGAAATTCGACTCTAAAACAAGGGACAAAACAGGAACAGTTAGACATGAAGCCAAAATAAGGAACAGGTATGAAAAACACCCATTGCGGATTACAGCGAGTCGACTGACGTTTTCTTCATCGTTCATTATTAAAATGGAGACTTGGTTACCGCAAACATATGTATTATTGCGAAATAGGAATTTTATGCCGACGCGGTGTAAGGAAAAAAACAAACAAACTCTATTTTACACCCTAGCAACATAAATGAGTCAGAGTTCTATGCGAGCACCGGGGAAAGCTGCATTTTATAACATAAAACCGTAAGTCAGCTCTACCTTCCACCAGTCTGATTACTCTAAATTGTCATAAACAGTTACCGCCCCTCCTAGTTCTGACGTCTTTAAGTGACGTCACTTCCGATAAACCTGGACTTGCTAGCTGAGAAGGAAGCATCAAGATGGTCAACAACCGTAGCGAACAGGAGGGGGCAGAGGTTGCGACCTACCGGTGAGCCTGAGGGTAGCTATCTGGGTGAGGGGGCTCGGAAATGAAGCGAGATAGAAGTGCAAGCTTGTTGCTAGCTGACAGATCATCTGGGACAGTGGCACCTCCCCAATACCATATGTGTCTTACAACTATATTTCCATTTTTTCTTGTATATATTTGTTGTGGGTGTGCGCGTTCAGATTCAGATGCCTCTCGCATTCTCTGTAGAGACCTATTTTGGTTCGAAAATATTCTCTTCACACCATCTATATTGATAAGTGTATTGACCTAGAACACCTACTGACACTGAGGCAATCGAATACCAGACAGGCTATCTATTAATATCACACATTCCCTCCCTCTCTCAAGTTGTCTAGCAAAAGATGATGTGAGTTGTAGGTCAACAGCTAGAAAGTGTTAGGTTGTCCATGAATGGTATAGTGTGTTAGTGGGCAATGTGAGACCTGTAATTACTTGATGGCCAGATTGATGAATGGCAGTGTAGGGGTACCTGCTCCAAAACACCCCTGTGTTGATAAGCATGTGTAGTGCATACCAATACTGCCAACTTCTGTCAGTGGTTCCAAAGGATCGATTTGAGCCCTGAGCATCATATGGACACATATCTTGAGTTTGATGTTAATGCATACCGCCTTCATAGACTGCATCAGTAGTAGCTCTTCTAATATTGAGTGGTAACAGGCATTCCTGGGAAAAAGTGTGTTTATGTAATGACCTGATCCCCAGTAGATATCTACCTCATGAGCAAAGAGGTGCATCTGTCTTATGATCAGTGGGTTGCAGTAGGTAGTAACTAATATCTGGAGGCATTCTGTTGAATGAGCAGAGGGGTTTGGTGGAGAAGCAGGCCACTTACTAAGAAGACTTCTCAAAAGTGATGTGGAGTCCTGTAGTTGACTTGGCCACAACCTTTTTAAAGGGCAGATGTACATTGTATCCTTTTAAAAGTTTGCACGCAAAAGAGCGTGCAACCAAATGACACAGTAACAATGTTGCCATATTAAAAATGGCAACATGAGAATCTCACACTGCATAACCGCGCGAGAGTCTCATGTTGCCTACTGAAAGATCGTATCCCATCATGCTGCCCCAGCTCTATCGCCCATTCTACTACTGTGTCTTGTTGCAGGAAGTGACATCATTACTTATCTCTATCAAATGCATAACCTTGCATATATCTATGTTAAACCTAATCTGCCTCCCCCCATTCTCTGTTCATCCAAATCTTTCTGCAGAGAAAAAGCACTGTATATCCTTAAACAGTTTATTGTTGCCAGCAAATACTGAGACACTCCTTTCAATATCATTAGTGGAAAATGTAAAAGTATTGGGCTCAGGACTAACCTAGTTGGGGAGCCTGAAAAAGGCATGTGTGCAACCCATGCCAAATCAACCCTGTTGATCTAGGACTGAACCCCAATACACCACTTACAAACTTGGACTAACTTGAAAGGGAGGCTGTAATTTAGTTCTTCAGGACTGGAGAAGAAGTTTAAAGAGCATCTATCACCCTTATACAGGTGTGTGTTAAATGTTAGGTTATTATAGCGACTAGGTGGATTTCTTTATTTTTTTTTTACCCTATTTGGCCAAAAATTAAATTTTAAAGAGTACACTTCCTGACAGACTTTGGTTACCTGCTCTGTACCTCAGTCTGTCACTCTGCCTCTGCTCCCCTCCCTCTATGAAGCCTCCTCTGAGTATGTTATGGAGGCTTTATGTCTGTAAGCTGGAGCGATCTCATTGGCAGATATCGATGTATAGCCAATGAGATCGCTCCAGTTTATAGACAGCCTCTGTCATTGGAGGAGGCTTCATAGAGGGAGGAAAGCAGAGGCAGAGTGACACTGCGGTACAGAGCAGGTAACCGCAGTCTGTGCGGAAGTAGGGTGCAGGGCAGTCTTTAAACATTAATTTTTGGCCAAATAGGGTTAAATAAAATAAATAAAGAGATCCATCTAGTCACTATATAACCTAACATTTAACACACACTTGTATAGGGGTGATCCTCTTTAAAACAACATTAATGTGAAGAAATGTGATACTTGCGCACATCGCGTAGTCTGATCGCCTAAAAGAAGGACATCAGGGAGAGAAAAGGGGACATAGGGATTTTTGACTGAAGGACAGTTCACACCTGAAAAGGGGCAGTTGGGTTTAATCCAGTCCCTGTTAAAAATGAACCAGTTGAGCACAAACTTACCTCCCGGTTTTTATATTATCAACTTAAATGGTAAATTAGCTATATAAATGTGGCATTAAAATAAAGTCCTACTTATCCTTTAAAAAGAAAAAAAATGGATCTAATTTTGTGGTGACTAAATTAATTGGAGGGAAAAATATAGTTGAACAAAGGCATACTAAGTTCCAAAATTATTCTTGTCCTCTCGTGTTTTTTTTTTTTTTTTTTTTTAATAGTCACTAAAGGGTTAAGCAAAATGGCCTTCCTAGAAGATACTTAAAATTATATTATCACCAAAAAATTTACCCCTTGATGACTGGAGGGGTATGTAAAGCAACGAGTTGCACATCCTTTGAGGATGATCAAGGGATTAAAGTTTCAACACTCCATTAAAATATTACGTTCTCCTAGGCAGGTGGGTACCCTCTGGCCACTTTTTTATCAGGCCTGTTTAAAATCTGATAAAACCCACAAACTACTATAATTGTTTTCAGATTAAACACGCCTAGCCCAGGTCACTAAGGACATAATCCAGATGGCTATGGATGTGATTCTGGAGCAAACCAATTGCACAATAGGGGACAAAAACAGCCTTATGTTTTAAAACATTGAATGCTAGAGGTTTTCATTACATTATGAACCAAAGTGCTGGAGACCTCCTGAGGCATCCACATGGTTTAGAAGGCGACATTAAAAATGTGGGGAATTTTCATGTTGTGTCGCAGTTTGTTAGACCCAGAATTACACCTCTTTAGCTTGCTGAATTAGGCCGTAGACTCTTATATGTTTAACTCATACCATTGCCCTTATCACTTGTATAAATGAAGAATAGGCTCCAGTGGTCATACACAACTACCTCCAGATGAGTAAGAAAAGCATATTTACAGTATGTTGGGTTTTATGCACCTAGGAAATAATTTTTTATAAATGCAGTATAGGAGAACATTATTTTTGAAAGGGTATGAACCATATTCATTTTTGAGCAGTTCTTTCCCTTTAAGAACCTTTGGGTGTACGCCATCAAGTCCAGGAGATTTAATCACAATAACCTTTTCCATTTGTGTACTTTGTCCTAGGTAAGCCATATAATGATAGAGGAGATTCTATGACTCACCCTGTTTGTACAAAGCCTGCCATTTTTGCTTTGTTTGTGTATACAGATGAAAATGAAGTTGTTAGCCATTGCCTTATCCTTACTAATTAATTCATCTGTCAGTTTTAAAGGGGGTGTGTGACAGTCTTAATATTTTTCTATTTATATAATTGTAGAAGTGTCTTTGGATTTGTTTGTGCTCTCCTTTGCACTGCTTTTCTCATTTTAAATTTTAGCTAGCCTGATTGCTCACTTAGAGGGACAATCAGGGGAGGGCTGGCAACTTGTGGCCCAGTGGGCAAATTCAGTCAAGTGGCCCATATCATTGAAGTCCACTGTCCCAGCCCACCCCCTTTTGTTAATTTTAAAATTGGCATTAATGTTGTGATGTAAGGCAAGTGATACCACATAGCTTACAGTTGAAATTGGGTACACTAGTGCAGTACTACAAAGCTTAAAATTTAAGTAAAGCTTACCTAGTGATACTATAGCTCTTACAAAGGAATGGGTTATGCTACTTGTGTAGCTCCATTTAGATTGTTCCACGGTGGTGTTATTATTGTAGCTCCATTTCAGTTGTAAGATCTATGTTATCACTAGTGTAGCTCCATTTACAGCAGCAATTGGGAGATTTAGTGAGGAGCAGTGGCCCACCAGCCCAGACATATGACCTGCCCAGGGGGCAATTGCCCCTCTGTCCCCCAGGCCAGCCCTCCCCTGGGGACAACAATGTTCCAAATATATATATATATATATATATATATATATATATATATATATATATATATATATATATGCACAAATCCTCTCTCTCAAACCTTTTGTGGTTTGAGAGAGATTCTCTTGTAAAGTTCCCCCCTCCCCTTCTCCTGACGTCAGCGTCTAGCTGACAGCAGGAGATCCCGGTCCGGGACCAGCCAGTGGCTCTGCAGCAGAGCAGAAATCATCTTATTTAAAAAGGTACTTAATTGGAACAGTCTACAAAGTATGCTTGCAAATGAGGCACACTTTGTAGACCTTTCCAATTAACCCCTTAACGACTCATGATGTACCTGTATGTCACGGGGTTGATGTCACTAAAAGACCAATAATGTATATGTACGTCATGAATTCGGGGCTCCTCATGCGGCTGCACGCTGTTCGGGGAGCCCTGAATCGGACCGCATTTAAAAAAAAAAAAAAAAGTCTGTGTTCCTTAAGTGCCAGCCACGTGCGTGTGTGGCCCGTTCTTAAGGGGCTAAGTAATTCTTTTTAAATAACGCAATTTCGGCTCTGCTGCCGGGAAATCCTGCTGTCAGCTAGACGCAGACATCAGACAAAGGGGAGGGAGGGGGGAACTTTACATGCAAATATCTCTCAAACCATAAAGGTTTGAGAGAGATCTGTGCTATATAATTTAATTTATTTAAACGCTACAAAACAAGAAAAATTTTTATGGGACATTGGTGTCCCTTTAAATATATTAAAAGCTTGTGCTTTGTCCTCATTTTCCTGTGATTTTATTTTTAAACCACACTGGTCTTAATTTGCTCATGTTGTATTAATTCTCTGGTGGTATGTTTAGATGTGTGCAATTTTTTTTTTTTCTTTTTGTGCATTTTTATCCCATTGAATGTCCTCTGTCCATTTTCAGCACTGTAAATACTATCCTTTTGAATGTTTTGGTTAAACCTTTGTTAATGAGTATCGCATAATACATTTTAGATGATAAAGTATTATTACCATTGCTGTCCAAATGCTGCCACACCTATATATTACCTTTTTCAGAACTGTTTGAGGTCATTAGATCCTGCAAGGTCTCTTTTCTTGTTTGTATGTGAAGTTGTAATTAAATGGATAGTAATACTTCGTTTTCTCTTTATTTTATTTTGTAGGAATTAAAAAAACATGAAGAATGATATGTCTTATCGCTCAAACCTTAATGGTTTGACAGATATTCACAAGCAAAGTTTCCCCTCCCGCCCCTTTTACCTAGTGTAAGCAATATCTTCTCAGATGTGGAATGCAGTCCATAGACCAGACAGATAACAGCAGGGGACAAGCTTCTTTCTATTAAAACAATGAAATCCCTGCCCTCCTTGACAAGTTTTTCAGGTTTTTCCCTTATCTTAATTGAAGATTGCAGAGAGGGACAATCTACCTGGGCACCTCCCTTCTGCTCTGACTGAGCAATGTTACATCAGTAAAAGGGGCGGGAGGGGGATAATTTATCATTCAATTACTCCTAAACTACAACTCTGAAAGAACTGAAATAACACTCTCCATGGCCCAAATACTATGAAGATTAATTAGAGCTGCTTTTATTATGAAACATTACTGTCACTTTAAGCCTTTCATTTCCCAGCTTGTATCAAATTCCCTGCAACACATTTATAATGAATGCGTTGGCAAGCGGTGGGTTTGCTGGCCAGCACAGGGCGTCATAACTCCATGGCACTATTACGTTTGGGTCTTTGCCTGGGTTACTACCTCTGTTTTACAGCAGTTCAGGGCCTCACCTGCTGCTGGATTCTGTTACCTTGCTAGGCCCCTCTTTGCTACCATCTCTCCAAATAATTTGCTTTCTGTTGGTTCTTTGTAGGGTCTCCATCCCCACAGAGTAAGGTTCAGCAAACATACTAACTTCCATCTTCATAAACCTGCAGAATCCCTAACAGTATGCTACTATTGTGTGTTTCAGCTCACACATCATCTACATTTTAACTTGACCCTTGGTTAAAGGGATATTAATGTTTCACAAAAACAGCCATTCTAATTAATCTTCATAGTATTTGGGCCATGGCAAGTGTTATTTCTCCTGTGTCCCTCCACAGCATCAAAATACATATGGGTTTATGTCTCCTCCTCCCAGCTGTCGTAGGACCAATCAGAAAGCTCATAAGAAGTCCTGGCTGCTTCGACCGGTAGTCTTTTTGGTCCTACGGGCAGCTGGAAGTAGGACGTGGGAAGTCTTACTGGCCGCTTACAGAGAGAGAGTTCAACTTACCTCCGCAACTGATTCGGGCCACCGGGGGAAGATCGCAAGGGAAAGAAGATTCTGGGCCGCATTCATTGCTGTCCCTGATGCCCTGACTCCGTGTTGATGCCGGTCAGAGGAAAACGCTGCACAGGAAGTGTCATCAGCCCAGCAGGAACAATGTTGACGCAGGGGAAGTGATCATGAATCAAACTATGGAACGCAGGAGGATGAACACCGTTCCGATTCCTGCCTGGGTCTTACAGCAGCGGGCTTCTGACAAACAAAGAGTATGAAGACAAGGTTGGTGTCTTTTATGCATTTACTGTGCTTTCTGGCGGGCCTCTACGTTCCAACTTGGAACACAAGCCAATTATGTTCTAATTATATATAGAGGGCCTTTGGCTGGATACCAGAAGCTGCTCTAGGCTAGCAAAGTCTGTTTTTTGCAGGGGGTATTGTCTTATTTCTTTTTAAAACATTTATTGGATAATAAAAGTTAGGTCTTAATAGTAAGTTATGTCTACTCCTGCAAAGGCTCCCTCCTCTAAAGAAAAGGGACAGATGGAGAATAAAGATGAGAGCCTCTCAGAAGACAAAACTCTGTGCAGGTTGTGAGAACAAGTTATGCCCTGAATGCCTAACGAAGGCTGTAGGTCCTAATGTGCCTAACCAGTTTCAAGACTTCCCATCATGGATGAAGTCTTCAATGCAAGAGACCTTTGTATCATTACAAGCTCCAAGGAAAAGACAAAGACTAGAAGATCCAGATGAAGGTACTTCTACCAGAATGGATCAAATGGATGAGGATAGCATGCAAGATATTTTATCTGAATACTCAGAAGAGGAAGGTGAGATTATGGAGGATGGCGAGGGCACATTTAATATTGAAAAGATTGAACCCTTCCTCAAGAGCATGAGAAAAACATTAGGACTAGTGGACAAGACTAAAGAACAAGGTATCCTAGATAATGCCTTCCTGGGAAACAAGAAACTACCTGTTTTCCCGGTTCACCATTCTGTCTCAGATTTGATTAAGACTGAATGGATTAAAGGGGACAAGAGAATCTCCATGATTTCATAGAAAGCATCTTCTTCTTTGAATGGATACAAACATTTGGATTTCTTCCCCAAAAATGGATTCGTCAATCATACAGCAAAAAGGACAACTATACCCATGGAGGATGGTTCATCTTTAAAGGATCCCATGGATTGGAAGATGGAAGGCGCCCTGAAAAAGCAATATACACTGCTTGGTCAAAACATGAAGGCGGCCACAGCAATGGCTTGTAGTTCAACAACAATTTGAATCTGGTTAACAGAATTGGAACAAAAAATTGAATCTTCGTATCAAGAGCCAAGCTGATGAAGGAAGTCTCTGCAATTAAAGAAGCAGTAGCCTATTCATGTGATGCCTCCATGGGCACAATTAGATTAACAGCCAGATCTTCGGCCTTGTCAGTCACTTCCAGAAGGGCACTCTGGCTCAGATCTTGGGGCACAGACCTATCTTCAAAGGCTAAGTTGGTAACTTTGCTATTTGAAGGACCTCTTCTGTTTGGAGGGAAGTTGGGAAAAAATCATCAAGAAGGTCACAGGAGGAAGAAGTTTCTTTCTCCCACAAGAAAGATCTAGCTCCTCCCCGGTCAGAACATCATTCAGAGGCGAGCTCCAGTCCTTTCGAGACTCCAGACATGTGTTTGTTTTATTTTTTTGTGAAAGTATTTTACCAGGAAGAATACGTTGAGATTGTGTCTCGTTTTCAAGTATGTCCTGGACTCATTTTGTCTACCTTAGAAAGTTGAAAGGCTGAGCTGACCTTGCCGGGACTAGAACCTGCAACCTCATGGTCTGAGTAGATTCTACAGCTGGTGTCTTAACCAACTGAACCATCTCTGCGGCTTTCAATCCTCAAGGGGCTTCGAACAGAGAAAATAGTTTTCTTCCCAATCTTCAAGAGGAACATTCAGAAAGGAGGGGAATCGTAAGGCTCAATTCAGGAAAGAGTTTCACTGAGAATCAGCAGACCCTGCTAGCTGTTCCAGTAGGGGGTCATCTGGAACAGTTTGTCCAGCAATGGATAACAAAGACCAACCAGGACATGTGGGTCATTCAGACCCTTCAAGCAGGGTGCCCACTGCAATTCAGATACCTTTTCAAAGCCTGTTTAGAGTTTCAGACCCCAGAAAACCAGGTAAAGGCAAGCAAGCTAAGAGAAGCTATTCACAAGCTAAATCAAAACAGGGTAATTCAACCTGTTTCTATAGAATTCAGAAGAAGAGGATGGTATTCAATAGTGTTTGTGGTCGAAAAATCAATTGGTGGCTTCAGGGCCATTTTGGGTCTGAAATTACTGAATACATATCTAAAACAAAGTGCTTTCAAAGTGGAAACCATGTCATCAGTGATTCAAGCACTCAGACCATCCGCTTACCTAACTACGATAGATCTTCAGGAAGCTACTACCACATTCCTCAGGTTTTGTTTCAGTGGACAACACTGGCAATTCAGGATGCTTCTATTTGGACTCTCATCAGCACCCAGAATTTTCTCAAAGATCTTAGCAGCAGCTCTGGAACCCCTTAGACTACAAGGTGTTATGATAGTACCTTATCTGGAGACATACTAATATCGGATTCCTGTCTCCAAGCTCAGGATCAGCTTCAGCCTGCATGTAAACTGATCTTCTTAGGCTTGATCCTGAACACTGTCAAGCACAAGATATCCTTGTCCTTAAACAGAATAGAAACCATAATCAAAAGGATAAGGACATTCAAAAGAGTGACAATTCATATATCCTAGGAGTACTTGGAAATTCTGGGAACTATGATATCCTCAGTACAAGTAGTTCCCTGGGCCAAGTCTCACATGAGACCTCCACAAAATTGGATCCTAAGTCAGTGGAACCAGAACTCCACAAACACATCACAGAGAATTCTCCTCCCAGTAAAAATCCAGAAGAGATTATCCTGGTGGACAAAGAAGAAAAACCTTCAGAAGGGAATTCCACTGCAGGACTTATCCTGGGGAGAGAATAGCAACAGATGCCAGCCTTACCAGATGGGGAGGATATTGGAGGAACAGATCAATACAAGGACCTTGGTCACAAAGGAAGCCAGACTGCACTTAAATGTTCTGGAATTAAGGGCAATAATGCTCTGCCTAAGAAAGCTAAAGGAAAGGATAAGAAACAAGCCGGTAAAGATGGTATCGGACAGCATGATTGCTGTCTTATACATAAGAAATCAAGGGGGAACAAGGAGTCTGTCCCTAAATCTGGAAGTAAGGAGAATCCTAAACTGGGCAGAAAATAACCTGATGGCCCTCTCAGCCATTAAGATAGTGGGAAGCAGACTTTCTAAGCCGCAACAAGCTGGATCCCGGAGAATGGTCTCAACTTCTAGAGTTTATAATAGAATCTGGGAATCTTTTGTAAAATGGTACAGCAACATTGGTTTAGACAGATCTTTCATTAGGTCTTCTTATGTCTTTCAATTTTTTACAAAAGGGTTTTGAACTAGGACTACAACCAGCATCCCTGAAGGTACAGTTGTCAGCAATTTCAGCTTGTTTTATAGATCAATTTTCAGAGGATATTCTGGTTAAAAGATATTTGACAGCAATAGACAAGTCAAGACCCAGAATCAAGAGTGTAATTCCACCCTGGGATCTGTATATTGTACTACATCAGCTGACTAGATCAGTGAAATTTGAACCATTAGATCAAGTTCATTTTAAATATCTAACTTCAAAGATTGTCTTTTTAACAGTGATTACATCCGCTAAGAGGGTTGGTGAACTACAAGCCTTATCAGCAACAAACCTTTTATTATTTTTCACCAAGGTTGTTCTTTGAACCCGTCCAGAATTTAGACCTAAAGTAATATCCTCTTTCCACTTCAACCAAGATATAGTACTACTTTCATTTTTTTCATAATCCTAAGTATCAGGAAGAACAATGGACTTGGTCAGGTGCATTTCAATATGTTTGCAGAGAGCGAACCTTTTAAAAAAAAAAAAAAAAAAAAAAAAAAAGTCAGACTCCTTGTTCATACATTTTCATGGAAAAGTCAAAGGGAGACCTGCTTCCAGAGCATCAGTCGCAAGGTGGATAACTGACTGTATTAATATCTCATACCTAGAGGCAGGAAAGGATCCGTCAAAAATCCTAAAAGCCCACTATACTAGGGCTATGGCCACCTCATGGGCAGCAAAAGCTTCAGCAACCGCAGAAGAATTATGTAAAGCAGCAACCTGATCATCTGTATCAACATTTATCAAACATTACCATGTGGATGTTCAGTCTTCAGCTGAAGCAGACTTTGGAAGAAAGATCCTCAAGTCAGCAACCATCTCATGCCAGTAAGATCTTTCCAGTATTTTTCTATGATCTAAATAGACCATTATATATAGTTTGTTTTATACCTTCCTGAGATACATAGTAGCTCTTAGAAGTTCCTGGGCTCTTTCTGTAGTAATCTGCATATTATAAATTCCCACTCCTGAGCATGGCTTTTACATCCCATATGTATTTTTATGCCTTGGAGGGACACAGGAGAAAGGAAGAAATTTTCTTACTGACGTTTCCTTTTCTCCTGTGTCCCTCCACTGCACTCCTGACCCATTAACCTGTCTGTTCTTATGTTTTAGCTCTGAAAAAGGTTGACTGCCGGTCAAAGTAGCCAGGACTCCTTATGAGCTTTTTGATTGGTCCTACGACAGCTGGAAGGAGGAGACATAAACCCATATATATATATTTTGATGCCGTGGAGGGACACAGGAGAAAAGAAAAATTTCTCCCTTTCAATACTGTCAGAGCTGTAGTTCAAGAGTAATTGAATGATAAAGTATCCCCCTCCCGCCCCTTTTACCTGGTTTAATCCACCTCCCCTCAGGTTTCTTGACTGGACAGGTCGCAACAAGGGACAGTCTTCTTACTGTGAGCATAAGGAAAACCCTGCCCCCCTTGACATGTTTTTCAAGCTTTTCCTTATGCTCACTGAAGATTGTCCCTCTCTGCGATCCATCTGGACAGTCTTGCTGCTTTATTGTGAGAAATGTTACATCAGTAAAAGGGGTGGGAGGGTGATACTTTATCATTCAGTTACTCTTCAACTACAACTCTGACAGTATTGAAATAACTCTTCATGGTCCAAATATCCTGAAACTCAATTGGAGCTGCTTTTATTGTGAAACATTACTATCCCTTTAATATCTTCCCTTAAAAGACTTGCTTTATATACAGGCATATCACTACACCGCTTACCTTTTTTATACCAACTAAAAAGGTAATGAAAATATAATCTTGGTGTTACTTCATGGGGCACACCAAGAAATACTGCTGTAGATTGATAGTCGTGTGTATCATACAAAGGTGCAGTAATAGATTATGCTGATCATTTATTGCAATCCATTCAAATTCTCCCATTTTAGAGTCTAAAAGACATGTTGAAACATCTGAGGCCAAGGCAACATTCACCGATATTTTCTCTACCTCCATGAATTTGGAGGGGAAGTGATAGCTGGTTAGGGGATAAAATATATATATATATATATATATATATATATATATATATATATATATATATATATATATATATATATATATATATATATATTTTTTTTTACTGTTCAGTCAGGCATCTGCTAAATCAGAGTTTGTCAATCTTTGGACCTCTGTGAGGGAGATGCACTAGTGGAGAGACATTATGGCTGTGTGTTGCGAGCACATCACCTTCTTGATATAGATACACATTGTCACATGGGCGGATTGTCCTAACGGGGGATTGGGCATCCCCCGGTGGGCTGCTGGATCATGGGCCAGTTGGAGAGATCAAAGGATCTCACCTGACTGTCCCACAATAGTTTAAAGTAGAGGACTGTGCTGCCACCGGCACTCTCTGTGACAGCCCTTGCGTTCCTTGCTAAAGCAGAGCACCAGGATATGACATAATATCCTGGAGCCTGCACTCCCATGCCGCAGAGGGACCACAAGGGGGCGATGATAGGGACGTTGGTGCTGGAGGCTGCACGGATCTCTTACTCCCCACACTGGACCAGCAGGGAATGCAAGAGAGGAGGAAGAGACGCGTAGCTACAAGATGTGTTGAGAGGCAGAGGAAACGAGAATACTAGATGGAGAGTAAGGTGGGTAGAAGAAAGGCATGGAACTGAGGAGGTCTAACTGAGCAATATTAGGGAAGAGGGGGAAGCAATGGGAGAGAGTGGAGGGGGGGCAGGGAAGAGGGGATGAAATAGACTGGGGGAGAGAGGAAGCGGCAAAGAGGCTTGTAGGTAGAAAGTGAAAGGGGGTAATAGGCTGGGAATGAGAGTGTAGAAAAGGGCTGGGGAAGAGAGAGTGGAGGAAAGGGGGTGGGAGTTGCTAGGGTTGTATTTAGCCCTATGAGTGGCAAAGTTTGTGTTTGTGTGTAAAAAATATATATATATATATATATATATATATATATATATATTTAATAATTTGCTAAAACGTGTGTAATGATGCTGTCATGCGCAGTAGAGACTGCTGTGCGTGCTGCAGTCATGCAGATGTGTATCAGTTTGGCCCCCTGCCTCCTTGGCCAACTCAAACCCTGCCCCACACATGCAGTCCAGAAACCTTATTTAAGTCACCAAAAACTACTAATATTTATAATATGAGAGAGAATGCTTTTTAGATTGGATGTTCAATGCTTTGTCCTTTTTTTAGAAGAGAGTACTGGCCAGCTTAAACCTCATTTCACTGTCGTCCAGTACAGGTCACTGGTACTCTGGGGAGGCGTAAGTCCCCTTTAATAGGCAGGAACAATTATGCAAATAATTGCAGGGGGCAGAGCCTCCCCTCTTACTTAAGCCACCTTCTGGACAGAGCCACTTAGATTGATTTGTTCCTGGAGTGCTTTGCACACCAGGTAGAGAACATCTATGCATCTTAGTGTTTTATTATTTTTTATTCAAATATGGAATACCACCATTAGGAGGGTGACCATGGCTGTGAATTGCCCTCTTTAAAGTGGCTGGTGCAGCTTCCAGGGATTTTCTGTGGACCTTATGCCCTGAAGAGGGGACAGCTTGTGTTAAGCAGCTTCCCTACTGGGGAATTTACCTCTGGTTCTTTCCCACTTCATCATGGTCACCTGAAGACAGAAGTCCTGCAGGAAAGGTGAGTCACCCATTGAGTGCTGAAGGTCCACTTGTCCCCACAGTGTCCCTTTGATGGGCTTGTATTTGGGAGTTTCAATACACTCCAGCACTCATAGGGTGTTTTTATTGCATTATTACTGTTTTATGCAATTTCTGTGGTATTCTCTGGGTTTTGGAGCTTTGGGTATTCGTTTACTTATGTTTCTTATGTGTTTCATACTTGTTTGGGCACTTTTTAATGTTTTCTTAAACTTTATTAAAAATGGTGTTCGCGGCTTTTTCCCGCTCAGACGCAAGGGCTCCTTTACTCTCTATGAGAATTCACAGTGTGGGACATATCTCTGGAACCGCTTGTCACAGCAACTTCAGAGAGGGCTCATTTTAATGCTAGGCTCCTGCTCTATCATCCGGAATGTGTTTTATTTATGTGGGGTGTTCAGGGGGGCTTCGGGCTCTGTTTGGGGTACTTGTGAAGGGAAAACTACATTTCCCATGAGCGCCTGGTTCGCGCTCGTTTCTGATTGGCTGTCATGACGGCCGCCATTTTGTGGAACTTTTCCTAAGCGAGTACACTACGCAGGGACCGAGCCTTCTCTCTCCTCAACAGATTAACCCTTCGCTGGCCAGATAAGTCCGATTTTAGACATTTCTGGGGTGAAACTTTAATCATTTACACTTTTTCTGGGTGATAGTGTTATTAGTGGGGTATATTGACGCTGTGAGCATGTCTACTTCACTGGAGCTAGGGGCTAGACCCAAGTCTAAGGAGGATGGGGGGTCTGCTACCCCCATGGCGTTTTGCTCCTCTTGCCACATTGGGCTGGCTAGCGATAATGTGGGGGATCTATGCCCTAATTGTACTGGTCAAGATAGCAACCCTGGGCTTCCCAGCCATGCTATTGAGCCATCTTGGGTGAGGGAGTTTAAAGCTGCCACTAGGGATCTCAGATCCACGCTTCAGCTCTTTCCCTCTCAGATACAGGGGGCTCTCCAGGTCTGGCAGACCCCCTCTACTATCAGGACCTCCCTGCCTAAGCCACAGGGGGCTCCTGATGTAACTGATTCTTCTGAAGAAGAACTCTTGCAGGATTCTGATGCTGAGGAACGTACTGTTATTGAATCTAACAGATCCATTGGGGACCCCTATGAGTGTGACCCTGAAGTTTCGGCTGAGGGTCTGATCAGAGCGGTTCTGAATACGCTCAACCTTCCTCTGACTCAGGAATCTACTTATGATCCTACTGATGTTTTTCAGAAAAAGCAATCTAAGCCAGTTGTTTGTTTTCCAACTAACCCTACTCTTGCCCGTCTAGTCTCTGAGGCATGGAAGAATCCTGATAGATCCTCCTCTGTCTCTAAAAAGTTTGCTAAACTGTACCCTTTTCCTGAGACTGAGCTGGCAAAATGGGTTCATCCTCCCAAGGTGGATGCTCCTGTTTCTAGACTATCCAAGTCTACCGCTTTGGCTGTCTCTGATGCCTCTGCCCTGCAGGATTGGACGGATAAAAAGCTAGAGCTTTCTCTTAAATCTATTTTTGCCTCCATTGGCACTGCCATGCGTCCAACCTTTGCTGTGGCATGGGTTAATAGAGCCATTGCGGCCT
The DNA here is from genome assembly GCA_037306005.1 of Rhinophrynus dorsalis. Classification (NCBI taxonomy): domain Eukaryota; kingdom Metazoa; phylum Chordata; class Amphibia; order Anura; family Rhinophrynidae; genus Rhinophrynus; species Rhinophrynus dorsalis. The sequence continues at coordinate 269,632,235 of CM074718.1, read as the reverse complement.
GGACTGAGCGACTGACCGAAGCAGTTCGCCAGGATGCACCAGTATCTGAACAGTTGCAGCTTCTTGCTAATATCACTGAAGCTCAGAATTATGTTGCTGACGCTGCCTTTGATGCTGTGCGCATGATGGCGAGGGCCTCCACTTCTTCTGTGGTGGCTAGACGTGCCCTTTGGCTGAAAATTTGGTCTGCTGATACAGCCTCTAAGAAAGCCTTGCTTTCCTTGCCCTTTCAGGGGAATTTGCTTTTTGGGTCTGAACTCAAAGAAATGATCAGTGAGGCTACTGGCGGTAAAAGTACTCTTCTACCCTCAGTTTTTAAGAAGAAGTTTCCAGCCAAACGCAATCGGTCCTTTCGTTCCTTTCAGACTGAGACACGCTCCTCGGCACAAACGGGTCCTCCCACTACGCGCTCCTCCTCCAAGCCCAAACAGTCCTGGAAGCCCAAAGTTGCCCCCAAGGCCAAGACCTCCAAGACTGCTTCGGCATGACTCGCCGAACCCGGGTCTGCATCTGGCTGTAGGTGGTCGTCTCCGCATCTTTCGCCGGACTTGGGAGGAGTCAGTGGCGGACCCATGGGTTCTTCAGGTGGTGTCAGAGGGATACAGGATCCCTTTCTCCTCCCTTCCTCCTTTTCGGTTCCATTTTACTCGTCCTTCTCAGGAACCCACAAAAAGGCGTCTGTTCGACAACGCTATTCAGGATCTCTTGGACAAAGAGGTCCTGGAGGCGGTTCCTCAGGGGGACACAGGTTCAGGATTCTATTCCAACCTGTTTGTGGTAACCAAAAAGGACGGAGGGGCTCGTCCCATTTTGGATCTCAAAGATCTCAATGCCTATGTGGTGACTTCCCACTTCCGCCAGGAGTCCCTGCGCTCTGTGATTGCAGCAATGTCTCCAGGGGAGTTCCTTGCCTCCCTGGACCTTCAGGATGCTTATCTTCACATCCCTATTCATCCAGAGAGCAGGCGGTATCTCAGGATTGCCTGCCACAGGGGACACTTTCAGTTTGCAGCGCTCCCCTTTGGGCTGACTTCAGCCCCTCAGGTCTTCCAGAGGGTGTTAGGCTCCTTGATAGCGGTGCTTCATCAGGATGGGATCAGAGTGACCCCCTACATGGACGATCTCCTACTGAAAGCCTCCTCAGCGGAGCTTCTCCATCAGCAATTACAGAAGTGTATGCACACTCTGAACCGTCATGGCTGGATCCTGAATCTGGACAAGTCGGACTTGGTTCCATCTCAGAGGCTTCTGTTCCTGGGTCTCCTGTTCGACACTCGCCAATGCATGGTGTTTCTTCCAGAGGATGTGGCTCACCAGATAGCCGTCCGAGTAGCTGGGATTCTGGACATGGACGAAATTCCGGTACCGAAGTTGTCGTCTTTAGTGGGGAAGTTCATTTCCACGATCGAAGCAGTACCATTTGCCATGGCCCACTCCAGGGAACTTCAGAGATTTGTGATCCAGACGTGCAGGAATCATCCAGATCATCAACATCTGGCCGTCTCTCTACCTCCTCATGTCAAGTCGAGTCTGCACTGGTGGTTGGATCTTTCTCATCTCCTGAAAGGGAGATCCTTTCTAGTTCCTCATTGGACCACAGTCACAACGGATGCCAGCCTTCGGGGCTGGGGTGCAGTCTGGGGTTGTTTCAGTGCTCAGGGGAAATGGGGTCTGGAGGAATCCCTTCTCTCCATCAATGTTCTGGAACTTCGAGCTGTACGGCTTGCCCTGAGGCACTGGGAGTCTCAACTGACCGGTCTTCCGATCAGAGTGGAGTCCGACAACGCCACGGCGGTGGCTTACATCAACAGGCAAGGCGGCACAAGAAGCGGTTACGCCTGGTGGGAAGTCAAGGATATTTTGTCTTGGGCAGAAGATCACGTGCCTGTCATATCTGCAGTTCATATTCCGGGCGTGGACAACGTCATGGCAGACTTCCTCAGTCGTCACACCGTCGACAGCGGAGAATGGGCTCTTCATCCAGAGGTGTTTCACATGCTCGCCCAGCGGTGGGGGATGCCTGTGGTGGACCTGATGGCTACCAGACACAACAGGAAGGTTCCGGTGTTTTGCTCCCGGTGGAGGGACTCCCTTGCTCTAGCAGTGGATGCCTTGTCGATCCCTTGGGATTTCTCCCTGGCTTACATCTTCCCTCCTCTTCCTCTATTGATCAGAGTTATCCAGAAGTTGAAGCAGGAGCGTTGTCCTGTCATCCTGATCGCTCCAAACTGGCCTTGCCAGTCTTGGTATCCGGAGTTGATGGCCATGTCAGTGTCGGATCCGATCCCGCTCCCTGCCCGTCCGGATCTACTTCTCCAGGGTTATCTGTGGAAGGAGGATGTTCACTCTCTCCATTTGATGGCATGGCGGTTGAATCCTCGATTTTAGCAAAGAGAGGATTTTCTCCTTCTGTGGTGTCGACTATGCTTAGTGCTCGTAAGCCTGTGTCCTCCAAGATCTATCATCGCATATGGTCAACCTTTGTTGCATGGTGCACTGATAAGCAATTGTCACTTGAATTTCATCTTCCCACTGTCCTGGCCTTCTTGCAGGACGGTGTTGATAAGGGGCTCAGTCTGAGTTCCCTCAAGGTTCAGACCTCTGCCTTGTCTGTGTTTTTCCAGGAAAGGATTGCTATCCTTCCTGATGTCAGGGTTTTCTTCCAAGGTGTGACTCATGTTCGGCCTGCCTTCAAGAGTCCTGCTCCCCAGTGGGACCTCAATTTGGTGCTGGGAGTACTCCAGCGACCACCGTTTGAATCCTTGGCTTCCATTCCATTACGTCTCTTGACTTGGAAGATGGCCTTCCTTTTGGCTATTGTTTCAGTTCGCCGGGTAGCAGAGTTACAAGCTCTGTCTTGTAAACCTCCTTACCTGGTGTTCCACAAGGATAAGGCTGTGCTTCGCACTACCAAGGAATTCTTACCCAAGGTTGTGTCCGAGTTTCACATCAATCAAGAAATTGTGGTTCCCTCTTTCTGTCCTAATCCTTCATCTGACAAGGAACGAGATCTCCATTTGTTGGATGTGGTGCGTTGCCTCAAGTTTTATGTTCATCGCACCGAGTCTATCAGGAAGTCTGACGCTCTATTCGTCATTCCTGAGGGGCCTAGGGCAGGGAGACCGGCTGCCAAGGTTACTATTGCGTCTTGGATTAAAGCTACCATCCGTGAAGCTTATACGTTGCGGAATAAGCATGTTCCCTTCAGGGTGACTGCCCATTCCACCAGATCTATTGGGGCCTCTTGGGCCTACAAGAATCAGGCATCTGCTGATCAACTGTGCAGAGTGGCCACTTGGTCCTCTGTGCACACATTTTCTAAGCACTATCGAGTTGATGTACTGGCTTCGGCTGATGCCAGTTTTGGTAGGAAGATCCTGGAGGCAGTTTTGCCTGTTTAGGTCTTCCGCTCTGTGATCCTTAGTGCTTCCTTGCTGTTGAGCCCGGTTGGCTCTAGTTCTGTGTGCTGTGTTAGTTCAGGGATTGTTCCCTTGGTTGGTGTCCGTTGACACTTACAGTTTGGGCTATGTAATTAACTGGTTCATAGCAGTTCTAGTGACTTGGGCCTTGCGCCTGGTCCTTGCCTTACTTCCCGCCTCTGGGTCAGCTCAATGTTTGTACATCCCAGAGTACCAGTGACCTGTATTGGACGACAGTGAAAATAGGATTTTAGTCTTACCTGTTAAATCCTTTTCACTTAGTCCATACAGGTCACTGGTCTCCCACCCTGTCAAGGGACCAGACTTGGCTCTCCTGTGGCATTCAGTGGGAGACCGTTGGGGCATGCTCACAGGAGTCTTTCTTCTTGCTTACCTGAGGTCAGTTTTAGGGTCTCAAATCAATCTAAGTGGCTCTGGCCAGAAGGTGGCTTAAGTAAGAGGGGAGGCTCTGCCCCCTGCAATTATTTGCGTAATTGTTCCTGCCTATTAAAGGGGACTTACGCCTCCCCAGAGTACCAGTGACCTGTATGGACTAAGTGAAAAGGATTTAACAGGTAAGACTAAAATCCTATTATCTGCTAGTCCAGTGAATTGGGTCAGCCATTAAATGAGCACTTTGTATAACAGGACCAGCTCTGCAAGAAAGGTTCAGTGTGTGTGTGTGTGTGTGTGTGTGTGTGTGTGTGACTTACTCTTAATTTAAATAATGCTGCATTTTTATTTTTTTTTATTTTTTTTTTAAAGATTATTATGCTAATGCATGCATTGCAGGCACTTCCTGTCGTAGCCTTACCTAACCTCTCCCACTCATTGACACTTAATCCGTTCAGTGCTAAGGAAGGTGGGTATTGTATTGAGCTGTGTCAGTAAGTGCTGGAGGTAGTGAATCTCTAAGCATGGAAGTGCCTACACAGCATACCTTAATTCACATAATCTTTTTAATCTAACTCAAATTGATTTTCTAAAGAACAAATTGCTAATACAACAGTGATTTTTGAAAATGCTTTCAAAATCCGCAGTTTTTATGCATGGCCCTTTAAATAATCCTATTCCCAGCCTGTATGTAATGTGACCTGTCAGTCATACCTACAAAATGCGCAGTTTTAATTGGGCACTGTCACCCCTGGGTGAAAATTCCCATGTCCCTTTTTTTCCACCCTATTTTGCCACTTTTTTTTATTGATGAGCATTGTGTATAAATGTATTACATGGCTCCACGACAATCAAACTCACAATATTGTTTAACCCCTTACTGCCCGAGGACATACATGTGCGTCCCGAGCAGATGTCCCAGGTGGACAGAGGATGTACATGTACGTCCCGAAAATCGTTTATAAAAAAAAAAAAAAAAAAAGAGAGAAAAAATGTTCAGCAGGCGTTTAGTGCCAGTCGTGTGCGTGCATGGCCAGTCACGAAGGGTTTAATGACATGTTGTATTTAAAAAGAAAAAAAAAAATGTTTAACACAAAAAGTATTTATAAAAAAAAAAGTCATTAAACGTATTTAGCAAGTCAGAAATTGACCTGCACCAGCAGTGAAGGGGTTAATACCCCCAGTTGCTGCATTCCCCCCCTCTAGGTGTCTCCTCTCTGCTTCTCTGTCCCTTACTTTGATCGTAAGGGAGAGAGACAGGCAGAGAGGAGGCAGAGTTCATTCACAATGCCGGTACATGTGATCGCTGCTGCTTTGCACTGTTTGCACCTTTTTAGCATCATAGTTATTGATAGTTACTGTTATTTGCACTTTAGGGTTCAATTTGGTAGCATCTCATTCATTGTATAATTTATTTTGGATTGAGTGATTGCATGAGGTATTAGCCAGATTTTGCCTGTGGTGGCTTTTAATATTACTGGGATGATGTGCTAGTTATTATGTGTGTAGAGTTAGTCATTTTGCATATCGATGGCGGTTTTTGTTTTTGTTGTTTTTTATTATTATTTATCCATATTCCTGGGTTGAGTGCCTCAATTATGGAGTCCTTTTAGGTGTGTGTTTTTGCCTGTAATTGGAACACTGCAGTAAGTGGTATATCGCCTAGAGCTCCCTTAAGCCCTGTTTTAGAGTGAGAAGTTACATTCTCACCCCTATAGCAGGCTGTTCGATAGTGCTGGGAAATAAATGCAGGTGAGGATCAAGACTGTACATTGCAATCACTCCTACCCAAACATCTTGGTAGGAGTGGGCAAAATCAGGGGAAGTCTCTTCATGTCATCTGGTTGGTGACATGAGGAGACTTTTCCCAATTCTGTGCACTTCTACCCGGAAGTTCGGGTAAGTGTGAAAGCAGGGGAGGGTCTTGCTCCTCGGCATTGCCTTCATTGATCTTCTAGAGCGATCAGCTGGGAGATGAGTAGCTGGAGGTGGGACCCTTAGGAGAGGTCCTGATGCCCACCTGCCAGTGAGGTCTTATTAACCCCTTAACGACTCTTGATTGGCCTGGTACATCATGGGTAAAAGTGACTAAATGACCCATGACATACCAGGACCATCATGAATTTCATGGCTCCCCACGTGGCTGCAAGCTGTTTGGGGAGCCCTGAGTCTGATCTGTGAATAAAAAAAAAAAAAATGCTCAGTGGTCTTCTAGTGACCGCAATTTGCCCGCGCTGCTGGTCGTTAAGGGGTTAAAAAAAAAAAAAAAAAAAAATGCCTTGAATGTAAAATCCAAGGCACCAGGAAGGAATTCCTAGTTGTTATGGAGACCTGGAGCCCTGAGGTTTATAGAACAAATATTGTGTGATAATTATTATTCATATGTTAGGAATAGTAATAATTAACTGCAGCTACCAGTATGTAGTAATCTCAGGGTTAGGTGGTCTGACCTAGAGACAGACTTCAAACAATAGACCTGAATGAATGAAGGGACCCTAGTTGTTACAGAGATTTATTATTTATTTATTTATTTATTTATTTGGGATGGAGGGGGGCAGCTAGCAGGAGTATATAAGCAGTCAAATACTAACAAAAACTGTAAATAGACATCTGACTTCTGAAGGATACCCACTTAGGGTAACTGAGAAACAGAGCCACTTGTACTTAAAGGGAAAGTAGCTAGGCTATGGGACCTTTCATTTCACTTGGGCGACTATCACTTTGTGGGAATGCATTAAAATTCAGCAAGATTCTTTACTATTTTTATGCAGGAATACAGTGACTATGGTGCAAACAAGGTCTTCACAGTATCCTGTAGGGCCACTGACTTCCATTTCACACGAGCATTACTGGAGTTACTACCCTTATCTCCACCTCCAATAAGTGGCTGAACCAAGTGAGCAGTCAGTAATATTGGCATATGCCCACATGATCTGGTTGCCACACTCCTCTCCTGCATCTAGGTCACCAGTGGAACGCAGGAGAAGATGTGAGAATAAGGGCATCAGAACTGTAAGGAGAAGGAATGCTCTGGTTCTGTTGTACATGTGAAAGCAATTAATTTGATCTTGTGAAAGTAAAGGCAAAAAAAAAGTGTGTGTGCTCTCCATAACCTTGTTATGCTAATGTAATGTTCAACTGTATAGTGAAAGCTGGGTAGCAATTAAATTTGAAAGCTTTCAGTGTGTGAAGCTGTCGGCCCTTTATGATTTTATTTCCGTGTAAATAATTCCTATTTGATGTTGTGTGTCAAAGGCCAGGCTTGTAATGCCAGTTGTAATATGTTTGAAAGTGGCTGTTTGAAAGCAACAATAGCAGGTACATTGTGTGTTGTTGTGACTATGTAATTAGAGATTAAATAGAGTCATCTCCTGTCTTGACATGCTGTGCAGAGGCTGCAGTGACAGCTTGTGGTATGAACTCTTCTCTTCCCTAGTACACCAAATAGGCCAAATTTGTGTTGAGCACAGGTGATGAAAGATTGGCATGGTATTTAGATCTGTCCGCCTGTGTTTTAGACTGGGACTTTAACTCCTTAGATACTGTAGATGTCTCAAATACTCTGCTTCACAATTAAATGGAGGACTTTCTAGCATCCAAGGGGTTAAAGATAACCTTCTACTTAACCCAAGTGGAACAATTCGAGAGAAACCAAATGCCCCATAGGGAGTTATAAAAATACACCTGCTTTTACATGGGAGCTTTTAGTCACTTGAAATCTAGAAAGGCCTCCAACTCTTTGCAAAGGCAATGTGTGGCAGATGTCTAGCACTGAAGGGGTTAACAGCCTTACAGATGAGAACTTTGTGTGTATTAAAAAAAAAAAAAAATAAGGCTCTTAAGTGGTTTAGTTTAATTGGGGGTGAGCTTGGTTATTAATACAGTAGATTGTGGTATTGTCATTTCTCTTACATCCTATATGGAACACACATACCACGATGATGGGTCCCTCCTTTTGGAGGGCATGGCACATCTCAAAAGACAGTCTTGTGAGTGGACACTCGCTACTCCTCCTCCAGCTCCACCCTGTGATTACCAGTATGAATGTGTCCTGCGTTGTGAATGGATGGCAGGATACACGCTTAGGTTGTTTGTTTGTTTTTCTGGTAGATATGGGGCTGTCACAATTCCCCCATTAGGTGGGTTACTATTACTGGGTTTCCCCTGAAGTGGATTGACCAGTGTGTAGGTGCTGTGTGGATCCTTGCAGCCCTGTAGAGGGAATTTTTCTGCGAAGTTTTCCTTCCCAGCAGCGTCTCTTGGGACTTTGCTTCCTCTAAGCTACACTGGTAATCTGAAGAAAAAAGATTGGTAACCCTTTGAGTGCCTTGGCATTGTTCCAATACAGTCTTTCTCCATGCAGAGGTTTTCTCTGAGCACTTGTTGGCTCCTGCACTCATTTTGGGTAATTTCACTTACTGTATCTGTTCATTCCCTAGGCTTTGGAGCAAGGACTGCTGCAGTTTTGTGAGGTTTAACCCTTTCCCTGTTTTCACTAGTTTGGGACACTATGGGTCTGTTTTTTTTCTCTTGGGTCTCATGTTTATCCCCTTACATGTCCTCTGGGGGGTTTGGGTCTTTGGGTTTTCTTCATAATTTTGCCCGAATTTGTTGCAGCGGCACCTTTAAGAACAAGGGCCCGCGCAGCCGCCATCTTTGCTCCTTTGACTTCTACAGGTGAACTTCATTGGGCCATATCTCTGCAATTGTTTGACCTACAGAAGTCAGAGGAGGCTCTACCATCTTGTCTCCTCATGCCTTTTCATCCCATATATGTCCTGAGTTGAGTGTCCAGGGGGCGTGTGGCAGTTCCATTGAAGTGTAGGCGTTGGTAGGCAACAGAGAAGACTGTTTCCCAGAAGACCCGTTTCTCGGGCTTTCTTCCAATTGGCTGCCAGTTTTGCATGCCATTTTTTATTCAGAATAGTTACTGGTAGTTTTTAGTAGTGTGGGACATGGCATGGGGGTAAACCTAAGGCTTTTTTTTTTTTTTTTTTTTTTTTGGGAGTCCTGTGTTACGGACCAGTGGGTTTTGCAGGTAATCTCTGTAGGGTACAGCATAGACTTTTGCATCCTTTCCACTGTATGTATTGTTTTGTTTTTTGTCAAGGGTGTTGAGTTAGACAAGACACTGCTGTTTCAGGAGGCAGTGGATTCACTGCTGTCAAAGAAGGTTCTGATTCCAGTATCTCCCCCAGAACAGGGTTCGGGTTTTTATTCCAACCCATTTGTGGTTCTGGCTGTCGTCCCATTTTGGACCTTAAATGTCTCCACAAATATGTGGTGACTACGAGCTTCAAAATTTGAGTTTTTTTTTCCTTCTGTCATAGAAACAATGTGCCCAGGGGAGTATCCGGCATCTCAAGACCTTGAGGATGCATACCTACACACCCCATCCACCCAGACAGCCAACACTATCTGCCTTTTGCAATCTGCTTGGATCATTATCAGTTCACAGCTCTGCCATTTGGCCTGGCTTTTGCACCTCATGTGTTCGCCAGAGTCATGGGGGGCCTTTAGTGGCCTTCATTGACACCCGGAGCATTTCCATGACACCCTATCTGGACAATCTTTTGCTCAAGGCTTCGTAAGAGGAGCCCTTGGTCCAGCGCATCAAAAACTGCTCAGCTTCTGGTCCACCAGGGGTGGATTCTGGACACGCTGAAGTCCTTTCCAGGAACTGGTGTACTTGGGAATGAGGTTCAATACCCGCTAAGTTTTCCTGCCAGAGGAGAGAATCCCAGTTGGGATCTTCCATGGTGGTTGCCCTGGTGCAACTGGAACAGAGGATGCCCTTTGTGATATCAGAATAGACTCTAGTCATGATAGACTCCAGCCTGAGAGACAAGACTTTGATACAGGAGAGTGGGAACTCAATCCAGAAGTGTGTTCTACCTGATTGTGCAACTGTGGGATGTGCCAATAGGGAAAATAGGAAGGTTCCAACTTTCTGCTTCCGGAGGGGGAGATCCTCTGGCCTTTGCCACAGACGTGATGTTGATTCTGGGGAACTTCCACCTTGTTTGTCTTTCCTCCAACTTATCCTCTCATACCCAGGATACTTGGGAAGATCAGGATGGACGGTGCAACATCATTCTGCTTGCTTCTTGTTGAACCAGGAGGACATGATTTGTGGACCTGGTCAGTATCTCCATTCAGACTCTCTCCACCTTCTTACCAGACCTTTTCAACATTCTTGTGCCACAGGTATGTCTGGAGAAGATGGCTTTGACGGCAAGGCTGTTGAAGCACATGTCTTGATGAGAAAAGGGTAATTTCTATTATTCAGGCCCATAAGCCTGTATCTTCCAAGGCCTACCATAAGGTATGGTCTATTTTTTTTAATAAGTGGTGCAAAGACAAGTCTGTATCCTTGCAGGAGTTTAACCTCCCTTTGGTGTTCTCATTTCTTTAGGACTGAGTGAACAAAGGACTTGACTTGAGCTCCTTAAATGTTCAGATTTCAGTACTTTGTGTTCTTCCAGAGACTTATTGCCACCATTCCGGATGTCATGGTTTTTCTTCAGGGGTAGCTCATGCCTTCCCTGCCTTTAAGGCTCCCGCTCCTCCATGGGACCTTTTTGAGCCTCTTTCGTCCATCCTTCTGTGTTAGTTGACTCTCAAGATGGCTTTTCTCTTGGCAATGGCCTCAGTCCGCAGAGTTGCTGAGTTGCAGGCTTTGTCTTGCAAGCTACCTTTCCTGGCTTTTCATAAGGACAAGGCAGTGCTTTAAAACCTCTTGGGAGTTTCTTATAAGGTGGTCTGAGTTCCACATCAGTTAGGAAGATGGTCATGCCTTCCTTTTTGTCCTGAACATAAGTCTGACCAGAAGGATCTCCATTTGTTAGATGTTGCCTAAAATTTTGTGCGTTGTACTGAGCTTTTTTGCAAGGCTGACTGTCATACTTGAGGGTCCTAGGTCAGGTCAAGCTGAATCCAAGGTCACCATTGCCTCTTGGATCAAGGCTACTATACTCCAGGCATATGGAAGGAACCCCATTTCCCACTAGATCTGTGGGGTATCTTGGGCATACTAGAATAAGGGCTCTGCTGAGCAGTTGTGCAAGGTAACGACTTGTTCTTCTTTGCACACCTTTGCTAAGCACTACTTTGTCAACGTTCTGGCTTCGTTTGAAGCCATCTTTGGCCAGAAGGTCCTGCAGGCAGCTTGTCTGGGGACCTGCACACTTGGCTGCCTTACTGTCGTTCAGTTGTTTGATCCCTGTTGACTCCTTCTTCGGTCCTGTGTGCCTTCAGTATCTGACCCTTTTTCTATTTGGGCTATTCTGATACTTGATGGTCCTGGGGAACTCCAGTATATCTCTCTCACACACACACACACACGCACCCCTACCTACCTCCGGGAACTTGTTGGTATATCCCCATGGTACCTGTGTTCTATATAGTATGTAAGAGAAATTGTATTTTAGTGTTCCATTTCTCTTTGGTGTATATGGGACGCAGGTACCATGGGGTTGAGTCCCTCCTTTTGGAGGGCAGGACGCATCTCAAAAAGACAGTCTTGTGGGTGGAGACTCCCTACTCCTCCAGCTCAACACTCCCCCACCCTGTGATCACCAGTATGAAGGTGACAAGCCACACAAACAGTCAAGCAGGGGAAGGGGGAAATCTCCTATGAGAAAATAGACTTTAAAATCAGGTCTCCGCAACCCAGGCAGGCAAGACTAAAATGTCTTTATCTGGGTGGGAGACCTGTGTTCTCATATGCTCTAAAGAGAGAGAGGATTTAACAGGTAAGAACACAAAAATCCTATTTTTTTTTTTTTTTTTTTTTTTTTTTTTTTCTCTATTTTTATAGCAGCTTATATCTGGATACTTCCATTTTGCAAAGTGATCCCCGCTTCATAGTTTTGCAGACCAATAAGTGTTATGCCTGTGATTTTTGCATTAGAGCTTTGAAGCTGCTGGCAGCTTCCAATAGCCAATCAGTGGTTAGACTACTGTTTGGATTACTACATGGGTTCTTCTGTTAAATTAGCAGCCATTTATTCCTATTTATTTCCTTTAATGCATCTGATGACTTTAATAATATCCAACTCTTGCCTTATGCCTTTCCTTTTATACATGGATCAAGAAGGCTTTTAAATACTATCCAGGCTTTCAACAGTAATCACAAAAGCATAAATCATATTTTGTGTATTTATAATGGCACTATACAGATTTCCATTACCTCTTAATGGAACTAAACACAATAATACATGCATTAATCTCATGTATCTTAAATACTTGCAAATATTGGGATAAATGTCCATGTCTTTAATGCAACACATACAATGGCAATCTCAAACCTGTTTATTGCCACTCTAGCTGACAATCTAGTGTTTTTTCTGACTCTTGATGCTACAAATTTATACGAATATTAATGGGATAGTAATGTTTCATAATAAAAGCAGCTCTAATTAATCATCATAGTATTTGGACTTTGGAGAGTGTTATTTCAATTCTGTCAGAGTTGTAGTTCAGGAGTAATTCAATGACAGTGTACCCCTCCCACCCCTTTTACTGATGTCACACTGCTCAGCCAGAGCAGAAGGGAGGTGCCCAGGTAGACTGCAGAGAGGGACAATCTTTGATTAAGATAAGGGAAAAACCTGAAAAGCTTGTCAAGGAGGGCAGGGCTTTCATTGTTTTCATAGGAATAAGAGTGTCCCCTTCTGTTATCTGTCTGGTCTATGGACTGCATTCCACATCTGAGAAGAGATGGCTTACACTAGGTAAAAGCGGCAGGAGGGAAACTTTGCTTGTGAATATCTACTAAACCATAAAGGTTTGAGAGATGAGACTTATATCATTCTTCATGTTTTTTAATGCCTACAAAATAAAATAGTCAAAACGAAGTATTACTATCCCTTTAAGTACAGTTCAGGTGTACTTCAGTATTTTAAACACTGGAGAAAGTGACGCATTTCTTGATACTAAAACAGGAGCTGCAGAGTATATTTTTTTCCCTAGTAGTGTAACTGTCATACTCAATAGCTTTCAATGTAATGGACATTATTTGGATTTTATTTATATGTAGATAGACTTCTGTATATGTAGACATTATATATTTCTTGGATTTTTTTTATTTATTTTCTTTTTTTATTCTTAAGATCCAAAGCTATTCAGGCTGCTTGCTGACTTGTCTCCCCCCCCCACCCCCCTTCTTCTCTTTGACAGGTTAATTGAGAATGAGCTCCCTCCTTTGCCTAGCTCTCCCACCAAAAAAGCTCTACCTCCCAAGCGCAAACAGTACTACATAAATCGAGCCATCCGCAACTCTGAGCTGACTCCTCGAGCCAAGGGACGTAAAAGTCTACGCCGGCTGGAGAACAGTGAGATGGGAGGGGAGGGTGTCCCTTCAGAATAACTCCACTAATTGGTGAAATCACTAGGGGCACTACAATGCATTCTAAGCCAATTTAATAAGCCACTTCAGGCCTTAGTAACCCATTCCCTACTTGTTCTCAGCCTTGGAGCAGAGATTTTCAGAAAAGGTTGTTGATACCTAAAATTGCATCACAGCACAGGTCGTTTTAATACAGTAAAGGAGGCAAAGAAGTTGTACGAACTTGGGCTTCCCTGCTTGGTAAAACAATAGCACTAACACTCGTGCTGTTTCATTTACAAGTTATTTCGGTTCAGAGTGTTAGTTGTGGTGCTGTTACTATCATGCTGTGGACAACTGTACTCCGGGTCACCTTTTCATAAAATGCAATCGAAAACTTGTCGGCACACCAGGTGACAGTATTGCTAACAATTTTTTAATATATGTTAAAAAGCAACAGCTGGAAATGCAATAACTTTGGAACAAAGCATCACCCTGTAGAGGGAGTAGTCTTGATTATACTCGGCTGGAAAAGTCCAATCATTTTTTATATTTTGTTTTGTTGCCCCTGTAATAACTTACTGCCTCTAACTGCTTTCAATAGACAAAAGGTTAAGGCAAAGACTCTAGTAGGATATGAGGTCTTAAATCAAGTGATAAAGCACAGAATGGGTGAGAGAACTGGACATCTGATTTTTCAGGTCTCTTATTCTTGTTATTGTGCCCCAGCTCGTTACCTGATGACTCTGCTGGAGAGGGAGGAGTGTGTCACTGAGGAGGGAGAGACCCGCCCCTGCGCTACCCCTAGCATATTCACAGAGGCCTGTAACAATGAAATGTATATGGAGGTAAGAAGTGAAGGGATATTGGGTAACATGCGAGCATATAAAAACAATAGTGGAGCACTTTGGGGTCAGAGCTTAGTTATAAATTGCACCTCTTGAATGCTACAGGTCTCATACATACTTGGGGACTTCTCTAGAATCCAGGGAGTGTTAAAACCCCCATTTCAGTCAATGGAAGTTATGTATGTCTGTTCATAATTTTATTACTAAATTTGCCCCGGAATCTGCTCTACATATGCCCCATGCAGTTCGAGGTTGCCAGAAAAGCTGTATGTTTCATTTTTATAGCTGCATAATTTCCAAGTATTGATGTCTTGCCTCCTGTGAGACATTACCATGGGGGAGGAGGCATCACATTTAGTGGACTAAATAATTCACCCTTTTGATTGCTTACATGCTTCAGCTACTTCTTGAGAATTTATATTTCCTAGGATAGTGAGGTTGAAGGTAATGGGCTGGTAGGTTGTAGGACGTTCACTAGAGTGTAATATTCTTTTCAGCCCCATTCTCCACTTTAGTTTTCCTCTCTTGGGTGGGGGTCTCACTTCCCACCCCCATTACTGAAGTAATTTTGTCTCCTATTGCTGACCAATGAAGATGAAAGTGGACTTATAATAGGGAAGTAGATGACGTCCCATATGGCTTATTCACAGTAACGCAGCCGATGAGGCTGAAAAAAGACATGTCCATCAATTCCAGCCCATGCCAAATCACCACTGTTGATCGAGAGGAAGGCAAAAAAAAAAAAAAAAAGTCAAAGCCACTTCCAGTTAAACCCTGGGAGTGTGAAACAATTCCTTACCGACTCCAAATGGCAGTCGCATATTAATTTAGGTACACATAGGACAGTTTGCAGAAAAAAAGGCGCATTTGCTATTTGCAGTGTTTTTTAATGGAAGAATTATTAGCACTAAAATGTTACTGATTTGCATATGTTTTTTAGGAATTGGCAAACCTTTTTTGTAATGCCAACCCTTTTGCTAGAAGATTAGTGTCTAAATTGCCAGATCATCTGGTACTTATTTTCATGTGACTAATTTGGCAGCATGTGCTATTCTACATCAAGGAATTTGTCTATTTGTTGTTTCAAAAGCGTGCAGTCATCAATGTTGAATACATTTTATGGCTTTCTAAAAAAAACAATGCTGCACTGTGTTTTGCATGCCACCTTGAGTTTCGTTTGTTACATTCTCTAGAACTAAGCGTTGGCCTCAAATAATAGAATTCCGAAGCCCCTTTGTGTTGTGAAAATCTAGCTTCCCAGAATGTATGTACATTCAGATGTGTGTGATTTACTCATCCTTAAAGGGATAGTAATACTTAAGTATTACTAATCCCTATAGCAAAGTACTACTAAAAAAAAAACATATTGCCCCCAGTGTCATCTCTCAAACCTTTATGGTTTGAGAGATGAACGCTTCTAAAGTTGCCCTCTCCCTCCCCCTTCCCCATAGTCAGCATGCTAGCTGCAAGCACACGTAGAAGACCGCTTTAGTGAAAGGTTTTTTTTTTTTGTTTGTTTGTTTTTTTTTTTTTTGTTTTTTTTTAATTAACGCGATCGCGGCTCTGCTGCAGAGCCGTCTGATGATCTATGACCGGACTTCCCTTCAGTCAGCTAGCATGCTGACTACGGGGAAGGGGGAGGGAGAGGGCAACTTTAGAAGTGATCATCTCTCAAACCTTAAAGGTTTGAGAGATGACACTGGGGGCAATACGTTTTTTTTTTTTTTTTTTTTTTTTTTTTTTTGTAGTACTTTGCTATAGGGATTAGTAATACTTAAAGGGATAGTAATGTTGGACTTTGGAGAGTGGTATTGTAGTTCAAGAGTAATTAATTCAATGACAGAGTATCCCCCTCCCGCCCCTTTTACTGATGTCACACTGCTCAGCCAGATCAGAAGGGAGGTGCCCAGGTAGATTGTGGAGAGGGACAATCTTCAATTAAGATAAGGGAAAAACCTGAAAAGCTTGTTAAGGGGAGCAGGGATTTCATTGTTTTCATAGGAATAAGAGTGTCCCCTGCTGTTATCTGTCCAGTCTATAGACTGCATTCTACATCTGAGAAGAGATTGCTTACACTAGGTAAAAGGGGCGGGAGGGGGAAACTTTGCTTGTGAATATCTCATAAACCATAAAGGTTTGAGAGATAAGACTTATATCATTCTTCATGTTTTTTAATACCTACAAAATAAAATAAAGTTAAAACTAAGTATTACTATCCCTTTAAGCATACACACTATCACCAACTTTATAGCAGTAGAGCACTTGATTGCCATGAATTGTATGTGTGCCCTTGAGTTGAATACAGCTCAGCTGTGCCTGAATGATGATAAGCTTTGTGAATAAGCACTGTTTGTTCTCTCTGTTGAGGTGTGCCTACTGCTTTTTACTCTGTTCTGCTAATACAGAAACATGCCTTGAATATTAACCAGTGGCTTCTCAGATTGGGGGTTATCGTTATGTATCATCTTAAAATGCTGCTTATCTTCCTATCCTGTCAGATATGGAATGACTTCATGAACCGTTCTGGAGAAGAGCAAGAGAAAGTCCTTCTTTACCTGGAGCAGGAAGTGAGGAAGAGGCCCAGAGAGAGGGCTAACAAATACAAAGACAGAAGGACAGGTAACGAAACAACTGCCACTGTCCTAGGATCTGTTTAGCTTACTAAACTTCTCAACTTGTACTCTGCTTGGGCCTTGTATATTAAGGTATCTACAGACCTTGTTCAGAAAGCTAAAAATTTGCTATTTTGGAGCATACCAGCTGCATCATAGGAGATTAATAAAAAATATTCCTATTGACTTAAATAAAATAAATAACTAAAACTTTTAATCCGTTGAATTCTAGCGAGTTCCAGTGTATTACTTCAGAATACAAATAAGTCAAAATCCCTATTTAAATCGGTGGCTATTTTCATGTGTCCCCTATGATGCCATCTCTTCAGCTTTCTGAATAAGGCCCTGATGTGCTAGTGGTCTCTAACACTTTGATTTAAGCAATGGAAATGTTTTTGTTCTATATGTTAGTTGTTTTACTGCAAAATTGCTAATAATGTGCTTCCTTCTGAAAGCTCTTCATGGTTATGCTTTGGTTAATTCCCTGATACCTTTAGTGAGTAATATCCCTTCCTTCATGGGATTCTTGATTCTTGAACCCAGAACTGCAGCTAGAGGTTCTCAGGAATTGGCCCAACCAGCAGTGCCATATTTATCGTTTAATTGCTTCAGCTGTCCCCAAAGTAATTGGAATGGCCATTGATCATTCTGAATTGGTTGATGGTCATGACAGATGCCACCTTGGGCCCTCAGATGGTTTAGGCCCTCAAGACAGTCTTCTTCCTATCAATGTGCTGGCACTCGAAGATTTATATAGCCCTACTGATCTGTCCCTCCAGTGTTTGCCGGTGTGGATTCATTCCAGCAATGTGACTTTGGGTAGCTTACTTCAACCACTAAGGAGGAACCAGCAAAGTAACTGCCTGGTCTGAAGTTCAGCTGATCCTCATTGGGAAGGAAGCTTATGTGCCAACTGTCTCCACCGTTCACATTCAAGGGTAGACAACAATATAATTGACTCATTAGTGTCTAGACCCTGGGGATTGGGAGCTCAAACAAATGGTGGTTTGATTCCATAGCCCATCTGTGGGGCCTTCCAGCTATGACTCTAATGGCTTCTCTGAACATAAAGGTTCCTCTGTTTTGCTCCTGATCCTGGGACTCTCTCACTCTATGGACATGATGGTTTGTTACCTCCATTCCCTCTGAAACACCGTGTTTTAAGGAAAGTCAGGAAGGAGTGGGCTCATGTCTTTCTGATTCCCCCATACCGTATGGCCTCTCCAGGCTTGGTTCTCAGATCTTCTCAATATATCCATAATACTGTTTCTTTCACTCCATCCATATGTCTTGACTCTTGGTCCTTTGTGTCACCCACAAGTGGAGAAGTTGGTTTAACGGCTTTGCTTTTTGAAGCCAACATCCTGGGGAAGAAAAGCTTCTCTGATTGCTATTGCCAGTATGATGAAGGGTCACAAGTTGGTGTCATCCAAGGCGTACCATAGGGGTATGGTCCTGGTTCTTTGAGTGGTGTGAAGACCAAGGGTTGTGGTTGTGGCCATTTTAATCTTTTGTTTATTTTCTCCTTTCTTCAGGATGGCCTTCAGAAAGTGCTTAGTCGTCTTGGAGCAGAAATCTAGACCTTAATAGTGCAGTCTGTACTTTTTCAGGAGCGTACTGTCTTGTTACCAGATATGTATTCACTTTTGCAAAGGGTAGATCATTCCTACCCAGTCTCTCAGGATCCCACTCCTCTGTGGGATTAAGACTAGGTCCTAGAAGTGCTTCAGAAGGCTCTCTGTGAGCCTCTCTGTTGTTTCCCTGTTCTTCCCTGTTCTTGACTCTTAAGACTGCTTTTCTTATTGTGATTGTCTTTTCATTAAGTTGCTGAACTTAAGGACTTGTCTTGTAAAATCCCTTTCTGATACCGCATTCTGATAGGGTGGTTTTGAGATAGGTTTGTACAAAGTTTTTCATTAACCATGAAATTCTTTGTCCAGCTTCATCTGAGGGGAGCAGGAGCTTTAGTTTTGTACGTGGTTAGGTGCTCAAATTACATTGTTCATTGCATGCAGCTCTTCCGAAAGACAAGACAAACGTCATTCCTGAGGACCCTCATATGGGCCAAGCAGCTTTTAAGGTGACCGTGGTTTCCTGGATTAAGAAGACCATTTGCCAGGCCTATGTTCTTAGGAAGATGCCTGTGGCCTTTAGCGTCGCATTATATTCCACCAGAGCAATGGGTACCTCGTGGGTTGTAAAAACCAGGACTCTGCAGAGCAGCTGTACAACGTGTGACTTGGTCATCCTTTCACACATTCGTTAAAAAAACTGCCATGTCAATGTTCTGGCTTTTGCTGAGACCCTTTTGAATCAAAGGCCCTACAAGCCATCTCACCTGTGTGTAGGTATGCTTCTTATGTTTGTTACCAGTAACCCGTTTGATACTTGGTTTAATGTGTCTGACATCTGAAGTTCATGTTTTGTTACAGTTCATCTCTGTTGGAACTGGTCTATTTTGAGGGATCTTTCTCTTCCATCTCTGTGTGTGTGTGTGTGTGTGTGTGTTTTGGGGTTTTTTTTTTTTTTTTTTTTTTTTTAACCCTTTGAGTTCCAGAGAGATCCAGTCTGACACGCAAAAGGGTTAAATTTTGTTAAAAGTATGATCTTGTAGTGGCAGGGGAGCAAGAGAGCTTCCCTTCTACCCGGAGCCGTGTAGGAGTGGGCATAAATGACGCGCGAGGGTTTTACCGATCCTGCCCACTCCTACCCAGGTTCTCCGGGTACAATGGAAGCAGGGGCTCTCCTGCATCTCCTCTGTTTAACTCACAGACTAATGGGCTAGAAGAGCTGTGGCTGGGGGGGTGGAGCGGGGCATCAGGTGGTGTGGGTGTGTGGAAGGGAGGGAGAATGAGCTTGATTTATATATGCTTGGCTGAGGAATCTGGGTGCTGCTTCTGAGGCAAATTACATTGTCCTTTTGGCTGAGCCCCTCAGCCAAGTCAAACCATGCTCCTCACAACCCACTGGCCTCCAGCAAGCCTGACCTGGGGTGTGGCTGCCACCAATCCAGAACTATTTTCTGAGGAAAACAGGGCTACCATTTATATATCGCAAGAGATCAAAACTTACTAGGCAGGGAATTTGGTGGATTTAGCGACAGCTGTTGGCTGATAGGTGTCAGATTGCCTTCCCCATTCTAGAGGATAAATTGTGTAAGATGAAATGATCAGTTAAGATTTATTATGAGAACTCATGTGGTAGTGCCTCTGCTGTGACATAAAACATGGGTACCCACTGCTGACAGTTGCTTTATTCAAAAATTCCAGTTCAAACTGTCTCATTCTGTGGAGAACTGTAGCTAGTAGCCCACATCTACTAGAAGAATACAATAAAATAACTGTCAAAACACCAGGTTGCAAAGTTTTATTTACATAAAAGGTGGGGAACAGTTTATACTGTAATAGCTTTTTAACAAAGCATTTCACACCATTGGGAGTACCCTTGTATTATGCTGCATGAAAACCCTGCAAGTGAGATCTGGATTTGTTTGCTCTAGAAAGTATGTACCCTCCTTGACCTTTCAGATTTTCTATTTGCTGGCTAGTCATTCTGTTTTGGATCAGAATTCTGTGCCATTGTTTGAAAGACATTTGGTGGTGGTCTATAGAGATTGCTAGGTACTTGAATTCTAGCTTTTATTTCCAGGGCACAGAAAATTTGTTGGTATGACTTAAATTTGTCTGGTATTGTGCATGTGATAATTTTGTGTCTTTTTTCATAGAACACCCTGCATACACTCCAGAGGAATGTTACCAGCGGATCAGCCGCAGCCTGCGTGGCACTCTAAGAAAACGTCAGATTCCCATGGTAAGGAAGGGACGTTTTCTAGCAGGACACAATTGTACAAATAGACCTTTTGAAACACAAGCTTACCTTCAGTAACCTGCCATTAACCTGCTCTGTGCAATACATGTGTACTGCCCTTTTTTGGCTAACACTGCATATGAAGACTTCTTGGATAGACTGTTGCTCCTTTAGCTGTCTCGCTGAAGGCCTTATGCATAAGAGGAGCAATTCTGGAGCAAACCAACTGCACAAACTCCTGATTCTCTCACTGATTTAAAATTGTCCCAGTGCATTGCCATTCATGTTTAAAAATGCCATTTAAATCAGTGGGAAGCCTATTAGTTCCCAGTGGTGCACTTAATTTGTTATTGCCAGTAAGGCCCTAAAGGCATTATTGAGTAAGCTATAAAAAAAAAAAAAAAAAAAAATGCAATTCTGGGGCAGACCTCCTGCACCACAGAGGAGAATTTAAAACTCTCATGGATTTATTTGAGACTTTTAACCCTCAGAGTGCTATAGTGCTTTGGAGGCCTCTAGCATCCTAAAGGTTAAAAGCTCAATTTAAAAGCGAATGGGGAATCTTTATTTATTCTCTTTACTGTGGTTTGCTATCCCCAGAATTACACCCCCTTTAAGTTTTTTGAAAACTGCCCTCAGGGCCTTATTCAGAAAGTATAATGAGCAATATTAGAGCTTACTAGCACTGAAGGGAGAGAGAAAAATCCTGTTTATTTTAAACTGAGCTTTTAAAGGGATAGTAATACTTAGTTTTCACTTTGCATGAAATCATTAAACGTTTAAAAAAAAAAAAAAAAAAAAAACTAAATCATCCCATCCGTGTCTCTGCCCTCACTTGAATAATTAAGCCTTTGCAAGTTCTAGTCTCCCCCCCCCCCCCCCCCAACCACCCCTTTTTGATAAGTCACTGCTTCAGGTCTCCGCTCAGAAATCTGGTCCCATGACTGGTCGGCGGCTCTTCAGCAGAGCTAAAATAGTGTTACGTAGAAAGAAATACTTCATTGGAATGGTCTACAAAGCATGCTTGGTTTGCAAACACACTTTGTAGACTGTTCCAATGAAGGATTTCTTTCTATATAACGCTATTTTAGCTCTGCTGAAGAGCCGCCAACCAGTCATGGGACCAGATTTCTGAACGGAGACCTGAAGCAGTGACTTGTCAAAAAGAAGGGGTGGTTAGGGGAAACTTTAACTTGAAAAGGCTTAATTATTGAAGTGAGGGCAGAGACACGAATGGGATGACTGTTTTCAGTTTGCATAAAATTAAGTGTAAATAAAAAAACAAACAAAAAAAAAAAACACGAAGTATTACTATCCATTTAAAGGGATAGCAAGCCAAAAATGATGTGAGAGGCTCTGAGTACAAACAAAAGCACAATGGCCTGTTCTCCGGCTAGTCACCGCTCAAGAGCATCACATTTTAGCTCTCTAGTGCCATTACAGAGGAGAAATTTCCACATACATATCAGACTAATCCCGCCCATAAGGGTGGTCCAGTACCAAAATGATGGGCAAGTCTCCTCTGCATGGAAAAACCAGCTAACCCCAGACGTACGTTTCGGCCTTATTTGGGCCTCGTCAGTGAGGTGCAGCTGGTTTCCCTAGGCACTGAGAGCAAGGGGTCCACGTTTGGATTACCCTTTACACTTAGGGAGAGACCCCAAGCGTTTCTCAAAAACAAGCCAAAAATGATGTGAGAGGCTCAGAGTACAAACAAAAGCACAATGGCCTGTTCTCCGGCTAAGGCTGAAACGTACGTCTGGGGTTAGCTGGTTTTTCCATGCAGAGGAGACTTGCCCATCATTTTTGGCTTGCATTTAAAGGGAGAGTAATGTTTCATAATAAAAACCAGCTCTAATAGAGTTGTAGTTCAGGAGTTATTCAATGACAAAGTATCCCCCTCCCGCCCCTTTTACTGATGTAACACTGCTCAGCCAAAGCAGAAGGGAGGTGCCCAGGTAGATTGCAGAGAGGGACAATCTTCAATTAAGATAAGGAAAAACCTGAAAAGCTTGTCAAGGGGGGCAGGAATTTCATTGTTTTCATATAAAAAAGATTGTCCCCTGCTGTTATCTGTCTGGTCTTACAACCAGATTCCACATCTGAGAAGAGATGGCTTACACTAGGTAAAAGGGGTGGGGAGGGGAAACTTTGCTTGTGAATATCTGTTAAACCATAAAGGTTTGAGAGATAAGACTTATATCGTGCTTCATTTTTTTTTTAATGCCTACAAAATAAAGATAAAACGAAGTATTACTATCCCTTTAAGCAAGAGTTGTTTAGAACACATTGTGAAACAAAACATTTGAACCCTTAGAATTGAAAGGGTTAAAATACCCGTTAAATCAAAGGGACGTTGGCGAATGTTTTAAATATCCCCATAGTACTGCTGTTTTGCTCTAGAATTGCACATCTCTTGTATTTTTTGCATACGTTCAGTTTGTGTTTAAAACTTTTAACTAGTTAGCCTTTCTTCTTCATGTCAGCTATGCAGACAGGGTTAAACATTATGTGGAGGGTTATCAGAGGGCTCTTTAGTCAGAAAAGCTCTACTATTATCCTCCGAAGTAAAGACTGATCTGTCTAACAAAGTTCTGCCTCTAGCATTCAGAGGGTTAAAATGCCCATTTAAATCTAAGGCAATTCTGGGAATTTATATGTCCCCTCTGATGCTGTTGGTATGCTCCAGAATTGCTATTCTTATACACAATAAATGATACTCTTTAAGGAGCTAAATCAGGGGTGTCCAAACCTATCATTAAAGGGATAGTAATACTTAAGTATTACTAATCCCTATAGCAAAGTACTACTAAAAAAAGAAAAAAAAAAAGTATTGACCCAGTGTCATCTCTCAAACCTTTATGGTTTGAGAGATGATCGCTTCTAAAGTTGTCCTCTCCCTCCTCCTTCCCCGTAGTCGGCATTCTAGCTGAAGGGAAATCCGGTCATAGATCATCAGGCAGCTCTGCAGCAGAGCAGCGATCGCGTAAAAAAAAATAAAAAAAAAATTCTTTCACTAAAACAGTCTTCTACGTGTGCTTGCAAACCAAGCACATGTAGAAGACCATTTCAGTTAAAGTTTTCTTTTTTAGGAATGTGACCCGGTTGTGCTGGAGAGCCGCCTGAAAGTCGTACGACTTTCTTCCCTTCAGTCAGCTACAACGCGGACTACGGGGAGGGAGAAGGCAACTTTAGAAGCGATCATCTCTCAAACCATAAAGATTTGAGCGATGACACTGGGGGCAATATGTTTGTTTGTTTTTTGTTTTTTTTAGTAGTACTTTGCTATAGGGATTAGTAATACTTAAGTATTACTATCCCTTTAAGAGCTCTATGCAGGCCATGATTTAAATATAATCCCAGCCATGTACAATTGAGTTAGTCAGTGGCTCAGTCCCCTTTTTCAGGCAACAATATCCTTCAATGTGTAAATGTCTGATTGCAAGTCACATGACAACATATGCTTGCATAGAGACTGTGGAAGCGCATAAAGATCCCCTATACCAACTATACTCCTTCCTCTAAAATAAATAAATTTAAATTAAAAAAAAAAAAAAAACTTTGTCCTTCCTTAAAGTTTTTGCTGAGGTGTATTGTGGGAGCAAGGTGTTTCACGAGATGGTGGCTGAATTGAGGGAAACCGATAAACAGCAGATATTTCTATTACAATTTGTATAGAATTACATTGGTGATATGCTCCACTGACATGACTGAGTATGTTTATTTGATTTGCTAGATAAGCCTTGCATTGTTAGTTTTGTCTTCCACCCTGGTATTAGACAGTGTTTTGACTTCTCTCTTTAGTTCTTTCTATGAAAAAAAAAAAAGTCAAAACACCGTCTAATACCAGAATGGAAGACAAAACTAACAATGCAAGGCTTATCTAGTAAATCAAACAAACATACTCAATCATGTCAGTGGAACATATCACTAATGTAATTCTATACAAATGGTAATAGAAATATCTGCTGTTTATCGGTTTCCTTCAATTCCGTCACCATCTCGTGAAACACCTTTCTCCCACAATACACCTCAGCAAAAACTTTAAGGAAGGACAAAGTTTTGGGGGGTTTTTTTTAAGGAAGAACTATGCATAAAAACAAATTTCTTTGTTTTAAGAAAGGTGCATTAATGCCAGTCTTAGAACCTTAAGAATTTGTTAGTGAAACACACACACACAGGATATGGCTTTTATATTAGTACCTCGCTCTTAAGAGTAACACGATGGTGTTCTCCTGAATTGCATCTTTTTCACACAATCTCCTCCATAGGTGACTCATAAAAATTCCCACTGACTTATGGGGCCTTTAACTTCCCGGATGCTAGAAATGTCACCAACACATTACATGTATTGGAGACCCTTGTGTCTTCAAGTGGTTAGAAGCATAATTTAAATGATTGGGAATTTGGTTTAGTCCAGAAACTCTTCTCTTTTGCTTTCTGCACAAGTCTCTATATCCTGCTGTCACTTTGTGTATATCCCCACCCCTACCTCAATTAGTCTGCAAAGGAAATAATTAGGGGAATAAAAAGAGCTTCTAGTCTTCATGTCCTTCTTACATCACGCATTCTTGCAAATTAGCTGGGTCACATTAATCTTGTATTTCTGTTTCCAGGAACCGTGATGTTGACCAGCTTGCTTCTCCACTTCTCTCTCTCTCTCTATCCTTTTGTCTGTTGCAGATAAACAAGTAATTGTAAATCTGCATTTAAAGAGATAGTAATGTTTCACAAAAACAGCAGCTCCAATTCATAGTCATTGTATTTGAACCATGGAGAGTGTTATTTCAGTACTGTCAGAGTTGTAGTTCATGAGTAGTTGAATGATAAAGTATCCCCTCCTGCCCCTTTTACCTATTGTAAGCCACCTCCCCTCAGATGTGGAATCTGGTCCTGGGACCAGGCAGCTCTCAGCAAGGGACAATCTTCTTACTGTGAGCATAAGGAAAACCTTGGCCCCCTTGACAGGTTTTTCCTTATGTTCACTGAAGATTGTCCCTCTCTGCGATCCATCCAGACAGTCTTGCTGCTCTTAGGTGAGCTGTGTTACACTAGTAGGATGGGGAGGGGAATAATTTTAGTCAATTATTCTAGATCTACAGCTCTGACAGTATTGAAATAACACTCTCTATGGCCCAAATACTATGAAGATTAATTGGAGCTGATTTTATTGTGAAACATTACTATCCCTTTAACCTGGGGTCTGCTGAAGGCATCACATGCCAGAGCGCCTATAGAAGGGCTTATATACATACCTGGGAACTCTCCGGTTTTGCCCCGGAGACTCCGGATTTCAGACTGAATTACCGGGTCTCGGGGGCAATGTGTGAATCACCGGGTGGCCAGAGTTTAAGTAGAAACTCTGCCCACTTGTGCTCCATCCCACCCAGTTCCTCCCACTCCCCGCCCTCTTACCTCCATTTTGCAGGGGGGTTTGTCCTGCCCCCCCCCCCGTGACTAAGCCCCGCCCCTTTTATGACACGAATCGCGTCATTTTCCTCCCCTGTCGGCACAGACAGGGTTTCCCTCCAGGTAGCCCTGTTTCAAAAGTTCCCAGGTATGCATATATATCATTCACTGCTACAGCTGCAGAAAAGCAAACACAGAATGAGCCTCTTTATAGAGGCAGAGGACAGATAAATTGTCATTGATGGTGAATGTTGCCTATAAACCCTTGCATACTACAGGTTTTCCCGATCATTATTGGCAACCTCTCATGTTCAAAAGTTAAAAAAAAAAAAAAAAAAAAGCCATTTAAATAAGTATTTATTTGACCCTTCAGTGCAGTTGGTTTGCTCTACAATTTGCCCCCACTCCCTTGTCTCTCTACATGAGGCCAAATGCGCCATTTCATCAGTATGCCGCCATCCCATTGAGAGGATTTAATTCCTGTAGGGCTATTTGCATATAGCAAATCAGCTGCACTACAGGAAACTAATGAAACTTCCTCCTCTCCTTTAGAATTTTAATGCTTTTACTGATAGAGGTTTCCTACTCTGTGTTGGAGACCGTTTATAGCATTCAAGAGGTTAAAAGCCTCTGTGCTCATTCATTTTGGGAATTTTGTTTGGCCCAGAAGTGCTCCAGACTTTCCTTTGAACATGACCCATGATGCAGTTTGGTAGCTGCTATTCCGTGTATATTAGCAGGGCCATTCAGAGGAGATGCTGTGACCCACAGATGGACGTAAATACACTACTGATAACTTTGTTCTTTATTTCACTCACAGGGTACCTTGGAGTGCTTGGAAGAGGAGATGCTTTCATTCTTCTCAGTCAGCCCTGAATCTGTGTACATCACCCTAATGGAAAATGGGTATAGCACACTTCGACCGATTATTTTTTTTTTTTATTTTTTGCATGTTTTCAACCCTTCCCTGTCGTAAATACTTCTCTGTTGGTAAGGTTGCCACTTCATCACTTTTGAGTGTCAGATGGGTGGTCAATCCCATTTGATACCCCTCTGGCACCCAAAGGTTAATGCTGTCTGCGATATATATACGTACTGCAGAGCTGCATAAAATCTCAAAGGGCATCTGCCTGTGGTGGAAGTTCTAGTACAAAGTTTGTCCACACATGATGTGAGGCAGAAACTGTTTCTGTGCAGTCATGCAGTTTGCATCAGTCCAGTGTTCAAGGATTTGTATTTTATGGTCTTTTCCTGTGTATTAAAACAAGGGTATTCCCATTGTTGGGAGAATTGTCTTTCAAAAGTTTTTACATTAAACTGATAACTATTCTGGTCACTTGGTGGTGCTGTTTTCACCATTTGCTATGGGGAGCCGTAGTCTGACTCCAGCACGCCCACAATGCTATAAATATATAAATAACTTAAAAGTAATTTTTTTTTTTTTTTTTTTTTTTTTTTGACAATAAATAGATAAAATACAAATTTGAGCTGTTATAACTTTTTGAATGGAGAGGGGAAAAACAGTGGGTTTACTCAGCAGGAAAAGACCTATAACCCATTTCATTAAACTTTTATTTATTTATTTTTTTTTTTTTTATTTTTTTTTTTTTTTTTTTATAAAGGAATCGTAATGTTTCATAATAAAAGCAGCTCCAATTAATCTTCATAGTATTTGGGGCATGGAGAGTGTTATTTCAGTACTGTCAGAGTTGTAGTTCGAGTAATAAATGATAAAGTATCCCCCCCGCCCCTTTTATTGATGTAACACTGCTCACCTCAGAGCAGCAGGGTGGTATCAAAGTGGATTGCAGAGGGACAATCTTCAATTAACATAAGGGAAAAACCTGTCAAATGGGGGGCAGGCCTTTCATTGTTCTCACAGTAAGAAGACTGTCCCTTTGCTGTGAGCTGTCTGGTCTGTGGACCACATTCCACATCTGAGGGGAGGTGGCTTACACTAGGTAAAAGGGGCAGGAGGGGGATACTTTATCATTCAATTACTCTTGAACTACAACTCTGATAGTACTGAAATAACACTCTCTATAGCCCAAATACTATGAGGATTAATTGGAGCTGCTGTTTTTTATGAAACATTACTATCCTTTTAAAGGATAAGGTGGCAGTTTGCCCTCATCTTCAGGGCATCATTGACCTAATTCTCCTCAGACTGCTCTCTTATTCAAAATCAGGAAGAGGAGGTTCTTGTTCATGTTTACTCATGCTCCGTCGTCTGCTTCTCTTGCAGCTACCAACGTCTCCTGCTGCACGCTGTGTGCCAGTACATGGATCTGGTCTCTGCCAGTAAGAGCTAGGGTATTTGTATTGGGATGGGGAGTGGCTCTTTGGGACAAAGCAATGTATTCAACAAGCTAGAGGTGCACAGTGATAGTAATACTTTAATAAAAGTATTTTGAATTCTGTAGGTGTTAAAAAACCTAAATTAATTCCAACAGGTCCTCTCTCTCAAACCTCTATGGTTTGAGAGATATAAGCTTTGAAAGTTCCCATTTCCCTTCCCTTGCATGTACGTCAGATTTCCGAGTTCGAGAAGGAGATCCCAGTACATAGACCGTCCTGCGCTCTTCAGCAGCTCCGTGATCACACTAGTTAGGCAGAAATACTTCATTTGAATGGTCTACAATGTGTACTTGCAAACCAGGCACACCTTGTAGACTGTTTAAATGAAGTATTTCTTCCTAACTAGCGTGGTCACTGCTGAAGAGCCGCAGGACAGTCTGTTGAATGGGATCTGCTTCTCTAA
The DNA here is from genome assembly GCA_037306005.1 of Rhinophrynus dorsalis. NCBI lineage: Eukaryota > Metazoa > Chordata > Amphibia > Anura > Rhinophrynidae > Rhinophrynus > Rhinophrynus dorsalis. Next base: position 269,603,658 of record CM074718.1, on the reverse strand, counting down.
CTCAGAAAGCTGACGTAAGTGGAAGGGAAAATAGGATTTTAGTCTTGCCTTTTAAATCCTTTTCTCTTAGTCCATACAAGTTACTGGTAACTTTGGATAGGCGATCAGCCCCTTTAAATAGGCAGGAACAATTCTGAGAAGCAACTGCTGGATGGAGCCTACCTCATCTCCTTAGATTGCAACTAGCCAATCCCCAACCAGTAAGATTTGCAGACTATTGACTAGGTAGTAAGAATGAAAAGGAAGACTTCTGTGAGCATGAACCTGAAAGGACCCCCCACATTCTGCCACAGGAGAGCCAAGCATGGTCACTTGACAGGGTGGGAGACCAGTAACCTGTATGGACTAAGAGAAAAGGATTTAAAGGGAAAGACTAAAATCCTCTTTTCTCTGTCATCCAATACAGGTTACTGGTAACTTTGGGATGTCCAACCATTAAGTTCCCCAGGGCGGGAATGAACCTACAGATCATGAATAGCTCAACAAGAACCGCAAAGTGTCAACGTACACTGAACAGGGGTCAGACAAACCCCAGGAACTGTTACACAGCACACTGAACTAGAGCCAAAAGGGCTCAAAAGTGAGAGTACTGGAAGACTAAAGAGATCCTAGACAGGCAAGGCTGCCTCCAGGATTTTCCTCCCAAAACTGGCATCAGCTGGTGCCAGCACATCCACACGATATTGTTTAGTAAAAGTATGCACAGACGACCAAGTGGCTGCCTTGCACAACTGATCAGCTGAGACCTGGTTCTTGTAGGCCCAAGAAGCCCCAATAGACCTCACAGAATGAGCAGTGACCCTAAAGAGAACAGGCTTCTTCCAAAGTTCGTAAGCCTTATGAATCGTGGACTTGATCCAAGAAGCAATGGTTAACTTAGAAGCAGGCTTCCCTGCCATAGAACCCTCCGGAATGACAAAAAGAGTGTCAGACTGTCGCAAGGACTCGGTGCGATCACATCTACAACAACATCCAACAGATGAAGATCCCTGTCTTTGTCAGAAGTTGGGTTAGGACAGAAGGAAGGAACCACAATCTCCTGATTTAATGTGGAGCTCAGACACCACCTTCAGGAGAAACTTTTGTGAGGTGCAAAGCACCACCTTGTCCTTGTGAAAGACCAAAAAAGGGTGGTCTACAAGACAGGACATCCAGAAAACTGGAAATGCCCTCAGTCGCAGGCAAAGCAGAGATACTGCCAGCTCTCTGGATGAATGGTGATGTGCAGATAGGCATCTTGAAGATCCAGAGAGGCCAGAAATTCCCCAGGGGACATGGTTGCTATCACAGTACACAGAGAGACTCCTGGCGATATTGGGACAGGACTACAAAGGAGTTGAGATCTTTCAGATCCAAAATGGGATGACGGCTGTCGTCCTTCTTTGAAACCACAAAGAGGTTGGAATAGAATCCCAAACCCCTCTCCTGAGGAGGAACTGGCTCCAGGACTGCCTTGTCCAGAAGGGCCTGTATAGCTTCCTCGAAAAGGCGGCGCTTTTATGCTTCCAAAGGAGAATGAGAAGGTCCTGGGAGGTGAAGGGAATCATGTACCCCGTAGCCACCACCTGTAAAACCCACGGGTCCGCCACAGAGGCCTGCCAAGCCGACAGGTAGTGGCGTAAGTGGCCACCTACCTGCAGGTGGGAACCCGGGTTCCCCGAGTCATGCAGAAGGAGGTTTGGAAGTCTTGGGCTTTGCAGAGGACTTGGATCTCCATTGCTGCTTAGGTTTGGATGAGGAGCGCGGAGCCTGAGGGACCGTCTGGGTCGCTTGGTGCGAGTCTGCTTGAAATGGATGAAAAAGCAGATTCCTTTTGACAGGCGCCCTCTTCCTCAGGACCACTGGCAGGTGAGTACTCTTCCCTCCAGTGGTCTCGCTGATGAGATCCTTGAGCTCAGGCCCAAATGGAGGAGCCTTGAAAAGGCAAAGACAGGAGAGCCTTCTTGGAGGTCGTGTCAGCAGACCAGATCTTGAGCCAAAGACCGTGTCTGGCTACCACAGACATGGTAGATGCCCTAGCTACTATATGCACAGTGTCAAACAGGGCAGCCGAGACATAATGCTGAGCCTCAGCAATGTTAGCTAGAAGTCGCAACATGTCAGCAGTAGGGGCTCCCTGACAGACAGCTGAATTGAACTGTTCAGTCCAAACAGCCACAGCCCTATTCACCCATGCAGCAGCAAAGGCAGGGCGGAGGACAGAGCCAGCCTTTGCATAAATAGCCTTGAGAGAGATCTTAAGCTTCTTTTCAGTCCAGTCTTTGAGAGCAGAGGTGTCAGCCACCGGCAAAGCAGTGGACTTAGCCTGGAAACTGGGGCATCCACTTTGGGAGGACGGACCCATTGCATGAGGGCCATTTCAGAGAACTGGTAAAGCTTGGCAAACTTCCTAGACATAGATGATTTCCTGTATGGAAATTTCCACTCCTCAGACACCAAACGGTCAAGGGTAGGGTTAGGTGGAAAACAAGTATGGGGCTGAACAGGCTCCTGAAACACATCAGAGGAGTCAGAAGACTCCTCCTGTACCAAGGGAATGTTCAGAGTGGTAAGCACAGCCCTAATCAGGCCCTCTGCCGAGGGAATGGGGTCAGACTCAAAGGCCTCCCCAAAAAACTGAAATGAAAGAACAGCTGAACAGTCATCATCATCAGAGTCCACCAATAATTCCTCCTCAGAGGAGTCCGACACATCAGGTACACCTGGCAGTTTAGGCAGGGAAGATCTGATGGGGCGGAGACCTGCCACAAGTGGAAGACCCCCTGTAAAGTGGATGGAAGGAGTTGTAAGGTGGACTGGAGGTCCCAGGTAGTAGCCTTAAACTCTTGCATCCAAACCGGCACTAGTGCATGGCTGGAGGCCCCTGCAGGGGATTCAGGGGCAGCCGCGCATGCTGGGTAAACATGACCTGAGTATTCTCTAGGTAATCCTGAGCGACATAAGGAGCAATGGGGGACACAGACACCCCAGTGTCCTCTGTCTTAGCTTTAGCCCCAATGTCTAAAGGAGTAGACATCCTCAGAGTCAAACGGTCAAAGTATCAAAACATCCACAAAACAGTGTGAATGATAAATAAATGCACCCCAGAAACGCTAAATAAGACTTATCTGGTAGGCAAAGGGTTCAACTGCGGAGAAGAGAAGGAGAGTCTAAGCCCTGTGTAGGATACTAGATCTGTGAATACACAAAATGGCTGCCACAACAGGAGCCAATCAGAAGCGAGCGATCATGGGAAACGTAGTTTCGCTAACTGAGTACCCCAACAGTGCCCGAAGCCCCCTAAAGCCTCCAACATGTCCCAAAACGTTGACCGGATGACAGAGCAAGGGCAAACCTACAAAATGAGCCATCTCTGACCTCGATACGTGGAGCGGTTGCAGAGATATGCCCCAAACTGTAAAGTTCCATAGAAGTGAATGGAGCAATGGCGTCTATGCAGTAAATTGGTGCCAGAACACACAGTTAACAAGGTGAATACCAAAATGTAAAACCACTCAAAATCCCACTAGAACAAGTTGGCAGAGCCAATAAACACTGGTCCCAGTAGGGAAAGTGCCCACAACTCCCCCAAAAGTTGCTAACCAGCAGCAAAAGGGTTAAGTTGCCACAGAAAGGTGCTCCAAACACCCCACAAACATACAGATAAAACCAATGAGTGCATGAGTATGTAATAGGAACTCTAAATGAGACCCCTGTGCAGAGGGGGGAAGCATGGGACATGTGGACCTCAGCACTCAAAGGGTGCTCACCTTTTTCAGCAGGTCGTCTGTCTTCAGATTACCATATATCAAGAAGAAGCCTCAGTGGGCAACTCCTGGGGAAATAACTTGCAGCCAAGATTTTCCCCATAGGGCTTAGGTCCACAAAAGCACCTGATAAACTGAGCTATCCACGTTTGGGTAATGGGAATCGTCAGTGATGATAATCCGCCTAATAGTGATATTCCATATCTAACAGAAAAATAATAAAAAAACTAAAACTATAGCAGAACTGTTCTCTTGCCTTGTGTCTTGACCATGGAACAAATCTTACTGGTTGGGGATTGGCTAGCTGCAAGCTAAGGAGAGGAGGTAGGCTCCACCCAGCAGTCACTTCTCAGAATTGTTCCTGCCTACTTAAAGGGGTTGATCGCCTACCCAAAGTTACCAGTAACCTGTATTGGACGACAGAGAAATGGAAACTTTCAAAGCTTATTTCTTTCAAACCATAGAGGTTTGAGAGAGAGGACCTGTTGGAATTAATTTAGTTTTTTAATGCCTACAGAATTCAAAATACTTTTATTAAAGTATTACTATCACTTTAACACCATTGCTTTACAGTGCATTGGAAACCTAGCAATGAATATGTTAAGGCCCCGTTTAAGTGGACAATAAACTCTAAAATCTTAGGTTTTTGGATTTGGGCTCCAGGCAAGTACACAGATTCTGTGAGGACCTGAACAATCAGTCCCAGCTCTCACAGAACAGTCAGTGATTACAGGCATGTTGGCCACTGACTTCTAGTCTTTAACATGTAGTGTGGGATTGGCCGTGAGTGAAGTATTGACCGCTGAACTAATGGAGCAATTTAGCAGTAGTCAGGGGCACATGGCCAGTTTTGTGAGTTTTTTGTCCATTTAGGATTTTCGAATTTTTCTTTTTATTTCAGTCTGTGGGAATTTTTATTTTGTGTCTCACGTCACCATTGTTTCCAGAATTGCACTTCAAGTATATTGAATATGGCCCTTCAGGATGGTGACTTTTAAAATTATTGTAGTATTTTTCATGTTGTGTAAAGCAACATTCCCCCCACTACTAGAAAATGCTTAATTCCAAACTTATTCTAGCTCAAATTGTTCTAGCTCTATATATCAAAATGTTAACCATGCAACCTGGTGTCCAGACAGTTTCTCTATTACATTCTTTTGGAGTGTTGAGCTACTGGCTAAACTTCTCCAGGGAATGTAAAAGTAATAATTCCAACACTTTGTACCAGTCTGAAGTGTAATAACTTTTGCAATGCATTGGAATCCCATCTGGCGTGAAGATTTTTACAGTGTAATGGGGCATTGATCTTGGTCTGTGATCACTACTCCCAATAATATATGCATGTGATCAGCTCTTTGTGAGAGCTGATCACTTTTTTGCCTTTTAAACTCAGACTAGTTGCTGTCTGTGATGTAGCTGATCACGTTTGGATCAGAGGTGGGCAATATTTGGATCTGAAGCTGTTGGAGACAACGACTTCTTTTATCCCAAAAAAGTTGTCAGCCTGGTTGGGGAATGATGGGAGTTGTCTCCAACAGTTGGAGCTCCAAAATGTGTCTAACCATGTACTAGAACAATCACTGCTCCCCTTTAATAAATAAACCCCCAGAAAAACAAATGCTGTCTTCACTTAGGATTCAGTTGTGTTTAATATTTTTGTAAACAAATTTTGGTGGGGGGATCAAGCTCTTAGAGTTGTATTACTTATATAATTTTAAGTGCGTGAGTTTGTGAATACTGCACTCTTACAGAGTTCCTTCAGTTAATGTTACACTGGTTAGTTTCCTTGTTGAGTACAAGCTCACAGATGCCTTTCTACTCTTCTGGAAAAAAAAAACAACAGGTTTTGATACTGGTCCCAGCCCAGAAGTGCTTTTCTGTTTTTTTTATTACAACCTTTTTGTGATTTCTACAAAAGTTCCCCAGGCAGTATGTGGTTGCTACTTCAAGATGGAATATTAGCATTCTGTCATTTCTGCAATGTACCCTGGGGAGTGCCTAGCCTCTCTGGGTCTTCAGGATGTCCCAGTCCACCCGGATCACCAGTGTTTCCTGCATTTTTTTCCACATACAATCGCTACCATGTAAAGGCTCTGCCATTTGGCATGCTTCGGCTCTGATCAAATCTGATCTCTCCATATACAAGAATGTGCCCACATTCTAGTACATAATGGTTGAATCCTCAACCTGAAGAAGTCCACTCATATCCCATCCCAGGTTTTGGTGTTTCTGGGTATGAGATTAGGCATCCTCCAGGGAAAGGTGTTTCTCACAGTGGAGAAGATCCAACTCCTGTCACAGGAGATGAAGTGGCCATTGGCCATGATTTATGTGACTACATTGATCCAGGAAACTGGGAGCTGCATCTGTAGGTGCTCTTCCTGATCAACGATGGTGTATCCCAGCAGTAGACCTGATGACATCCCTGGAGAAAAGGAAAGTGTCCATATTCTGTGAAAAGATCAGGGATTCTCTGGCCTTCGTGATGGGAGCAATGTCCATTCCATGGAACTTTCACCTGTCTTATGTGTGTCCTCAGATTCCTCATCTCCAGGGAGATCTGGATGGAGAAAGTTCTAATCATCTGGATGGAGAAAGACCGGAGCGCTTCATGTCCCTTGTAGTACGAGGATGTGGAAAAGCTAGCCTTGATGGCATGGATGAGGCCACCATTCAAATTAGGAAGCCTGTTTCCTCTAAGGAGAACCATCTAGTTTGGTCCATCTTCCACTGCTCAGACTTTTGATCTCCCCCCCCCCCCCCCACGGTGCTTGTGTTTCTTCAGGATGGTGTCAACAAAGCTCTCAGTCTGCGTTCCCTTAAGGTACAGATAAAATAAATATATATAACAGGGCTCAAAATTTCCACTCACCTCCTCGCAATTGGCGAGGAGAAATTGAGCGAGGGCGAGTGGAAATTGAAGCCCTGTATGAAAATGGCCCCTTTCCCCTTGTCATGTCACTGCCGTCTGCTTAGGTGCTCCGCCTCTGCTGTGTGACGCCAGGCCAGAGCCGGATCACAGGCAAGGAGCAAGTTGAGAGGGCCCTCTGGAGACAGCCACCGCCCCAAAAAAGATGATAGCCCAGCTAACATGTCAGAAGTTTTATATGTTGCAGAAGTAAGACAGAGGTGGAAGACTTAACGGAATGGGAAACAAACAATGTTAGAACTGATCAACGCGTGTCGTGGCATCAAGACACATACTCATGATCCACCATGATCATGAGTAAGTGCATGGACGTCCTGAAACACGATCAGTTCTAACATTGTTTGTTTCCCATTCCGTTAAGTCTTCCACCTCTTACTTCTGCAACATCCCAGTAGCTTAGGCCCTGCAGTCCCTGTCGGACTCAGCCCCCCCCCCCCCCCCCCAAAAAAAGTCAAAAATTTTTTTTTTTTTTTTTTTTTTTTTTTTATTTCATTGGATGCCTTGGGGCCCCCAGAAAGTCTAGTAGGCTGGCTTCACTTATCGCTTAACCCTTTGAGTTCCAGAGGGATATCCAGCTCATTGCTAAGCATGAGTTGAATACCCCTCTGGCACTCAAACTAGAAAGCTCCTTACAGAACCCAGTGAGTCTATGTGCACTAACTGCACTGCTCACCTTCCTGCTGAAGACGTCTCGCAACATAAGATGCAACATGACATCACAGCATGCAGCCGCGCGGGCTGCTTACATCCTGTGAACACTGTTGTGTGGCCTTGTGGTGTCATTCCAGCACACACAGGGAAGGCGATGGACTTCCACTTTGGAACCCAGAACTGTGCGTGCTAGACAGAGAGAGAGAGAGAGAGACCCACAAAGCAGGGATCCGGAGAGGGGTATATATTTCTGACTACAGGGTGCAGGTGAGACCCAACACATGCACATAGGCTGCTGGCACACATTTACATGGGAGGAGAGAAGCATGTTAGGAAAAATGTAAAGGGTCATTAATAGGTTGGGACTGAAGGATTTCAGGATGTATTATTTGTAAATAGTATGGGTTGCATCATGCACTGCAGAGATCTCTGGGAGCACTTGTGCCATATCAGGTGCTTGAGGTGTGCATTTGTTGGCTATTGTTTAGTAAAGATGGGACAATACATCAATTTATGTTCCTCCTGTCCTAGTTTTGGGGGATGATGTGGAATGGTATGCCTCTAATGGTGAAACATGTAGATTTCTGATTTGCTTGAGAGGGGGCAAACTAAGGTGTCTTGGACATGGTGGATACTGTAAGAGGTCTTGTCATAGAATTGGGTTCAGATTTGAGAGAAGTGGCAGTGCTGAGTTCAGGAACGATAGTGGTGAATAGCTATGTGATTAGGGCAGTGGTTCTCAACCTTTTTTGCTCGGGGCACCCCTAGCCCATAATCTTGAACATTTGGGGCACCCCTAACATATTTAATGTAATTTATCAAGGGCATCATGAAGGGTACAATACACAAATATACAGTTATTATTAGGTATTATAATCATAATAACAAAACTAAACATATTGTACATATTCATTTCTAAAAATCTTTATTTAAAGGTCTATTTTTGTTAGTCTTTATAGAAAACACAGGGCACCCTAAGTTGATGTCTGTGGCACACCAAAGTGCCACGGCACCCTGGTTGAGAATCACTGGATTAGGGTGTGTTGCTGTCAGATCGCTAATTGCAGTAGCAATACATTAAAGTGGAAATTTCACTCCCAAGCAAGTTCATGTAACATAGTAAATTAGGTTGAAAAAAGACACAAGTCCATCAAGTTCAACCTTCGCCTCATACCTCAGTAATTTTATAGCTTTCCTGCTACCAATTAAATTAGTCTTTATCAGACCTTCCTGATCAGCCTACTGATAATTAGATGCCTGTTGTAGAGATTATATGGGTTTTTTAATTTATTTATTTATTTTTTTATCATTTATTTTCTATGTTGTTGTAACAATAGCTTTTCCAAACTTTGTCTTGGCACGCACACACAGCTCTGCAAGGCTGTCCCCATCCTGACATCATCACTACCTACCACCCTCCTACCTCTCCCTAGCACCACCCTCTTGACTTCCAGTGCAGCTGAAGATGCCGCTACTGGGGTAGGCTCCTGTTCTGAGCTGGGGCACATCCAGCAGAGGCATCAGAGTACAGCACACAGTAAGATTAGTAGTTTAAAAATGCAGCCATTACAGATATACATGAATATTGAGGCACTGATGTGATGTGAGGTCTGAGTGGGGGAGCATACAGCAGAGGCATCAGAGTACAGCACACAGTAAGATTAGTAGTTTGAAAATGCAGCAATTACCGATATACATGAATATTGAGGCACTGATGTGATGATGTGGGGGTGCATCCAGCAGAGCACATCACACAGTAAGATTAGTAATCTAAAAATGCAGCAATTAGGTATACAATATTATTCCCTCTTCCTAGGTTCAATCATTTAGTGTAACTAGTATTGCCTTGCCCAAATTAATTGGATGGCGTGGCATTGGCTATAAATTACTTTGTCCTTCTCCCATGATCCTTTCTCAGAAATCTCAGTTCACTAGATATTTGTTAACATACTTATTTTAACATAAAATAAATGCCCAGTGCTTATAGCAACATCCCTGATTACATCACTCATTCTTGGCCTGGGACTGGGATACCTGATGAAATCTCATTAAACTGCACTGCAGATTTGGTATCCCAGTCTTCCCTGGCTGGCATGTTTCCTCTGCAACTATGTAAGCAATAGGGTGCACCCATTAAGAACACCAAATGACACACCTGGTCAGACCTTGGGGAACACGGATTTGTACACATGGTTTAATTACACCTTGAGGGGAACACTAATTTGTAAACCTGGTTACCAGGTGTAAAAAAACTAGTGTTCCCCTCAAGGTGTAACTAAACCATGTGTACAAATCAGTGTTTTCCAAGGTCTGACCAAGTGTGCCAATCGGTGTTTTCCACTTCCCCTCCAAGGTGTGACCATGTGTATATTTTTGTTAATTTTATTCTGAATAAAACATAGAACAGTGTCATTTCATCAAAGAGAACTTGAGATGGGTGGTGTTAAAGGTGGAGATAGGGGTGGGGCTAGGTGTGGAAACTGGTGGCGAGTAACTTTTCAGGCCTGGCTAGTAGCTCAAGACTTGAAATTTTGAGCCCTGTATATAATATATAATATATATTATACATTTCTGTACCCCCACGTCTCAGTGGGATCATGGTTTTATGTGTTCTCCAGATGGCCTCCCTTTCGAGCCTCTGGCCTTGATTCCACTGAAGTCTTTGATGCTAAAAATGGCTTTCCTTTAACCTGTTCCTGTTAGGAGGTTGGCTGAGCTGCAAGCTCTCTTTCAAGCCTCCTTTCCTGGTTTCTCACCAGCACAAGGCGGTACTTCGTACCTCAGAAGATTTTACCCAAAGTTGTCTCAGATATTCCCATTCTGAATCAGGAGATTGTTGTGCCTTCCTTTTGCCCTGACATTTCATTCAAATGTTTAGAGGGATATCAGTCTGATGGATGTTGTGCATTGCCTCAAGTACTATGTGCATCACACCTAGCCTTTTCTCAAGGTTGACTCCTATTTGTCATCCCTGAGGGTCCTAGGGCGAGCAGAAACTATCAAATGACTTGCTGCGAAATACTGAAGAGGTGCAGGGCCTCCATGTTACTAGAAACTGGCCAAGCCTCTGGAACACACAGGATTTAAATTTTGATTTGTTGTGGTCTACTGCTTATTTAGGTTTGTAATTGGCTGGAGTGTGTCCCATTCAGGTCTGTTGGATCATATTGTGTGGAGTTAAGGATGTGACTTACTTACAAGAAGACTTAGATGCACTATACAGGAAACTGCAGACTTAATGTAACTGAAAACACACCATACACCTACCTGACTGTTGAATGGGTAAACTTTATTTGGTAAGTAAATGTATTAAATTAAGAGGCACTTAATCTTGAGGTATAGTTCAAAGTCTGTTAAACAGATTGATTCCCTTATTCCTAGTGCATAGTCCCCATTTAAGAAAAGAAAAACAGTTTGAGCTTGTAATAACAATTGAATTAAGCATCTTCCAACAATGGTAACATTGTCTGTATCAGCAGGAAACACGCTACACTAGTTTTTCATAATGAAACTGTACTACTTCTATAAGACTATATCACTACCCAGCGAGAGCAGACTAACCTGTGCTCAGGTAGGGATATCATTATTCTTGTAAAATAATGGTTACTTGAGGGCTGTACTATCTCATTTATCATTCTTTTTCTTTTTAGGTTCTGACATCAAGGGTAAACGTGAGATGCGTGTGATGAACAAGTACAGGGAGTTCTGCCCACCAGAGCTGCTGCTCTCTTCCTACCTCCAGATGAGGTGCTGACCCCTTCCAGATATTCAGCATAAGGAGCCCCACTCATCTTGCATCATATTGCAATTAAAGTGTTAAAGCGTAACTATCACCCCAAATAAAGTCTTCCCCCCCCCCCTCCAATAATTAGTCTTATAGCGATAAGCTTAGAAATGGTACTATTATCCAACATAAGTACAACGTTATTAAGAAATCATTCTGATCCTGACTTCTAGGCTTCTTGCTTTGGAAGCATCTGAGCACCTGCTCTGTCAGTCCCTTCCTGTTACCTTAAGGTACAGTGCAATGCCTCCTAGAGGAGACCAGAACAAACAGCAGAGGGGAGCAGATGTCTCTAAGACAAGATGTCTGTGCTGATGCCTGGCTGTCAGTCTCAGAAGAAGTAGGATTTCTTAACACTGTACTTGTGCTGGATAATAGTACTATTTGTATGCTTATCGCTATATGACTAATTATTGTGGAGGGGGGGTATTTGGTGTGATAGTTCTGCTTTAAGGTTATGGACCTTAGTCTTTTGTGCATAATGCTCTGTTACTGCCAGGGTTAACAATTTGTGCAGTACTGGGGCCCAGCAGAAATGCCATCTTTCTGTGGGTAGATCCAATAATTCTTGACAAGTTGTCATGTGTAAAGTGATATCTATACAAATGTATGTATAATTGTACATATGTAAATGTTTTGTGTGTACGCCAATACAGGGTGAGAAATCCTTGACACTCAAAAGGGCTAATTGTTTCTAGTCTGATGGAGCCACTGTGATTCTATTGGATTATGCATTTTAGAAGGAAGTTTCTTTGGGCCATATTCAGGAAGCTAAAGAGGAGCAATTTTAAAGCATACCATCCACAGCATAGGGGACAAATAATTCCCACTGACTTTAATGCGGCTTTCAACTCCTTGAATGCTACTTGGGTGGACACGCCTGGCATTTAGGGGTTTAAAACTCCCATTTAGCTAAACTAGAATTTTGGTTTTCTGCTAGAACTGCTCCCCTTTTTCGACCTAAGGCCATTTGTTCCCTCTTTGCTGTGGGATTTCAAAGGCATACCTCCTGCTAATATGCTGGATTTCTAAGGTTCTCAGTTGGCTTAATGAACCTAGCACTTAAATAGACGTTCCTGCTTAATGGCATGGGGTGGAGCAGTACTGCATTTTTCTGAATGTGCCTTCTCTTTACCATATGTTGGTATTCAAGATTGGGCTACCCTTTTAATAAACAAATTATTAGTCCTGGTCACTCACAGGGACAGAAAGGGAGCCATCCCTTTGTCTGCCAGTTTACACAACCTATACCCTACGCACAAAATAAAAAGATGAGTAATTCTGGAGAAACTCAGATGTGTACCTTAGGGGACAAAAAATGAACCAATATCGCCCATTAATTTAAATGCTTTTTTTAACACCACAATGCTTTGGAATTCATTGGACCTCTCTAGCATTTGATGGATTAAAATATGTATTTTGGTTAATGGAAACATTTGGGTGATTTATTTCATCCATGAAACTGCAGTTGCTTTATTCCAGAAGTGCTCCTCTCTGCATTTGGCCTCCTGTCTCATATGTCAGTACTGCACAGTCAGTCCCTTGAAATCCTTTAATCCCTAAAGTCACAGGGTATCACTGTCCCTTTCCTTCTCCATGTAAGGCTGTAATATGTTGAAACATTATGGACAGTGTGCTGGTGCTAATACTTTTATGTGTTGTACACATAGTGTGCGTTATGTGACTCAATATCTTATTTCCTCGTGTAATAAACTGGTGAAATCTGGAGTTTCTTGTTTGTGTTTAATGGAGATCGTTAAAATACCAGTGTATGAACAATAGTTGAGGTTCCAGCCCCATATTTTCTTGCATTCTAGTGGTAAAAGGATATGGAGGGATTAAAAAGGGATAGTTTCTAGATTTTGGGGCTCCCCAAATGTTAACGTTTTGACTACATAGCCTACAAGTGTTTAGTTACAACTGCCTATCCTCTTTTTTTTTTTTAATTTTACAGCTGCTTATGCTGCTGACGGTGAGCTCCCTGGATTTTTCCAGAGAGCTGTCAGACTGAAAGCAAGGATAGTGGTACAATGTAATGCAGTCTCTGCAGCAGAATAAAGCTGTGGAGGTTTTGTCCTGTTTTATATATACTGTGCACCTTTCTGTGCTCTGTATCATGTATAATTATTAATTGTGCCCCCCCCCCCCCCAAAAAAAAAAAAAAAAAAAGTTAGGACTCCTTTCAAGTCTTACATAAGACTCCCTGAGCCAAGTCCCATGCATAATGGAGCTGAGTAACCCTATTAGATGCATTCTCGTTCATGGAGCATTCTAGAGTATAGTGGGGAAGGGTTGAGAAAAGTAGTGCTTGAAAGGAGAATAAAGCAAGGAATACAGGAGGATTGAAGGAAGAGTGAAGCGGGGGACAGATGAAGGGCATTGTCAGAGAATGAGGAGAATGATACAGAAAATATGCTTGCACTAGGTGCGAGTTGTTTAAAGTGAATAACTGGCATGTTTTTATGTACTCTACATTCAATAAGCCTTGCCTTTTGAAGGGCAGGGGGGTAGAGAGAAGGTTAAAACAAAAAATTGGTGATAGAGCAAAGATGGGCATCAAGAGGTAACGGTCTTGAGATTTCACTGGTTCACAGTTGGATCAGCCAGTGGCTAACTTACTGCAATTAATATTTCTATTACCAAGCAATGCTATCTTTAAAAGTATGAGGACTTTTCTGCCTCTGGTGTAACATACTCCTCATCAGTAGTATAGTGCCAGTTATCAGGGTATAGATGCATTGAATGTCCATCATTGTACAGCATAACATACTCCTTATTACATAGCTTAGAAATAAAATGGTGTATTCATTATTTAATGAGAAAATCATGCAAGGTCCTGGTACGTCATGGGTTAAACTCTCCCATCTCTGCCGCACGGAGCAATGGGAGCCCGCGGGCTGGCTGTTACTAAGTGCTCCGATACCAGGGCACTTAGTTACAGCCAGTAACAACATTGTTGCAACATGTGATTCGCTTGATTAGCAAATCACATGTTGCAAAAGCCAAATGACAGGGACAGTATTTGTAAATACTGTCCCTGTCAGATCTCTCTGCATCCCTCCCTCCACCTGAGGTGGAGAAAGACATTGTGTTCCGGCATTAAAAGTAAATTTTTTTTATTTTTTTTTATTGTATTTTTTTTTTTATATATACTTTAACCCCAAATTAACCCCTTGATCACTCACTGCAGTGATCAATAAAATCCCCACCCCCTCTGATCACTTCAATAGTGATCAGTTTCTGCAGATCAGCTTTTGCTGATCTGTGGTACTTCCCTCATCCCCCTTGTATTTAAAAAAATAAATAAATAAAATATCATTGTTTAGGTAGGTAGTTGGGTAGGTTTTAGTGTATGTGTGTGTTAGGGAAAGGTTTAGGGTTCGAATTAGGTTTAGGAGTAGAGTAGGAAAATTAATTTTTTTTTTTTTTTTTTTTTTTTTTTTAAATTTAAGTTTGTGTATCTAGTTTAGATAGGTATTTGGTTAGGTAGGTACAGGGAATACGTGGGTTAGGGTAAGGCTTAGGGATAGATTTAGGTTTAGGAGTAGCATAGGGAAAAACAAAAGCAAAAAAAGTATATTTTGAAATACAGTTTGTTATAAGCTAGTTTAGATAGGTAGTTGTTTAGTTAGGTTCAGGGAATATGTGGGTTAGTGATGGATTTAGGTTTAGGAGTAGTGTAGGAAAGAAAAAGAAAAAAACTTAACCTAGGAATAGTGACAGTTTGGGGTTATAGGTATAGTATTTACATAGTAAAAGATAAGTAGTGGGTGGGTAGTTAGGAGAAATTAGAAATGTATTTAGTTTAGGGTAGGTGTACATAATGCACTGGCGTGTTAGGTTAGAAGAGGCATATGCATTTTTGGCTTCTGACTCAGAAGCCACAGACGCTGCGTCAGACTTTGAAATAACGCAATTTTCAGAGACTGAGAGCAGCTCCAGTGATTACACTGGGCTTTCTGTAAAGAAAAGATGTATTGCCCCAAGAGCTGCCACTGCAACTGCCCAAAGACCTGCCAAAAAACTTTACCAAAGAAATGCCCCAAGACCTGCCACTTCTCCTGATCCTAATGAATGGGTATCGCCAACTAATTTAAACCCACAAATCCCAGAATTCACCGGCAGCCCAGGAATTCAAATCGACGTGAAAGGATTTACCCATTATAAGTTTTTTGGTTTGTTTTTGGAGGAAGATATTTTGGGGGAAATTGTGTCCCAAACCAATTTGTATGCAGCCCAGTATATTGCCGCCCCATCAGCTTTCCTTGTTAAGCAAGAAGTATGGAAGCCCACAGACGTTGCAGAATTTAAGCAATTCTGAACCCTAATAATGGCAATGGGGATAATAGAAAAGCCCGGTATCAGATACTACTGGAGCAAAAACCCCATATGTGATACCCCTGTATTCTCCAAGACAATGACCAGGTCGAGATTTGAAGTGATTTTGCACTTTATGCATTTTAGTGATAATACCCTGTGCCTCCCAAAAGAACACCCCCAGTATGACAGACTGTACAAAATTCACCCCCTAATAAATCATTTACAGAAAAAAAAAATTGCCCAAATATATATGCCCCAAAAACAAATTAGTATAGATGAATCCCTAATAAAGTATAAAGGCAGGTTAGGGTTCAAGCAATACATCCCCTCCAAGCGCTCCAAGTTTGGTGTTAAAC
This sequence comes from Rhinophrynus dorsalis, assembly GCA_037306005.1. Classification (NCBI taxonomy): domain Eukaryota; kingdom Metazoa; phylum Chordata; class Amphibia; order Anura; family Rhinophrynidae; genus Rhinophrynus; species Rhinophrynus dorsalis. Next base: position 269,587,872 of record CM074718.1, on the reverse strand, counting down.
TTTAGAAATTGTGTGAAAGTGCCACAGGCTATACCCAGGCTTTTTGAATTTACGAGGGCAAGGACAGCCAACTTGATCCTCCTGGTTGCCCTGAATTTCTGGGAACAAATGGGAAAATCGTTTGGGATCTAATTTACCCTTTATTAAATAAAGGATATCATTTATATGTTGACAACTACTACACCAGCCCCCTCTTATTTAAGTAACTTTTGTATTTTGACACCGTGGCCTGTGGCACTGTTAGGCGCAATTGCAGGGAGTTGCCCAAAAAACTTGTAGAAACAAAACTAAAAACTGGGATGTCCTTATCTTTGTGCCAACAGGAGCTGCTGGCAATTAAGTTCAAGGACAGAAAAGTTGTCTACATGCTGACCACCATGCATGAGGACAGAACTGTGGCACTGAGACGGTGTACTGAGAAAGCCAGTCTGCATCAGGGACTATAACAAGAACATGGGAGTTTGTGTGTGATCAACTAATGCAGTCATACCTCGCTATGAGTGTAGGGCATGGTACAAAAAAAGTTGCTATCTATATGATGCAGACTGCAGTACACTTCATTTTTACTTTTCAAACTGGCAAACCTCAATCCAAAATGTACTTTTTTTACAGTATCTGCTACAACTTATTTCCCTATTTGTGTTTCAATGTGCACCAGAAATCATTCCCACAAGACCCGGGGTAGCACACTATATTTATAAAATCTCCCAAAAAGAACAAACCACAGAAGCGCTGCAGGGCTTGCTACAGCAAGGCAATACAAACAGACACCACCACTTACTGTCCTGATTGCCCTTCCAAACCTGGCCTCTGCATTGGTGACTGCTTCAAGCAATACCATTCAGGTACAATGCAGTAGTGCTGTAAAGTTTCTTTTATTATTTGGCCACTTTTCCCCCCTGAAATATTCATTTTTTTTTTTTTTTTGTTTCAAAACACATCCCTCCTTAGAGCTAACACTATCAAAATCTAATCGGAAGCAACGCACCCTAGGTTTTTGCCATCTATGATAATGGAAACACACATGTTCCCTACTGGGCCCAGTAGCTCCCCCAAACCCTGGCAAACCTATGCATGCATGTAGGGCATTGCCGTACTCAGACGATGTAACTCACTACTAATGTAAAGCACTTAAAAAAATCTGCAAATATCATCTGATTTGAAATCCAGAGCAACACTAAAATATGCGAAAAAATGGTGTTTCTCTAACTTACTGCAGGTTTTGGGAGGGACTGGTGATGGTGTGGCAGCAAAAAAAAAAAATTATAAAGTGCAAACAGAATGAAACCCAGGGTTGTCTACTCTTCTACAACATAAAAAATTTGAAAACATACAAAGTATGAAAGACTGGGGTGTCTACTTTCCAAAAAATATACACTTTTGTGGGTAAATTTTAAGGTGGAGCACTGGTACACAGCCCCAAATGAGACATGGTACCAGTTACACAAGCTGTGAAAACTCAAAGTGTAAAACTAGAAAAGCACATGTTCCAATTTGGGCCCCGTAGCTCCCCCAAACCTTGAGAAACCTATGCATATGGGGTATTGCCGTACTCATAAGAAGGAGCTTAATGCTAATCAATGGATTTTTTTTTTTTAACATTTTGAACTATCCCGTGCTTGATATCAACAGTAATATCGAAATGTAAGTGTGAAAACTGCAAAAAAAAATTACTACAATTTTGAAAAATATTTCTGGAAAAATAGCTGCATAAAAAACTCCAAAATGCTCCTGATTTATTTACCTTATGTTGTCTAGTTTTCAGAAATCTATACCTTTTGTGGGATGTTTTTGGTTCTGGCACAGTCAACTAAGCTATGATGCTCACATGCCAACTGTTGAAAAATGACAGGTTGGAGATAATGGCATCCATCTTGTAATATTTACCTTTGTAAATATGAGAAAGGGATTGAAATACTAGGCATATGGGGTACTCTTATATTCAGGAGAAGCAAATTAATATATTTAGGGGTATTTTTTGTAATGAACTAATAGTATGCAAATCTTCACAGTAAAATGTAAGCAAAATGTTGGGTGGTTTTTTTTTTTTGTTTGTTTGTTTTTTTCGTTTTTAGTCAAATTAAACAATGAGGTATTCATATAATTGTGGTATCAAAAGAAAGCCCTACTTGTGCTTAAAAAAAAAAAAAAAGTATATAATTTGTGTGGGTGTACAAAATGAATTAAAGAGAAAATATGGTTGAACAAAGACAGTAAAAAAAGTCAAAATTGCTACAGTCCTTAAGTCAAATCGAATGCAGATTTTCCTGGTCCTTAAGGGGTTAAAAGTAAAGAAATAGACAGCACAGACATTAACCAACATTGACATGCCGATGCTACGATAGACTATATATTCATCTACAGTAAACCTCATTTAACACCCATTTTTCTATCGTCTGATATAGGTTACTGGTAACTTTGGGTAGGCGATCCGCCCCTTTAACCCCTTAAGGACCCTTGATGGTCCTGGTACGTCATGGCTGGATTTGCTTTAAGGACCGATGACGTACCAGGACCGTCATGAAATTCTGGGCTCCCCTCGCAGCTGCACACCGTTCAGGGAGTCCGGAATCAGATTCAATTAAAAAAAAAAACCAAAAAACTCTGTGGTCCTTAAATGACCGCCGCGTGCATGCGTGGCCAGTCTTTAAGGGGTTAAGTAGGCAGGAACAACACTAGAAGTGAATGAAGCCCACAGTTCCTCCTTGGCTGCAGCTAGCCAGTCAGCTCCAGTAAGATGTGTTCGTTGGATGAAGATACAGGCAAGAGAACAGTTCTGCTATAGTTTTAACTAATTTTTTATTTTTCTGTTAGGTATGGAATACCACCATTAGGTGGATTACCATCACTGATGTCCTTAGATGTGGCTAACTCAGTATCAAGGTGCTTTGGTGGATCTTCTCTGCTGCAACAGCAGGGAGTACCTGACGTATCGCATTCCTCTGAGGAGGAAATGTTGGTGGATTCTGACAATGAGGAATGTTCTGCAGTGGTCTCCCCTCAGTTATGTGGGGACCCCTTTGAGGCTGATCCCTCAGCTGAGAGCCTGATCAGGCTGTTTTAAACACCCTAAACATTCCCTTGGTTCCAGAGGTTTCTTCAGACCCCTCTGATGTGTTTCAGGAGCCTAAGAGGCCCCATACTTGTTTTCCACCTAACCCCACTTTTGATCCTTTAGTGTCTGATGAATGGAAGTCTCCGGACAGAAAACCTTCTGTCTCCAAGAAGTTTGCCAAGCTTTACCCTTTTTCTGAAGCTGCTCTAGCTCAGTGATTTCACCCCACCAAGGTGGATGCCCCTCTTTCTGGGCTTTCTAAGTCCACTGCTTTGCCAGTTGCTGATGCTTCCGCTCTTAAAGACTGGACTGAAAAGAAACTTGAGGTCTCCAAGTCCATTTTTGCCACGACTGGTACTTCCCTATGCCAACCGTTTGCTGCGGCCTGGGTGAATAGGGTCATTACAGTTTGGAATGAACAGCTCAAACTTGCTGTTCGTCAGGGAGCTCCTACTCCTGATATGTTGCGGCTACTTGCCAGCATTTCTGAAGCCCAGCACTATGTATCTGCTGTTTGTCTGATGCCAATCCGTTTGGTGGCAAAGGTTTCCACCATGTCTCTGGTTACCAGACGAGCTCTTTGGCTCAAGATCTGGTCTGTTGACGCTTCTTCTAAGAAAGCATTGCTCTCCTTGCCTTTTCAGGGCACTTCTCTGTTTGGGCCAGAACTTAAGGCTGTGATTAGTGAGGCCACAGGGGGCAAGAGTACCCTCCTGCCTATGGTTTCCAGGAAGAAGTAGCCTATGAAGCGGAATTGGCCTTTTCAATCCTTCCAGGTGAATCAGGCGGTTCTCTCCGCTCCGAGTTCCTCCTTCAAGCCCAAACAAAAATGGAAGCCTAAGGCCTCCACCAAGACCAAGGTTTCCAAACCACCTTTGGCATGACTCTCCGATCCCAGGTCCCCACTCTGCTGTAGGTGGCTGTCTGCGACACTACCACAGCATATGTGAGGACTCAGTGGTGGTCCCATGGGTTTTGTAGGTGGTGGCGGAAGGGTACAGGATCCCTTTCACCTCTCTCCCTCCCTTCTGTTTTTTTCCTTCTCACACGCCTCAGGGCATAGAGAAACGCTGTCTGTTCAATGGCACCATCCAGGCCCTTCTGAACAAGGAGGTTCTGGAACTGGTTCCGTTCAGGACAGGGGTTTGGGGTTTTACTCAAACCTGTTTGTGTTTTCCAAAAAGGACAGTGGCTGTCATCCAATTTTGGACCTTTAGGATCTCAATTCCTTTGTGGTGATGGCTCATTATCACCAGGAGTCCCTAAGGACGGTGATTGCTGCCATGGCCCCTGGGGAATTCCTTGCTTCTATGGATCTTCAGGACGCATATCTGCACATCGCCATTCATCCAGAGAGCCGGCAGTACCTCAAATTTGCATGCGACCAAGGGCATTTTCAGTTTTCTGCTCTTCCCTTTGGTCTGACTACAGCTCCTTCAATCGTGTCCTGGAAGCCTTCGTGTCCATCCTCCATCGGAACGGCATCCGAGTCACTCCCTACATGGACGATCTGCTTCTGAAAGCCCCTTCTCCGGAAATTCTTCATCAGCAGGTTCAGGACTGCATTCATGCACTCACCCATCACGGGTGGATCCTCAACATGGACAAGTCGAATCTTGTCCCATCACAGTGACTGGTCTTCCTAGGCCTTCTCTTTGACACTCAGCAGAGCAAGGTATTTCTCATGGATGAAGTGGCTTACCAGATCCACCTACAGGGTGTCCGCTGTTCTGGATCACGATCCAGTTCCAGCCAAGAAGTTGTCCTCTCTGGTGGGGAATTTCATTTCCACCATAGAAGCAGTGCTGTTTGCCATGGCTCACACCAGGGAACTCCAGATGTTTGTGATCCAGGTGTGCAGGGGTCAGCCAGACCTCCTGCAGATGTCAGTGTCCCGCCCTCTTCATGTGTAACTGAATCTATCATGGTGGCTCAACCTCTCCAATCTGCTGAAGGGCAAGCCCTTTCTGGTGTCCTTCTGGACCACGGTGACGATGGATGCCAGCCTATCCAGCTGGGGAGAGGTTTTGGGTCACCTGAATTCTCAGGGACGGTGGTCTCCGGAGGAAAGTCTCATTCCCATCAACGTGTTTGAGCTTCGGGCGATATTTCATGCCTTTCACCCATAGGACGCGCCAGCTGGAGGACTGCTCAGTTCGGGTGCAGTCCGACAATGCCGCGGCAGTGGCTTACATCAACAAGCGGAACAAGAAGTCTCGCAGCTTGGTTAGAGGTCGAGGCTATTTTGTCCTGGGCAGAAGACCATGTTCCTGCCATATCCGCAGTTCACATTCCTGGCGTAGACAATGTCCTGGCAGACTTCTTCAGTCGACACACAGTGGACAGCGGAGAGTGGGAACTGCATCCAGAGGTGTTCAACCTCATTGTTCAGAGGTGTGGTCTTCCATGCATCAACCTGATGGCGACAAGACACAACCGGAAAAATCAACGTTCTGCTCTCGCTGGAGGGGATCCTCTAGTTCTAGCAGTGGATACCATGTCCATTCCTTGGTTATTTCCTCTGGCTTACTACTTTCCTCCCATTACCATGTTGCACAGGGTGTTAAGGAAGCTGAGACTGGAGCGCTGTCCAGTCATTCTGATTGCTCCATACTGGCCTCAACAGGCTTGGTTTCCAGAGCTTCTGGATCTATCAGTAGCGGAGCCATTCTGGCTCCCTTGCCGTCCGGATCTTCTTCAGAGTTACCTGTGGAAGGAGGATGTCCATCATCTAGCTTTGACGGCTTGGAAATTGAATCCTCAATACTGAGGAAGAAGGGTTTTTCTTCTGGTGTGGTGGCTACTATGCTTAGTGCACGCAAACCTGTTTCCTCTAAGGCCTACCATAGAGTCTGGTCGACATTTTTCTCTTGGTGTGCTGATAGAGATCTACCTCAGGATTTCGATCTTCCTACGGTCCTAGCCTTCCTGCAGGAAGGTGTGGATAAAGGGCCTCAGTTTGAGTTCCCTTAAGGTTCAGACATCTGCTCTCTCTCTTTTCTTTCAGAGGCTCATTGCTATTCTTCCTGGTCAAGGTTTTCTTCCAGGGCGTTGCTCATACTCGTCCTGTTTTTAAGACTTCCACTCCTCAGTGGGATCTTAACTTTGTTTTGGGCATCCTTCAGCGCTCTCCCTTTGAGTCCTTGGCTACTATTCCTCTATGCCTGCTGATGTGGAAGATGGCTTTTCTCCTGGTGATCATGTCCATTCTTTGTGTTGCGGAGTTGCATGCTCTTGTAGACCACCCCTTTTGGTGTTTCATACAGATATGGAGGTGATTCTCACTTTGCAGGAGTTTCTCCCAAAGGTGGTCTCTGAGTTCCACATTAATCAGGAGATTGTGGTGCCTTCCTTCTGCCCTGACCCTACCTCTGACAAGGAGAGAGATCTTCACTTGTTAGATGTGGTGCGTTGTCTCAAGTTTTATGTGCATTGCACTGAGTCCATTCGACAGTATGATGCTCTGTTTGTCATTCCTGAGGGTCCCAGGGCAGGGAGACCTGCATCCAAAGTGACCATTGCGTCTTGGATTAAGTCCACTATTCGTAAGGCTTATGAACTAAGGAAGAAGCCTCTTCCCTTTTGGGTCACGGCTCTTTCTACTAGATCTATTGGGGCTTCTTGGGCTTACAAGAATCAGGCCTCCGCTGATCAGTTGTTCAAGGCTGCCACTTGGTCATCTGTGCACACCTTTTAAAAGCACTACCGTGTTGATGTGCTGGCATCAGCTGATGCCAGCTTTGGGAGGAAGATCCTGGAGGCGGTCTTGCCTGTCTAGGATCTTCATCGGTTCTTCAGTGCTCCTTCACTTTTGAGCCCTGTTAGCTCTAGTTCAGTTTGCTGTGTAGCAGTTCCTGGGGTGTTGTTACCCCTGTTCAGTGTCTGTTGACACTTCATTTGTTATCATTGGGCTATCTCTGATATGATGGTTCATATATGCTCTGGCCCTGCGCCTGGTCCTTGTCTTACTTCTCGCCTCTGGGAAACTCAATGGTTGGACATCCCAAAGTTACCAGTAACCTGTATTGGATGACAAAGAAAAGAGGATTTTAGTCTTACCTGTTAAATCCTTTTCTCTTAGACCATATAAGTTACTGGTCTCCCACCCTGTTATGGAACCATGCTTGACTCTCCTGTGGCAGAACGTGGGGGTCCTTCGGGTTCATGCTCACAGGAGTCTTCTTTCCCTTCTTACGATCTAGTCAATAGTTAGTGTCTCAAATCTTACTGGAGCTGATTGGCTAGCTGCAGCCAAGGAGGGAAAGTAGGCTCCACCCCTGCATTCACTTTTAGGATTGTTCCTGCCTACTTAAAGGGGAGGATTGCCTACCCAAAGTTACCAGTAACCTATATGGACTAAGAGAAAAGGATTTAACAGGTAAGACTAAAATCCTCTCTTCACTTTCATCCAATGCGGAACACAGGAATATTGGTGAAAGTTCCCTCCTCCTGGAGGGTATGGCACTTCAAAAAAGGCAAGGACTCTGAATTCCCCTCTTCCATCCACTTTACCCGTACCTACTTCCAGTTTCAAGTGACCTACCTCATGAAAGGGTGTTCAGACACTGTTCTTACATTTCCTTTTTTATTTCTAGTCATATTGGACTGTATAACACCCCCATTGGGTGGGCTCCCTTTAACTGACTGCCTTGGTCTTGGATTGTCAGGATCACTGCTGTATTTCAGGACCTTTTACCTGTGGAGGTTGACTTTTTCTCTGAGTTTCTACCTCACTGTTTAGTTTTTTTGAAGCTTTGTTTTACATAATGGGTGAGTTAACCTCTTGAGTGCCATGGTCCTACTTCTATGTCCGGTATTCTGGCACCCACTGCTATGTGATGATTTGCCTGTATTTCGCTCAGTTTCATTTGTCTTATTACAATGTGTGACCCTTTCTGTCCATAATCTTTCTTTCTGGGACACTTCTCCTCTTGTTAGTAGATGGTTTTGATCCCTTTAATTTTTACATTGCTTCACTTGATTCTTTTCAGTTTTTCAACTTTATTTTTCTGTTCTTATGTATTTTTAAAAAATTGGTTCAGCCCCTTTAAGAACTGGGTGCCCATGCGGTGGCCATCTTTGTTTCACACAATTCTTCACTTCCAAGGGGTCAGAGTGGGCTCACTGAATTGGCTGACCTACTATTACCAGTTGGCATCCTCGGGACTCTCTTCAGAGTTTAGAAGGGTGCTGTTTTCAACTGCTGGATAACCACCATTTCCTTAGCATGTGCCTTGCAAACTACAGCTCGCAGAACCCTGTTTCCCCGGGCTTTCTAAGGTGGATAGGGATGGTTCTTTGCCAGCTATCTTGCTTTCTCTGTTGTCCAATATAGCTTACAGGTACTGTGGGGGAAGGTGACAGCCACTTTAAGTAGGCAGGAACAATTCTTGAAAAGAAATGCAGGGTGGAGCCTTCCTCTCCTCCATAGCTGGCTACTAGCCACTCCCCTCTCCAGTTAGATGTGTTCCTTGTAAGAAGAGGCTACAGAGAACAGTCATGCTTAGTTTTTAGTTCTTTTATTATTTTTCTGTTCGATATGGGGTGTAGAAATACCCCATTAGGCGGATTACCATTACGGACTTCCCAATGGTGGATTGCTTAGTTCCCCTGACAACGTAAGTTTGTACACTTACAAAATGCGTTGGGCAATCTATATTAACCCCTTAACGACCCTTGACGGTCATAGTACGTCAAGGGTCGAGTTGACTTAACGACCAATGACGTACTATGACAGTCATCGAATTCCGGGCCCCCCCCCCCCCCCCCCGTGGCTGCACGCCGTTCGGGGAGTCCGGAACGCAACGGAGCAATAAAAAAAATTGCTCCGTGGTCATTTGGTCGGGTCGTGGAGCGGATTCCCAGGTCCTTAAGGGGTTAAAGTATTTATACTGTTTATAATACTTCATTGTCTTGGCTGATCACTATACTTCAAGCCGGGTCGGGCTTCAGACACGTGAATGACTCAAGCTGACATCTGGTGAGTCTGTTCTAGGAGGGTGCAGCATCTTTGGGAAAGCAGAGAATTACAGATAAACTCTTAGGTAGTATTTGTTTATGTCTCCATAAGGATCCCCAATGATACTATCCTGGGCTTGGTGTCTGAAAATGGTGCTTGATATCAGAGGCATACCCACAGCTGACTATCTTCATCCAATTTCTACATCAAGCGACTTCTGTGATGACTTTTGATGTTCTTCACTTACAAGATAAATTCTTTTATGTAAATTTCATGAATGTGTATTATTTATTTTATGCATACCACTCTCAGATGGTTTGCACTTGTTCTTTTCTGTTTCTCCAGGGATTTACGTCTAGCGAAGGGTGATAATAAGGACGCCATGAACGATAGCTGCAACCTAGAGACTGTTTACCTATTGAACTGTATATCTGTTTTCTGGGTTACTCTTTGAGCAAGGTTTTTTGGATCATTTTAATATTTATATAACCGTTTTGGAGCTCTCTATGTGTATTTTGTTTGCTTCTCCTGGATTGCTCAGTTAACAGGTGCTGTTTGTGGACCCTTCCAGCCCTGGGGGAGAACCTTGAGTGTCATGTCTTTTCCCCTGGAGGAGACGCTCTGAGACTTCTCCTTTTTCAATGGTAATCTGACGTCTGAAGACCTGCCAAAAAAGGCGAGCAACCCTTTGAGTACCATGGTACACTTGTCCCACTGTTTCCCCTCTACACAGAGACCCCTTCTGGAGTTCCTCCATAACTCCTGCTCTCATTTGGGTTTATCATTACTTTCTGTTCTGAGTCTTTGGAGCATTTTGGTTTTCTGTGGTGGTTTATCACCCCCCCCCTTCCTTGCCATGCTGTGTTAAATTGGGTATATGTTATCACATTTTTCCTTTGGGATTATGTTTTCTATTGCTTATTGGGTTTTCTGTGTTTTACTACTTTTTAGACACTTTATTTTTTTTTTCCATTTTATTTGACTTCTGTGCCTTTAAGGCGCGCTTTACCACATAGCCACAATGCTCCATTTATCTCTATGGGACAGTTTAACTTGGGACATATCGCTGCAATCGATCCACGTACCAAGTTCAGAGACTGCTCATTCTTCTTGACTGCCCTTGCCCTACACTCCAGTGCACATCCTTAGTATCTTGGGGGGCTTGGGGGAATTCTGGTGCTGTTTTTGGGTTGCTCTTTGAGGAAAACTGTTTCCCGTAAATGCCTGTTTCGCTGGCTGTTTCCTGATTGGCTTCCAATTCAGTCGCTATTTTCTTTTCTCCTCACACAACTATCCTGAACAGATCTGGGATTTCTCTGCTCTCCTCCCCAGGTTAACCCTTTGCTTGACAGATAAGTGTGTTTTAAACTTTTCTGGGGTGATTCCTTAATCTGGGACACAGTATTTGGTGCTCCCTTTTACTTTTTGGCACTTTATCTCCTGTTAGGATGTCAGATCCGTTGGGACATGGGACTAGGCCTAAGGCTAAGGATTCAGTGGCGTCTTTGACCCCTATTACATTCTATTCCTCATGCCAGACAGGGCTTCCAGAGAATACTCAGGTCATTTATGCCCTTCATGTGCTGTGGCCTCTGCCTCTTCGCCAGGGCCTTCCAACCATGAACAAGAGCCACACTGGGTCAAGGACTTTTGTTCTCTATGGCACAATTTCCTCTTTCTCTTCAGGGGGTTCTTCAGTCTTAGAAACCCCACTACTTCCTTCAGGTTTGCGGCCCCTAAGGGACCTGGCATTCCTGACTTATCTGATTCTTCTGAGGAGGAATCGCTGGAAGATTCAGAGGATAGCGTGTGTTCAGAAGTTCCATAGTTCTCAATGTACGTAATATCATCAGTTGTGATTTTAAAACTGTCGTTAACTGTTGATAAGATGGCTAATTGAATGGTTGCCGTGATTTAAAACAGCTGTTGCCTGTTTGTTTTTTTGTGTGTCCAGGACATTTAAATTGAGGCCTTACTGTGCTGGGTTCAGATGAAGACCGTTTTGGTCAGAATATCCTACAGGCTGTTGTGCCTGTCTAGGTGTCCTTGATTTAATTTTGACCATTGAACTCTTAGTTCCTCTTTGGTTTGTGGTGCTTGTTAACACCTGACGTTCATGTTGTACTAGTTCCTTTCTTTTAGAAGTGGTATCAACTTGTCCTCACAGTTGGAAAAGGAGTGGTGAGAAGTCCCTACATACCTCCCGGATGGCAGGCAGCTGGGTGGTGAGGACTCGGGCTGCCCGAGATGGACAGGGGATCCATACTGACAATCATGTTCTGTATGTAATTTTATAGTTAGCACCACTGTTTTTACAGCACTGCAGAATATGTTGGTACTTAATAAAGGAAAATGATATGCACTGTGGACATTAATTTGTTACACTGCTGTTCCTCATAATGGATGGTAGAATGAATCTGATATGCTGTAAAAAAATGTTTTGTTGCATGATTATTAAAAATGTACGCCTTAGTGCGTCTTCCCCTGGAGATTTACCAAAAGAATCCATAACAAAACATGTGCATAAATAAACTAATTAATAAATTATTGGGAAGCAACCAGTGCCGACATTTTCACAGTAGGCATTAAGGTAAATGGGAGATTACTATTAGGAGGCATCCTTGTTCATTTAAAGCTAAATGCTGTTACCCACATTCTACTATATCAAGATTACAATGCAGCCAGTAAGAAGTATAAGTCTATCCTCATGCGTGTCTTTAGCACAGTGTTATTAACCTCTTAAGGACCAGAGCGGTTTGCGATGAATTGCCTTGCAATGCTTTGTTCATCCAGCTAACCCTTTAACGGCCAACCTTGTGCTAAACCCAACAATGTGAAACCAGTTTCCCCAATGGAGCTGGATACTTGTCTCATGTAATGCACCCCTACTTGTAACATGCTGCAACTTGGCTACAGTAATGCAATGGGCACATCCTGATTTTGGCATGCCAGATCTATACAGCAGCCAAAGGCCTCTGCGATGATGGTTCATACAAGTAAAGGCTGTGATGCTCATTGCAACCTCCAATAAAAAGCCGGCCCTGTTGGTGTCAGCAGATTAAGATTATGTCACAGGCAACCCTTAAAATGCCCATGTGGTAAAGCTTACGTAGGACAAATTATGCAGGTTTAAGGGTAAGAGAAGTTGAATGCCCAAAGTCTATAGTAAAGTGGAATTTGTGGAAAAAAAATCAAATATGAGTCAAAGTACACATTTTAAAGTGATCGTAATGTTTCACAATAAAAGCACCTCCAATTAATCTTTATAGTATTTGGGTCATGGAGAGTGGTATTTCAGTACTGTCAGAGTTGTAGTTAAAGAGTAATCGAATGATAAAGTATCCCTCTCCCACCCCTTTTACTGATATAACACTGCTCACCTTGGAGCAGCAAGGTGGTATCCAGGTGGATTACAGAGAGGGGCAATCTTCAGTTAGCATAAGGGAAAAACCTGTCAAGGGGGACAGGGTTTTCCTTATGTTCACAGTAAGAAGACTGTCCCTTCCTGTGAGCTGTCTGGTCCCAGCATAAGATTTCACATTTGAGGGGAGGTGGCTTACATTACCTTTAAAGGAAATTGTCACAACATCACAGGAATAATATAATCAAAAATGAAAAGGGCTCATATTTATTTAAATATCATGTAGCAAACCGCATTAGTATTTTTTTTTCTTTCATTTGAAAGTCAGAAGCTGCCAAATATGTGTGCTGCAGTTTGGCTACATTTGTTATCAAGCTTGTTAAAATGGATAAAACCTTTAACAGAAAGAATTGCTTCAAATGAGAACCCTTTATTTTCACTCCACAGACATTTCCTGATTGTTTGCCCATCTCAGTAATGGAATACATTATCCTAATCAGGAGCTTACATAATCAAGAAGGTCAAATGGTAATCGACAGTTACCTGCATATAAATAGGATAAACAGTTAATCACATATTTTGGAGCTTATCCACCTAAAGAAATAATTTGTACAAATGATGGCTAGGAGTGCATAATATTTAAAAGGATGAACCCTATTCACTTTTAGGTTACACTGCCCCCTTATAGTGTTGCTGCTTATCCCTTACTGTTTAGTATGGGATATCTTTTGGAGTACATATTGGCCTTATTCATCAAACTAAAGAGATACATTTCTGCAGCAAGCTGACTGCACCATGGGGGGGGGGGGGGTATGAAAATTCCCAAAGATAGAAACCTCTTGAATACTGGAGACCCCATTCAATGGGTTAAAAGCCCTATTTAAGTTGATGGTGATTTGCATTTTAACCCTATAGTGCAGTGTTAGTCCCTTATGCCAGAGGGGTATGATATGCATTGCAAAACAATCTGCTGCGAACCCCTCTGGCATTCAAAGGGTTAAGGAAAAGAGATGTGTTCATGGTATTAAGAAGACATGCCTTTCACACCCTTCTGCTGCTTAATTGATTAATGAATACTAGGGCACCCACATTTCAATTCTGCTATTCAGGGACACCAAAGAGAATAGAGCACACCACAGAGTTCTAAACACACTGGAGGGAGAACTTCCCATTGAATGCTGTGACAAAAAGTGGTGCCTGTGATGGGCTACAAGAAAATATAGATCACGCCCAAAGCCTTAGATTAGCATTACACTACAACAAAATTGCACTGCAGTGCCTGATTGATGTTAGGATCAAGGCTCTGTTCTCTCTCTATCATACCTCCCAACATTTCGAATGTCCAAAGAGGGACACATCTGTTTTAGGTGGTGATGCTGGGGGTGGGTATTATCGAGAATTTTTAGGCGACTTTGTGACCTGTTGGCAGCTCTTTAGGTAGCTGAATAAATTGGTTTACACAACACCAAATAATTTTATTCATACAGACTAATTTATAAACACACATACTGAAATTTACACAAACTTTAATATGAATGTTATTGCTGTGGGGCAATGCGATAGACGTATATACACATAGGGTGACCAGACCTCACCTTTCCCCTGGGACAAATATAAAAAATGCATACTACACGGCTTTGATTTCAGTGCAGTCCTGAAATATACCTATTTCCTATGTGTCCTCGGTTAAAGGTGAGGTCTGGTCAGCCTATATACACGCACCACACAGTTCTCCTAAAAAGAGGGACATCAGGGTGGGAAAGAGGGACACTTGGGGGTATGCTCTAGTGTTTAAATCTCTGTCTGGAAGCCATTTTTCTGTAGCCCAGCAGAGACATCACTTTGTGACATTAGTCTATGGTACATTCTTTTTCTAGTGTTTAGACCTTTGAGTTCAGGAGTATTCATTCTGGGACATTGTACTGTCCTAGAAGGGGGCTGCCCGGGACAGGGACAAACACTTAAAATTCGGGACTGTCCCAGGCAATCTGGGACATGTGTCAGCCTAATGAATACAATTACTTGTTGCTTTATTTCATTGAGGATTACTCCAATCTTCATAGCTGGGAACTCTCTGGTTTTGCCCCTGTAGTACCGGGTCTCCGGGCCAGAGTCTGATTCTCTGGATGTGGGGATTTTCTTCTGAAACTCTACATAGAAACATAGAATTTTCCTTGGATTCCACCACACCGTGCTCGACAACTCTCTGCGGCTCATCCACTGACGTCTGCTACGATCTGGGTTTTTCATGCCGCCTCTAGGAGTTACCATCTCACCACATACCCTTCCCCGCTTACCCCCATTCGACACAACCCTGACTTTCCCCCGGGCCAGAGTCCCGGTGCTTTTCTTAATACGTCTTTGAATGGACAGAGCGCTTTGATTGACTTTCTTTCCCCCGATGCCAAGCTGCGATCCCTGACTGATCTCTTACCTGATCGTGCCCCAACAGCCCTAGATCGCTTCCACTACACCCAGTTAGGGTATTTCCTTCGTTCTTTGACTCAGAAACACAACTTGTTTAGGTCGGTCTCGCCTTTTGAAGCCCTGTGTCGTGGTACGACTCTTCCTTCTCATGGCTTTTCTCTCTTGTACCGCTTACTTCTCGGCCACGGAGATTCCTCCACTCCGGCCTATGATGGGAAATGGGAAACGGCTCTTCAGGTGTCTCTGAGTGAGCAGCAGTGGGAGAAGATTTTTCTGCTGACACATAAGTGTTCCTTGAACACTAAACTCCAAGAGTTGTCCTACAAGTTGCTTGCCCACTGGTACCGTACCCCGGCCTTGCTTCACACCTTTTCCCATACTACACCCGACACTTGTTGGCGCTGTGGTTCTGCCTCTGACACCATGCTTCACATTTGGTGGGATTGCCCCCTTATATCCCCCTTTTGGTCGCGCATTCACTCAATTCTACCCACTTTCACAGATACCCCTCCTCCCTTTCTTCCTGCGGCCTATTTACTTCACCATACATCTGTTCCGGTTATCCGATCGGTTATCAAACACTTACTGACCGCAGCTAAATCATTGATCCCGTTGCATTGGGGCAAGACATCCCCTCCGTCTATTTGTGAGTGGGTCTCGCGGGTGGAGAGAATTCGCTCTTTGGAGGAGCTGGTCATGAGGTCAGATGGTCAGTGGGACCGCTATCTCGGTACTTGGTCGGCATGGATGCTGTTTTTGGAGGACCCGTAGACACAAGTGCTCCTGGATGAATCGTGCTCATGAAGTCCTGTTCTCTGCCCAGGATCTTACCCCGCTGGTATCACCCTTCCTTTCCCCATCTCCCCCCCCCCTTTTTTTTTTTTTTTTTAGGTGTACTGTTTCTGTTCTTCCTTATTGGACATCAGAATGTGTTTTGTTTTTTATTGTTCCCTTCTTCCCTCTCCCCCACCCCCACCCCCTTTTTTCTGATTTCTGTACCCCCATTCCCCCTTCTCCTATTTAAAATTAATAACCTTTGATTTACAAAAATATTATGCAGAAAGACTGCGTACGTATCCACTACTGTGCAGCAAAATGAAGCACAACTGCACCTCACTGAAGCAAGAATATGTATGCATTCCAGGAGTATCCTACTGGAATGATGCTGCCTACATGTCATCCATCAAAAATGCAACATGATTCACCCCATTTCTTTTATTAGCTCGTTCTCTCTGTTGTTATGTCGAGCTTGATGTCTCCAATCTTTATTTGTATCTTTTGCACCACAATGTTTTTGCTATTCTCTGTTGGACACCAATATGCTTTGTTATTCCTGTCCCCCATCCCCCCCCCTTTCTTTTTTGTTTTCTGTACCCTCCCACCCTTCATATTGCTTTAAAACTAATAAATTTTAATTTACAAAAAGAAACATAGAATTTGACGGCAGATAAGAACCATTCGGCCCATCTAGTCTGCCCATTTTCCTACTGTAAAAAAACAAACGAACCACAACCTCGAACCTTTTTGGTCCTTGGTCTTTTCTTATGTTAAGGACCACCTTATGCCTATCCCATGCATGCTTAAATTCTGTCACTGTATTAACTTCTACCACTTCTGCTGGTAGGCTATTCCACTTGTCTACTACCCTCTCAGTGAAGTAAAACTTTCTTACATTACGTCTAAACCTGTGTCCCTCTAGTTTTAGACTATGTACTCTTGTCCTAACCTTTTTACTACCCACATCTGCAACTTCTCTGTCTGTTTCTTCCATTTCTCCTCCTCTCCCATTTCTTCTCCTTCCCCAGTGTAGTCCTTGCAGGTCCGTGTAGCCCCGTCCCCACTCACAATTAAGCGCCGCACTCTTTGACGTGAATCACGTCATATATCTCCCATAGCAGCATCAAAGGAGTCCCCCCTCTGAGGAGATCTAAATGAAAACATCCCAGGTATGCCAATCTGTGCGCATTTTCATACATCATGTTTAACCCTTTGAGTGCCATTTGGTTTGTACAATTATTACTAACAACAATAACTTCTTTATTGTGACCCCCCCAGTGTATGTGTATTTGCCTTTATACCCATTACTGATCCTTACTAGTACTGCTCCACCTAGTGGCAATTTGAGAGTTTTGCATTAGAGGGGTGGCCATTAGTGATGAGCGAGCACCTCAATGCTCGGATGTTCGGGTGCTCTGACCGAGCACCCCCTGAGGCTCGAGTGCTCGGCCGAGCATCCGAGCCCCATTGAAGTCAATGGGAGGACTCGAGCATTACACCAGGCACCCCCTGCTCTGATGAGGGGAGGGTGCCTGGTCCATAGGAAAAGGGCAGAAAAAGATGGAAACACTACAGAAATGGTTCAGGGACAGCATAGGGAGGATGTCTGGATGCACCTTGGACTCCAACATCGCTGCTGGGAACGATCTTTCGCCCGTAGTACGCCATTTTTACAGACTGACCATAAAACACACAAAAAGGAAAATAAAAACGACTTTAGGCGAAAAATTGTTACCAAACAATATTTGCTGTATATTTACTTGTATATCATCTGCAAATTCTCCCAAAAATTTCCTTCATTTTCAGAACTGAGGCCATGATTAAGAGGGAAACGTGCGCAGAGGCAAATTCTCCCAAAAATTTCCTTGATTTTCAGAACTGAGGCCATGATTAAGATGGAAACGTGCGCTGAGCTGACCATCTAAAACATTATGGGTGAGGGTCTGCTGCAGAGCTGACCATCCTAAACATTATATGCGAAGGCCCGCTAGTGAGCTGACGCTATAAAACATTATATGAGAAGGCCCGCTGGTGAGCTGACCTATATAAAAATTGGCAAACAGGGCCCGCTGGTGAGCTGGCCCTATATAAAAATTATATCACAGGGCCCGCTGGTGAGCTGGCCCTATATAAAAATTATAGCACAGGGCATATGGAAGAGGAGGAGGAGGATGAGAAGATTAAGAGTCAACCATATACCCGTTTTTTGGGTGGAAGGGGTGAATGGGAATACAGAGTATTCCCATCATTGTAAATAACATATATAAAGTCACTTTATGTTCCCCCGGGGCTTTCCTCCAGTGGAGTGGAGAAGTCAGGGGAAATCCAGGCCTTGTTCATTTTTATAAGTGTCAACCTATCAGCATTGTCGGTGGAAAGGCGGATACGCTTATCTGTTATGATGCCACCAGCAGCACTAAATACCCGCTCAGACAGAACGCTGGCGGCAGGGCAGGCCAGCACCTCCAAGGCGTAGAGTGACAGTTCATACCACGTGTCCAGCTTGGACACCCAGTAGTTGTAAGGCACAGAGGGATCATTGAGGACGCTGACACGGTCTGCTACGTACTCCTTCACCATCTTCCAAAACTTTTCCCTCCTTGTGACACTAGGCTGCGCATCAGGGTGAGGGTGCTGGCGGGGTGTCATGAAGGTGTCCCACGCCTTGGAGAGTGTTGCCCTGCCTTTGTCGGAACTGCTGTGTGCTCCCCTTTTCTCCCCTTCTCGGTTGGCCAAGGTAGCACGTACTCTGCCGCCAGCGTTGTCAGATGGAAAATTTTGGAGCAATTTTTCAACAAGAACCTTCTGGTATTGCACCATTTTGCTTGTCCTCTCCACCGGAGGAATGAGAGATGAGAAATTCTCTTTGTAGCGGGGGTCCAGAAGGGTGAACACCCAGTAATCCGTGTTGTCTAAAATGCGTACAACGCGTGGGTCACGGGAAAGGCAGCCTAACATAAAGTCAGCCATGTGTGCCAGAGTACCAACAGTCAAGATTTCGCTGTCCTCACCAGGAGGCTGACTCTCAATATCCTCATCCTCTTCCTCCTCTTCTGCCCACCCACGCTGAAGAGATGGAACTAAAGTTCCATGGCTACCCTCTGTAGCGGAGGCAACCGTGTCTTCCTCCTCCTCCTCCTCCTCCTCCTCCTCCTCCGCCTCCTCCAATTGTCGCTGAGAAGACGAAGTGAGCGTGCTCTGGCTATCACCTTGTGTAAGCTCTTCCTCCCCCATTTCCACCTCTTCCACATGCAAAGCGTCGGTTTTAATTGTGAGCAGCGAGCGTTTCAGTAGACACAGAAGTGGGATGGTTACACTGATAATAGCGTTATCGCCGCTCACCATCTGTGTCGATTCCTCAAAATTGCGTAAAACCTCGCAGAGGTCTGACATCCATTCCCACTCCTCACTTCTGATTACAGGAAGTTGAATGGAGAGGCGACGACCGTGTAACAGCTGGTACTCCACTACTGCCCTCTGCTGCTCACAAAGCCGGGCCAACATGTGGAAGGTGGAGTTCCAGCGCGTGCTCACGTCACACAGCAGCCGGTGAGCTGGCAATTGTAAGCGCTGCTGCAGCTTCAACAGGCCGGCCGAAGCTGTAGATGACTTACGGAAATGTGCACACACGCGGCGCACCTTGGTCAAGAGATCATGCACATTGGGGTAGGTTTTTAGAAATCGCTGCACCACTAAATTAAATACATGCGCTAGGCATGGTACGTGTGTGAGCTTGCCGAGCTCCAAAGCCGCCACCAAGTTACGCCCATTATCACACACAACCATGCCTGGTTGCAGGTTGAGTGGCGAGAGCCACTGCTCGGTCTGGTGACTAATCCCCTGCAACAGCTCTGAGGCCGTGTGCTGTTTGTCCCCAAGGCAGATCAGCTTCAGCACGGCCTGTTGACGCTTCCCCACTGCAGTGCTACACTGCTTCCAGCTACTGGCTGATGGGGGAGTGGCGGTGTGTGTAGAGAATTCGGAGGTGGAAACGGAGGAGGAGGAGCCAATAACATAGGTGCTGGTGGAAACCCTGATGGAGGTAGGGCCCGCAATCCTCGGCGTGGGTAGCACCCGTGCCATCCCAGGGTCCGAGTCGCTCCCAGCCTCCACGACATTCACCCAGTGTGCCGTCAGGGAAATGTAGCGTCCCTGGCCACAAGCACTTGTCCATGTGTCAGTCGTTAAGTGGACCTTCCCAGTAACTGCGTTGGTCAGGGCACGGGTGATGTTACGGGACACATGGTGGTGTAATGCGGGGATGGCACACCGGGAAAAGTAGTGGCGGCTGGGGACCGCGTACCGAGGGACAGCTGCTGCCATCAGGCTGCGGAAGGACTCAGTGTCCACAAGCCTAAATGGCAGCATTTCGATGGCCAGTAATTTTGAAAGGTGTGAGGTTAGTGCTATGGCCTGTGGGTGGGTGGCTGGGTACTTTCTCTTGCGCTCAAATGCCTGGGGTAACGACATTTGGACGCTGTGCTGGGACAGGGAAGTGGATGTGGTCGCTGATGGTGCTTCAGATGCTACAGGTGCAGGGCGGGAGGTATGCGGGCCTGCGCCTTCGACAGGCGATTGGCCGGCACCGAAAACAGGGGAAGAGGAGGCAGTGGTGTGGCCTGCAGACACAGATGGGCGATCCAGGCGTTCCTCCCACTTACTACGGTGCTTGGATGCCATGTGTCGGATCATGCTGGTGGTGGTGAGGTTTCTAGTGTTCATGCCTCGGCTCATTCTGGTGTGGCACAGGTTGCAAACTACAAATCTTTTGTCGTCCGCACTTTCCTTAAAAAAACGCCATACCGCGGAACACCTACCCCTTGGCAAGGTAGATTTACGCAAGGGGGTGCTCCGTGGAACATTTGCGGGCCGGTTTGGTGCGGTCCGCCTTCTTTCTGTTGCCACACCACTGCCTCTTCCAGCCTGTTGCGGTGCTGCAGATGGCTCACCCTCAGGACTGCTGTCATCGCTCGGCTCTACACCTTCCCAGGTGGGGTCAGTCACCTCATCGTCCACCAAGTCCTCCTCCACTTCCTCACTCTGATCATCCTCCTCAAGTCTTGATCCCACCACATACTCAGTCATTGACAACTGTATAACATTCTCCTCAACAAGGTCTTGAGACGGAAATAGTGGTTGATTTAATGGCAACTGTGTCTCATCATCATCATCATCATCCACTACTTCCTTTGACCTTAAATGCCGTTCACATCTGTCATCTTCTTGTGATTGGGTAGCCTCTAGAGGTTGTGAATCAGGGCACAAGATGTCATGTTCCTCTGCAAGCGTGCTTGGAGAGAGGGTCAAATGAAGGATTGGTGATGAGACGAGCTCATCACTATATCCCAGTGTGGGATCACTTCTTTGACCAGACCGTGTATGGTGGGAGGAAGGATGATCAGAGTGAGGATTATGTTGACCAGACTCTTGGCTACTGAGAGTGGACTTGGTGGAAGACAGGGTGGTGCTTAACCGACTGGAAGCAGTATCAGCTGTCATCCAACCGACCACCTGTTCGCACTGGTCGGACCTCGAGAGTGATGTCCTGCGACGCCCTGTGAAATCAGACATGAAGCTAGGTATGGTGGATGTCTTTCTTTCTTGTGCTCTGGCACCAGGCACAGTTTCTCCGCGTCCTGACCCGCGCCCTGAACTTTCAGGATCACGTCCACTTCCCCGTCCCTTTTTACCCGCCTTCTTCATCTTACACGATATATATGACTTTAATATATATGAGTTTGAAAACTTAACAGTATTTCTTCCTATTCTGCAACTGTGCAGAGTACACAGAATAGGCTGTTAAACGGCGTTGAAACACACTGAATGGAATATGTGACTTTAATATTTGAGTTTGAAAACTTAACAGTATTTCTTATAATTCTGGAACTGTACAGAGTACACAGAATAGGCTGCTAAACTGCGGTGACACACACTGAATGGAATAAGTGACTTTAATATTTGAGTTTGAAAACTTAACAGTATTTCTTACTATTCTGCAACTCTGCAGAGTACACAGAATAGGCTGTTAAACGGCGGTGAAAGACACTGAATGGAATATGTGACTTTAATATTTGAGTTTGAAAACTTAACAGTATTTCTTCCTATTCTGCAACTGTGCAGAGTACACAGAATAGGCTGCTAAACTGCGGTGACACACACTGAATGGAATAAGTGACTTTAATATTTGAGTTTGAAAACTTAACAGTATTTCTTACTATTCTGCAACTCTGCAGAGTACACAGAATAGGCTGTTAAACGGCGGTGAAAGACACTGAATGGAATAAGTGACTTTAATATTTGAGTTTGAAAACTTAACAGTATTTCTTACTATTCTGCAACTCTGCAGAGTACACAGAATAGGCTGTTAAACGGCGGTGAAAGACACTGAATGGAATATGTGACTTTAATATTTGAGTTTGAAAACTTAACAGTATTTCTTCCTATTCTGCAACTGTGCAGAGTACACAGAATAGGCTGTTAAACGGCGGTGAAAGACACTGAATGGAATATGTGACTTTAATATTTGAGTTTGAAAACTTAACAGTATTTCTTCCTATTCTGCAACTGTGCAGAGTACACAGAATAGGCTGTTAAACGGCGGTGAAAGACACTGAATGGAATATGTGACTTTAATATTTGAGTTTGAAAACTTAACAGTATTTCTTATAATTCTGGAACTGTACAGAGTACACAGAATAGGCTGTTAAACGGCGGTGAAAGACACTGAATGGAATATGTGACTTTAATATTTGAGTTTGAAAACTTAACAGTATTTCTTATAATTCTGGAACTGTACAGAGTACACAGAATAGGCTGTTAAACGGCGGTGAAAGACACTGAATGGAATATGTGACTTTAATATTTGAGTTTGAAAACTTAACAGTATTTCTTACTATTCTGCAACTCTGCAGAGTACACAGAATAGGCTGTTAAACGGCGGTGAAAGACACTGAATGGAATAAGTGACTTTAATATTTGAGTTTGAAAACTTAACAGTATTTCTTACTATTCTGCAACTCTGCAGAGTACACAGAATAGGCTGTTAAACGGCGGTGAAAGACACTGAATGGAATATGTGACTTTAATATTTGAGTTTGAAAACTTAACAGTATTTCTTCCTATTCTGCAACTGTGCAGAGTACACAGAATAGGCTGTTAAACGGCGGTGAAAGACACTGAATGGAATATGTGACTTTAATATTTGAGTTTGAAAACTTAACAGTATTTCTTCCTATTCTGCAACTGTGCAGAGTACACAGAATAGGCTGTTAAACGGCGGTGAAAGACACTGAATGGAATATGTGACTTTAATATTTGAGTTTGAAAACTTAACAGTATTTCTTATAATTCTGGAACTGTACAGAGTACACAGAATAGGCTGTTAAACGGCGGTGAAAGACACTGAATGGAATATGTGACTTTAATATTTGAGTTTGAAAACTTAACAGTATTTCTTATAATTCTGGAACTGTACAGAGTACACAGAATAGGCTGTTAAACGGCGGTGAAAGACACTGAATGGAATATGTGACTTTAATATTTGAGTTTGAAAACTTAACAGTATTTCTTCCTATTCTGCAACTGTGCAGAGTACACAGAATAGGCTGTTAAACGGCGTTGAAACACACTGAATGGAATAAGTGACTTTAATATTTGAGTTTGAAAACTTAACAGTATTTCTTATAATTCTGGAACTGTACAGAGTACACAGAATAGGCTGTTAAACGGCGTTGAAACACACTGAATGGAATATGTGACTTTGATATTTTAGTTTGAAGACTTAACAGTATTTCTTCCTATTCTGCAACTGTGCACAGTACACAGAATGTGCTGCTACACTGCGGCGAAGCACACTGAATGGAATATGTGACTTTTAAATTTTAGTTTGAAGACTTAACAGTATTTCTTCCTATTCTGCAACTCTGCACAGTACACAGAATGTGCTGCTAAACTGCGGCGAAGCACACTGAATGGAATATGTGACTTTGATATTTTAGTTTGAAGACTTAACAGTATTTCTTCCTATTCTGCAACTCTGCACAGTACACAGAATGTGCTGCTACACTGCGGCGAAGCACACTGAATGGAATATGTGACTTTTAAATTTTAGTTTGAAGACTTAACAGTATTTCTTCCTATTCTGCAACTCTGCACAGTACACAGAATGTGCTGCTACACTGCGGCGAAGCACACTGAATGGAATATGTGACTTTTAAATTTTAGTTTGAAGACTTAACAGTATTTCTTCCTATTCTGCAACTCTGCACAGTACACAGAATGTGCTGCTAAACTGCGGCGAAGCACACTGAATGGAATATGTGACTTTGATATTTTAGTTTGAAGACTTAACAGTATTTCTTCCTATTCTGCAACTGTGCACAGTACACAGAATGTGCTGCTACACTGCGGCGAAGCACACTGAATGGAATATGTGACTTTTAAATTTTAGTTTGAAGACTTAACAGTATTTCTTCCTATTCTGCAACTCTGCACAGTACACAGAATGTGCTGCTACACTGCGGCGAAGCACACTGAATGGAATATGTGACTTTTAAATTTTAGTTTGAAGACTTAACAGTATTTCTTCCTATTCTGCAACTCTGCACAGTACACAGAATGTGCTGCTAAACTGCGGCGAAGCACACTGAATGGAATATGTGACTTTGATATTTTAGTTTGAAGACTTAACAGTATTTCTTCCTATTCTGCAACTCTGCACAGTACACAGAATGTGCTGCTACACTGCGGCGAAGCACACTGAATGGAATATGTGACTTTTAAATTTTAGTTTTAAAAACTTAACAGTATTTCTTCCTATTCTGCAACTCTGCACAGTACACAGAATGTGCTGCTACACTGCGGCGAAGCACACTGAATGGAATATGTGACTTTGATATTTTAGTTTGAAGACTTAACAGTATTTCTTCCTATTCTGCAACTGTGCAGAGTACACAGAATAGGCTGTTAAACGGCGTTGAAACACACTGAATGGAATAAGTGACTTTAATATTTGAGTTTGAAAACTTAACAGTATTTCTTATAATTCTGGAACTGTACAGAGTACACAGAATAGGCTGTTAAACGGCGTTGAAACACACTGAATGGAATATGTGACTTTGATATTTTAGTTTGAAGACTTAACAGTATTTCTTCCTATTCTGCAACTGTGCACAGTACACAGAATGTGCTGCTACACTGCGGCGAAGCACACTGAATGGAATATGTGACTTTTAAATTTTAGTTTGAAGACTTAACAGTATTTCTTCCTATTCTGCAACTCTGCACAGTACACAGAATGTGCTGCTAAACTGCGGCGAAGCACACTGAATGGAATATGTGACTTTGATATTTTAGTTTGAAGACTTAACAGTATTTCTTCCTATTCTGCAACTCTGCACAGTACACAGAATGTGCTGCTACACTGCGGCGAAGCACACTGAATGGAATATGTGACTTTTAAATTTTAGTTTGAAGACTTAACAGTATTTCTTCCTATTCTGCAACTCTGCACAGTACACAGAATGTGCTGCTACACTGCGGCGAAGCACACTGAATGGAATATGTGACTTTTAAATTTTAGTTTGAAGACTTAACAGTATTTCTTCCTATTCTGCAACTCTGCACAGTACACAGAATGTGCTGCTAAACTGCGGCGAAGCACACTGAATGGAATATGTGACTTTGATATTTTAGTTTGAAGACTTAACAGTATTTCTTCCTATTCTGCAACTGTGCACAGTACACAGAATGTGCTGCTACACTGCGGCGAAGCACACTGAATGGAATATGTGACTTTTAAATTTTAGTTTGAAGACTTAACAGTATTTCTTCCTATTCTGCAACTCTGCACAGTACACAGAATGTGCTGCTACACTGCGGCGAAGCACACTGAATGGAATATGTGACTTTTAAATTTTAGTTTGAAGACTTAACAGTATTTCTTCCTATTCTGCAACTCTGCACAGTACACAGAATGTGCTGCTAAACTGCGGCGAAGCACACTGAATGGAATATGTGACTTTGATATTTTAGTTTGAAGACTTAACAGTATTTCTTCCTATTCTGCAACTCTGCACAGTACACAGAATGTGCTGCTACACTGCGGCGAAGCACACTGAATGGAATATGTGACTTTTAAATTTTAGTTTTAAAAACTTAACAGTATTTCTTCCTATTCTGCAACTCTGCACAGTACACAGAATGTGCTGCTACACTGCGGCGAAGCACACTGAATGGAATATGTGACTTTGATATTTTAGTTTGAAGACTTAACAGTATTTCTTCCTATTCTGCAACTCTGCACAGTACACAGAATGTGCTGCTACACTGCGGCGAAGCACACTGAATGGAATATGTGACTTTGATATTTTAGTTTGAAGACTTAACAGTATTTCTTCCTATTCTGCAACTCTGCACAGTACACAGAATGTGCTGCTAAACTGCGGCGAAGCACACTGAATGGAATATGTGACTTTGATATTTTAGTTTGAAGACTTAACAGTATTTCTTCCTATTCTGCAACTCTGCACAGTACTCAGAATGTGCTGCTAAACTGCGGCGACGCACACTGAATGGAATACGTGACTTTGATATTTTAGTTTGAAGACTTAAAGGGATAGTAATACTTAAAATGTAAAAAAAAATATGTTGTAGAGTTTATACCCCTGAGTAAAACAAGGGCACTCCCACTGCTGAAAGGTGTTTCATTCAAAAGTTATCAATTTTCAAAGTTGATTTTTTTAGGTGCAATATCACAGTGGCCTGAAATTGTACAGTGGCGCTGTTGCTACACCATCCTATGGAGATTTATGGTCAATTGACCAGAGCTGTCCATAGGATCGTGTAGCAACAGCGCCACTGTACAATTTCAGGCCACTGTGATATTGCACCTAAAAAAATCAACTTTGAAAATTAATAACTTTTGAATGAAACACCTTTCAGCAGTGGGAGTGCCCTTGTTTTACTCAGGGGGATAAACCCTACAACATATTTTTTTTTACATTTTAAGTATTACTATCCCTTTAACAGAATGTGCTCTAATCTGCAACTTTGCACACTAAACAGAATGTGCTCTAATCTGCAACTTTGCACACTAAACAGAATGTGCTCTAATCTGCAACTTTGCACACTAAACAGAATGTGCTCTAATCTGCAACTGTGCACACTAAACAGAATGTGCTCTAATCTGCAACTTTGCACACTACACAGAATATATATATTTTTTTTTTTTTTTTTTGTTTTTTTCCCCCCACACCAAATAACCTGCTGCCCCCACACACAGTAGTCCTAAAAAGGACTTTTGGTTCTTTTTTTTTCACAATTTTTGTTTTTTTCCTCCCTACACTGCCTTTCCCTTCCTATCCTCAGCTCTCCCTGGCTCAGACTGAGCCGAACTCGATGGTCAGGTGCTATACAGCACCTGACCACGGGTTCTGGCCAGCCAATCAGTGTAATGCCAGCAGCCAACATGGCTGCTGGCATTACACCGATGTCAGAGCCTCCCTGCACGTTTATTGGCTGCGCAGCAGGCGCAAAACGTGCGGGGAGGAGACACGAACATGGCGGGCGAGCACATGCGGTACTCGTACGAGTACCGCCATGTGCCGAGCAGAGCGATGCTCGTGCCGATCCGAGCATCGGCCGAGCATGCTCGCTCAACACTAGTGGCCATTTCTTAGCAGTATTTGTTCTGAAGCTCAAATTTTGTATTAATGGTTATCTGTATTGTGTGTGTATACATATTTCTGAGAGGTTGAAAAGAGGGGCAATTCAGGAGCAAGCCAGCTGTACCAGAGGGAACAAATAAGTGTCCTTGATTGAAATGGGGCTTTTAATCCCCTTGAATGCCAGAGAGGTCTTTGTGGGGCAAACCAACAGAAGAAAACAGAAATTCCTGTAAATATAAATTAGGTTTTTAAGCCCTTCACAATATGCTGGAGACCTTTCCATCAGTAAAGGGTGTAAGAGTCGTATTTAAATCAATGAGGATTCAGGCACTTTTATTTGTTTGCTACAGTGCAGTTAGTATGCCTCATAATTATTCCACTTTATTATTTATGCGCTAGTTTAAAAGCCTGTATACACGGGCCACAGTGCCACCCAGCAGCCTCGGCTGGTGCCCGGAGCCTCTCTGCTCACTGTAAGGAATCAAGCCTCTTTTCCAAATGGTCCTTGAACCGCACAGCATATATACCAGGGGAAGGGTAGTGTTCTCCACCAAGTATGAGATGGGGTGGGGTCAACACCAGGGGAGAAGCCCGCTGTGCCAGAGTCACAGCTATAAAGGGGTAAACCTTATAGAAGCTCATAAGAAACAAATATTGCGACGAGCACCCGTCGAGAACGAACAAAATAAAGTGTCTTGTCCTTAGGCATAGTGGCCCCTCAGTGTGGTTAAGCTGTTTCTCTCGTGCAGAGAGGATGTGCCTGACCTTTCGGAGCTGGACTGTCTGTGGGGAGGACCAGTCTGATATGAATATGGAAATGTCCTCTCTGCAATGGCACATGGGAGTGAAAGACGTGAGTTGCAGCACCATTGAGAGGCTACCATGCCTAGAATAAGGCACTTTATCTTGTTCTCGCTTGATGGGCGCTCATCACAATTGTTTGTCTTATAGAAGCTCATATCTGGGGTTTTCCACTCATCATAAGGACCTGATCGAGAGTGTTATTGGGGGGAAAATAGGGGAATCCTTTCTGCACCTCTGCAAAATGTCTGGAGAGTTCTCCCACCTGTCAGTGACCTGAAGGGGCTCCAAGACCACCTTGCTGTGCCCTTCAACAGTGGGGACCGGATAAGCCTCATAGGAATCTCCATAAGAAAAGGAAGAGTATATGTCCTCATCATCCTCTGAGTCCAGCTCTTCCTCAGAGGATACCCCAAAAACCTGAGTGTATCCCTTGAATATAGGATCAACCTTTTTTTTTTTTTTTTTTTAAAGGTGGGCAGGGGTTTCCAAGAATGGAGAACCCCCTGAACTGAAGACAGGATTTGTGCCACTGATGAAAGTAGTGTTTTAACCCATGCAGGCTCTTATTCAATTCCTGGAGGGGTCTAGAGGCATGGTAGGGGCCACAGCACAAGAGAGGCATAGAGACCTTGAGTATTCCTTGGAAGCCCAGTATGGCATGAGGAACAATGGGTAAAGAGGTAAGGGTAGCCCTTGAGTCCTGAGCCTTGGATTTACCCAGATGCCCCTTTCAGTCAGACATGTCCCTGGGAGAGTGTCTAAATATCCTTAAACTAGATTAAATATCTACAGAGCTTTCCAAACTTTTCATGTTGGTGACACACTTTTTAGACATGCATAATTTCGCAACACATTAATTCAGGTTTACTAGCAAACCGTAGGATAAACTAACCCCTTATAAGAGATAAGGACACATATATAAATTGTAATAGCAAAATGTATGGGGACATAACATATTTCATGAAAACCTTTCACTTATATTTTTAAAAATATGTGATTGTAAGATAATAACATACATTTCCAAGATTGTTGTCAGTTATGACTAACAATATGTATATATGTGTAAGAATTTAAAACATTTGAATAACACCAACTTCTTACCATTTTAATGAGATGTATGAGGTTGATGGGATGAACATAGATTTTGAATATTCAGTGGAATATTAGATAAAGATACTCGCATTTCATCATCAAGCATTTTTGAGTTTCCACATTTCAGTGTCTTTAAGTTTGTCATCGCTGAGTGGCGATCGAGCAGCAGCCAAGAAGGTGTTCTATCCAAAAACTGGACCCATGGAATTTCTCAAACACGTCACTTCAGGTGCGACCGAATCACCAGAAGTGACGTGGAATCAGCTGTTTCTACCCGATTATGCATACTGCGCATGAGCAGTACCTGTATGTGCATACACAGTTACGACAGAAGGGGAATATACTAGTGCACCATACTAATCGGCACCTTTGCTGCGTAAAAAGTTCACATAGACTCAGAGGATTCTCATTATGTTCACGCGACACCTACACACTGCAGCCGACACACTAACGTGTTGCGACACACAGTTTGGAAAGCTCTGATCTACAGTTTAAATTAAGAACCCTAGAAATACCAAAAACGTACTTATCTAGTATGCAAATGGTTTAACTGGACAAGAGAGCAAGGAGGGTCAGCCACTGTATAGGATAAGCAAGGCAGAAGTAAGATTGCCACCAGTAAGTGTGCCAGCCAATCATAAGAAAGCCCAGGAAACTGGGAATTATGAGAAATGTCATCTTCTCCCTTGCTTTTTGCATAGAAAGACCTCTTACACCAGCTCCACTGATCGGATGAAAGAGCATGAGGAGACAAGAATATAGCTCAAATGGTTGCAGAGATACAGAAATGTGCAAAGGTTTTAGGCAGGTGTAAAAAAAATGCTGTAAAATAAAAATGCTTTAAAAAAATAGACGTCAATTGTTTATTCTATCAATTAATAAAATGCATAGTGAGTGAACAGAAGAAAAATCGAAATCAAATCAATATTTGGTGTGACCACCCTTTGCCTTCAAACAGCATCAATTCTTCAAGGTAATCTTGCACAAAGTCAGGGATTTTTTAGGCATATAGTCAGGTATATGATTAAACAATTATACCAAACAGGTGCTAATGATCATCAATTTAATATGTAGGTTGAAACACAATCATTAACTGAAACAAAAATAGCTGTGTTGGAGGAATAAATCTGGGTGAGGAACAGCCAAACTCGGCTAACAAGGTGAGGTTGCTGAAGACAGTTTAATGTCAAAAGTCATACACAATGGCAGCACTGACCACAGCAACAAGACACAAGGTAGTTATACTGCATCAGCAAGGTCTCTCCCAGGCAGAAATTTCAAGGCAAACAGGGTTTACAGATGTGCAGAAAAAGCACAAAGAAACAGGCAACGTGAAAGACCGTAGAAGCAGTGGTTGGCCAAGAAAACTTAATGCAGCAGATGAAAGACACATCATGCTTACTTCCCTTTGCAACTGGAAGATATCCAGCAGTGCCATCAGCTCAGAACTGGCAGAAAACAGTGGGACCCTGGTAGACCCATCTACTGTCTGGAGAAGTCTGGTCAGAGATGGTCTTCGTGGAAGACTTGCGGCCAAAAAGCCATACCTCTGACGTGGAAACAAGGCCAAGTTACTCAACAATGTACGAAAACACAGGAACTGGGGTGCAGAAAAATGACAGCAGGTGCTCTGGACTAATGAGTCAAAATTTTAAATATCTGGCTGTAGCAGAAGGCAGTTTGTTGAAGGGTTGGAAAACGTACAAGAATGAGTGTCTGCAGGCATCAGTGAAGCATGGTGAAGATTCCTGCAAGTTTGGCTCTTCATTTCTGCAAATGGAGTTGGGGATTTGGTCAGAATTAATGGTCTCCTTAATGCTGAGAAGTACAGGCAGGTACTTATCCATCATGCAATACCATCAGGTAGGGAGCTAATTGGCCCCAAATTTATTCTGCAGCATGACAAAGACCCCAAACATTCAGCCAAAGTCATTAAGGACTATCTTCAGGGTAAAGAAGAACAAGGAGTCCTGGAAATTATGGTATGGCCCCCACAGTGCCCTGATCTCAACAGCACCGAATTTTCCTGTGATTACATGAAGAGAGAGAAGCAACTGAGGCCGCCTAAATCCACAGAAGAAATGTGGTTTGGAACAATCTACCTGCCGAGTTCCTTAAAAACCTTTGTGCAAGTGTACCTAGAAGAACTGATGCTGTTTTGAAGGCAAAGGGTGGTCACACCAAAAATGTATTTGATTTAGATTTTTCTTATGTACACTCACTATACAATTTGTTAAGCTAAATCCTATAGCCTCAATCATTTTACAGAACACTTATAAACTGGAATTGAAATTGCAAAGGAGGACCAATCTTCTCAAACTAAAAAGGAACCCCCAATGTTTGCACACACCTGCAGAAACCCTAGACATATTTCAACTGAATAAGATATGCGATTAGAAATTCTAAACAGTGATACTGTAAAACTGGTGCCCTGAACCGGTTTGCTATTGAAATGTAGCCCTCTATGGTGACCATCAAAAGGATGAGATCATAATTCTGATGTTGCACGTTTAAGGGTTGCCAAATAGAGGGCAACATTTCAATAGTAAATCCTGGCACTCAAGGTGTTAAATCTCTTTTTGAATCTCCATCTATATCTGTGTGCGCAGTCGTCTTTATGCAGGCAGCTCCAAGACAGTAATAACCCTGATCCCTGCTGTACTCACTGGTCCTGCTCAGTCCATCACCGGCTAAACCCGGTCCAGCCCACTAGCTGGTATTGATTTACATCTCCGAAGTTCTACATGACCTTGAAGGGCGAACCTTAACCCTTTGACTTCCAGATGGAGATTAAAACAGAGATTTAACACCGGGAGTAACAGGGTTTACTATTGAAACTTGGCCCTCGATTTGGCAACCCTTAATTGTGCGACATCAGAATGATGGTTGCCAAATAGAGGGCTATGTTTCAGTAGAATTCCCCTTGAACCTAAGACAGCATATCCTAAAAGGAAATCCCAAGCTTTCTGACTAATCTACATTTATCCCTTTATAAAATGAGAAATACATGCCAGTCTAGCCCAGCCACTGGCCGATTTTTTGCTTTTTCTGTGAACGTTTTCTACTTTTTGCCAATGCTAAATTTTCCAAGTTTTAAGCTATTTTACCACATTTTTCATCTACATGTCCTATGGGTACAATATTTCTGACCACAATATTATTTCTTCTGAGGGCTGTAGTGGAGAAATAAGTAGCTGAAAGTCAAAGATGTGAGTCCTATAGCAACATATGCCTTGAAAAATGTGTTAGCAAGCAGAGTGCAGTTGCCCTTTGCCCACAACACTAACTTCCTGCTTAAGTGACACTGGCACATATGATTATGTCAAGAGATAAAAAAAGTAAAACCTAAAATGTGGCAGATGTGTATGGTAGTGGTGGTGGGGGACTGGCGTGGCGTGATTGATGTGTGTATATATATATATAGATTCCTACAGCAGTTTTTACCATGTTTGTGTCAAATGTAAGCTATCCCTCTTCTCAGATTACTGATGCACATTACTTATAGGTCATAGTAGTGGTCCCAAGAGTGTAGATGGTAGCAACCCCCTCTTCACATCCCTCCTCCTCATCAGTGCTGCTGTTAATATATTTGTCCTGGCTATAGTTTGTGGTTTCTGCTACCTGATACTCAGATGGTATGAGATGTTGGTTAATTTTTAAGAATGTTAGTCTCCCAACATTGCTGCTTTATAGCCGCTCCCTGCAGTCATTGACAATGTAACCTGCTGCACCAAAAACCCACTCAGACTCAACACTTGCCTTAGGACAACTAAGGGATTCCACTGCAGTACGTGTCAATGCTGGTCATACACACTGCTTTGTTTGCCAGTAGTCCATGGGGTCATTGTTTCTGTCTAGAAGGTAGCTACCCTGCAAGTATGCAGAAACCAGCTCACATGCAGTGGGACCACTTCTAGAAGCTACATGATGTTCCTGTGTGTCAGTTACCAAACCACACTCAGGAGGCAAGTCCCAAAAGATGTGCTGCCACCATCAACACAAATGTTGGGTTTTTGCCGCTCCTGCTGAGACCCATGAATTGCCCTGTATTCAGAATGGGATATTCTGGTTGATGATGTACTGTAGGTGCTTCTGCTAGTTGAAATGCTTCGCTACCTTCCTTTTCACTCTGCTGTCTAGATGTTTTTTGTGGCCTCACTTTCTCCCTCATATCCTCCACAATGCAACCCTCCACTCGATCGATAAGCATATCTCGATATTCCTTGATAGAATCAGATTCCTCAGAGATTTTCTGCTGATCGTCATGACTCCTTGTTGTGATAAACTGCTGATGGCCCTTTGGCAGAAATTCTGAAATTTTGTGTTTGAAGTGGGGGTCCAACAAAGTGGAAAGAATGTATTCTTCATTGCTTTTAATGGACACAATGCAATGATCTTGTTCAAAGCACATTAACATGTCCTTTACCAGCTGGTGATTGTGTGTGTTGTCATTATGGTAAGATTCCTCAGTCATGTTCCTCATTTTTTCTGCAATAGAAAGATCAGTGATAGAATTTTACTATTTCCTGCCTTAATGTGACTCACCAGCATCATTGCCTCCTCATAAGGTTTCAGCAGCTCACATACATCACACATTAGTTGCCGTTGGCCAGGTGACAAAGAGGATCCCTCCACAGCCTTCCAGTTTTGCATGGTGTACTCGCTAATGGCCTTATTCTACTTGCACAAACACTCTAGCATGTACATTGTGGAATTCCACTTGGTACGGACCTCCATTTTCAGCTGGTGATGGGGCAGGTTGTTACACTCTTGTATAGAATACAAAGCGTTGTGTGCACTGTAGTAACAACTAAAACGGGCCCAGATTTTACAGGCAATAGTAAGTATCTCTCTGAGGGTTTCAGATTCTGCCAGGAATCTGGTCACAACTAAATTTAGCACATGGGCAAAGCAAGACACATGCACTATATCACCTATTCTCAAAGAGGCAGTTATGTTGGAGCCTTTATCAGCAGACACAAAACCAGCTTTTAAGGAGCAGGGGTACAAGTCATTTCTCTATCACCTGCTCTAGCTTACTTAAAACA
Source organism: Rhinophrynus dorsalis (assembly GCA_037306005.1). Lineage (NCBI taxonomy): Eukaryota > Metazoa > Chordata > Amphibia > Anura > Rhinophrynidae > Rhinophrynus > Rhinophrynus dorsalis. The sequence goes on along the minus strand of CM074718.1, from coordinate 269,553,683 downwards.
TCTAATGCTTTGTGGGACTGTCTCTCAAAACTCTGCATGCATAGGGAGGCGTGCTGCTGATGGTATGTTTTATGCTGCTGCTGCTGCCGCCTTTTAATCACACTGCCAGTATCAGAAGCACTATTACTGGCTGTCACTTGATGCTGTAAGCTAGTTGCCCACTGTTGTTGCTGGGAGGGAAACCCAGTGAGCAGTCACAGGCATATAGTCTGTGCTCTGCCCACTTATCCACATATCTGTTGTCAGGTGGATTTTCTTGCCATAAACACTTTTCAGCCCTTAGCCCACCACACTAACCACCTGTTTGTGCAATTCAGGCACAGCCATCCTGGAAAAATAACAGTGCCTTGGGATATGCCAGTGTGGAGATACACATGACATCAGATCTCTGAAACCTCAGTTTTCTACAAAAGAATAGGGCAGCATGTCCACTGCCAAATTCTTGGCAACATTACCAGTTCACAGGAGTATTTTGGGATTGTTTTTGTGAAGTTTTTGACTCCTTCCCAGGAACTCAGTCATTGTGGGTTGGCAGGATATGGCAGAAGAACCCTGGAACTTTATTGCTTTAACAACATGACTAGAGGAGGGAGTTAAGGTAGAGGCAGCACGTGTGGGCAGTCTATGACTCTTGCCATCTCCTGCAGCAAACTCAGAGTCATCATACTCCTCTGCAGCAGGAGCCATAGGTGTTATTTGAAATGAACTAACTGTTGGCAGTAGCACACACTCTGACACATAAATAACTTCACTACTTCTTTTTTCTGATTCAGAGCCCTGGGGACTGTTTGGAGTGTTTCTGCACCTTTGACTTGCTGACAGTGTGTCTCCGAGTCAGACCTGTGGTTGTGCTTCAGTTGGGATCTCATAGAGGAGGTGCTTAGGTGTGAGCCTGTTTTCGCCCTGCTCATGTGCTTTTTGCAAAAACAACAGATAGCAACATGCTTAGATTTAGGATCCTGAATGAAGTATCTCTATTCTGTGGACTTCATGGACTGAGAGGTTCCTGAGGTGCTGCTGGGGCTAGATGTTGATGCATGGACTTCATGGACTGAGGGGTTCGTGAGGTGCTACTGGGGCTAGAGGGTGATGTAATTCTACTGCTACTATTACTAGGTGTCAAACGTGTAGCACTTCCAGCAGCAGCAGCAGCAGAGGCAACTGGCATATCTAACATTGTGGATGTTAATAACCTGTGTTGCTGCTGGGTACTGAACCCAGGTGTGTGTGTGGTTGAGTGGGACTTGGAAGAGGTGATGATGCTACTGATGACTGATAGGGTGATTGCGTACTTTTTGCCATCTTTCCTTGTCTAGGGTCAGACTTTCCAATGGTTTTCTCAAACAGTTTATAGACCGGCACAGTGCTCCTTTTCAGTGGTGGAAGATTCAGCCTTTGCCTTTTTTGCTAACTTTATGGCCATATCATCATCCTATCGCTCACTCTCAACTTCATCTGTATCTAAACAAGAGAAGGATGCTGGAGGGATACATTCTAGATCTGCATCTTCATCATCAGTCATCATTAGGTCCTCCTCGGCATCAGCATCACCTGCCACTTCTTGCCCACTACCCTTATATTCCTCTAAGCTTTTTAGAGGTCTCAAACTATTTATTTTTACTTTTACAAAGTTCACTACTACTTTCAGGATAGGTGTTTTGGTGCTTGTTTGGCTCACTTCCTGATGCAGCATACTGTTCAGCTGCTACACCTATAGTGGTTTGACTGAACGCTCTGCTGTTGTTTACTGCTGCCTTTCCTTCCCTGTGTCAGGCTGAATCAGCTGATGTTTAACGAAATGCCTTGACCTCTCTGTTTCCATTGTTACTCACCTAACTGTTATCAGCCAACCCCTTCCAGTCTATTTAAAGCAGCTAGGCTTACTTTCTCCTTTACCTTGTGTCTGCTTCTGGCTGCAAGTGCATTCTCCTGAGTTCCTGATTATCCGTGCATGACCTGGCTTCCTCTGACATCCCTTCTGGCTCCTGATTCCTGGCTTGTTCCTGACATCTCTGATCTCCATATTCCTGACCCCGGCTAGTCTGAGTACCTGCCTTGGTTCTTGACCCCGGCTTCTCTTTTGGTTTACGCTCCTGTATCACGCTTTTACTTTGTTTTGGTTATTTTAATAAAGGTGTTTTGCATTTTACATTTTTGTGTCTGTCTGGTTCCTGGTCCCTAACAGTACACAGGGGTCATGAACCCAAAAGGAGCAGGGAATCCACCAAACATTTTTACCAGGCTGGACCAGGTACACCAGCGCATGGACCCATTTGTGTTAGCCCTCCAGGCTTTGTTGATCCATATGGCGCATCTGGCTCCACCACCTCAGCAACCCCCGACGCAGGATGTCCTTATAGCTGCTGCCACTGGTGATTCCAATGTTGCTAGAGGCATGACTGGGTCCGCCCCACTTCCCCATCGTTATGGGGGGTAACCCTAACTAGTGCAGAGGTTTCCTGAACCAGGTCGGTCTCTTTCTGGAGGTGGTACCACAGGCCTTCCCATCTGATAGGAGTAAAGTGGGCCTCATGATTTCCTACCTATAGTATACAATTACCCTGAGTTTGTGTCATCCTTTAAAAGGGTATTTGATGTACGGGTCTGCTCCACTTCAGCTGCCAAGCAACTGTCCATCCGGCAGGGTACAAGGACAGTTTGGGATTATGCCATAGAGTTTTGTACCCTTGTAACCGAGGTTGGTTGGAATAATGAGGCTATCATGGCTGCTTTCTCTCATGGACTCTCGGATATGGTTCAAGATGAGACTGCAGCCCGGGACCACCCCAGAGATTTAGAGGAACTGGTCTGATATTGCATCCTGATTGACTCCCGAATCCGTGACAGATCTTCCTTCAGGGAGAGCCTGAGGAGGCATCCCAACCGTTTAGTCCCGAGATTTTTGACCCCACCAGTGCCTCCCTCTCCTCCTAGTCTCAAGACCACAGGCAATGCGGAGCCTATGCAGCTTGGGTTCACTCGCTTTTCGGTTGTGGAAATAGCCATTAGGAGGAGGGAGGGCCTGTACCTTTACTGTGGTAAGGCAGGACACCTACTGAGTACTTGTTCCACACATCCGGGAAACGCCTGCAACTAAGGTCCTATAGGGGACAGACCTTAGGTGGTGTCTCGGCATCCTCTGCTATCCATAAAGATAAACCACTAGTCTCCACTGGGCTCTCTTGGGGCAAGATTTCCATTATTACAGAGGCACTCATTGACTCCAGTGAAGTGGGCCTCTTTATAGACAGTGCCTTCACCCAGAAGCACTCCACCCAACTGCAGCTCTGTATCACTCCACTTGCCATTGAGGCGATTGATGGCAGACTGCTACAGTCTCTGCAGGTCACCCACAAAACTGCTCCTTTGTCTATAGCTGTAGGGGCTCTCCACCACAAAATCTTACAATTCCAGGTGATCCACTCTCCTCACTATACTGTGGTCCTGGGTTATCCATGGTTGCACAAACACAATCCCACATTCGATTGGGTAAGGGCCGAAGTCATGGCATGGTTGCCCTACTGTTCCAAGGCATGCCTAGTGAAAGTGGAGAAGGTACTAACCACATCTCCGGTCCCTTCGCTGCCTGAAGAGTATCAAGAGTTCCAAGATGTATTTGATAAGGGCCTGGCTGGTGAGCTCCTGCCTCACCGCCCATACGATTGCGCCATTGAACTGCAACCTGGTGCCATACCTCCTCGAGGTTGAGTCTACCCTCTCTGAAAGGGTCCAAGGTGTTTACTAAGCTTGACCTGCAAGGGGCGTATAATTTGGTAAGGACAAAGGAGGGCCACAAATGGAAAACCGAGTTTAATACCAGGAGCGGGCATTATGAATACCTTGTAATGCCCTTCAGCACACGTTTTAGACCATTCCAATGAGAGGATTAGTTGTCAATAACATGATTGCGGCTCTGCTACAGAGCCTCCATGTCGACAGACACAGGTCTCCTGCTGACAGCTTTACAGATGTCAGCAGGAGACATCAAACTTTAAATGTCTGTATCTCTCAAACAATAGCGGTTTGAGAGAGACTTTTTTTGCATTTAGCGCAACTTTTTAAGCTCTTTAAATGCAAAAAAAACTTTCCATTTGACATTACTAACCCTTTAAGAGAGAATAATCTATTTTGCAAATAAGAGAAGTGTGAGTTCCACCGCAAACAGGTCACCTTCTTGGAGTACGTGATTTCAGAGGTCAGTTTCACTATGAACCCTGAGAAACTCTCAGCTGTTCTCGAGTGGCCGCGGCTTGTAGATCTCCGCTCTCCAACATTTCCTCGGGTTTGCTAACTACTACAGGAAATTTACCTGCAATTTTTCCTCTATTGTAAAACCCCTTACCGACATGACCAAAAAAGACAGTAACTCCACTCACTGGGCCCCAGAAGCCATCAAGGCATTTGAGTCATTAAAAGCTGCTTATGCAGCAGCACCCATTTTGGCACACCCTAAACCCGAGCTTCCATTCGTACTTGAGGTTGATGCGTTGGAGACAGGAGTAGGCTCCCTCTTATCTCAATGTCCTACTCTTGAGAGCCAGTTGCACCTGGGTGGGTATTTCTCCAAAAAGCTAAATCCTGTGGAGTGCAACTATGAAACTGGTAACCGTGAGTTGCTGGCGATAATACTTGTTCTCAAAGAATGGAGGCATTTGCCGAGGGAACTTCTGTGCCAATCCTAATCCTCCTGTATCATAAAAACCTCACCTACCTGTCCGAGGCTAAGTGCTTGACTCCAAGACAGGCCCGAAGGGCCTTATTTTTGTTGCATTTTAATAATGTGGTGTCATACCTGCCGGGTAACAAAAATGTCCGGGCTGGCGCCCTATCTAGACAGTTCTCGTGCACTAAGGAGGAGAGCCCTCCTAGTCCTATTATTCCACCGGACGGTGTACTGGCCACCATATGTACCAGCATAACATCTCCCCTTGAGGAGAGAATACAGGCCTCCCAAGTAAATGCACCTGCTGAGACTCCCTCTGGGCACTGTTTCGTACCTGTTAACCTCCGTACCAAGGTACTTTAAACCTACCATAATACTAAGTCAGCAGGGCATCCTGGAAAAAAAAAACTTCTCTGGTCGGTTTCCTGTCTCTTCTGGTGGCCAGAACTTAACAGTGATATTGCTGCCTTGTCTCTGCCTGTCCAGTCTGTGTGCAGACTAAATCACCCCGTCACCTTCCAGTGGGTCTGAGTCGATCTCCCTCTGTCCAACGGTAACACTGTCATCCTCATGGTTTTGACCAATTTTCTAAGATGATCCATTGCATACCATTCAAAAAACTCCCATCCGCTAAAGAGTTGGCTGCGGTCTTTATCAAAGAGGACTATCTGCTACACGGAGTTCCCAAAGACATAATATCTGACCGGGGTATCCAGTCTCGAAATTCTGGAGGGCCTTCTGTGAGCAACTAGGTATACAACTCTCCTTCTCCTCAGCCACCTGCAATCGAATGGGGCTGTGGAAAGGGCTAATCAGGCCTTGGAGCAATTCCTGTGGTGCTACATCTCGGACCATCAGAATAACTGATCGGACCTGCTACCTTGGATGAACTTTGCTCATAACTGTGCAGTCTCAGCTTCTACCAGGCTCTCCCCATTCATGTTGAATTATGGGTACCAACCCTCCATGATTCCAGATTTTTTTGGTCCCCAGGGGTTTCCGGCACTGGAGGGTCATCTCCAGCAGATCCTTTCCACGTGGGTGCAGGTTCCAGAGTCATTGCAACGCTCATAACAATCCCAGGAGCTTCATACTAATCGTAAATGCCTGTCCGTACCCTACCAGTTTGGGGAGAGGGTCTGGTTGTCCTCCAGAAATCTCCACCTCCGACTGCCCTCTCAGAAACTGGCTCCCTGTTTTGTGGGACCTTTCTTTATCCTCCAACAGGTGAACCCTGTGGCCTATTCCCTAGACCTTCCTCCCAATATGCAGATACACAATATGTTCCATGTCTCGCTGCTGAAACCCATGGTATGTAATTGATTTACTATGGTCACTTCTCGACCCCATTTGCTGCCTTTTGACGGCCACAAGGATTTCATGGTCCGCTCCATAGTCAACTCTCGTAGGTTCCAAGGGAGCTTCAATATCTGATCATTTGGAAGGGGTACGGTAAAGAGGAGTGCTCGAGGGTTCCAGCCTTGGATGTGCCTGCCTCCGACCTCCTCCATGCACGCTTTCCCCTCAAACCTGGTCCTACCCCGCGGGGGGGGGGGGGGTTGGGTCGTTGAGGGGGGTTACTGTCATGGTTTGACTGATCTGGTCTAACACTCTGCTGTTGATTACTGCTGCCTTTCCTTCCCTGTCTCAGGCTGAGTCAGCTGATGCTTAACGAACTACCTTGTCCTCTCTGTTTCCATGGTTACTCATCTGTTGTCAGTCAACCCCTTCCAGGCTATTTAAAACAGCTAGGCTCACTTCCTCCTTGTCCTTGTGTCTGCTTCTGGCTGCAAGTGTGTTTTCCTGAGTTCCTGATTATCTGTGCATGAACTGGCTTCCTCTGACGTCCCTTCTGGCTCCTGACTTGTTCCTGACATCGCTGATCTCTGTATTCCTGACCCAGGCTTGTCTGAGTAACTGCCTTGGTTCCTGACCCCGGCTTGTCTTTTGGTTTATGGTCCTGGATCACGATTTTGCTTTGTTCATTTTAGTTCTTTTAATAAAGGTGTTTTGCATTTTTGTGTCTGTCTGGTTCCTGGTCCCTAACAACACCTTCCTCTATTATGCTATTGCCATCATCAACACTAGAATGTCACTTGTCATCTTCAGTGTTCTTCTTATTTGTCTTCTTATATGCTTCCTATATTGTACTGGCACTGGTTGTGCTGGAAGTTTTGCTGGGACATTGACAAACTGCATCTTCCCTTGGAGGAGAGGCATCATCATAATTTATTGCATGCGCTGCTGCAACCATTGCTGCAGTCAACCATTACTACAGTCAGTTTTTGACCTACTACTTTACTCTCATGTCCCTGCAGTGCTCCACCTTTCCCCTGCCCCTTGTGCGTTTGCTGGACATTACTCAACTACTGTGTGTTTTTTTTTCTCTACAGTACACAACACAACTAATGGAGTGTGATGTCTTGCCTTTGCCCAGTCAGCTGTCTGTCACCTAATATATTTAGTTGTTTGTGTATTTCTTTTTTTTTTCAGAATTTTTAATTATTATTATTATCTTTTAAGTTGTCCACCTTATCTTATTACAGTCTGTCCAAAAAAAAAATTATAACTGAAAAACAAAATCAACAACTTCTTTCCCCAGCACAGAGACAATAACAGCAAGATCAGCAGCAAATTGGTCCCCAGCTGCCTGTGTCTTGCAAGTCTCTCACATGGAATTTTGGGATATTTAGGGTCAACCTCCTTCCTCCCTTTTTCTCCCCAGAGTGCCCCCAGACTCTCCTAATACAGAGAACAAATGTCCTACCTAAAAGATTCCCTAAACTATACTGTAAAATCTTGGGTATAATATGCACAATTTTACCCCACTTCATCTTATGTGACGTGGGGGGTGCGTATTATACACAAGAGTTTTTTTACTAAAAAAAAAAATTAGGGGTAGCAGATTCCTACAAAATAAAATAAAGATAAAATGAAGTATTACTATCCCTTTAACGTTTGTACATGTGTTTATAAATTAGTTTGTGAAAAGAAAATACTTTGATCTTGTTCTAAATCATTTTTTTCAGTTACACAAAGAATTGTCAATAGGTCATGAAATAAACTAAAAATTCTTCGTAATGCCCATAACTGGGAACTCTCAGGGTTTTCCCTGAGACTCAGGGTTTTGAACTAAATCGCTGGGTCTCATGGTGAAGGGCCAGAATCTCAGGGTGACAGATTACTGTGTTTCCTACTATATGATTTATACCAATTTACTGCACATTCCATATCTAACTTAGTGGCATTTCTACCAGAAAGACAGAAGGAGAAGTCCTGCGTGTCTTGTGTTAAAAAAGTGATATCTCAGAACTGTAGCATCTTAAAGGTTCATTGAGGACTGACTGGATCATCTCTGGTTTAGGGCAAGCACTGACATAGCACCTAGGACTCGATTTTATTCCCCTATTTTTTTTTAAACTGGCAATGGTGGGTTTTGACAGCACAGTTTGATATTCTATTAACTGCGCTGTCAACAACCACTGCTGTGCAAAAATGACCAATGGGTGCAAAATATGAGCCCACTGGACACCACGTAAAAAAAAAAATTAGAATGTATTATTCTATAACATGTGGCGGCTTCATCGCATGTTAAGAACCGCATTTTTTATGGCGAAAAAGCTGCTGCATGAAAAGGAGGCGCAGAGTCCCTAACGTGTGGTGAAAAACACTGGGGTGTGTTAGAAAACTGGTTTCCAACATACACTGGTGCTTAAAACCAAAAGAAAATTAACCCTATGAGTGCCAGTGGGGTATGCAACGTATTGCACAGCATTGCATACCCCACTGGCACTCACAGGGTTAATCTCAATAACTTTAGCACATGTCCTGAAGAATTAACACTTACCTGTAATCCTGATGTCCAGCGGGGTCCTCAGCACCTTGGGCAGCTACTTTTTTTTTTTTTTTTTAAATCATCCACTGAGTTTCTTGTGGAAATAGAATAATGCCCCACCCCTCACAGGTGCCACAGTTAACCCTTTGCTCAAATGTTTAAAAGAAGCATGCCATCTCTCTTGCAAATAATAGGTTGTCATTCCATGTATTAAAAAATAGTCCTGCTTATTGTTTAAAGTTAGCCAAAAAAAGTCCAAATTGCTCCCCAATGTCTGTTGCCTCCGGCTACACTGCTGGCAGCAGCATTCATGCAGACGGTCACAGACCCCCCCCCCCCTTGCCTACCTATCAAGCAGAGCCCCACTGACAGAATTTTGAAAAGAGACTGGCTTTTATATGCCAGTCTCTGTTCAAAATGATTGGCAGCCTCCAGTTGGCTGGGATGTGTGCGCGCACGTGGCCGGCACTTGACGACATTTTTTTTTTTTGCCATTCTAGCGAATGGCCTCCGGGACGTACATGTACGTCCTCTGTCCTCCTGGGACATCTTGTGAGGACGTACATGTACGTCCGCGGGCAGGATGGGGTTAACACATTCCAGACATTCAGCTTCTAGCAGGTTTCCCTGCTAGAAAGTCTCTCAGTGGGACTCGGGCAACGTCCCAATAGGTAGGCAAGGGGGGGGGGGGGGCTTTTGAATAAAACACCTTTCAGCAGTGGGAGTACTCTTGTTTTACTAAGGGTGATAAACCCTACAACATATTTGTTTTACATTTTAAGTATTACAATCCCTTTAATGAAGATAGAAGCAGGGAAGAAAGAAGATTGAAGAAGACAGACAGTGGATGACAGGTAAGTGTTACATTTTTGGCTAGTGTTAGGGGTAGTATCATTTAATTGTTTGTTAGGGATAGTGTAGGGTTAGTGTATGGGAGGTGGGGGAAGGGTGACTGTTTTGAGCTCACTCTCGTTGTTTGACACTGTGTCAAACAATGAGAGTTGGCTTTTTTCCTTTGATGTTCATACAATTCACACTATTTGGCACAAGTTGTGGTTACAAAAATCAATGAGAGTTTGGCCACAACATGAGTTTTGGCCACCAGCGTTGGTTGTTCCATGGACCTCTACAGCTATAGAGTAGCTGCTGTACATAAGTGTGTTGAATGGTGTTTTTTCCCCCTTACCGGCTGTTTTACTGTAAGGAATAGAATCAAGCCCCTAGAATCTAATTTCTTAGGCGTGTTAAGGGTTATTATTTTAATGATCTCAGGGTAAGCTGATTTCTAAAGTTCCCAGGTATGATGATACCCCACCAACAACACTGAAAACAAATGCATCCCTCTTTGGCCATTTGAAATGTTGGGAAGTATATGGCATACCTCCCAACTGTCCCTCTTTAGGGGAATAGTCCCGCTTTGAGACCCAAATCCCTCTGTCCCTCTTTCCCACCCCAAGTCATCCTTTTTAAGAAATCAGGCTGTGTGGTGTGTGTATATAAATGTATCAAATTGCTTCACAGCAATAACATTCTTCAGTATATGTGTGTATAAATTAGTCTATGTAAATAAAATATGTTGGTCTTGTCTTAAATAATTTATTCAGTTACACAAAGCGGTATCAATAGGTCACTGAAAGAACCTAAAATTATTGTTAATAATTAATGCCCACGACCCCATAAACACCACCTAAACAGGCTCTTTGACTATTTGAAACAGAGGTATGAAAATGCTTTAAAAATATGTAAACCATATAGTTTTCATACTATCCAGCATTAACCGTTTAAAAGTAATCAGGCGTTCAAGTGCAAAACATGGGCTGCCTCTAATTTACTATTTACATTCGTTAAATGTTTTACATGTGAAATGCGTTGGGAGAGTCTATCATGCAAACACAGCCCTCTAAGCTAAACCATAAAAGAGGGAGAACCGCTCACAGACTGCAGTGACATAAAGCGTCTCTTAAGCCGGGCTACAGGAAAATGGCCGCCAAACCCACACTAATCACGTAATACCAATGAATATGTAGACGAGGTATAGCGATCCATCCGCATCTAGAAATATAATTGCAACACAAATTGTATTAAAAACATAGAGTTTAAGAACGTCGTAAGCATAAACCACAAGAAAATGGCTGACGCAACCCGTGTTTTGGCATCAATCGCTAGATCTTAGTTCCCCCTCTAGTGATCAGACTCTGTAGTGCAAGCAAACTTCTATATGACGTAATCAAACTGCGACCGTCAGAGTCATCGGAGAAGGGAAAATAAAGAGTGCTTTAGGTGGGATGCTTCACCAACATTCGTTGGTTTCTTACGATAACTAAGCTTTCACTTATTTATTATCCAGCTCACTGTGGAGCTCCATCTTTTTTCTCTTTTCTTCACTGCCGACCTATTGGCAGCTGACGATTATGGAAATTGTATAACTGCACTGGCTTGCATGCTTAATTCTTTGCTTATATTTCCACTTTTTGTCTGTGTTACTTCCCTACTTTTTAACCCTTTAAGTGCCAGAAGGGTACGGAATGCATTGCAAAGCACCACTGGCTTGCATGCTTAATGCTTTGCTTATATTTCCACTTTTTGTCTGTTTTACTTTCCAACTTTTTAAGTGTCAGAAGGGTACAGGATGCATTGCAAAGCAATGCATTCCGTACCCCTCTGACACTCGAAGGGTTAAATGTTTCTCTTTCCACAGTACTTTTCATTGACACACTTCCTTGCTCTCATAGTGGTGTTTCCCTGTTGTCACCATGGATGTAGCATATATATGTGAGTGGGACCGGCGACCTCGAACTAGCCACTGCCCAGCTATCCCTCTGGTCTGTGCTTGGTCTTGTCGCAACCTAATTGCATTTACCACTGATCAGCGAAATGAGGAGGAAAAAGGTAAGTTTGCATTACCTCAACCAGCTTTTGTTTCATTCTGACAGAGAAGTCTGTTTGCCAGGTGTAAATTGCATTATCTCTTCTATGATCAAAGTCCTAGATGTGGCTTAAAGGGATAGTAATGTTTCATAATAAAACAGCTCTAATTAATCATCATAGTATTTGGGCCTTGGACAGTGTTATTTCAAATCTGTCAGAGTTGTACTTCAAGAGTAATCGAATGATAAAGTATCCCCCCACCACCATTTTACTGATATAACACTGCTCAGCTCATAGCAGCAGGGAGGTGCCCAGGTAGATTTCAGAGAGGGGCAATCTTCAATTAATATAAGGGAAAAAGCTGAAAAACCTGTCAAGGGGGGTATGGTTTTCATTGTTCTCACAGTAAGAAAATTGTCCCTTGCTGTTATCTGTCTGGTCAAGCATGGCTCAAATACTATGAAGATTAACATTACTATCCCTTTAATATAGAAAAATTGTATGCAACCCCTGGCTCTTCCACTATTGGGGAGTACAACTCCCATGGTGCAGGTTGGGGATTATGTGAGTTGTAGTCCCAAACAGAGAGCGTTTCAGAGGTTTCCTACCCCAATTTAGATGACACATCTTTAAAATAAAAATACATTTACTATAACTATTAATACATAAGCAAAACAATGTAATTTAACTAAATACAGTCTAATATTTTGTGGTGATTAATTGGTGTCATAAAGAAGGAGTAAAGCTTTTTACTGTCACAAGCAACGATACTTCATGGTGATATCTCCTCACAACTACTTATTCATGTATCTAACATATGTCTGTATGCCAGACACAAATCTAAGCTTGTCTATGTACAGACGTGCAACACAAGTGGGTAATTTATCTTTGGCACAGCAGGTACAAAGCATAGTGCTCTGCAATGGATGAGAGGGGCAGAATTATCAAAAGAGCAACTTCAGTAAAAGGACCAGAAATTACCCCTCACTCTTATCTGCTGATCCTATGAAGTGCTGTTTGCTGCTCATTGATGAAGAAGTCTTTCTACCAGCACGTTTTTTATCTCTGACGAGGGCACATTGGGTTATAATGAAGTGATAAAGTGGAGATGACTTCTCAGTGATAGCTCTTCTCATTTTCTTATGTTATTCTATGGAGCCTATGCACTAAGATCTCCAAAGCTGGAGAAATCTTTGTGCATTGACTTCACAGAATAACATAGGAAAAGAGGTGATATCACCAGAGTCTCCACTTTATCACCTTCCTATTACACTTTAGTGGAACTCCCCTATGTTCTCTCTCTCTCTCTCTGTTCTCTTGATGTTGCTTTCTCTTGTAGTTGTCCTCATTCTCTCTCTCTTTCACTGTTGCCCTTTCTCGCACATGCTCTTACACTCTATCTCTCTCTTTCTGCCTCTTTCTCATTCATTCTTTCCCCCTCCCTAGATGGTGATTTCCTACGATGCCCCAAATGTTTTGATAACTATTAAATGGTGAACAAATGCTATTCTTAATGCTCTTCTCTGTAAGCATATCTGCTTAATGTGTTTCCACTATATTTCAGTTTTGCCATTTGCAGAGACTGGATTTAAAAATATTGGTCCATCTCTACCCCAGGTTTTATCAATATATCAGCACTGCAAGCTTATACATTTATTTAACTTGCAAACATACCTATGGTGATTGTAACACTAAAGCATCTATACCCAGTTCTATTACACAATAACATCAGGGGTGCTTAGCAATAACAGTGTACAATTACCATTTGTCTGGAAATCTAACACTTATTAGAGTGAATGTCAATAAACAGTGTGGCATCAAGTAAAATCTTAAAGGGATAGTAACGTTTCACAAAAACAGTAGCTCCAATTAATATTCATAGTATTTGAGCCATAGAGAGTGTTATTTCATTACTGTCAGAGATGTAGGTCAAGAGTAATTGAATGATAAAGTATCCCCCTCCTACCCCTTTTACCTAGTGTAAGCCACCTGCCCTCAGATGGGGAATCTGGTCCATAGACCAAATAGCTCACAGCAAGAGACAATCTTGTGACTGTGAGAACAATGAAAGCCCTGCCCCTATTGACAGGTTTTCCCTTATGATTAATTGAAGATTGTCCCTCTCTACAAGCCATCTGGACACCACCTTTCTGTTCTGAGGTGAGCAGTGTTACATCAGTAAAAGGGGAGGAAGGGGATATGTTATCATTCAATTACTCTTGAACTACAACTTTGACAGTAGTTAAATAACACTCTCCATGGCCCAAATAATATGAAGATTTATTAGAGCTGCTTTTATTGTTAAACATTACTATCCCTTTAAATTGCTATGAAAAACAAAATGCACCCATAAGCACATTGGCTGAGTTTTTTTTTTCTTCTTCTTCCTTTTCAGATCTTACTCATTTGATCCATATCCTTGACACAGAGCATCCTTGGGATGTTTACTCAATCAACTCAGGCCACCAGGAGGTTATCACCAGTCTGGAATGGGATCAGTCTGGTAAAAACTGTAGAGATTTCACATTGTTGTATGCAGGAAGTTAGAGTAAATAAAAGGTAAATAAAGACATAATCACGTGAGTCTGTAGTTGTCATAAACTTTCTGTTGCTTTCGCTTAATTGTTTTCTAGGCTCCCGCCTGCTCTCTGCTGATGCCGATGGGCGGATTAAGTGCTGGGGTATGACGGATCACTTAGCCAACAGCTGGCAGAGCCTTGTTGGTAGCGAGGTGGATGGGGACCCCATTGTAGCTTTGTCATGGCTCCACAATGGAGTGAAACTGGCCTTGCATGTTGAAAAGGTGAACAAGAGTTGGGCATGTTTTTGTGAAGTTGTAGCAATATGAAACACAAGACAGATAGTGTCTTTACTTGGCATTATCTCCCTCCTCCTTAGAGGCATATGCACAAATGAAAAATGGAGCTATTCTGGAGCAAACCAACATTACCTTAGGGGACAAGTAAAAATATGATTGATTTAAATGGTCCCTTTTAACCCATTGAATGTGACCTCTGTAGCATTCAGGTGGTTAAAACACCTATTAAAATCAATGGACACTTTTATTCCTTAACCTTTTGAGTGCCAGAGTGGTAAGCAACTCATTGCAAAGCTATGCGTTGCGTACCTCTCTGGCACTCAAAGGGTTAAGGTGCAGTTGGTTTTCTCTAGAATTCCACCATTATTTAATTGTACATAAAGGCCTTAGTATTTTGCAATCCCTTATCCATGCCTTTTTCTTTACTTTGTGGATTTACTCTTTCTACCACAGTCCTTATAATTATTCCCTCTCTATTTTTATCCTTCTCCTCTCCTGCAGTCAGGTGTCTCCAGTTTTGGTGAGAAGTTCTCACGTGTCAAGTTCTCACCATCCCTCACTTTATTTGGTGGAAAGCCAATGGAGGGCTGGATCGCAGTAACAGTCAGCGGTCTAGTCACGGTGTCTCTACTGAAGCCTAATGGGCAGGTCCTGACAGCTACAGAGAGTCTTTGCCGTTTACGTTGTCGTGTGGCACTTGCTGATATTGCTTTCACTGGTGGGGGCAACATTGTGGTGGCCACATGTGATGGGAGCAGCACGTCACCAGTCCAGTTTTACAAAGTTTGTGTGTCTGTAGTGAGTGAAAAGTGCAAAATCGACACAGAAATCCTTCCCTCGCTGTTTATGCGTTGTACCACAGATCCTGCCCGGAAGGACAAGTTTCCAGCTGTGACACATCTTAAATTTCTTGCCCGCGACATGTCTGAGCAGGTCAGTTGCTAGATAAGAATGGGGGGTTAAGAGGGTGCAGTATGTCATACGAGGGTGGAAACAGGAATGGGGTATGCTTAAAAAATGCTCTGAAAGATGAGATTTTTTTTGTTTGTTTTATGCTCACCAAAATATTTAAAGTGACAATCAACCTCCCTTTTTGACTTTCCATATTTTAATAGTAAATAATGTGAAATTAAATTGTCTATGCTTTTCATATTTCTATAAATTTCTATGCTTTTTTATTTTTTAAACTTATCTTCACTTATATAATATACTACAAAGAGAGTGTTACATTGTATCACTATCCCTGCCCTCACAGGTGCTGAGAGATAACTCTCTAGAAACAAATTCAAGCAGTTTGCGGTCAAGGAATTAAGGTTAACCCTTTGAGTGCCAGTGGGGTTGCGCTGTGTACTCTCCTGGCACTCAAAAGATTAAGGAGGGAATTACGGACCATGTGTACCAAAGAATAGTCGAGCAATTTTGGGACACACCAACTGCACCATAGGAAACAAATAAAGATTTCCTCTTTGAATTAAATACAGATTGTATTCCCTTAAAGGGTATCTATCACATTTAGATAAGTAATGCTCATTAGATAGAGCATTTAGCGAAAAAGTTTAATATGTTACTAATTTAAAAAAAAAAAAAGTTATCTGCGCAAAAATTCAAGTTTAAAACGTGCCCAGCAGCCCACTTCCTGCTTGCAGCACTGCCTCTGCTCCCGTCCCACTACCCAGTATCCTCCGATGACGGAGGCTTTCTTTCTCTAAGCTGGAGCGATCTCATTGGCAGAGATCGATATCTAGCCAATGAGATCGCTCCAGCTTAGAGACAGCCTCCATCATCAGAAGATGCTGGGTAGTGGGATGGGAGCAGCCTCTGTGCGGCAAGCAGCTTGCTGCAGTGGCAAGCAGAAGTTGGCTGCTTGGCACCTTTTAAACTTGAATTTTTGCGCAGATAACAGGTTTTTTCAAAAATGAGTAACATGTTTAACTTTTTTCGCTAAATGCTCTAACTAATGAGCATTACTTTTCTATATGTCATAGATCCACTTTAAATACTAGAGGTCTGCAACACATTGCTTTTTAATGTGTTGAAGACCACTCTAGCAGTCAGTGGGTTAAAAGGCCCATTTAAGTCCATGAACATTTTAATTTCCTCCTGCGATGAAGTTGCTTTGGCCCAGCATTGCCCTGCATTTTCAATATGCATATGGATCTATAACTTAAGTGGCACATTTATCATTACTCATTCTATTCTGAAGGTGCAGAGCCTTCAAAATAGCTTTTTTGCCTTCAGGGATATTTATCATAGTAGCCATGGCTGATTGATCATTTTTCTTTCTACATAGAAGTTGACACGTTCCCTGTATATCGGGAAGAACACTTAATAGACTGATAAATCAGTCTGCAGCTGAGTGATGTCATCTTACTGTAGGACCTTATGTCTTTCTAATTCCTGCTGAGTGGCACTTCATAATTAGGTGCTTGCATTGCTTGATTTTTAACCCTTGCAGTGTCAGAGAGGTTTTGATATGTATGGGCCAAAAACTAAATCGAATATGTTTCTATGGTTAACTTATTCTCTGAACTTTCCACATGTGACAGGGCTCTTGCACCTATGGCATGGTGACCTAATTAAACAAGACAAGTCATAATCCCAATTATGTACCGCACTCCTTGAGGCTGGTGCAATAAGAAAATTGGAGGAGTTGCTGGTCAAACCATCTGCACCACAGGGAACATATCAACATTCGTAGAAAGAAAGGTTAGAGATGCTCAACTAGGCTCATGAGCTAGCAAATACATGCAAGATGCTCACTGGAACTGTGTCCTGGCACCCAGGGTGCAATCTCTTTTAGCTCACCAGTGCCATACACAGAGAGGAAATCTTCTGAAGCATATCATACTGGTCCTGCCAAGTGACAGTCCAGCCACGAAATGCCAGACAATTCCTCTCTGAACAAGGGAAGCAGCTAACCCCAGATGTACGTTTCGGCCTTTTTGGGCCTCATCAGTGAGGTGCTCACAGTGCCTAGAGGGATCAGCTGCACCTCACTGACGAGGTCCAAAAAGACAGAAACGTACGTCTGGGGTTACATGTTTCCCTTGTTCAGAGAGGACTTGTCTGGCATTTTGTTGAGCATCTCTGACTTTTCTTTCAACATATCAACATTTCCACTGACTGAAATGGAGCTTTTAAACACTTGAATGCTTGTCCTCTAACATATTGAAAAGTAATGCAAACCATCTGTGTCATAGAAAACAAATAAAGATTCTTATTGATATAAACCGGACTTATAGCCCGTTTGAATGCTAAAGGGGCCTGCAATGCATTGCAAAGCAAAATGTTAAAGACCTCTCTAGCATTCAAGGGGATGAAAACACATTAAAATCAGTGTGCATGTGTGTGTGGATCCTGGCCGTTAATATAAAGTGTTCCAAAATGTGACTTTTTAACCCCTTGAATGCTGGAGAGGAATACACAAGGTAAAATGATGCCCTGCAGCAAGGGACTACACCTCCTTCATCCTTGGGAAATGGAAAGGGTAGGTGTTAACCCAGCAATATGTGAACCTGTAGCAGTGTAGACTCTAAGGCCTCAGTCACACTTGCCTAGAGCCCGTACTCATCAAGCTAAAGGGGGTTCATATCTGGAGAACAATAGCTGCACCAGAGGGGAGAAATTAAACTTCCTGCTGATTTTTAAATGAAGCTCTTGACCACTTGAATGCTAGAAAGGTTTCCACATATTATTAAGCAATAACATGGAGATCTCTAGCATTCAAGGAGTTAAAAGCCTCCTTTAAATAAATGGGAATTGCACCTTAAAGGGATAGTAATACTTCGTTTTAACTTTATTTTATTTTGTAGGCATTAAAAAAACATGAAGAATGATATAAGTCTTATCTCTCAATCCTTTATGGTTTTTGAGATATACACAAGCAAAGTTCCCCCTCCCGCCCCTTTTTCCTAGTGTAAGCCATCTCTTCTAAGATGTGAGTCTGGTTGTATGACAGGACAGATAACAGAAGGGGACAATTTTCTTTGTATGAAAACAATGAAAGCCCTTCCCCCCTTGACAAGTTTTTCAGCTTTTTCCCTTATCTTAATTGAAGATTGTCCCTCTCTGCAGTCTACCTGGGCACCTCCCTTCTGATCTGGTTGAACAGGGGGGGGATACTTTGTTTGTGAATATCTCTTAAACCATAAAGGTTTGAGAGATAAGACTTATATCATTCTTCATGTTTTTTTAATGCCTACAAAATAAAATAAAGTTAAAATGAAGTATTACTATCCCTTTAAGTGTACAATAAAATTCAGTTTTGTCTTTTTGGTTCCAGGTCCTCCTCTGTGCTTCCAACCAGTGCTCCAGCATAGCAGAATGCTGGTCCCTGCGCAAGGAGGGACTGCCCCTTAATAATATCTTCCAGCAGCTTTCCCCTGGTGGTAAGTTTTCTGTCTATTTCATGTCACTTTTCAGTTCATTCCTCCTCCCCCCACCCCCCACGTTCACTGGTGTCAGTCTACCCTTTCTGCAGTTTTTATTGGCTCATTCTTCTTTTCATGCAGTTAGTGACAAACAGCCCATGATACTGAAGTGGCGCATCCTGTCAGCTACCAATGAATTGGAACGTGTTTCTGCAGTGGCATTGCCCAAACTACCCATCTCTCTCACAAACACAGACATCAAGGTGGCAAATGAGACCAAGTTCTACCCTGGCCTTGGTAAGATAATGCATCATGGCTGTTGAGTTTTCAGGAGGCAATGTAAAATGGATGATAACTGTTAAAGGGGTTGTGCGGTTCTAAACTTTTACCTCTCTGCTACCACTACAGGTCTGGCACTGGCATTCCATGACGGTAATGTGCACATTGTTCACAGGCTTTCTCTTCAGACAATGGCTGTTTTATATGGCTCTTCCATGCGACCCTCAGAGGAACCCAGCCTGAAACGTCAGAGGTCTCCTACTCCCTGCGTTCACTTCAAGGCTTTGCAGATGTCCTGGACCTCACTTGCATTGGTTGGGCTGGATACTCAGGGCAAGGTCAGGGACTGGGGGTTATACTTCCAGTGGAGGGTAATATTGGGAGCGAAGGTCAGGGTGGGTTCCAGTTGTGAGGTTAAGAGGCAGATATTAAATTAATACATAGAGCAAGGTTATGATGAAGCGGTCGTGCCTGACATACAGATCAAGTTTAAAGTGCAGTGGTGTGGGCACTCATAGCAGGAATAAGAGGTTGGGCTGGGTGTATAGGGCAGAGGTTGGACTGGCTAGAAAGAGCAATATTGGGGAGTTATGGCCAAGTTAAGATTATGGGGATGTGGTTTCAATGGATATAAAAAAAACAAGGCAGGAGGATGTAATTCCACATTAAAATAGGTGCTGGAGCAAGTCTTGGACCTTGTAGGTGTTTCTACCTTGTCTAATACGCGTAGTAATAAGTGTAGAAGAAATGGGGTAAATATTTCCTTTTTACTCTGCATAATGTAGTGGATGGATTCATATTTGCTTGCATTAAAGTATATTAACCCTCAAGGAGTTATGTACATGTTACTATGCACTTAGGCATTGGTACATCGTATTTAATAAGATGAAGGGGAGCATATGCGGGGCAAACCAACTTCGCCAGAGTTGAAAAATAAACCCCCCCATTAATATACATAGGACCTTATCCCCTGCTAGTGTGGTCTCCTGAATATTGTAAAGATTTCTATCATTCAGTGGGTTAGAAGCCCCATTGAAATCACTGGGTATTTAATTTGTACCCTGTGGTGCACTTGCTTTGCCCCAGTCCTTAATGTCAGGGTGTTTCTGGTATTTCTGAAATGAGACAAATCCATTGGTGCCTTGTTGTGACACGTGAACTCTTCCCACAGCTGAGCATGCTCCGCGTCTCGCCCTCAATGGGGCACGCACTGGATATGAGCACCTCCTTGCGTCACCTGCTTTTCTTGTTGGAATATTGCATGGTGACTGGATATGACTGGTGGGACATCCTTCTCCACGTTCAGCCGGGCATGGTGCATAACCTAGTAGAGAAACTGCATGAGGAATACACAAGGCAAAATGCTGCCCTACAGCAGGTGAGTGTAGAGTCCTTCATTCTTGGGAAATGGAAAAAGGGAAGTGGCCGTCAAGCAGGAAGTGGTATTGTAGCAGTAGAGACCCTAAGGCCTTTCAAACGTGATTAGAGGCTAGACTCACCAAGCTAAAGAGATGTAATTCTAGAGTAAACCAATTGTCCCATAGGGCAGAAATAAAACTTGCGATTGATTTTTAACCCTGTGAGTGCCAGAGAGGTACGCAGCACATTGAGCTGCATACCCCTCCAGCACTCAAGGGGTTTAAATGAGGCTTTTACTCTATTGAATGCTAGAGTGGTCTCCAGCATTTAAGAAGTAATGTGTTTTAGACCTCTCCACTATTCAAGTATGTAAAAGCCCAGTTTAAATCATTGGGGATTTTTATTAGGGGCCATTGGTTTGCCCTGAAATTGATCTTTTTTTTTTTTTTTTTTGCCTTTATTCCCATGAAATGTGGGTCCATATTTAAAAAAGTTATTTTGGAGTAAACCAACTGCACCAAAGGGGACAAACAAAAATTCCTGTTAAATTTAACTGGGACTTAAATCCATTGAATGCAAGAGGTCTCCAATGCATTGCAGACCTATCGTTCATGCAAGATGTTAACAAGTGCATGGGAATAATTATTTTTTCCTATATGGGGCAGTTGGTTTACTCCAGAATGACTCCAGTTTGCTTTCATGGGTTGGGGAGCGATAAGGACCCATGACGTGCCAGGACCGTCATGGAATTCAGGTCTCCCCATGCAGCTGCATGCTGTTCGGGGAGTCCTGAATCAGATGCTAAAAAAAAAAAAAAAAAAAGGTCCATTGTCATTCAGTGCCAGCCAGGTGTGAGATCGGCTGGTCCTTAAGGGATTAACGCCTTAACAACTGGAAACGCAGACTCGCGGTGGTCACTAAGGGACCACGGAGCATTTTTTTTTTAGCCGATCAAACTGAGGGCTCCCCGAACGGCGTACAGCAGAGCGGGGAGTCCTGAAATCCATGACAGTCCTGGGACGTCATGGGTCGTTCAGTCACTTTTACCCATGACGTACCAGGACCGTTAAGGGGTTAAAGAACAACTATGACATGGATAGTTGCCCAGTTGACAGATCAATCCGTGAACTGGGTCTGCATTGTGAGCCCCAGTGGACCATAGCAGGGGTCTCTAAAGAGACCTCCAGCATTCAAGGAGTTAACAGCCCTTTTAAATCAATGGGAATTTGCCACTTTCAACCATACAGTGCAGTTTGTTTTTAGAAATATGGGCCCTAATCTCAAAGGGCAACATGTTTTACTGTCCCTCTTTTTTTCAAGGTTCTTTCAACTCGGATTCTGGCCATGAAGGCTTCGCTCTGTAAGCTTTCTCCCAGCACAGTTACCCGTGTCTGCGATTACCATGCCAAACTCTTCCTCATCTCCATCAGCTGCACCCTAAAATCTCTGCTTCGTCCTCACTTTCTAAACACCCCTGACAAGAGTCCTGGAGATCGCCTCACTGAGATCTGCAACAAGTTTCCTGACAGTGGTGAGTGGGATTGATATTGTGGAAGAAAATGTTATAGTGGGAATTTTTTTTATTTTTTTATTTTTTTTTATTTTTTATAAATTAACAAAATTCCTGTGCACAGATATAGATAAGGTGATGATTAACCTGAAGACAGAAGAGTTTGTGCTGGACATGCCAACCCTCCAGTCCCTACAGCAGCTCATCCAGTGGCTGGGAGATTTTGTGCTCTACCTACTGGCCAGCCTCCCAAATCAGGTACTACTTCCTACCCAATCCTGGGGAATTATGCTCTAAGGTGCGACAAAGATGTGATAACATCTCCAGTGAAATACTCTCCAATCTCTTATTCTCTGGAGCCTACTCTGTAAAGGAACACTAAAGCCTAAATGAACTGGGATTATATATACTCTTAATTACCCTGTGCTTAATGCTGGCAGCTGTGAAATGTTTCTATGTGTTTTGCGGCCTAAAATCTAGTTTTACATATGCTCCGAGTGAACAGAAATATCTGCATTTTCCAGTGTTACCATTTGTTTGTGGTGAATGGGCAGAGATAACACAACCTTTATGAATACAAAATCATTGGGTACTAATCACAAACAACATTAAAACAAAAATGTTTTTGAACAGGATAATTTACACCTGCATTAAAAATGAAGATAAAATATTATAGGGATACAACATTAATCATTTTACATATGTTAGCTGCATGTCTATGTTGCATACATTCATATCAACTTATTTTGGTTTTATTTTTGTTTGTTGTGGTGTGTGTGTGTGTGTGTGTGTGTGTGTGTGTGTTAGCGTTAGTGTTCGCTTAACATGTCTGCAGCTTGTGAGCTCTTTGAGTATAAGCTACATACAATAACATAATTGGAGAAGTTATTTCCTTTTCATCAAAACTTTATCACTCTTATGTGTATCTCAGCCCCACACCCCTCAGTATTATTCCAACCATTCATCTACCAGATAACTGTTCTCTAACTGTATAACCTTGGCCTGAGTGTCCTATTGTGATGCTCTGCAGTGCTCTAACCCTAATATACTATGCAATTTTAGGACAAAAAAACTGCACCGCAAAGGACAAATAAAAGTTTCCATTGTTTTACCGTAAATGGGACTTTTAACCCCTTGATAAGGCTTTTTCTAGTATCCACTGGATGGCAAAGGTAAATAGGATTAAGGTCCATCCAGTAGAAGGCAGAATATGTGTAAATAACTAAGACTCCCTCTCAGCCACTATTACCTCTGCAGGCTCTGCCTCCAGTCGTGTGTGTGTGTATGTGTGTATATGTGTGTATGTATGTATGTATATATATATATATATATATATATATATATATATATATATATATATAATATTTATTTATTTATTTAATTTTATTTTGTATTTCTAATGCAAGGTAAAGGAACAGCGGAATACCACAGTGTTCTAACTCAGTTCAAGTTATTCCTCTTTCCCCTGGGGGATCCCCACAACACCCCTTGATGTAGATTTTATCTCACTGGTGAAGTTGACTGGCCAGAGGTGTAGAAGTGCCCGTTGATTTAAATGTAGCTTTTAAGTTATTGAATGCATTTAAATACCAAGATCAGTAAAGATGTGAAAGGGGCCAAGGAGTAGAGAGAGATTGAGAGATTAAATAGTGCTGGTGTGGAGAACTCTAGGGCTGGCAGGGAGAGATGTGGAATGTGAATGACTACTTTGGAGGCGAATAGGTATGTGTATGCAATATGTTTTCCTTTTTTTGTTCTCAAGAGGAGAAGGTGAGTGTGTGCAAATTCATTGCAGAGATTTTGACAGGAGTGGCCTGTGGGCTTTGGCCCTAGCCACTCCTGTCCTAATCTCTTCAAGGAGTTGCACGGGCTTCAGCTAACTTGCGTGAGTAATTTTGACAGGAGTGTGCAGTGGAGTGAAGCCCCCCCCCCCCCGCATCGAGTAGGCAGCCCTCACCTTTGCCCCATCTGGCTATTCTTGTTATAATCACCCCACCCCCCCTTCATTCTGTTTAGGAGAGTGAGTAAGGAGCAGACTAGTGTATCTCATTACTGTTGCTAAAGGATGTGGCTGACATAGACAGAATTCTAGTGACTGTCTTTTTTTTAAGTAATTTTCATTTGACCCCTCTGGAGAAGTGGATTTTCCACAGAATTACTGTTCTTAGTACATCAGCCTCTCTCTTCAGAGTCTTCTATCTCTCGATTAATGGCGTAGGGCAACCTGGTCTTGATACAGTTTCCCAAATAATTTCGCCTTGCTATCTCCAGCTACTCCTACCTTCAAGTAGAGCAGTCTGGTTTACCTCAGTAACTATTACATGATTACGTAACACCTTTCTTCCTCAGGGCTCTCCAGTCCGGCCTGGGCACAGCTTCCTGCGTGATGGGGCCTCCCTCGGTACTTTGCGTGAAATGATGGTTATGATCCGAATTTGGGGCCTACTGAAATCAAGCTGTCTTCCTGTATACACAGCCACCTCAGATACACAGGATAGCATGTCCCTGCTTTTCCGCCTGCTTACCCGCCTTTGGCTGTGCTGTAAGTATTCCTTCCCATTTGTAGCTGTAAATACTACAAAATGTGCACATAGTTTTGAGGGGAAAGTTTATGTTGATTTTTGTTTTTCCCTCTGTAATGAAGTGTACAGGGTACTTGCATGTATTTAATAATTCACATATTCTCAAAGTTAAGATTCCCTGCTCATTTCCAGTGTTTATCTTCCCAGTGTATTCCACTCCCTTGTCCAGGAGTAGCCAATTGTTGAATCTCCAGCTGTTGGTGACTACCAATCCCGTCATCCTGCAGCAATCAGTGCTCTGTATGCTGTAGCGGAGGCAGGCTTTTCTGTTAATCCAATGGTGTTACACTGTATCACTATCCCTGCTTTCACAGAAAGCTCTCTGGAAAAAAGATCCAGTATGTTCACTGTCAGGGACATCCTATATAATAATTTGCTAAAACGTGTGTAACGCTGCAGTCATGCACAGTAGAGACTGCTGCAATCATGTGTAGTAGAGAGTGCCTGCGCAGCGGAGCGTCCAGCTCTTTATCAGCCCTGGCGCGGGCAGTCTTTACGGCGCATGACTGCCCGGCGATCGGAGGGCAGTGGCTCTTCAACTAGTAGTAGTATTAAAAATAATTATAAAAATGAAAAAATAAATAAAAATAGAGTACATTCAATTTGCGCAATTTCAGCATATGAGAAGTCAAAAAGGAGGAACTCTTACAATCCGGTCCAGAGGTGGTAGCCCTGGACTGTAAACTGTGTTGTGCTGAATGGACATCATTGTGCTCATGTGTGATGACTTCACCTGCCCCCCCCCCCCCCCGCTCATATAAATCAATAGAGGGGAATCTCCCCTTTCCAGCAATGTCCCATATCTTAACTCCAATCACAGAGCATGAACTTCATGTCAGCATTCCTGCCTTTTCTCCTCCAGGCCACTAGTGTTAGTATTTGCCTTGCCTTTTCTCCTCCTGGACATCCATGTCAATATTTTCCCTCCTGCTGGCCACAAGTGTCCATATTTTCCCAGCTTTTTCTCCTCTGGGCCACTGGTTTCAGTATAGTTTGCTGACCATTATGTCCCTTCTATGGTCTGTTTGCCTTTGTATACCTCTTTCCTTCCAGTGTGCAATCTAATTGTTCCTGTACTGGTTCCTTGACTAGTTCTTGTCTACCTGTTTCTTGATCTTGTTGTCTGTACCATTGCTGAATCTCTCGTTCTGACTCGACTACTCCCTGCCTGCTGATTAGGACTTGATTCTGCTGATCTGTTGCTGACTTTCTTCCTGTACTGGATACTCTTCTGCTTGCCAACTTGGATTTGATACTGCCCATCTGTTGGCAACCTTCCTGCTGGGCTCTGTTGGTCATTAGTAGGCTAACAATCTGCTGCCACCTACTTGCATATCCTGGTGTCACTACTTGTAGTATATCTTCCTGGAGAGTTATCTTGAGGGAAAGGTCATTCTCTGCTCATTTGTTCTGTTGGTGGTTCTCTGTACTTGGTGGTTTGTTCATGTGTGGCCAGGACTGTGGTTTGACATTACCAGGGGTATCGTCATACTCTATCGACGCCCACTAGCGCTGATCCTTAGCCTTCACTCACCCCCACAGGAGAACTAGTGCTACTCCTGATGGGTTATCCTAAGCAGCCCACCAGCTCCTCTGGTGGATGCTATCCAAGGTTTTCTTTTCCAATCTTTTTATTCTTCCCAAAAAGCATGTTGTTCGCCGAGTTCTGGACTTAAGCTTTAAACCATTAACTCCATGTATTCACGTCCAACATGGTCAGATCTGTCATAGCTGCCATAGAACAGTCACCGTTACTTGCTTCACTCGGCCATAAAGGACACTTATTTACACATCCCCATCTGACCAGAGCATTAGCATTTTCATAGATCCACCTTTCAAAATCACCATTATCAGATACCTTATTTAGATTACCTGTTGCTCATGTTTCTTCACTTCAACGTTTGCTGGAGCATTACAACTCACCATGCAGAGTCTGCAACAGCACAACTGGATCATCCTTGTTAACAAAACTCACCTGATGCCCATTCATATGTTGGTATTTCTGGATTTTCTCTCCAATATAGAACAAAGAAAAAGAGGGCACTAGCTAGTGTAACTGTAAACTGTGCACAATCTTGGAGTAGGACAAATAAAAATAGCAGGAAATGACAAATTATGCCAGTCTGTTCAGTTGGGAATCTGTGTTTACTCCTCATTTGGTTTATTCTTGGTGGTCCAAGAGCAAAATCTTCTTCCAGTCAACATTCTGAGAGCCAGTCCAACAATTCCACAGAAGTGGCATACATTAGCCATCCAAGGTGGCACCAAGAGCTAAACCACTTAGACTGAAGCAAAAAGATTTCTACAGTTGACAGAAAATGGTGTTTCTGCCCTCTCATCTGTTTACATCCCAGGAGTAGACAACTGGAAAGCGGACTTCTTCAGCAGACGGACCGTACAGGAGAATGGGAGCAGAAACAAGACTTCTTTCTTCAACTTACTGGAAAATGCCAGAGATAGACCTGATGGCACCCAGTTGAGCACAATCTCCCATATCTTGCGTAAGAATAAGGGATCTAAAGGTAGTTGTGGTTGACACCTTGGTCATGGCAGTGGACCCTAGTGTACATTTTCCTCCGATTGCCATGAATGAGTGGTCACCAAGCTCAGAAGAGTTCAGACTCTTAATTTTGGCCAAGAAAGTCTTGGTTTCACCCTCTACTGAACATGTTAATAGAGGTTCCTTGGCATCTTGCTCTGATGTCATACATTCTTATGCAAGGTTCCATACAACAATATGTCCAACCTCCCCTTACCATGGCATGGAACCTGAAGCCTAAATTCTGAAGTGTAAAGGACTAAGTGATTTCTTGGTGCATTCCATGATGAGAGCATGTAAAGTTGTGTCTGCAAAAATCTATCATCGGATCTGTAGTATCTACTTTAGCTTTTGTTTTTAACGTGAACTTAATCCTCTTTGCTTCAAACTTCTCAATGTTCTGGACTTTTTACAAACTGGCTTTGCAAAAAGTTTGAAAGCAATCTCTCTTAAGGCGAGGGATTTTCACTTATGAGTGGACTAGAGGATTCTATACAACATGGTCCCTGCATTCCTCAATTGACTTGGAGAAATGTCTGTATTTCAGTTAGTATAACCACCCTCATTGCTCCTGTATTGGTAAATGAGGTATCACTGGAAAGGGGAGAGTCTCGCCTTTCAAATGGTATCTAATATGAGGGATACCTACCAAGTGATCACAGAAACATCTGACAGCTATAAATAAATATGTTATTAGGTGGAGGAGGTTGGCAATAAAGGAGCCCTCTGTCACAGCCTCCCTCCACCCATGGATAGAAATGTACCCTTATTTGAAAGGGGATAAGCTCTCCTTTCAAATATGGGGACCGATTGTGGTATCTGTGCCAGGTGATCTTTTGATCATTTAGGGGAAAAAAAATCGTATTTATTTTTGAGGTGGGGCTTTAAAATAGCCCATCTTGCCCCCTTTTTGATTTCATATTGTACAAATATCCTCTTGTTTCAAAGAGGGACTACCCCTCTCAAATTATGGTACACTTGAGGGTACTAATGTCATGTGATCACCCCACTTTACTATTTAGGGTATATTTACATAGAAAAGTGTACCCCAAGTTTTAAATGTGTTAGTTAGCATGAGAGGGAATAAAAAAAAATGTCCCCAAGACCCATGAGGAACAAAATTGCCTTTAGTTTGAAAGTTGATCTACTTCTCTTTGAAGTAAAATAAACACACCTATCTTTTCTTTTTGGCTTGTTTGAATACCAGCTAGTAGGTAAAAGAATGTTAAATTGTGAATTTAGCTGCATGTGTTCTGAAGTTTAATGCTTTTGATACTCTACAATATTTTAATCAGTACCAATGAAGTACGTTTTTTTTAATGGGAGAGCATTACCTAAGAAATATATTGGCAAATTCTATGAATTTCAAAGCTTTTGGTATAATTAAGCTGTGGAAAATGTAGAAAATATCCTATTTTTATCTATAGTACCAACCTCTATACTTGTTTCCACACACCAGCCTAAGGTTAAAAAGACAAGTGACACCTCATTTGATGTGGCCAGTTGTGTGTATTTCTACCTTATTTTCATAATAGAATGTAAAGACTGTTGTAGGTATGATGTGCCCTTGGTCCCCCTATGATGCATCAGTTATGCACCATTTTTCTCAGGAAGGCAGCGCCTAGAATCCATAGCACAAAATGCTAGCATTTCATAGGATTTGATATCCGTAATTTTTTTTTTTTTTTAACTAAATTTCTACCATCTGTTAACGTTAAAATGCTTTTACAAACCAAAAAAAGGATAAAAAAAAAAGCCACGTGATCTCTCATTTGGTTGTATACTTTCAGAAATTGATGTTTCTGTTACAGCCATTGTAGTTCAGGCATGCAATTTCAAAAAGTAAAACTAAAACCAACAGATTATCATACAAACGGTTTAGTCTGTCAGTCCATGTTAATGGGGAATCATTTTTTTCAGAGGAAAGGGCAGTAGCTATTGAATACAGAATGAAATTCTGTTGTCTTCAGAAATGTTAAAACTCCTCTTATCCTATAGCATCACATTCTGAAAAAATGTAGGCATGTCAGCCAAGGGTTAGAAAGACAAGTGACCACTCATAATGCAGATAGTTGTTTAGTATATGAAATGTTATTACAAACAATTTAAAGCTGGTATGTCCTATGTAAAAATGCAAGAAAGCAGAAAGATTGTGGTTAGGTGCAGTTGTATGGTTCTAGCACCTGCTATTGTATGTCATCCCATTCAAATGGTATTATTTTACTCAGGAGATGGCTAGTTACATAGTCTGATATGAAATTGTGTGGTTTTGAAAGTTTTCTGTACTTTTTGCCTAGTGAAAATGTAAAGAATCCTTTTTATGCAGTAGAGTTATCTTCTGGATATTTCATAGCAATCCAGCATTGAGGGAGAAACACAAGTGACCCTTTTCTAAAACTGTAATGTTATTTAAAAATATATAGCATTGCAGGGTTACTCCATTCTTTTCCTTCAATTGTTATATCTGAATGTCTGGTGCAAAATGTTAAAAAAAACAAAAACAAAAAAAAAAAACATAAATACTTCCTTCCATCTTTCAAATGCAATTTTTTTTTTTGGAACGCCTACTAATAAAATAATTAATTCTGGTGTTTTATAAGCATGAGACTACCAAATGTAGTAATATATGCATTTGAAAGCCGAATGCTGAAAATGTCCACTTACTGTTTGTCATTTACCTTATTAGCATCTCAATAAAAGCCCTTTTTTTGGCATTCTGGATAAGTTTTCCCTGCTATTGTGGGGTGCATCACAAATCAGTGGTTATCTTGTGAATGTGCAGACTCTGCTGAAAACAAATATAATATGTTTGTATGTTTTTTCACATGAAAGCCACTGAAATTTACTTTCAAGTGTAAACACCAGCAACGGAATAAAATGTATGCAGCCCCTGGGAATTTCATATTGTTCCAGCTTCTTTAATTCTTCCCATAAATCTAATGGAAACCTCTTCTGATCTGTTACTCTCCGTATGAAGGGCTAGACTAGCAACATTTGTAGTTTGGTATTCAAATATATATATCCTTATCAAGACTTTTCCATTTAATAACCCGAACGGATGTTAATTTTTTGTGTTATTCTGTAGAAGCAATTTTCTGCCTACTGGCATTTGTTACAAGTAATATTTCTAATTGTCAGTCTCGGTATGTTAAATGATAACACAAATTACAAATGTCCCATCAGGCTTCATGTGCTTATATTTATTCCTTAAAGTGGTTGGTACTTACTATTTCTGTATCTTCTCTATCCAGCCCGGGATGAGTCTCATCCATGTGAGCCTGATGAAGCATTAATAGACGAGTGTTGTCTGCTCCCCAGCCAGCTCCTTATCCCCAGCATGGACTGGCTGCCTCTTGGGAATGGACTAATTAGCCGGCTCCAGAGCAAGCTTCCCCTACGTTTACAGTTTGGAAAAGCCCCTGGGGCTCCCAGCCATGCCTCTGTACAATACGAGGCCTACACTCGGTAAGATTGTGCTATTCATGAACTTGATGTCCTGAAGATTTAGAACTTCTGTGTCGCGTTGTATGGAGATTTTGTGAATGTGTTCCCCTTCCTCACCTCCTCATCCATCTTCCACAGGTCACCAACACAGCCAAAGATTGACCACCTGAGACGACTGCACCTTGGAACATTCCCCACTGAGCCCTGCAAGTCCTGTACCCGGTGAGATGGTGATATTATCTGTTCTGTTAAAGGGCTTTGCTCCTGAGAGGTGGGTGGTGCATAGAGCGGGGATCAGCCAAACTAGGCCCTCCAGATGTTGAAGACTAGTACTTCCATCATCTCCAGCCAACTGTTGGGAGGACTTATCATCCAAAGCTGATGGGCTTCAGGTTGCTCAGCCCTGGCATTTAGAGGGTGCCGGGTAATGTTTTTGGTTGTGTGAATGAGGAAGTATGGAATATTAACATGTTTCTGATTTTGTATGTGAATGTGAAGCATGCAAGAACAGAAGAGGTTAAACCAGGTATAGCCAATATTTGGACCTTCAGCTGTTGGGAATTAAAACACCCATCATTCCCAACCAGCTGGTTGGGGATAATGGGAGTTTTAAACCCCAACATCTGAAGGCCCAAATATGTATTATCCCTGAGCTAAACCATAGACTTGTAAATGGTGTGTGTGCGCTCTTGTGTGCATACTTAATATCTCCTAACTATCCCACTCTTACTCTCTCCCTTTCACCAGTTGTGGCTGTGTCACTATGTTAAAGTCCCCGAACAAGGCTACTGCTGTAAAGCAGTGGGAGCAGCGCTGGATTAAGACCTGTCTGTGTGGAGGACTTTGGAGAAAGATGCCCCTTATCTACTCCTGACCCCTTTCCTGAATCCTTTTGATACATGAGCAGCTTTGACTGGAGGTTAAGGCAGAATAATGCCATGTGACTGTCATTTATGACCACCTTTTAAGCACCATACTATTCATGATCCAACCCCACGGATCTATATTTAATAGCTGGTCATTCATCTGCCTCACTCTGTTTCTTCTGAATGGATCATCATGTAAAAAGGAATTAAATGTAAACATGCAGATTGTTTTTGAAAGACAGAATCCCCCCCACAGTAACTTTCACAAGTAGGTAATGGTTGGGCATTGATCTTTACTTCCTGACAAACAGGCTTGTTTGCAAGATTCGGTTGCCTTGAAGAACTGATGGATTACTTCACCACTACTTTCTATATGAGCAGCAGTTATGTTAACAAATGGTATTTTGGATTGGGCCACAGAAAATGTACAGAAAATCAGACAATCATCCACATTTTCATTAGAGGCACAATACCATTCTTCTTGCCCTTCCTTTGAGAACTGCCCCAACCAATATGGCATCCTCTAATGCAGTGTGGAGAAACTGGGACCAGAGAGAAAAGCAGGTTTGTTGCATAGTGAACACAAATGGAACAAAATAGGAACAGATATGTACTTCTAATGGATCCTTCTGAGTGCCAGCATGGTGTTCAGCTCTTTGTTTCGCAATACACTGGACAAACCTCAGGAGCTGAAATATAATGTTCAACCTGTTACTCTATAAATTATTAGAAATCCATACTTTCTCCCCCTCTTGATTCCCACCTTTTACTTCATTCTTCCCCTCTTGAGCTCCCTCCTTTTGCCTTGCTTTTTCTCTCCCTTTTGATCCCCCTTTGTTCTCTCTCCTTCTCCCGAAGTCAGCGTCTAACTGACAGCAGGAGATTCCGGTCCAGGGACCAGCCGGTGGCTCTGCAGCAGAGCCGAAATTGTGGTATTGCAAAATAATTACTTTATTGGAAATGTCTATAAAGTGTGCTTGCAAACCAGGCAAACTTTTTAGACCTTTCCAATGAATTAATTCTTTACCAATAATGCGATTTCGGCTCTGCTGCAGAGCCTCCTCGAGTTGGACGACTTGATTCTCCTGCTGTCAGCTTTACAGCTGACATCAGGAGAAGGGGAGGGAGGGGGAAATTTGAATCCCTATATCTCTCAAACCATAGTGGTTTGAGAGAGAGGATTTGGAGCAGTCGTCTTATTTTCTTCTGCTCTATAAAAATATAAAACATTTTTATGGGACATTACTATCCCTTTAAAGAAGTAGTAAACTTTTTTCTGAAAAATATATACTGTAGGACATTTCCTATTGAGTATAATAAGGGTACTCCCACTGCTGTGGGATACATATTACCAGAGTTATTACAGTTTAAAACTGTTTTTTTACGTTAGCAGTGTCATCTAGTGGTCTAATTCCAATTAGTTTTTCAGTTACATTCCAATGGAGAGGAAAGTCATTGACTTACAGTTCTCCATAGAATGTGATAGAAACTGCCAATTCACTTCCTGTCAGAACTATCAGGAAGTAAACACAAAGTAAATTCACTTCCTGATTATTTGAACTCGTATAACTTGACTAAAACATAGAGATGCACCGATACCAAATTTTTAAGACCGAGTACCGATAACACACTTCAGGTACTTGAAAGTATCAGTGAATACTTGAAATATATATATATACACACACACACACCACCTCTTGACTCTGGATCCCACCCTTTTGCCTCTCCCTCCTGATCCCCCCTCCTTTTGCCTCTTCTTGGCCCCCCTCCTTTTGTCTCCTGATCCTTCCTCCTTTTGCCTTTTTTTTTTTTTTTTTTCTCCCTTAGTCTCCTTTGCCTCTTTTTCTGCCTCTTTCACCACCCGCTCTTCATGCCCCATCTTGCCTCTGTTGATCCCCCTTTTCCTGCCTTACCCTCCTCTGCTGGGTGCTCGCTGCTCTCTCGCGAGCCCCGGCAGAGGTCAGCATCAGAGCGTTACCATGGTAACCTGCGGCAACGCTCCAACGCTGCAGGAGGGAGAGAGGCGACCGGGGAGCATTGTGAGCAGCTCCCCGGGCTCCCTCTCTGCAGCACCGACCCTGACACAGGGTATCGGTGCTGGCATCGGCCGCATTTTCGCGCGTATGAATACTCGCGCAAATGCTGGTATCGGCACCGATAACGATATCAGTATCGGTGCAACCCTAATAAAACAACTGACGGCAGTGGGAGTGACATTGTTACACTCAGAAGAAAAAGCTCTATAACATATACATTTTAATTAAAAAAAAGTTTACTGCTCATTTAATGGCCAGTGGATTGTACAATACATTGCTTTACAATGCTTGAACACCACTTTGGTCCTTTAAAATGTTAGTGTGTTTGCTGGTTTGTGA
This sequence comes from Rhinophrynus dorsalis, assembly GCA_037306005.1. NCBI lineage: Eukaryota > Metazoa > Chordata > Amphibia > Anura > Rhinophrynidae > Rhinophrynus > Rhinophrynus dorsalis. The sequence goes on along the minus strand of CM074718.1, from coordinate 269,520,175 downwards.
TGAGTAATACTATAATGACTGGAGTAAAGTGAGCAACAGAATATATTGGAGTGAAAACATGGTGGTTGATGTTTGCTATTAACAGAACAGTAGCAGCCTAAAAATACCGCCCCTCAGCAAATCCTAATGCCCTTATGAATTTTGTCCTTGTGCGCAAGCGAGAAGGGGTTGGATTCTATTGCAGGTGCTAATTTTATCATTGCTTTTATCTCCAGTTTTCCCAATAGACTTCAGAAGGAAAATATTTGATAAAATAGGTGTTAACATTTATCACCTGCAATAGAATTGAGCCCAAAATCTTCCATTGGTCCTGGATGTCATGTCCACGGGAAAGGGCAAGATGGTTCCTAGCTGGATTACTGGATATCAGACTCCATCCACTTCACATGGTAATACTGCATCATGTACTTTGCCTGGTAATACTGCATCATGTACTTTGCCTGCTTCTGTGTGTGTGTGTGTGTGTGTGTGTGTGTGTGTGTGTGTGTGTGTGTGTGTGTGTGTGTGTGTGTGTGTGTGTGTGTGTGTGTGTGTGTGTGTGTGTGTGTGTGTGTGTGTGTGTGTGTGTGTGTGTGTGTGTTGGAAGTCCCGGTGGGTGAAGTTTGAGATTCAGTAGACCCGCTAGCAGTAGATACGTGGCCATGAAATCCATGACCAATTGTTCTCTCCTCTATCATAGAGCAGTGGCAAATTTCACAGTGGTCAGTAGGACATTCTAACTATATTCAGGTGAAAGGTGGTTGTTATAAGGAGGTGTTAGTTCTCCTTTAGAGACGACACCTTTGAGTGCCAGAGGGGTACGCAAGGCATTGCTGAGCAGTGCGTTGCGTATTCCTCTGGCACTCAGAAGGCTAGCCCACCATCACTTGTTGGAACTCTCAAAAGTTTGTTTGTGTTAATTACATAGTTGGGGAGTTTGAAAAACAGAAAAGAGTCCATTATCTTTGTTTATCATTGTATGTTATTTAATGGTTTCTGGCAGGCATTGTTATGTACATAGAATTTTCTAAAGCCAATAAAGTTTTCTTTGTATGTTTGTTTTTTTCCCTTTTTCTAAGTTCTTTTGATGGGGTAAGGATTGTTATTTCCTACATGTCTGCAGAGCATGGATGGGCAACACGAGGCCCTCCAGCCACTGAGGACTACAGTTCAGCTGGTCAGGCATGATGGGAGTTGTAGTCCTCAACAGATGGAGGGCCTCAGGATTCCCATGCCTGCCACAGTGAAACATATTTGCTTCACTCTCTGGGTACAGCTTGTTGAGAACACTTCAGGGCCACATGTACAGAGACGTAGAATGCTTGAAAGCTCTTAAAGGGATAGCAATGTTTCATAATAAAAGCAGCTCTAATTAATCATCATAGTATTTGGACTTTGGAGAGTGTTATTTCAATTCTGTCAGAGTTGTAGTTCAAGAGTAATTCAATGACAAAGTAACCCCCTCCCACCCCTTTTACTGATGTAACTGCTCAGCCAGAGCAGAAGGAGGTGCCCAGGTAGATTGCAGAGAATGACAATCTTCAATTAAGATAAGGGAAAAACCTGAAAAACTTGTCAAGGGGAGCAGGGCTTTCATTGTTCTCATAGGAAGAAGATTGTCCCCTGCTGTTATCTGTCTGGTCTATGGACTGGATCCCACATCTGAGAAGAGATGTCTTACACGAGGTAAAAGGGGCGGGAGGGGATAAGACTTATATCGTTCTTCATGGTTTTTTTAATGCCTACAAAATAAATTAAAGATAAAATGAAGTATTACTATCTCTTTAACAGCTTCTGGACCAGAGGGTTGTGGAATGTTTTGTCTAAATAAAACGTGCAACCTTCCTGCTTTATTGTGGAGAAAAAATGCCAATTTGCATTTTGTTAAGCTTGCTTACAGAATTCTATACTAATGGGGAAACAACAACAGTGAACTAACAGGAGGTTGCAATATGTCAACAAATGATGTCAAAATAAAACTTTTGCAGAAATAAAAAGTGCTAAGTTCAGATGTTTGTTTTTAACCACTTTAGGACAAACTACGTATAAAACATATTGCTCCTCGGTGTGTTGCACGCCCTTCCTGGCCTCAAAGAGTGAAGAGTAATTCATGTTGGCTCTATTGGACCTGATGTATAAAAACAAAGCGATGCAAACCAACTGCACTCTCGGGGACAAATAAAGAATTCCATTTATTTAACCCTTTCAGTCCCAGGTTTGTATTCAGTGAGTTGGGATACCTTTCTGGCACTGAAATGGTTACAATCCAATAGTTTGACACCACTGAAAATCAATTCAAATCAATATATGTAAAAATCATTCTCTTTATTAAAGTACCTTGTTTAAAATCCCAAATTATGCAAAGTAGAAACTAACTGTATAACTGACTTACCTATTTGGGCGGGGTACATGCAGCAGGTGTTACAGCTGCTTGATCAGCACTTTTCACGTGTAAGAATGCTTACTCGGGCTCAATGAGTCGGCCTCGTTTTATTCTTTAGCTTTAAAGCAGAACTTTCAGATAATAGCAAGTCGCCATGCGTTCATTAAATTCATGGTGACTAGCTTGAAGATAGATGTCTTACCATAAAAAAAAAAAACGTGTGTCTAAAGGAATCTGTCCCGTTTGGAGACCGGAACTGAGGCTAGAGCTCAGACATCTAGTCTGTGCGCATGCTCCGTCAGTCCCAGTCTCCATAGAGTAGACTGCTTTGCCACCATATGGTCAACGGAAGGGACTGACAGCGCAGGCTCACAGACCTACTAATCTGCCAGTCAGTCCCGAAACGGAACAAATTCCTATAGACACGTTTATTTTTTTACGGTAAGACATCTATTTTCAAGCTAGTCGCCATGCATTTAATGAATGCATGGAGACTGGCTATTATCTGAAAGTTCTGCTTTAATGGACCAATCACTGTTAGAAGATTGAAACTAAAGCGGAAGAAGTGCTACTTCAGAAAAATGTCTCCACCTCTCATCTCTGGCATGTAACGAAGTTTCAGTGTTACAAAATAACCTCATAGCCACTACAAACAAGCAGCAAATCATTATCCATTAAAGCCAATCCTGCGTAGCCAAACAATTTAAACTATTGAAAAATATTCCAGTGACCAACTAATGGTACATCCCACAACTATTTGCTTTATAATGATTGAATAGGTGCCAGTTCAAACTGAACAGCCAATTCAAACTGAAAAGCCATGTACAAGTGATAGTGTGCATAAATCGGGAACCAGTCACAAAGGGGTTCTTTATTTATGTGGACTTGTGTTTTATTAACCAAGCATTTGGGGTGTATTAGAACACCTCCATATAACTCCAGTAAGCTTCAAACCAAGGCTTATATTCCACCTCAAATATTATAATTTGAAACTGGTGTCAATGTACTGGAAATCGACTATCTTCACATTTCAATGCATGACCTAAGTGATCATAAAACACGGCAGCTTCAATACAAAACTCTCCTTGAATCGGTGTTGATTCCAAATTAAATGAATGACCGCCTGTAAAGTGGCATCACACATACCAAAAAACGAGAACCCAATTAAAATAGAGAAGTACTGCCATAACATTACTGCTGCACTCCTCCAAAATGCATTATTGAGTGATATGAACCTGAATAAAAGGGAAAAAGAACAATTAAAGTTTAAAAGCATGTACTTACAGTCTATAAATATCAAAGAAGGAAAACGCAAACATATTAAAGAGACGTCACTTAATAATCATAAGAAGAGGTTTGTACATTAGAGACACTTCAGGCCTTTGAGAGCCAGAGGGGAACGCAACGCAGAGCAATGCGTTGTGTTCTCCTCTGGCACTCAAAGGGTTAATGAATCAAATTATGATAATATTGCATAATGCCCTTTCATTGAAGCTGTGTGCTCACTTCTTATTCCTAGCACCTTTATGATCTTATTTGTGGGTAGCCAAGCCCCTTAGAAGGAATACATTACCATTTAACATTTAAAGTGGACCTGTTACCTTGAATTTAAGTTTGCATATTTGAAAACTTAAAGGAGCAGTAGGCTCTTAGTAAGAAGACCTATATTTTATAGAGCTTTTCTTGCTGATTAAAACAAGGGTGCTCCCACTACTGTCAGTTGATGTCTTAAAATATTATACTAGTAGATGATCAGGAAGTGAATTTCTCCAGTCCCTTTATCAGTTTTGTTGCATATCGCTATACTTTTTCCAGTTCAATAAAGTCTCTTTAAAAAACTTGTGCCCAAAACTATACTCCATATTCTAAGTGAGGCCTAACCAAGGATTTATATAAAGATAGAATTATATTCTCACCCTGTGCATCTATACCCTTTTTTATACAGGATAGTACCCTATTGGCTCTTGCAGCAGCAGCTGAGTGACTGCACACTTCTGTGAAGTTTATTGTCTATAAGTTCTCCTAAAACTTTCTTTAATGAGGATTCCCCAAGTAGTTTCCCATTTCATGTACATGTAGAATGTTTGTTTCTGCAGCCCAAATGCATGACCTCACATTTATCTATATTAAATCTTATCTGACACTTTTCTGCCTATTCACTCAGTTTATCAACATTTTTCTGCAGAGAAAAAACATCCTGCTCTCTATGTATTTCCTTACACCGCTTGTAAGAAGCATTGGGCCCAGGACTGAATCCTGTGGCACCCCGCATATAACTCTAGTCCAGCTTGAAAAGGTTCCATTTATAACAACTCTCTGCCAGCTATCATTTAACCAGTTCTATATCCATGTACAGATATCCTCTCACCTGTAATGTATGTAGTAACCTATTGTGAGGCACAGTAGATCTAGTCTTCATAAAACCATGCTGACTTCTAGCAATAATGTTGTTGATCATCACATAGTCCTGAATATTATCAGTTAGTAACCCTTCTAATATCTTACTCACAGGTACATAATTTCCTGGGTACTACATCTGCTTTCTTACAATTACAAGGCACTATGACTGATGATCGTTAATTAATAAATAATAAGTATAATGGCCTTTCTATTACTGAACTAAGGTGCTTAAAGGGATAGTAATACTTCATTTTAACTTTATTTTATTTTGTAGGCATTAAAAAAACATGAAGAACGATATAAGTCTTATATCTCAAACCTTCATGGTTTAAGAGATATTCACAAGCAAAGTTATCCCTCCCGCCCCTTTTGCCTAGTGTAAGCCATCTCTTCTCAGATGTGGAATGCAGTCCATAGACCAGACAGATAACAGAAGGGGACACTCTTATTCCAATGAAAACAATGAAATCCCTGCCCCTCTTGACAAGCTTTTCAGGTTTTTCCCTAATCTTAATTGAAGATTGTCCCTCTCTGCAATCTACCTGGGCACCTCACTTCTGCTCTGGGTGAGCAGTGTGACATCAGTAAAAGGGTGGGAGGGGGATACTTTGCTTGTGAATATCTCTTAAACCATACAGGTTTGAGAGATAAGACTTATATCATTCTTCATATTTTTTAATGCCTACAAAATAAAATAAAGTTAAAACGAAGTATTACTATCCCTTTAAGTACCCTTGGGTGTATGCCATCAGGTCCAGGTGCTTTATTCACTGTAACATTTTTCTGTCTCTTTTGGGCTTTGTCCTCAGTAAGTCATGTACATGATGGAGAAAATTCTGTGTTTCTCTCTGTTATCAATAGTCTGCCATTGTTGCTTCCATTGTATACACAGATGAAAAGAATGTGTTTAAGGTGTTAGCTATAACCTGATCCATACAAACTAATTCACATCTCTCAGTTTTAAGAGGACCAATATTGACCATAATCTTTTTTGCCATTTATATACTTGTAGAATTGTTTAGAATTATGCATTCCTTTCTTTTGCATTAATTTTGTCATTTTCAATTTTAGGAAGCCTAATTGCTTCTTTGTAGATTCTATTATATCATTTCTATTTGTTAAATGATGAATCAGACACTTCCAACTTAAACAGTTTAAAATCCTGCTTCATATTTCTCATTTCCCTGCAAGTCTGTTTATTAAGCCACATTGGTCTTAATTTGCTCTCTTATATTTATTACCAAGTAGTATACATTGATGCTGCTATTTACCTAAGATAATTTTAAACAAATTCCATTTTTCTTATGCATTTTTTCTTTGAAGAGTATTGAATGCACTTTAATGTTGCTTTTAGCATTGTAAAATTAGTCTTTTTAAAATTTGTTTTGGATAAACCTTTGTTAATGGGTTTCTCATAACAAATATCAAAGGACACCATATTGTGGTCACTGCTGCCTAAATGTTCCCTTACCTGTATATTGTTTAACATTTGAGAATTGTTTTAGACAACTAGGTACAGAAAGGCCTCTTTTCTAGTTGTCTCCTCTACTAGTTAGGATATGAAATTGTGATTAACCCGTTAAGGACCCATGACGTGCCAGGGCCCCATTACCGCCATGGGTCCTTAAGGGATGTGTGTACCCAGGATGGTACTGGCACGTCATGGGTTACATCGTAGCAGCACACCTCAGTGAGCACTGCTATCATGCTGGGGAGGCTGAAACTGTGGACAGGAGCGCTCCTTTTCAGTCATTCCCCATTTTGCTGGTACATGTGATCACTACTACAGAGGTCACATGTACTGGCTTTTTCATTTACAAAGGCAATGTGTTTTACACATTGCCTCTGTGACTGTTCTCTGCCTCTCCCTTACTATGAGAGTAAAGGAGAGAGACGTAGAGAACAGACAAAAAATTAAACAGAAAGAGGCAAATGTTGGAGGTATTAACCTCTTCACTGCTGGTTCTGGGAGCAGGATGAATGTAGGTCCATTTATGACCTACTGAATGTAACTTTTTTTTTGTTAATAAAGTTGAGCAAGACCAAAGTATTCTCCAACACAGACTAATTTATAAACACATCTACTGAAGTTTAAACAAACGTTAATGGGAGCTGATGTGGAGCAATGTAACACACTTATACACACCACACCACACAATCATATCTCCAAAAAAGTGGAAAATCAGGGAGGGAGAGAGGGACGTGGGGATTTTCACCCCAGAGGGTCAGTGCTCCCCTAAAACTGCATATTTTGTAGGTATGAATGACCGGTCATACCTTTCATGCAGTAAAAAAGTAACCCATTAGGCAAGAGTTATCTTAAGAGAACCAATAAAAATAGTTTTTTTTATCGTTTTATTTTTTATAAGCTAAATAGTGGGTTATCCATATAAGTGTGCTATCAAAAGAAAGCCCTACTTGTGTGTGAAAACACTGTATATAATTTGTGTGGCTGGAATAAAAGACTTAGAGGGAAAATACTGTTGAACATAGTCAAAAAGGTCAAAATTGCTCCACTCCAGAACCACCTCCAGATTTTCCCAGTCTTTAAGACAGTGGTTCTCAACTCCTGCCCTCAGGACCCACTAACAGGCCAGGACTTAGGGATTTCTCTGCTAGAGCACAGGTGTGGTGATCAGAGGCTCATTCACATTCATTAACTCACCTGTTCTCTGACAAAGAAATCATCAAATCCTGGCCTGTTACTGGGTCCTGAGGACAGGAGTTGAGAACCACTGCCTTAAGAGGTTAAGCATTTTTCTAAAATTGGAGCATATATCTATGTGCTCCAGACTTTCAACCAGATTGGACAGTTTTTGTCAACCAGATCAGCTTATATAGTGGCACCTTCATTTTCAAACCCAAATCTTTTCTTTCCTGTTGAAGCTCTTCAATGAGTTCTTGTGGTTCTTCAGGCCTACTGGTAAAGAGTATGATATCGACTGCAAAACATAAGTAAGTAGTCTCCATTGATCTTAGTCCTTTTTTGTCCCAATCCAGTTTGAGTACAATTTCTTCTAAACAAGCAGAAAATAGTTTATGGGGAGATTGTGTCTCCATGTCAGACCACTTTTTCTATGGTGATCTAGATTTTAACATTGTTAACCTCTATTGATGCAGTTGCATTTTCATATATTGATTGGAATATAGTTATGTAAGGTCTATCTATTCCTTGGTTTATCAAGGCATCAATTATTGCTTGCTTTTTCACTGAGTCAAAGGCCTTTTCATAGTCAATGGAGGCTATGCGTAATGGAAGGTTGTATTCATTATATTGCTCAGTAATTTGTTGCAGTCTGAATATGGTTCATTTTACTGAAACCAGTCCTGAAGCCTGTTTGCTCTTTAGGTTGTGCAACGTTAAGTATTGTGTCCATTCTTCTTGATACTAGCTTTTTGAAAACTTTGCAGACCACTGGCAATAGGCTTATTGGTCGGTAGTTTTTAGATCCACCTTACCTTTTTTCCTTTTTTGTGCAGTAGGATGAATTCTTCATTTTTCTTCAGTTCTATCTCAAAATTCTTATGATTTGTCAATAGCTGGCTAGTGTTAATCGTCATGTTTATTGACTTCATTTTCTTTCTTTCTTTCTTGAAGTGAAGTTTGATTTTTCCTCTCAGTAGATGATGGTCACTTCCAAAGTTAAAAAAGATTTCAGACTGAGCAATCAAGGAATATCATTTTGTTATTTGGAAGCAATTTCACTTTTATTACCATTAGAGTTTCTCCATGTCCATTTTCTCTGGGTCTTTTTCCTGTAAAATGAATTTATGATGTACAAATTTTGTTCTTCTGCAAATTGGATCAGGTGGTTACCTCTATCGGATCTGTTACAGTTCCATATGGTCTGATTGTTTTTCCACCATTTTGGATCTTACCAATTCTTGCATTGAAATCTCCCATTATACGTTTATAGTAGTAATTGTCCTGTTTGTAGAGGCATAATAAATCATCATAAAATTCTTCAGTTTCATCATCACTGCGGCTAGTTGTAGGGGCTTAAACTTGAATAATTTGAAGAACATTGCGGCTGTTTAATTTGATAGCACACAAAATGATTCTTTCAGAAATACTTTCAACTTTTATGACTGAGTTTGTTAACCCCATCCCAACAATTGACTTACCAGGTACGTCCCACAAAAACTGTCACTTAGTGACAGAGGACGTACCTGGTAAGTCCCGGAAGTCCAGGTCTCTGTGCGGCTGCACGCCGATCGGGGACTCCAGAATCGTTTAAAAAAAAAAAAAAAAAAAAAAAAAAAAATGTTAGTTGGGCGTTAAGGTGACAGACGCGGCTGTTACTAAGGGGTTAATCAAGAATCCGATTCCTCCACATCATCCATCATTGGTTCCTTTATAGTATAGCCAATGTCCATCTTCTAATTTGACTAAATCTTCATCTTTTTTATGAGTCTCAACATAAGCCGATAATGTCCCAGTTGATGTGTCATGGTTTTTGATGAACACTCAGACAGGGTGGTAAGGTTAGAATGACTTTATTAGAACAAGAGCATACAAGAAATCAGGCCCTGAGGCCCACAAGGCAAGTGAACAGATATATATATATATATACAATAGGAGACCACCTGCAGAACCAGAGTAGGAGGACTGGAACAGCAGAATACAAGCAGGTAGTGCAGATTCTGGCAGAATCAGAGAGGTTGGAGGTAACCCGTTCTAGAGCTGACCATAGGTGAGCGTACACCGGACGTGCACGTGGAACAGGACTGACACAACCCAGATGCCTGGGCACCAGGCCAGGAGGAGCGAGGCAACACTGACCCAGACTGTATGATATGCTAACGAGGCAACACTGACCCAGGCTCAGATCACAAATACTGTGCAACCGTGGAATGGCAACACTACCCTATGGAAGGGTAACGGAGACCAAGGCAGCTGCTAGAGACAGACCCTAGAACGCTATGGGTGGATCGAGGCAACAATAGGAAACTGTAACGCAACCAGTGACCACTTCAATCTACAGTATGGTACGTATGGCTCTAGCTTGAGGATACTGTAGTGAACAGTATATGCCCGTACCTGGACTCTCCAGGTACCCACAGGGTTAATGGTCAACACCCAGAGACTACTGACAACTCCCAGAGGGAGTGAGCACAGTGGTAAAGGTAGGGAGGCCACAAAGAGAGAGATCAGAGTAACACAGGCAGTGTAAGAACACTGTACCGGTACTTTGAATGTGCACACCGCCAGCAGCGGTTATGGGAGCAGCATAAGCCCAAGCTTAGCCTTTGGTCGACAAAGAATAGCGCCACACGCCGCACCACTATAAGTAATACAAGGCCCAGTATCACGATGACCACCAGGGGTCGCACAGGGCACAATCAGCCACGGTTGGTACTGGTGCCGGTAAACCGACAACAGGAGACAGCAACGGAGCGGAACAGCGCCACCAGCGGTCAGCAATGGAGCGGGTCCTATAGCCAGATACAGTCAGCAACGGAGCGGGTTCTTCAGCCAGAAGCAATCAGCAACGAAGCAGGTTCACAGCTGGATACGGTCAGCAACGGAGCGGATTCTTAAGCCAGATACAGTCAGCAACAGAGCGGGTTCTTCAGCTAGATATGGTCAGCAACGGAGTTTGTTCTTCAGCCAGATACAGTCAGCAATGGAGCAGGGTTCTCAGCCAGATCCGGTCAGCAATGGAGCGGGTTCTCAGCCAGGATACAATCAGCAACTGAGCGTAGCAACAGGAACTCAGGAACAAACTCGTAGTCAGGCAGGCCAGGTCATACACGAATCAACATAAGCGCAGAATAGACTCATGGACTCGTACATCACGAAAGGGCGCCTAAGGGAGGATATCCCAGGGTATATAAAGGCAAGCCCTAGTGGTAGCAATCAAGGCCAGCCAATCAGAACACAGCAGAGAATCTTAATGTCGCCGCTCAGCACCGGAAGCACGGGCACCGTGATATGATGTTATTTAGTTCTTCTAAGAGTGAAACAGTACTCATAGATTGAATGATAAGTGTCCCTATGTCTAAAGACCAAAGGCAACCTGATAGAACCTGGTAATTCTTAGCACACTCTGTCATTGAGCTTGTCTTCCTGCTGCAATAGGAAGCAGCTCGCAAGCCTCCAGGGAATGAGGGCTATTGTTTTTGTTGTGAAGCCATGCTGAGGGATTGGTCCGTTATCTGCCACGCTGGTCCAGTGCAGATTGTCAGATTTGGGATCTATTTAGTCTGGTGTTTTAGCTTTGATCTGCCCACTTTGGTTGACCCTGTCAGGAGTAAATGCTGCCAGTGGTATAGTTCTTGGCTTCATTGACACATGCAAACATTCCTGCCATGATATGGCATTGACAATTGGAATAATATATCTGCATCTATATATAAAATCAGTGATTATGTATCTATCTTTTTCTACAGCTAACTTTCTCAAAACAATCCTTTGGGAACACTAACAGGCTAGGACTTGAGGTTTTCACAGCTTGAGCACAGGTAAATGAATCAAAATGACTGAACCTCAACTATTTTCAAGCTGGGAAATCCTCAAATCCAGGCCTGTGAATCGCTGAACACAAGTTTAAGAATCACAGTTCTAACGCAAATGTTACTAACCAATCCTCAGGGACTACTAACGAGCAAGCATTTCTCTGCTTGAGCACTGGTGGGTGAATCAAAGTCACTGAACCACTGATTAACTCAGGGAAATCTTCATGTTCTACCAAATATCATTATATCCGTCTATTTGGAATTTCTGATATATTTTGAAACACAGCGGACATATTTCAGTAGAAATGCTTCCCTTTTGTGTTTGTCTCATCCTGTTTCCAGAGAGCTTTCTGCTCAGTGCACCATGAAATCAGGATAGTGATAAAATGTAACACTATCCTTACAGCACTGAATGCTCTGTAGTCATAGTTGTTTTGCACAGTATCATTATACTTTCTTTCAGAGAGGGCGACAAAAAACCTCTCTGACAATATATCTAGGGAGCTCTCTGTCAAGGACTTAAGTGTAAAAAGTAGTTGAAGATGGGGGGGAAATTAATTTAGGGTACTTGTTTTGGGTTACAGTTAGCTTGCCCAAGATTTAATACACTTTCCTTTTCAATATAGGGTTCTAGACTTGCTTCTCTGCCTACTTACAAAATGCATCCCTAGATTCAGCATGTGCTTGGGATACACCACACAAAGAGGTACCTAGTTCCGAAGTGCACACCTCTGAATCACTGGTGTGAATGAACTGTGGGTGGCTGTGGGGGTTTGTACACAATGATGTGTAGTTCTGGGACAGGAGCCACGGCAGCTTCAAATCCCATGCATATATTTGCAGGTTAGTGTTGCTCCCGAACTCCGTCTAATAGGTGGAGAGCAGAAGCAACATTACTTTGCAAATACATGCGTGAGATTTGGCAGCCAACACTAAGTTTAGGAAATGTGTATACTTGGCTGTTTTTTTTTTAACTTATTATGGCTACCTGAACAAGTACAACATTTTTCTCTCAGGTGTTCTTTAGAGAGCAAGGAATAATCAGGTCATGTAGTAACAGAGACTGTCCACTTGATGGCACCAAATACCTATATATATATATATATATATATAGAGAGAGAGAGAGAGAGAGAGAGAGAGAGAGAGAGAGAGAGAGAGAGAGAGAGAGAGAGAGAGAAGAGTTTTAGAAATGCTTCCTTGGTTCCTTGTGGTGCATAAGGACCTACATATTTACTAAAATAAAGAGTAATTGATATTATTGTAAAAGGTACGAAATAGATTGCATACATGTGCATTATTGTAATTTAATGTATCCTTCCCACAATATCTGTTTTCTATTTAGGTGATGTGCAACGGCCGGCATTCCTACCAGCCTTTCTCCTGGAGTTGCCATCTCAACCCTTTAACCCACTGGTGGACAACTTGAGGCCCTCCAGGACTACAACTCCCATCAACCCTATTGAGGCAATGGGAATAGTAGTCCCGATGAACAGCTGGAGGGCCTCTAGAGTGTGTGTTTGTGCGTGTGGCACAGTATGTCATGTTGTACATGTTGTCTGTCTTTACTTGTCTTGATTCAGTGGTGTTGCTAGGTACCAAAATGATCTGGGGCTAGAGCCCATGGGAAAATTCAACAGCGTGCCCACTAACAACAGTAGCAACGATAACGTGCACACATGCATACTTACATTTATGGAGTACATATATGGAGCCTCAAATTATACCACAGAACTTACAATTGTAATGAAGCTGCACTAGTAATACCACAGAGCTTACAACTGAAAGGAAGTTACGCTAGTGATACCATAGAGCTTATAACTGAAATGGAGCTACGCTAGTGATATTGCACAACTTACAATTCAAATTAAGCTACACTAGTGATACTGCAGAGTTTACAAATGAAATTGAGCTAAACTAATGATACCACAGAGCTTACCATTCAAATAGCACTACTCTACTTATACCACAGAACCACACATATTGACCCCCAGCCTTGTCCCACTGCACCTGTAGCCATAATTCCCTACACACTCTCCCAAAGATTGTACCCCTCGCTTAACTCTTTAAGTTCCCCAAGCTGAGCAGACACATATGAGAAAGGCAGTTATTTACTTTTAAATAACTGCCTTTCTAATATGGATCTGCTCAGCTTAAGGATCTTAAAGAGTTAAGGGAAGAGTACAATCTGTGGGACAGTATGTAGGGAATTATGACTACTGGTGCAGTGGGACAAGGCTGGGGTCAATATGTGTGGTTCTGTGGTATACACAGAAGAGAATGAATAATAAAGGAAGATGTACATAAGGTAGGGGTTTCAACTGATCACAAGCAGTATTAACCCTATAAGGACCAGATAGGAGTGCAACTCATTGCAAAGCAAAATGCCATCAACAAGCCACTTCTCTCAACTGATGGTATAATTTTCAAGCAAATGCTAATCACTAAATGGGTCATTTGTTGGACTAAAAACATGCAGGACCAGGCTGCCCACATAATTTATTGTAGAATGTACTGTATATTACATAGAAGGATTGACTGACACTGTATAAACTTGCTCCATGAGACATTCTGAAGAAGACCATAACATCAGCACAACACAGCGGTGTATGTACAAGTAAAATCATACGTGGGAACTTTCCTATTTGGACTCACCGGAGAGGGCAGGACTAAATGATAAGAATATTGTCAAAGCTGGCAGGATTAACAGGACTATAGGGCTAAACAGAACACTGAAGTACAGCTGATTGTGTAACACATAGACAGCGTTACTGAACACCCCCCACCCAAAAAAAGAAAAAAGAAGTGGACTTTAATAAACAAACTATCTATGGTGACCACATGTCCTGAATTGCCTGGGACAGCCCTGGATTTTAAGTATGTGTCCCATGTCCTGGGAAGCCCCATTTTGGGAAATACAAAGTCCTGAAATGAAGACTCCAGAGCATAGTGTTCTCAAGTAGAAGGAGAACTGCCCTTTGCCTACTGTAACAGGAAGTAATGCCTCTGCTGGGCTACAAGAAAATGGCTTCTAGACAGAGCTGTAAACACTAAAGAGAGAACTGAGCTTTGATCCTGACAAAAAACAGGAGCTGCAGTGCAGTATTGTTATAGTGTAATACTAGTATAAGACTTTGGGAGTGGTGTACATTATCTTGTAGCCCACCACAGGCAACGCTTTCTGTCACAGAGGTCAATGGGCAGTTTCCCCTCTAGTATTTAGAACTCCATGGTGCGGCCTTCTCTCCGCAGTGTCCCTGAATGGTAGAAATTAAACATGGTCACCCTAGAAATATCTGCACTGTATCATTGTAAACATTGCCCAAATAAACATTTGGCTGAAATAGGTGCTCTGAAGTGCTTTGGAGATGTCTCTAGCACCTTTTACCTAGTGTAAGCCACCTCCCCTTAGATGTGGAATCTGGTCCTGGACCGGACAGCACTCAGCAAGGGACAATCTTCTCACTGTGTGCATAAGGAAAACCGTGCCCCTCTTGACAGGATTTTCCTTATGTTTACTGAAGACTGTCTTTCTGTGCGATCCAACTGGACACCACCTTTCTGCTCTGAGGTGAGCAGTGTTACATCAGTAAAAGGGGTGGGAGGGGGATACTTTATCATTCAATTACTCTTGAACTACAACTCTGACAGAACTGAAATAACACTCCCCAAGGCCCAAATACTATGAAAATCTTAATCTGAGCTGCTTTTATTGTGAAACATTACTATCCCTTTAATGAATAGCTGTGAGCCAGCTCTCCCCGAGCATTTACATACTGTGTATTATTACTGGAACAGCCCCAGCTTGGGGCTCAAAACCACTCAGCAATGCATTGCATAACCGTCTTGCCCTCAAAGGATTACCAACATAGAAAATGCAGAAGTAATTCACTCTCTCATTTTTGCCTTGTGACTCATGGTGAGCTCCCCGTGTTGACACCTTCCTTCTTGCTTCTTTGGAGCGCTTGCTCTCTGTCACATGAAGAGAAAGTCATAGTGCACATACATAGTTGTGGTGGTAAAGCAAGAGACGGACTGGCAGTCCCCATCTCCCAAATTAACAGGCAGAAGTGTGAAGCCAATGACAGAGGAGATGCCCATATGTGGGCTTCCTCCATAAGCTCCCTACTACCTGAAAGCAGGAGTGGAACCAGTCTTGGGCTATCAGTTGAAAAAGTATGCGGTGGGGACTGCTCACAAAAACATTCGGGGATTCAGCCCCCTTAGCCCTCCCAGCAACACCCCTGTCTTGAATATACAATGTATTATTATCTGATATGAAAACTCCCAGTCTTACACTACTGCAGTTGAGCAATATGTCTATTTATAAACTCTTTGAGAGCTGGAACATCTGTACAAGTAAGCATCACAAGCATCAGCTCAATCATCTTTGGCATCACTGCTTCCAAGTCCAACCTTCACCCAGTCACACTCACTATTATTGGCTAAGCAGCAACACAGGTCAACAACAGCTATGAGTTCTTCTGCTTCTGTCTAAACTACAGTGCCACTACCATCTACTTCTAGTACTATTGCAACATCTAGCCTCAGTAGTAGTAGTAGTAATAGTAATAATAGTAGTAGTGGTAGTAGTAATCCTGCAGGAACCCCTCAGTCTATAAAATCTACAGTATGGAGATACTTCACTCATGATCAGAGCTAAACATGTTTATATCTGTTGCCTATGTAAAAAAAACATGTGAGCAAGGGGAACGCAGTATCACATCTACGCATATTATTATTGAGATCCAACCTGAATAACAACCATAGGTAGGGTTGCCACCCAGCCGGTATTTTACCGGCAGGCCGGTAAAAAAAGTGGCTTCTTTCCAATGTTAAGTCTATTGAGGGAATACCTTGGCCGGTATTTTTTTGAAGAAAAGGTGGCAACCCTAACCATAGGTCTGACTGGGAGACACTCCAGTAGCATGTCAGAGGTGCAACAGCTTGCAACAGCAGACATATTCCTAAACATGTACATGGTAGTGTTGTAGATATCTCAGAGAGTGGGACTACACTTTCCTCAGTAACAATATCACCCATTTCTCTTATTGCTGTTGTACAAATGCAAATCATAGACAAAGATGACTCTGAGTTGGAGGTAACAATCCACTGGGATTGAAGATGGTGACCACTTGCCGTGTTTTTAAAACAATTAAGTTACAGACTTCTGTGCTGCCAACCCACACTTACTGAGTTTTTTGAAGCAAAAAAGCACCAACATAATCTAGAAGTACACCTATGGAATGTTGGAGGCTGATATTCTGGCCTATTCTTTTATTGAAATTAGAGGTTTTAAAGAACTGATGTCATGGTTAAGCCCCAATGGCATATCCCAAGCTTCATTTATTTGCAAACTATAGTTGTGCCTGAGTTGTACAAGGAGGACAAGTGAGCACCTTACCTGATAGCTGGGAATGCAGTTGACAGGAGTCCAGATAGCAGTTATTTTGATGGAATAACCAGGCCAGCAACATCTATATAACAGCTGGTGTTAGACTACAACCATTATAGTCCTCAGCCAGCCATTTGCTGGCTAAGGATGATAACATTTGTAGTTCAAAGCCAGCTGGTGAGTCAAAGGTTGCTCCCCCCAGTGTGAGTACTGAATATTCCTTGTCCCTCCCCTTCCTCATGTTCCTTGACTTGTCCTAGAGGAAGAGAAATCTGGAATGCCAAGCATGTCAGCTAAGGGAAAACTGTAAACATCTCTAGATTTGATAATATTGTCCATTACTGGCCTAAACAGCCCATCTGTTTGATTTGTAAACAATGCTTAACCCTTTGTGTGGCAGAGGTGTACGCAACGCATTGCGTACCCCTCTGGCACTCAAACAGTTAATGTGAGGCTGACTGACCCAGGAACGTATATATAATGTATATTAATGAACACACTGTACACACAGGAGTGTATATATCATGTATATTAATCTATATAGTGTAAAAACACAGGAGTATGTATAATGTATATTAATGTACACACTGTACACACACAAGTATATAAAGTCTCATTACTTAACTTATGTCTCCTCAGGAGACACACACACACACCCAGCGTTGGCAGTAAAGAGGGTATATAGAAATCTCCTCCATAATGCCAAAGCTGGCGATAAAGGGTGTGTGTGATTTAGATAGGAGTGGGCAGGGTTTACCCTCCCCCAACTTCCTGCTCAACCAGAAAAGAAATATGGCCCACACACACACACACACACATATATACTGTGACACACATACATACATACATACACACATTGTCACTCACTTTGACTCCCAGTGGCCTCAGCTGGACCTGTAGTACAGCCACTGAAGGAAAGCTGCAGTACCAGGGGAACACAATGGCACTCAAAGGGCTAAGGTAAGCCCTCATTGCTCAGTTATTTCATGAGTGTCAACATTTGCCATGCAACAGAAAGGACAGGTAGCCATCAGCAACACACTTAACCCCAGGGCCGGCCCAAGACATTGTGCTACCTGGGTCCAAGGATGAAATGCTGCCCCCTCAAAAAACCACGCCCACCAAAACACGCCTACATCCACGTGAAAGCCTAGCCTCCAATTTCTAAGTTCAGTTCACCACACTGAGCACATACAGTTAAAAATTAATCAATATTAATTAATGTCAATGCTAAAAGCATGTTTTATGAATGTCGTCTTCAGATTTGTGAAATTTAGTAAAATAGACACTCGGAAGAAATTCATAAAACATGCTTTTGTCTTTGATTGACAACATTAAGGGTTAATAGCAACTGTTTAAAATATAACAATATGTGCTTAGTGAGCTTAGAATTTCAAAAAGTATGACATTCTAAGTTCAGTGAGCGCATATGGTTCTATTAGAAATGGAAGTTATTACCTTTCTGCTGATTTTTTCTGATTTACATCATGAGGCATGTGATAAACTGCAAGTAATGCAGTCTGAATACAAATTAAAGGGGAACTACCACCCCACAAAAACTTTATCTGAATCCAGTCCCCATCTGGGGACTAGCTGCTTAGTAGCGCTAGTCACCAGAATTATTACCTGGTTTAACTGATTTTAAACTTGTTCCGATGCTGACAGTAGCAGGAAGCATGGACGTCACTATGGCAAGATGTCCGTGCTTCCTGCTACTGTCAGCATCGGAACAAGTTTAAAATCTTTTAAACCAGGTAATAATTCTGGCGACTAGCGCTACTAAGCAGCTAGTCGCCAGATGGGGACTGGATTAAGATAAAGATTTTGTGGGGTGGAAGTTCCCCTTTAAGTGAACTAATCTGAAATTTTAACAAAGAGATCCCAAAAGTATACATAAATACTTATCATCAAACAAATGCAAAAACACAACGAGATGTGGCTCAAACCATATCACTCCTCAGAACCAGCATCCATCCCAATGCGTGTTGCCTAAACCACCTAGGGCAGGATTTCAAATTAGTTCACTTATTTTGTATTCATTTGAGACTGTGTATTACCATACCTCCCAAGTGTCCCTCTTTAGGAGGGACAACCCTCTTTTAGACTCAAATCCCTCTGTCCCTCTTTCCCAACCCAATGTCCCTCTTTCTAGGAGATCAGACTGTGTGGTGTGTATATAAGTGTATCACATTGCTCCACAGCAATACAACTCACATTAATGCTTGTTTAAACGTCAGTAAATGTATTTATAAATTAGTCTGTGTAAATAAAATACTTTGATCTTGTTATAAGTCATTTATTAGGTTACACAAAGAGGTGTCAATAGGTTATGAAATAGCCTAAAAATTATCAGTAGCGCCCTACCCACCAGCCACGCCCCCAGCAACACCCCCTAAAACACAAGTGTCCCTCTTTGGCAATTTGAAAATGTTGGGAGGTATGTATTACTTGCAGTTTGTCACAAGGTCAATGTATGGGTTTACATGAGTACCTTTCTATGTCTGTGACTTACAGTTTTCTATATGTTCACGATCTGTCTTTCAATATAAAAACGATTGCTCTCAGTGAGATCATATAATAGGAAGTTACTATTATTATTCTTATACCTACCAAGGACAATATATTGTTTGGCCCTACATGCCCCCTGCAGATATGTTTTATTGAGTGCTAAATTCTTTTTGATATGTGTAATAAAACTTGTTTATTTTTTATATACATTTTTGGGTTGTATGACTCATTCATGAGCTTGCCTTTTCTTAGGGATTTCTCTTTTTTCCCCTTTTGTAGTCTATGCCATTTTTCACTGTGGACACACAGACTCTTAACCTCTTCAGTGCCAGAGAGGTGCGCAATGCTTTGCGTACCCCTCTGGCAATGAAAGGGTTAAAACCGAGGACGATTGGCTTTGTGTTTTTGCGTTGCACACTTGCCAGCAACACTGGTCTGAGGTGAATGCTGCCACCCGCTCTTCCTGCTTCTCCTGCTCTGCCCGCTCCTTATGAAATGCCTCGGAGCCTATTCAATTGGATGAGCCTGCTCACTCCCAAGCGTCCACAGATCAATTGTGTGGTTTTTTTTTTTTTACAAAATCCGCAGCATAACCTCTATGTGTGGGGACATGGCAGTGTGCCACCATACTGGCCTCTGCGTGCCAGGGGTGGCACACGTGTGATAGGTTCGCCATCACTGTCCTATCCTGTGCATTGTGCGCAGACCACAAAGGCAACGGGCAGGATCCTGAAATTCACTTAGTGTTTTGGCCAATTGCCGCCCCTCACAAAGTGCCGCCTGAGTCAATGGACCCACCAGGACCCATGTAAGGGCCAGCTCTGCTTATCCCATTATGCCACAGGGCTGTCTATCAACTTTTACCCCTCAGGATAGACCAGCAGTATTTGTTGAAGTGTCCTCAAAACTCTCCTACTGTAAACTTCCCCCTCCCACTTCTCCTCCATCCCCAGCCTATTTCTAACACTTTTTCACTTGTATGTTAAATCCCACCCCTACTTGTGATTAAGCCCCACCCCCTTTTAAATCAAATTGCCTTGTTGATCTCTCCCTGCCAGCACCACATGAGTCCCCTCCAGGGACTCCACAAAACAAAGTTCCCAGGTATGAATACACTTCCCACTGCTATTTATCTCTGACATGACACACCAGTGTATACTGCATGCCTCTCTATACCTTAACCCTTTCAGTGCCAGAGGGGTGCACAACGCATTGCAAAGAAATGCCTTGCAAACCCCTCTGGCAGTCACAGGGTTAACATGCTGGTATAACATTCCTTTTATTTTCTGCAACTTCTTTATACATTAACAGCACTCTATTTAACCCTTTGAGTGCCAGAGAGGTAACTAATGCATTGTACCACAACGCATTGGATGCCTTTCCAGCACTCAAAGGGTTAACTCTGACATGACACACCACTGTATACTGCATGGCACTCTGTGGCTTAACATGCTTGTATAAGTCTCTCTCTCTCTCTAACATAATCTTTTATTTTCTGCTTTCCACTTCTACATGCCAAATACACAGAGAGCCATAATACTGCAATTCTGCCCCAAAGTAAAGAAAATAATAAATACCACTGATTTAACAGTTTCAGGGCCAGACGGAGGATGGCAACACCTTGTGAAGCGATGTCCTCTGCTCCTTTGAGGGCAACATTTGTCTTCTAACTCTGAATGCTGCAGATATTCACTTTGTTACCTACACAGCACTGCAAAGCTCCTACACTAATACCAGGGTGACCACAGCCCACACTTCTACACTCAGAACCTACAGATCCGGGGGACCAGCAAGAGCCGGAACGTCCACACACAGGGGGCAGCTATCACTGTGTCAGTTTTCCCCTCTGTGTGTGTGTATGTCTGTTGCGTGTGTATATGCCTGTTGTGTGCTTGTGTATGTCTGTTTCATGTGTGCATATCTGTTACCCGTGTGTGAGCATGTCTGTTGTGAGCATGTGTGTCTGCGCAGGTCTGTTGCATGTGTGTACATCTCTGTTACATGTGTGTGCACGTGTGCATCTCCAGTGTGTATGTGTGTATTCATGTCTCTGACGCCCACTATGTGTTTGTGTGTGCCTGTGTGTTGAATATGTCTGTGTTTATCAGTGTGTCTGCATTTCAGACACGTACACCAAACGGTCATAACATGACGGGCAACGCCATCCCACATTGCTAGTATATATATTTATATATATATATATATATATATATATATATATATATATATACAGGGTTCAAAATTTCCACTCGCCTCCTCGCATTTGGAAATTGAAGCCCTGTATGAAAATGGCATTCCTGGGCGAGATTTTCATTGCCTACTGAAATGTCGCATATAAGTATGTAGATCCAAGGCATTGTGATCTGTGTTCGCTCTGTCCTGTCATTTTTGTGTCTCTATTATGAGCAGCAGCACCTGAGTTCATCATTACATGGGGGGCGTCATGCCTGGCCACGCGGTGCTTTGTGGACTGGACTAACATGAGAGCACACACTGCTGCCAATACCTGCCTAGCCTAGAAGTGACACGGCAGTGGCACCAGGCAGGAGGAGGAGGATGAGATGATCATAGACTGGCCCTGTTTAAAAATTGAATTAAATGCACAGCACACGCCTGACTGACGGACCAGGCATTCAGTACCAGCAGCCTCAGGAGTCAAAGCTGCCACTTTGGTTTACATTGTGCTCCCCACCTCACTGACCTCTGTGGGGTTAGTCCAGTGATATAGGATGTGACTGATGAGCATAGCGGTACCTGCTAGGATTGGCTTGCCTCTACTTGAGGCAACGTCCATGTGTCCCTTCTCCAGTCTGAGCAGTAGCCAGAGACGCATTGCATTTGGATATCTCTCTGGCATTCCCAGGGTTAAGTGGTATAGGAATTATTTACTTTGGTGTCCAACATTAACTGAGCCAAACCTTGGTGAGTTTTAGTAAATGTTGGTGTACTCACTAAAGCGGCACTATAGTGAGCAGTGAGTGTGTGTGTTTCGGGGGAGGGTGCCCACCACTAAGATCTTAGGGTCAGAGATTTCTGGTCACTGATGGTTCATTACGGATAAGTGAATGTGATTATACTGTTAAACCTTTGGTGCCAGAGGGG
This sequence comes from Rhinophrynus dorsalis, assembly GCA_037306005.1. NCBI lineage: Eukaryota > Metazoa > Chordata > Amphibia > Anura > Rhinophrynidae > Rhinophrynus > Rhinophrynus dorsalis. The sequence continues at coordinate 269,497,952 of CM074718.1, read as the reverse complement.
TGCACAGTGCACTGCTTTGTAATGCAATGGGCACCTCTCTCGCACTCAAAGGATTAAGGATGCACCAGAAAACAAGTTGGAGGGACAGACCTTATAAAGTATTTTGGTCTTGTTCTAAATAATTAATTCAGTTACACAAAGAGGTATCAGCAGGTCATCCAATAACCTAAAAATTCTCTGTAAAGACACGACCACCAGCAATACCACCTAAAACACCGTTGTCCCTCTTTGGCCATGTAAAATGTTGGGAGGTATGACATTCTTCAAATAATTCTTGTAATTGGAGAAACATGAGCGATGTTTATAGCTGGATAACCCCACATGTGTGGTTGCTTTGATATTCACTTTTCATTGCAGACTAAGTTGCATCTAATACCATGCACACATCACAGCACCTTGGATCTACATACTTGTATGAAACCTTTCAGTAGGCAACATGAGAATCTCGCTCTGCCATGCAGTGCAAGAGTCTCATGTCTCCATTTTCATCCTGGCGACATGGTTAACGCGTCATGTGATCACATGCTTTTTTGTGTGCGACCTTTTAAAAGTGAACTGCTTTCCTGTGCCTTCTATGCTTATGACCCCTATTGAAATATTTTATTTGCACAGTTACAGAACCTGAGCTGACACATATAGTTTCCAGGTGAGACAGAACATAAACCTACCACCAGAATGCAGATTGCATAGACTAGCCTGATGTTCAGTGTATGTTTTTATATTACACATGCGTAGCTAACACTTGCTGTATGGAGAGCATACAAACAAGTTGTGCGCATGCTCTGTGTACTGGCCGGGCAGGAACTCGGTTCTGTGTGTCCCCTCTGTTGCTGTGTGTTCTCCTCCCCCTTCCCCTGTAATGTTTAACTGTGCCACCGGGTTCCATGTCCCAGGAGCTAGGTCTGGGTTCTGAACAATGTTGTGCCGATTATGATGAGAAAATGAATACAGCGGCTGCTGACTGCAATCAATAGGAGGAGGATGAAGCTGCTTATTGCACTCGCCCTGATTTCCTATGTAGCTTGTGCCAGATCATCCATTCATTCTGTTTAGTGGAGGGTGTTTTCATGTCAGTGACAGCCACCAGGCATGCCCCTCCTTGCTTTACTATTAGCATATTTTTTACATATATGATGGAGGGCATACGCCCCAAATGACAGTGATATGCTCCATTGCACAACCCTGACGTAGATGTGTGTATAGCATAGGTGAGCAATATGTGGCCTGCTGAGTGGGTTCTCATGTCCCTGCTATTAGGTGCCATCAAGGCATCACGCAACTGTGTATGCTCACTGTAGAAAAAATGCTCAAGGAACTGATGCTGATCTGGAGAGCATAACCATCCTAGTACTTTGGGATCCACATGCTGTGTTGCATTACGCAGCCAGTGAGAGCAGGGCATGACTTGTTTCTGTTGTACAAAGCATCCTTTTGATTCACTCAACCTTCCTTTCTAACTTGACTCCATGAGGCTGATCTCATCAGGTTAAATCATTAGTTGACCAGTGCTTTACAATAATTTTAAAGCTTAATATTGAATAATTATAATTTAGAGTTTATCCTACTGATTAAAAAATGGAAACTACAACTGTTGATAGATGTTTTATTCGCAAGTTATTGCAGCTGGAACTTGATTTTTAGTTAGACGTACCTCTATAGCCTGATCTTTTACAGTGGCACTATTGTTAGACCATCCTATGTCCTTTAAAAGGTTAAGCATTGTGTTGCTTACTATGGCCTTTATGTACAAAGTGTGGCAAATCAACTGTACCAGGTTGTGGGGAGACGTAGAGGTCCTAAAAACATTTTCACATTATTTCAATTAAGCATTTAACTGCTATAATGCTTGAGATGCTAATGTGTGGGTGGGGTTAAAGGCAGGGATATGGGTCGGGTTAAAGGTGGGGATATGGGTGCGGCAAGGTGTGGAAACTTGTGGCGAGTAACTTTTCAGCCCTGGCTAGTAGCTCAGGACTGAAATTTTGAGCCCTGTATATATATATATATATATATATATATATATATATATATATATATATATATATTAATGTATACACTGTACACACAGGATTCTGTATAGAATGTACATTAATGTACACACAGTGTACATTAATATACATTTCTATATACCCTCCTGTGTATACAGTGTGTACATTAATATACATTATACATACACTCCTGTGTCACTGAGCCTCACATTAACCCTCTGAGTGCCAGGGGACTGCACAATGCATTGCAATGTGTTCTGTAACCCTCTGCTACTCAAAAGCTTAAGCATTGCTTAAAAAACAAACGGATGGGCAAAGCGGTCCCACACTGCTAGTATATATCATTTTCTTTTGGAGTTTGTGCGTGGGAATATACTTGTAAATTGTTTCTTCTTCCAGGGAGAGTCCATGGTTTGAAATTACATTTCCAGCCCATATTCTGTATGCTTGTTATTTAAAGGTTAATAGTAGAGTTGTGCGATTCAGTTCGTCCACATTCGGATTTCAGACGAATATGGCTAATTCAGAGCCATTCGGACAATGTCAAAAATCTTAGAGCCATTCGTTTTAAGAACCCGAATCTGAAACATTTCTGGGCAGAATTTCGGTACAAGATTTGGATATTCGGATGACGGTCTCCCCGCGTGCTTGCTATTTTCCCTCCCTCTCTAGTCCAGTTAGCTTCTTTGTACTTTCTGTACCTCTCTAGTCCAATTAGCTTCTTCGTTTCTTGATGGGGTTGGACTAATGACATCATAGATACCCAGACAGCTCCTGCATTTCCTGTTAGAGCGCAATGTGTTTTTGGAGCTTGCAGAGAGAAGAAGCAAACAGAGAGATAGAGAGAGTGACTGTCCAGTTGTTGTGTAGGCAGGCAGCCAGCATTAGTGCCAGTTATTGCCACTGCAAGGGAGAGTCACCTTTGTTCCTGTGTAAAAGCTGAAAATTGAACTTAGGAGTTTGAATAATTTGCAGTGACACAATCTCACACTTGTGTAGGGGCTGGGAAGCCTAGCAGCTCACTGCCAACGCAAGGGGGAATCATCATTGTTTAAAAAATTCAAAATCCAACTTAGGAGTGTATTTGAAAAATTTGCAGAGTGATACCATCTCAGAGCTGTGTAGGGGCTTGGGGGCCTGCTGTCTAACTGCCACCACAAGGGAGACTCATCAGTGTTTAAAAAATTCAAAATCCAACTTAGGAGTGTATTTGAATAATTTACTGAGTGATACCATCTCAGAGCTGTGTAGGGACTGGGGGGCCTGTGTCTAACTGTCACCGCAAGGGAGACTCATCAGTGTTTAAAAAATTCAAAATCCTACTTAGGAGTGTATTTAAAAAATTTGTAGTGTGACACAATCTTACAGCTGTGTACGGACTGGGAGGCCTAGCATCTCACTGCCAATGCAAGGGGGTTCATCATCATTCCAGTGTTATATTTTAAAATTCAACAAGTGTATGTGAAAAATTTGTAGAGAGACACAATCTTACAATTGTGTATGGACTAGGAGGACTAGCAGCTCACTGCCAATGCAAGGGGGAATCATTGAGTCAAAGGCAAGATGACACTTACTTCCAATTCACTCACTGCCTGAAGGGAAGAATCGATAGCGAGGGTGCGTGAGAGGCAAAGGAAAAACATGATGCAGTCACACGAGGCAGGAGAAGATTTCGCAGATGAGCTGGAGGAGTGTGGTGGTCTTCAGTGACTTATCAGTAGCAGCTACAGTAGCACATCATCTTCTTCCAGTGGACAGCTGCTGCTTTTTATGCTGAGGCAATGGACAGATTATGCTTCGGGCAAAACAAACAGCTCCCAATCAGTAGAAAAAGTGTTGAGTTTGAGGTTAAGGCTTACCTTGCAGATCCTTCTTTGCCCCCAAGTACAGATCCCTAGACTTTCTGGGATAACAAGAGGGCTATGTGGCCTACTTTGTCCCTGATAGCTCAAGCTCCAACCACTGAGCTGGTATTTTCTGTTACTGGAAACAGGGCCGAATTTGCCATAAGGCAGAGTAGGCATCTGCCTACAGGCACACCCCACAGAGGGGCGCCTGTCATTGGAATCAATTATTTTTTTTTATTTTATTTTTTAAAATATTTTAATTCACCCTACCCACTGCCTGCCACCCGGTGAGATCCTGCTGTTGCTCTCTCTGTGGCTCTTTAGTAATACAGAGCACTGGGAGATGACATCATCTCCCAGCGCTCTGCATTCCTAAAGAGAAGATTGCGCAGGAGCAACGGGAACTACAGTTCTGTGCAGAAGCAGGCACAGACTTTTCTTGCCACTGGACCACCAGGGAGATAGGAAACAGGGCAATGTGGAGCTGATGGTGCAAATTGGAGCTGATGAGGGCAAGTTGGAGCTGATGGGGTTAATGTGAGGGCAAGTTGGAGCTGATGGGGGCAAGTTGGAACTGATGGGGGTAATGTGAGGGCAAGTTGGAGCTGATGAGGGCAAGTTGGAGCTGATGGGGGTAATGTGAGGGCAAGCTGGAGCTGATGGGGGCAAGTTGGAGCTGATGGGGCAATGTGGAGATGATGGGGGTAATGTGAGGGCAAGTTGGAGCTGATGGGGCAAGTTGGAGCTGATGGGGGCAATGTGAGGGCAATATGGATATGGGGGGTAATGTGGAGATTTGGAGCATTGTGGAGGTGTCCAGTGGAGATGGCCAATGTGGGTGGTGCTTCAGATTTCTGTGCCTACAGGCTTCTGAGATGTGAATACGGCCCTGACTGGAAATACACTTAGCCCCCAGCACTCTCAATTGCCCCCCCCAGCTCATGTAGCAAATTACTTTTTTAAAAGTCATCCTGCCAAAGCTGGGTTCGATGCAGATTAGAAGGAAAAAAGTACCACAGTAACATAATATGCTGAGCGCTCCAGCTTACCCAGCTCTAGGACAGTGGTTGGTTGGCCAGAGGACACCCCCCTGACTTGGTGGGACTCAGGGGAGAATTTAAAGTTTACATTGTTGTCCCACTGTACAGGTTGTTCAGTCTGGCTCTGCGGTATGTATTTACTGGGTCCTGCCTGCTCCAGTGTTCTGCGGTTTTCTGCTGGCTACAGCTCCAGTGTTGCTGTCATCCTGAGTCTGCCTCGCACCAGTCATCCTCATTCACTGTATCCATCTAATGACTGAGTCCTGCCTGCTCCAGTGTTCTGCAGTCCTGGCTACATCTCTAGTGTTATTGTCATCCTGAGTCTGCCTCACACCAGTCATCCTCAGTTGCTGCTGTATCCATGTATTTACTGAGTCCTGCCTGCTCCAGGGTTCTACAGTCCTGGCTATATCTCCAGTGTTGTTGTCATCCTGAGTCTGCCTTGCACCAGTCATCCTCAATTGTTGCTGTATCTATGTATTTTACTGAGTCCTGCCTGCTCCAGTGTTCTGCAGTCCTGGCTACATCTCCAGTGTTGCTGTCCTCCTGAGTCTGCATCGCACCAGTCATCCTCAGTTGCTGCTGTATCCATGTATTTACTGAGTCCTGCCTGCTCCAGTGTTCTGCAGTCCTGGCTACATCTCCAGTGTTGCTGTCCTCCTGAGTCTGCATCGCACCAGTCATCCTCAGTTGCTGCTGTATCCATGTATTTACTGAGTCCTGCCTGCTCCAGTGTTCTGCAGTCCTGGCTACATCTCCATTGTTGCTGTCATCCTGAGTCTGTTTTGCACCAGTCATCCTCAGTTGCTGTATCAATCTAATGACTGAGTCCTGCCTCCTCCAGTGTTCTGCAGTCCTGGCTACATCCCTAGTGTTGCTGTCATCCTGAGTCTGCCTCGCACCAGTCATCCTCAGTTGCTGCTGTATCCATGTATTTACTGAGTCCTGCCTGCTCCAGGGTTCTGCAGTCCTGGCTATATCTCCAGTGTTGCTGTCATCCTGAGTCTGCCTTGCACCAGTCATCCTCAATTGCTGCTGTATCTATGTATTTTACTGAGTCCTGCCTGCTCCAGTGTTCTGCAGTCCTGGCTACATCTCCATTGTTGCTGTCATCCTGAGTCTGCTTCGCACCAGTCATCCTCTGTTGCTGCTGTATCCATGTATTTACTGAATCCTGCCTGCTCTAGTGTTTTGCAGTCCTGGCTACATCTCCAGTGTTGCTGTCATCCTGAGTCTGCCTCGCACCAGTCATCCTCAGTCGCTGTATCCATCTACTGACTGAGTCCTGCCTGCTCCAGTGTTCTGCAGTTTGCTGCTGCCTACATCTCCAGTTTTGCTGCCATCCTCAATTTTGTAGTCTAACTCTATTCTAAGAAAAGTCGTATGTCTATGAGTCCTGACTGCTCTAGGCTTCCTGTATGACTTTTGTATTGTTATCTGACGGTACCTCTTTTCGGTGGAAACGGGATGAAGTCATAGACAATATCATCCCAACACCAGATCCCAAAGACATTTGCCACATGGAGACTACCAAACTCACATTCTAGCAAACAAGTGGCGGTGTCAGTAAACTCCTGCCTGCTCCAGTCTTCCTCAATTTTGTAGTCTAACTCTAATCTAAGTAAAGTCGTATATATTTATCTACTGAGTCCTGCCTGCTCCAGGCTTCTTCAGTTTTGTAGTCTAAGTCTAATCTAAGAAAAGTCGTATGTCTATGAGTCCTGCCTGCTCCAGGCTTCCTCATTTTTGTAGTCTAACTCTAATCTAAGAAAAGTTGTACATCTGTGAGTCCTGCCTGCTCCAGGCTTCCTCGGTTTTGTAGTCTAACTCTACTTTAAGAAAAGTCGTATATATTTATCTACTGAGTCTTGCCTGCTCCAGGCTTCCTCAATTTCGTAGTCTAACTTTAATAAAAAAAAAGTTGTATGTCTATACGTCCTGCCTGCTCCAGGCGTCCTCATTTTTGTAGTCTAACTCTAATCTAAGTAAAGTCATATATATTTACCTACTGTGTCCTGCCTGCTCCAGGCTTCTTCAGTTTTGTAGTCTAAGTCTAATCTAAGAAAAGCTGTATGTCTATGAGTCCTGCCTACTCCAGGCTTCCACATTTTTGTCGTCTAACTCTAATCTAAGATAAGTCGTACATCTGTGAGTCCTGCCTGCTCCAGGCTTCCTCGGTTTTGTAGTCTAACTCAACTTTAAGAAAAGTCGTATATATTTATCTGCTGTGTCCTGCCTGCTCCAGGCTTCCTCAATTTCGTAGTCTAACTTTAATCAAAAAAAAGTTGTATGTCTATATGTCCTGCCTGCTCCAGGCTTCCTAATTTATGTAGTCTAACTCTAATATAAGTAAAGTCATATATATTTATCTGCTGGGTCCTGCCTTCTCCAGTCTTCTTCAGTTTTGTAGTCTAACTCTAATCTAAGAAAAGTTATATGTCTATGAGTCCTGCCTGCTCCCGGCTTCCTTGGTTTTGTAGTCTAACTCTAATCTGAGAAAAGCCGTATATATTTATCTACTGAGTTCTGCCTGCTCCAAGTTTTCCCAATTTTGTAGTCTAACTCTAATCTAAGAAAAGTTGTATGTCTATGAGTCCTGCCTGCTCCAGGTTTCCTCGGTTTTGTAGTCTAACTCTAATCTAAGAAAAGTCATATATATTTATCTACTGAATCCTGCCTGCTCCAGTCATCCTCAGTTTTGTCATCTAACTCTAATCTAAGAAAAGTCGTATGTCTATGAGTCCTGCCTGCTCCAGGCTTCCTCAGTTTTGTAGTCTAACTCTAATCTAAGAAAAGTCTTATGTCTAATATCTACTGAGTCTTGCCTGTTCCAGTCATCGTCAGTCTTCCTTCTTCCTTCAAATAGCTACATCCATGCTTCATCTACAGTACCATAAGGCTAAAGCTCCACCTTACCCTATTCCACCGTCTTCATTTAGACCCTGGAAATGGTTCCACTTATTTTTATTTATCTAATTTTGATTTTATTGTATTTTTAAAACCATAGTGAATTCGGCCGAATAATTTGGATCCAATCCAAATTTTGTCCTAGTCGAACAGATCCGGTCCGATTTTCAGATCAACCGTAAAAAAAAATCGAATTTTACTGAATTTTTTTCCCGCGCACAAGTCTAGTTAATAGGATCTGATCTTCTCCACATGTTAATATTACTTATTTATCTATGATTATTATTAATATTTATGAACCACCGATATATGATTCCTGGGCAGAGTCAAATGTACAATGAAACACATAATAAGATTGAAACAAATGGTAGTAAGGGCCCTGCTCATGAGCTTACAATCTAGATAGTGATTTAAAATAAGAAAACGTGTATGATATGTAATCATGAAGTAAATAGTCGTGGGTAATGTTTATCCTGCTGTAGAAGTGCAGTTATAAGTCTGTTGTATGAGAAATTCTGCTGGTGTTGCACTTGGCAGCACTATGGACTTTCAGTGATGCTGTTATGTGACTGCCCAGTGAAAAAGTGTCCTTGGAAAGGCATTTGGATATATACTTAGATCAACATCCTATCTTTATGTACATATGTTATATAATATATATACCACATCTATTTATATAATTCACACACCCACACAAACATACCTATCCATATTGTCACATTTACTAAAATGTTTATGCAATTAATTGACATCTACATAAAAATAATGACGTGTTAACCCCTTAAGGACCATTGACGTGGCAGGACCGTCACGCTGGTCCGGCACTTAAGGACCAGTGACGGTCCTGGCACGTCACGTACTTTTACTCACCGCGCTCCTACAGTAATACCGGGCAATGAAGTTGATTGCTCCAAGACCGGAGCGATCTCTTCCAGTGCCCCGTTTGACGTGCCGCCCCACGTGATCAGTCACGTGGGACGGCACGTCAAAGTTTCCTATGTGGTCCTTAAGGGACGGCACACCCTGGAACCGCTGGTCCTTAAGGAGTTAAATTACCAACTGGCAATGATCCACCCTTTGTAGAAGAGTCTGTGAATATCCAAAAGAATAATATCTGACAATGTAACTTTTGAATACCAGAAATGACTGAATTGAATTACCACTCTGGCACTAAAAGGGTTAAATGTAGCCTGTGTTTCTTTCGTTTATCTTTAGCATCCTATGGGTTAAACTTATGAGAATAGTTGCATTTGTGTGTTTGTGTGGGCTGAAAGAGGAATGCACAAATTAAATTACTTGTAAAAAATGCACAAATAGCTTTTTTTCTGTTTTCACCTAGATATTGTGTATGTACAAAGTTTTACATGCAAAAAAATGGCCATTTTGTTTGTGCTACAAGATATAGGTCAGCGGTTCCCAAACCGTGCCCTCAGGGCCCACTAACAGGCCAGGACCTGTGACTTTTCCTGCTAGAGCACAGCTGTTTAGACAAGAGATTCAGTCAATTTGATTAACTCACTTGTGTTCTAACAAGGAAATCCTCAAATCCTGGCTTGTTAGTGGGCCATTAGGGCATGGGTTGGGAAATGCTGGTACAGGAAGTGTGGGACTGGAAGGGCGTTTTGGGGTGTATTGTTCCTCTGTGTCTAGAAAAAAGGCATTGATCTGAAATGGTGTAGCGCAGTGGTTCTCAAATCATGCCCTCAGGGCTGCCTAACAGGCCAGGTCTTTTGAATTTCCCTGCAAGAACACAGGTGTGTTGATCAGAGGCCCAGTCAATTTGATTAACATCTTGACGACCCTTGAAGGTCCTCGCACGTCAAGTGTAGATTTGCGTTAAGGACCCATGACATGCCAGGACCGTCATGGAATTCAGCCCTGAACCAGATGCGACAAAAAAAAATGGTCCGTGGTCCTTAAGTGACAGCCGATGCACGATCGGCCGTCCTAAACGGGTTAACTTAACTGCCTAACAAGGAAATCTTCAAATCCTGACCTGTTAGTGGGCCCTGATGGCATGTGTTGAGAATCGCTGTTGTAGAGGAAATCAATGCAACAAAATTCCATCTCATTATGCCTGCTGCAGGGGTACTGCTATGGGATGGATGCATACCTCCCATCATTTCAAATTGCCAAAGAGGGACACTTGTGTTCTAAGGGGTATGGCTGGGGCGTTGCTGGTGGGTGGGGCATTAGCGAGAATTTTTAGGCTATTTTATGACCTAATGATACCTCCTTGTGTAACCTAATAAATGACTTATAACAAGACCAAATTATTTTATTTACACAGACTAATTTATAAACACATAAACTGACGTTTAAACAAACATTAATGTGAGTTTTATTGCTATAGAGCAATGTGATACACATATATACGCACCATGCAGTCGGATCTCCTAAAAAGAGGGACATGAGGGTGGGAAAGAGGGACAGAGGGATTTGGGTCTAAAAGAGGAACTGTCCCTCCTAAAGAGGGACACCTGGGAGGTATGTGGATGTGATCAAATGTACTTAAGTTTTAAAACATTTTTTTAGTACTATTGTTATTTGTTTTCTTGATCAGTTCCGTTATATTACTGGTACACCGTGTGCTTGCACATGTAATATAAAATATTGAGTGGAGAGTTAAAAAGCTTTAGAGCCTCCACCGAACAAATGTATCATGACAATGGGGGGGGCATGTATAAAAACATGAATTGGCTATATTTATGTATAGATGTGTTTTCACATAAAAAACAATTTTATGACATGATTTGTGATGTGGTTAATTTTGTCACAATGTATCAAAATTGCTGCATTTTGTGACAATTTTGAGATCACTTTGATCTAGAGCAGACAGCACACAGAATCCATTTTGCATTTGCCTTACATCATTTTCTCCCTCCAAAATTACTAAATCTGGAGCAAAACCACTGCATCTGGTGTGTCAAAGGAAAAAAAATTCTACTTATTTCAATAGAACTTTTCCTTTGATAGATACGGTGCAATTACTTTTGCTGAATGTTTCTTTTGATATGCCCCTACGAAAGGGCTGTGGCTGGACCAGCAGGGATCCGCCCTATCTTAACAGAGGAGTGTGGGTTCGAAGTCAACCATGTGTGGGTTCGAAGTCAAGTGCTAGGCCCCTCCCCTTCAGCCAATGAGATAGCTCAGTGGTAAATGCCCTGACTACAGAGCCTGTTCAAACCACAAGGTTGCAGGTTTGAATCCTGGCAGGGGCAGCTCAGCCCTTCATCCTTCTGAGGTCAATAAATGAGTACCATTGATTGGGTGATAATAACATCTATTACTCAGCTGCTGATTTGGTTAATTCTGAAAGAGCTTTGAGTCCCACTCGGAGAAAGGCACTATTTAAATACTAGTTATCATTTAGATAACTGGGAGACGAATGCAGTAAACAGAACAGGAACAATGATGGAGTAAGTATTTGAATTGCATGGAGGTATTAACCCTTTGGAATGCTTTTGGTTAAAAAACCTAACTGAAATCAATGGACATTTTTATGAATCCCCTGTGGTGTACTTTGTCTCAGAATTATTACTGTTCTTCATAGTGTATTAGCTTTATTGTGTTGTGTCTGTGTATAATCTGATGAATGCTACACTCCCCATACTATTAATACAGTATATAAATGAGGTGTTAAATTGTGAATATATTTTAAATGCAGGCATTCAGGGCATAAGATTTGTCCTTTGCAATTAGATCCGCCTCTTAATTTTGTCCTGCCTTAGCCTTTTGGCCTTGACTCTGATCTGGATACTCTGACTTTTATCTTGTGACCACAACTACATACCTTAGATACCTGTCCCAACCTCTTGCTTGTGACTCAGCTTCGACATCAATAACCTTGGCTACTACTGACTTTTAATAGGCCATACAGAACTGGCCAAAGTCTTTTTTATTAGAGTTTTACTCTTACTGCAGCCCTGCAGGTCCACTTCATGCTTGGAGGTGAGCAAAATCACAGCCAGTTAAAATATCTCAAAGGGATTTGTTTAGCATTATATTGCGTGTCTTCATTCAAGCCTTTCGACTTCAATCCAAGAGACAGAACTGTTTGGTTTCTGTTGAAGCAGATCTTTATTCGTATTTATTTCTCAAGGTTTTTGACATGTTTTATTCCAACAAAGGCAAGACCATCTGTCTTGCTGTTGTAGTGTAAAAATAATGTATTTCTATGAAAATATCAACATTTCTGCTTAATATGTTTGGTCTGTGCACAAGCAAGATTTTATGGACTTGACATTTCATCTTTTGAACATATTCATTTGAGCATGGACAGGTCAACCAATATGCTACCCCTTCAGTCCTACACTTGATGTACTGGATTCTAAAAGAAATCGGTTAGAACAATATTGGATACCCTGACCGGAGCTCAAGCCTGTCCTCACACAGAAAGGTCCCCTTAGGTCTGGCTTTCTCCAACTGAGTTTCATTTCACATCATAGTATACTCACTATGAACAACTCCATCTCTTGAATTTCTTTTTCACTTGTCTACCATATCTGGTTTGTTCCTCAAATATTTAAACAAAACTGGGTTCTCAGCAATATAAGGTCAATGTCTTTGCAATATCTCATAAAATGTATGCCACTGGGTCCTAAATGTAATGGTAAAACATGCTAACTTCCTTGACTCATACAGGGCATCATGAATACCAACAGTCATGAACTTCCTGCTTACCATATCCATTTGCCCTAAATGTAGAGGATATCCCTCTGGATTCTTTCAAATAAACGATCATCTCTTGAGCAGTTCCTACGAATTTGCAAGAAATGACCCATGAGTATACACTGTATCTGTTTCTTTGGTTGATGGCTTAAGAATGCAAGCAGTCTGTTACAAGCAGTGGGCCTCTAGAAAGTTTTAGTCTTCAAATAGCTTCAACATTCAAATATAAATTGTTCTTAACTAAAATAGGAGCCAATGTAATAAGAAATTATTTAGTCTCTCAAGAATCCACATGTGTGAAACACTGAGTATTACTCGCACCAATCTGTGCAGTCATACATAACTGAGGGTACAGTGGACCCCATAGCTGATCCTTTAATTTGCAAATAAACTTCCCATCAAAATTAACAAAGTTGTTAAAAAGTATAGTCATTCAAAGTCATCAAAAGCCTCCCATTTTGCTCTAAAAAGATTATTACATTCCTAGATCTAAAGGGTTATGATTGTCCATTTAAGTTTTAGATTTAAGATATATAAATTGTAATAATTTTAAGGATTGTAACATCTGGTTTTGTTTGCAATAGTTAGCATATGTGTGGTGTACATTTTTTTTGGTATATTAGTAGGATTCAACATATTCAGCATATAGCCATTGTCATCTGAAAGTCCCAAAAAAAGTTAATTCATTTTTCTTTTGTTACTGAAGGGGTTAACAACAAGAATTCTTTGGTTAGCCTCTCCATTTATGGTGTTGTGTCTGCCTGGTATATAGGTATGGTAAAAAAGGCAAACCTCAGTGGATTCCTGCCATGCACTGACCACATTGGCAGTGGTCACTACCAATGCCGTATTGGACGTTTGCAGGCCAGAACTGAAAAGGAGTTTCTGACACACAAAATATACTGTTGCCCCTTTATCACCATATGAGATGGTCTAACATTCTAACAAAGGAATTGTTTAATTGTATAATTCAATGTGGAGGGAAAGATCTTTGAGTTTCATCTTCATAGGACAGGTAGCATCTGTGGGGATAACTCTTATCACTTTCATCCAAAATACTCCCTGGGTGTAGCCTATTTATAACCATTGTTTTTTCTGGGAATTGGAGCACTCAGAGTTCTATAAAAAAAAAATAGCATATACTTTATCACATCACAGTGGACCTAGTCAATGTTTTTTCACTCTTCTGGAGCCTTTATCAAGACTTGATAAAGGTCAGCAGTGACCAAAACATTGACCATATTTTTTGCTGTATTACTATAATAAAGCTCTTCAATAAGTCCCGCGGGTGCTGCCCATTTTACTTTTTGTTTATAGATATATATAGATATAGATACACATTGGCTTTTGTCTTAGTCTGAACATAGTCAATGAGTGTCCTAAGCCTCCTGAGGTATCTAGTAACCCTAAAAATAACCTGGTGGTGGCAGCTACTGGTATTCAGAGAGTAATCTGTGGTGTTTGGTCCATGGTACACATTATACCCTCCCATACAGTGGGTTGGACAGAGCCATTCTGTGACATCCATGGTTATCTGTTCTGTCATGACTGGGTGGCTAAATGAACCAATAATACTAAAAGGTTACTAAGACTGTCTCCATGGATAATCCTTGGTGAAGCCCATATGAAGAGTAGGCGAAACATGTAGGTTGTGCTGCCAATTACTAACCAGAGGTTAAGAGAAGTGTGTCTCATGATGTGTTATATCACAGCTGGAAACACATGATCACTCTAGAAGGGGAGTATCCTAACTTGCATAGAGCAAAAGAGGCAGTAAGTTGAATTAGTGGAGATGTGTGAGTGCCTGAATGCAGAGTTATGAAGCAACAACCCATGGAAGACTTCAGTATGTGTAGCAATCAAATGAAGGAGCAGACACAAAAGGATCTGGATTTTGTGACGAGTGGTTCCGGAGTTAAAATCAGCTCTTACTTACCAACCACATACTTAAGTGATTCCTTACTTTTCTACTTTGTCTATGTCCATCTACTACAGACTAACTATATATGATTACTCATTGGGACTGACCTCTGGTTCACACATGAACTTTCTTTTATATATATATATATATATATATAATTACTATCAATATTGGCACATCGTTGTCCATGCAGATAATAAAACAAAGATAGCTTTAGTGACAGACTTGTTGAATTTTCAGTGCTTAGCCCTTTCAGGTCCAAAAAGGTGTGCATCACACTGCAAAGCACTGTGTTACACAGCTCTCTATCAGAGAATGTGTGTGTTTGTGTGTGCATGTGTGTTTGCATGTTTGTGAGTGAGCTTATCTGCATGTGTGTATGAGCATGTGTATAAGAGTGAGCATGTTTAAGCAACAGCGCTAGAGAGGTGTAGCATTGCATCACATTGCGTATGGGGTTTGGCGGGTAGCTTATTGCATTTGGCATATTGACTATAGCATTTGGCTTATAGTATTTGATATATGGCCGTGTCATTTGGCGTATATCGTTTGCTGTATTGCATATAGCGTTTGGTGTACAGCATTTGGTATACTGCCTACAGTGTTTGGCATATGTGTTTCATGTAGAGCATATATAGTTTCATGTATAGTGTTTGGCTTATAGAATATTGCATATTGCATTTGGCATATCGTGCTTTGGGTTTGGAGTATTGTGTATAGCACTTTGCGTATAGTGTTCTGCGTTGTACATGTATTGTTTGGTGTATAGTGTTGGGCCTATAGCATTGTGCGTATTGAACATATTGTTCTGCATATAGCCTTGTGCATATAGCATTTTGCATGTAGCGTTGTGTGTATTGTGTGTGTGTGTGTGTGTGTATACTGTGTATGTGTGTGTCTGTGTGTGTTCACTGTAGCCCATGCATCTCCTTGCAGAGATTTGGACCGCAAGGCCACTTCTGTCAAAATCACGCCCCATGGCAGGCCCAATAGGACAGGCAGTATAGAGGAGATATATATTTACATTTCATTAACCACCCAGATGCTTTATGACAAGTTTAAGCTGTGGAGTATTTTCAACTGATATACTGGATGAACATTAACTAAAATTAATAATTTATCCTACATTATTCACCTTCACTCTGGTCACTTTTTTCAATTAACCAACATTGCTTTTATTTCTTGTTCTAATGTCTAGATGTTTTGTTGTGTTCTTTTTTTGCAGGGAATGTGCATTAATAAAAGTCTTCCTCTTTTTTTTCTTGTCAGTTGATGATTGGGTCTAAGTGCAATGTATGTATGTATGTACTTTTCTCATTTTTGTTAATATGTTTTTCTTGGGGTGGCACCCAACATATTATACATTATTGGGTGATTGTGTCACCACCTTCTATGCACCAAGAACCCCTTCCATATTTCTGCCAATGAGGATTTTCCCAAATCATAAACACAATAAATTCACTATCATAAGGCTACATCAAAGTTAAAAAATCTACAATCAAAGTGTATTGGCTGGCAAGTCACAATTTATAAATCATACATGAAGGCATGCAAAAAAAATGAACACTAACCAATAGCTGGACCTAATTATATATTGTGTATTACCCCCAGATAGTGGGCCACTGCTAGTTATGTTTGTTAAAGGGATAGTAATACTTCCTTTTATCTTTATTTTATTTTGTAGGCATTAAAAAACCCCATGAAGAATGATATAAGTCTTATCTCTCAAACCTTTATGGTTTGAGAGATATTCACAAGCAAAGTTTCCCCTCCCACCCCTTTTACCTAGTGTAAGCCATCTCTTCTCAGATGTGGAATCTGGTTGACTAGACTAGACAGATAACAAAAGGGGACAATCTTCTTCTTATGAGAACAATGAAGGCCCTGCCCCCCTTAACAAGTTTTTCAGGTTTTTCCCTTATCTTAATTGAAGGTTGTCCCTCTCTGCAGTCTACCTGGACACCTCCCTTCTGCTCTGGCAGAACAGTGTTACATCAGTAAAAGGGGTGGGAGGGGGATACTTTATCATTCAATTACTCTTGAACTACAACTCTGACAGAATTGAAATAACACTCTCCAAAGTCCAAATACTATGATGATTAATTAGAGCTGCTTTTATTATGAAACATTACTATCCCTTTAAAAGGAAGAATCAACTCGTAGAAATGTAGGAGCCAGGAAACCACTTCCTTAAAAACTACAGTCTCTCAGTTACTTGTGCATGGTCTAGAATTAAATTATATCGCCCTTTAAGCACTGGACTACTGCAGGGAACATCCAAAAGTGTTTATTTATAAAATGGAAAAAGACAGAGAGGCTGATATTCTAAGAAGCACATGGGGGAGATGTACTAAGGTTCAATACAATGGCCAAGTGTGTCAGGTAATGTGTGGAGACCACTTCACTATGGAAAATATGACACACTTTGCCATTTGCAGTAGGAATTAGCTATGCAAGGAGAGGGGGAGAGACTTTTATCATTAGATTAGGTGTTGGTATAATGCTGGCGATGTGAGGGAAAGGAGTGGAGAGAGAGGATGCTCTCACACTTCAGCATCAAGAACAGCACCAGCCCTCCCTTAACCCTTGGAGAGTGTCATAGGGATGTGCAAAGGATTGCTCTTTAATTCATTACATGTGCCTGTGGCAATCAGGAGCTTATGACATGGACAGTCCCCTGCCCTGCTTAAAAGCTGATTCAAATGCACCCAGAACTGGCAGATCAGCTGTTACATGTAAAAGTTGATCTGCCAATTCTATGTTTCCTGAATCAGCAAATCAACTGTTTCTTATAAATAGCAGACTATTTGTGTCAACATAAGACTCTAGAACACTCCATGAGGTCCTCCGTGGATCAGCTGATTGGCAGATATTCTTCTGTGTACACGAGACAGCTGATCTGCTGGTTCAGGTAAACACAGAAATGGTAGATCGACATTACATGTAACAGGTGATCTGCCGCTCTTGTGGGAATTTTAATCAGTTGTTAAGCGGGGAAGAGGATTGTTCTAACCCTTCGAGTGGACATTGCAGAGCAAAGAATTAAAGCAATGCATTGCACCTGCTTTGGCATTCATAGGGTTAAGGGAGGAAACTGCTGTCTCTGCTCTCCAGTAGAGACAAAGCAAGCAGTCATCTGTGACTGCATAAAGAAGTTATGGGAAGGTCCCAAATTCACCAAATTTGGGTCTGTGAACACTGGCAGCACAGCCAGAATCAGAGCTTCTTGCATGTGGTAAATAGCAACATTTACATATAAAAACATCCAGAGGAATACAACAATGTAATCTGTGCTCTTAATATAGTTAATGGAGGGTCTATTGAAGGCTGGTAGCAGAACAGCAGATACCCTAGATGATACCCTAGACAAACAGAGGTTGCTCAGGGCTGATCTAGAGATGACAGGATCTTTCTAATCCAGGGCAAGAAGCTTGAGATGTGGGTGTACACCCCTGGAGGTTTCTCAATCCCAAATGACACAATGCCTCTGGCTTCACCTTCACAAACCAGGGGTGCCCCAGAGTCACCCTAAAATAAGAAAATGACAGAGTGAGACTCAGCAAACAGCTGAAAAACAGAGCAATGAATTGCAGACCTCTATAGTAGTCATTTATATTGTCCACCACTGACAGTTTCCTTTCTGCCCAGTCAGCTTGAGTAATTGTATATGTTGTCTGAATTAATTTGCAGATCATAACAATCTCTGATTTTATCTAGATATTTCCACATAGACCAGTAAAAATCTGTGAAATTAAACCACTGATGACTTGACCTGTCATGGAATCCAGCCCTTACAGATTTGTGACATTGAGTAGGGCATACAGCCTCCTTACACCCTAGTGAAAGGTTTCCAAGTCCAACACTTAGGATCTATGTATCAGACTTTGTTAAAGGGATTGTAATGTTTCACAAAAAAACAGCTCTGATTAATCTTCATTGTATTTAGGCCGTTGAGAGTGTTATTTCAATACTTTCAAAGTTGTAGTTAAAGAGTAATTGAATGATAAAATATCCCCCTCCTGCCCCTTGTACTGATGTAACACTGCTCACCTCAGAGCAGCAAGACTGTCCGGATGGGTCGCAGAGAGGGACAATCTTCAGTGAGCATAAGGAAAAACCTGTCAGGGGGCAGGGTTTTCCTTATGCTCATAGTAAGACGATTGTCCCTTGCTGTGACCTGTCCACTCAAGAGACCAGATTCCACATCTGAGGGGAGGTGGCTTACACTAGGTAAAAGGGGCGGGAAGGAGATACTTTACCATTCAATTACTCTAGAACTACAACTCGGACAGTAATGAAATAACACTCTCTATGGCCCAAATACTATGAAGATTAATCGGAACTGCTGTTTTTGTGAAACATTCCTATCCCTTTAAACATAACTGCAATTTAATAAGGACTAGTGGGGTGTGCATTGCAATTTGTTAGTTTCATAATTGCTTTACATTTGTTCTTTACACATATATCCTAATGTCTTGTACCAGGGCATAAAAAATCAGTTTTCATAACTGTGCCTACCTAAGGTTGAGATGTATTGGCTCTGTCTGCCATTATAAGTGTCTCTATTGGTTTTCCTGAACATTGCCTTATGGATCTGGTTTGGGTTCTTACCTTTGCAGCATCCCCTTTACTGCCAGGGATCCCTGCACACATCATGGCATCACTGATTGGAACTTTCAAAACATCCTGGCACTTTTTTATGCCCACGACAGTCACGTTAACTTCCATCAACACTGAAGGTATTGTATGATGTGCCACCTGTCCCCATCCTGCCACGTTACACACTGTGCCCACAGCTACCCTCTTGTTCTTCTTTGGCAAAGGGATGACTTTGACTGTGTTGCTAAGAGTAACTTGGCCCTTTATCTGGGAGAAAATAAAAAGGACAGTTAATTGTGAAACAAACCAACTATACCACAGAGGACAAATAAATATTCACAAAAATTTGGTTTAATTTAAATGGGGCTTTTAACCCCTCGAAGGCTAGAGCAATCTCCAGTACATTGCAAAGCAATGGGTTGGAGGCCCATTTACATACCTAGGAACTCTCCGGATTTGCCCCAGAGACTCCGGTTCTGACAGAGCTTTATGGGGTCTCCGGGGCAGAGGCTGATTCCTCCAGATTTGGGGAGTTCCTATTGAAATGCTGGCACATCTGCTTTTTCTCCTGCTGTTCCTCCTTCCCCAGCCTTCTGTGTGACACCTTTAAGCCCTGCCCCTCAACTCACATCAAGTCCCGCCCCTTTTTGAAGTGATTAGCGTCATTATTTTCACCCCCTCCTGAACAGAGGACTCCCCTCCAGGTAGCCCTCAATTGGAAGTTCCCAGGTATGCCCATTTAGCTATCAAGGGATTAAAAGTGTCCCCCAAATCAATGTTTGTTTTTTTTATTTGTCCCCTACAGCTGGTTTAATGCAGAAATGCTCCAGTTTCTTGGAACATCATCCTCAGGGTCAGGATTAGGGCTGACTAATCATTTAATAAGTAAAGCAAGGATACAATACACTTATCAGCAGGGCTTTTTATCTACAAGAAAAAGAGTGCCAGCACTATATAAAACTTATCTTTTCTATTTTTGGAGAAATGTTTCCTAGGAAAATAATACAATAGCAGGCCCTCTTAAAGTGATAGTAATGTTTCACAAAAACAGCAGCTCCAATTAATCTTCATAACAATTGAGCCATAGATAGTGTTATTTCATTACTGTGAGAGTTGTAGTTCAAGAGTAATTGAATGATAAAGTTTCCCCCTCCCGCCCCTTTTACCTAGTGTAAGCCCCCACTCCTCAGATGTGGAATCCAATCCATAGACCAGACAGCTCACATCAAGGGTCAATATTCTTACTGTGAGAATAAGGAAAACCCTACCCCTCTTGACTGGCTTTTCAGCTTTTTCCCTTATCTTAATTGAAAATTGTCCCTCTCTGCAATCTACCTGGACACTCCCTGCTGCTCCTAGGTGAGCAGTGTTATATCACTAAAAGGGGTAGGAGGGGGATACTTTTTCATTCAATTACTCTTGAACTACAACTCTGACAGAATTGAAATAACACTCTCCAAGGCCCAAATACTTGATTAATTAGAGCTGTTTTTATTATGAAACATTACTATCCCTTTAACACCTTGGCTGTTAAAGAGATCTCCAGACCACTAATGCACAATACGTTGGAAATCTTGCTAGTATCCAAAGAGCTAATTGATAACTATATCTGTTTTCAGCTTAAAGGGATAGTAATATTTCAAAATAAAAACAGCTCCAATTAATCTCCATAGTATTTGGGCCATGGAGAGTGTTATTTCAATATTATCAGAGCTGTATTTCAAGAGTAATTGAATGATAAAGTATCCCCCTCTTGTCCCTTTTACTGATGTAACACTGCTCACCTCAGAGCAGAAAGGTGGTGCCAGGAAGAGTGTTATTTAAATACTGTCAGAGTTGTAGTTCAAGAGTAATTGAATGATAAAGTATCTCCCTCCTGCCCTTTTTACCTAGCATAAGACACCTCCCCTCAGATGTGGAATCTGGTCTTAAGACCAGACAGCCCACAGCAAGGGACAATCTTCAATTAGCATAAGGGAATAACCTGAAAAATCTGGCAAGGGGGGCAGGGTTTTCATTGTTCTCACATTAAGAAGATTGTCCCTTGCTGTGGGCTGTCTGGTCTTAAGACCAGATTCCACATCTGAGGGGAGATGGCTTATGCTAGGTAAAAAGGGCAGGAGGGAGATACTTTTTCATTCAATTACTCTTGAACTACAACTCTGACAGTATTTAAATAACACTCTTCCTGGCCCAAATGCTATGAAGATTAATTGGTGCTGCTTTTATTTTGAAACATTACTATCCCTTTAAGGTAATAGGCATTTAATGTCATTGTTTGTTTCAGGGATGGGTAATTATTTTGGCCTAGGGGCCACATCAATGTCTAAAATGTTGCTGTTCCATTAGTTTTCCCCCTTCCTGCGTAGATGCAGTCATAGAACAGCGAGAGACATTTTTAAAAAGTGTTCTTCTATGTTGTTTGTGACGTTTACTTAAAGTGGCCCTATTTCTTTTTATGATAGTTGATATTTATAAAGCAGAATTCTAACATTTATAAATGCGGCGTTATAGTGCGTTTTTTATAGTTATATTTGTCCGTACGTGCATTTTTTTGTGGGCACGTTTGTGTATCTCTCTTTTAGGGCTCGATCCAAATGTTGGTGTTAAAACCAATGTGAAGAAAAAAACTGCCTTCGTGAGTTAAGCAAGACCGGGTAACGTGAGATTCAAATCTTCCTTACCCAGAAAGGCTAACGAGCGATGACCAACAAAATACACGTTAACTTTAAACCTGCGTCGCTTACAAAATCTTACCTAAAAACACACAATAAAAATGTTACCTAGCACCACAGCCAATCACAGCACTCCATAGTAGAAAGTTCAGTCAGAAAATCCAAAACCACCGTCGCCTATTTTTTTTTTGGAGAACAGCACACAAGTCAGAGTACAAAACCACCGTCGCCAGTTCTGAACAGCATTCTCTGTGCTTTTCCCTACCCAGCCACTAGGGGAACACAGAGATGGCTTTCAGCACCATGGACAGCTTTGAATGCCATAGGGATGTGCACTGCTCACCCCTGTGGCATACAAAGGGTTACAATAAAGAAAAGTAGTACACCAAGCACTACACAATGCCCCCCTTCGACAACCCCCCCTTAGTATATGCAACATACTAACCCCATCCACATCCACCGCATGGACTTCCATGTAGTGGACAAATCTGTCTTTTATTCCACAATTAACCCTTTGAGTACCAGAAAGCTTTTGGCGTCGCTTGTACATTATCCTCTATGGGTGAGATCTTGCTGTTCTGGCGACGGGCGAAGTGTGTTTCAGAACTGGCATCGCTTTTTACTAGTGGAACATTTGCATTGCTCAGTTGATATTAAAACCAGCGTTGCCAGTTTTTTCTGGCGACGCCAACATTTGGATTGAGCCCTTTACTACGCCACAAATAAGAAAAGGAAAGACACGGCGTTAATATTGTGGCGATAATTGTGTCACTAAAATGCGGCAAACTGTGACGTTTATTTTTAAATATGCTGCTCCACTTTTCTTACACTTCCAAACGCCACTTTTCAAAAAACAATACTACATGGCATTACACTCTCTTAATGCATCGTTACTACTTTTATAACTAACAAAATAATTTTTAACACCATTTCAACGTTGCAATTCGCTTTAATCAATCTTTATAAATGTCTCTCAGTGTGTGGAAATATTGGACAAGCAGAGAAACTAATTAGCATAATGTGGGCACTAACATATGAAGGTATTTTCAAAAAGATTATTTATATTACATAGCTTTCAGCTATACGTGTGTATTATTTTTGTGCTGACCAAGGTCTGTATGAGGTTCACCCTCACATAAGTCCAGAACGGCCATTTTTAGCTCCCTGTAGTGTGAATGGTTTGCCCCTTTATTCCACCACTTTTCTTTTTAACACAAGGCCCAAATGACACCCGATCCCACACCAGGGGCTTTATAAAAGGAATAATAACCCTTAAAGGGTTAGTAATGCCGAAATTTAAGTTGACTAAATGTTGTAGATGTTAAAAAAATAAAGACTATGAAGAAAGTACTATCTCTCAAACCTTTACTGTTTGAGAAATATTCACCTCTAAAGTTCCCCCCTCCCTCCCCTTCTCCTGAGGTCAGTGCTCTACTGACAGCAGGAGATCCCGGTTCTGGGACCAGCCTGTGGCTCTTCTGCAGAGCCGAAATAGCAAAATGTAAAAATAATTACTTCATTGAAATGATCTACAAAGTGTGCCTGGTTTGTAGTTCTTTTTAAATGTCGCTGTTTCGGCTCTGCTGAAGAGCTGCCTTGAGTCGCACGACTCAACTCTCCTTCTGTCAGCTTTACAACTGACATGAGGGAGGGGGGAACTTTAGCGCCGAATATCTCTCAAACCATAAAGGTTTGAGAGATAGGAATTTCTTCATATACTTTATTTTTTTAACATCTACAATATTTAATTTACTTAAATTTTGGCATTAATAACCCTTTAATTTTATACTTTAAATGTTTGGTAAGTACATAATATGTATAGCCTGTTTGTTTGCCTATACTTTTTATGATTATTTTTTCATGTTCACCTATTTATTTTACACATTTTTGCCCATGACAGAGAGTTCCCTGGTTCTCAGTTTCCAGTAAGTTCTCTGTTTAATAGACCATCAAAGCAGGTTGAAAGACAATGTTACAGTCTCTCTGCAGCATTGAATGCTCTCTAGACCTGCTCTCATATTCCCTAACAGAAAGCTCTCTGTAAACAGATCCAGGGAACTCACTGTAAAGGATACATGTGTAAAAGAATAGGGAAAGATGAAAATATATTGAAACATATAGGCACTGGCAATTTGACTGTACATATTATTAACTCAAAATAAATGGTTACTATAATATTTATTGTTCAATGCTGCTTTTGTACAGTGGTACACAACACAGCCTCATCAATAGACAAAGTGACAGTTCTCACAGATTGTATGACTCAGACACCTACACTTTCACCCACATATTGATCTCCACAAACACACAGTGGGCCGAGACACACTCAACTGCACACATTCACATTAGCACAATACATGCGGGGTGACACACCCTATACAGACAGACACACACACCATACATGCAACCAAAATTTTCCCTAGTCAAATCATGCACACAAAACCTCAACTACAACAGACAGCACTTCCAATTATAATGGTGACACCACATAGCATCAGTGGGGCACTCACAAGTCTACAAGAAAATTAAGCAAAACCAGCAAGCCAATAAACAAAACAAAAACATAACATGAGGCTAGCATGTGATTATGCATTGACCAACTGGCCTCATGTAATATCATTGCTTGAAGCTATCAAAGTATTACATCAGCTCAGCAAGCAGGATAATACACCAGCACAACAGACCAATAGTACAATAAAAAATTACATGAACCTAGCAAGACAATACACCATAAGATAAGAACAGAATATAACATTAAATCTGCAGGATAATTCACAATTCTGTTACACCAGCAGAATGTTGTATAAGGCCAAAAGAGCAATATACAAGTATTAAAATTAGTTATTGCCCCATGAGTCTTGTTTACCTGTGGTCTAACCTGCTGGTCTCATGTAATACCATTAGATAGAAACCAGTAGGACAATCACACCACAACACAAAGCTGCAGGGAACTATATAATAACATGAGAATGCATAACATGAGACCAGCAGGGCAGTATACCATAACATGGGACCAGCTGAGTAATAAACACTTAAATTAGGGAAATATACAATTATATTAGAGTTGCAGAGCAATGCACAAGAAGTGTAATTATTGCCTTGCTGATCTCATGTAATTGATTATTTTTCAGTAAATCTCACCATTGTATGAGTCTAGCAAAGTACTAAATGAGACCATCAAGGCAATACACAATTACATGAGACAAGCAAAGTATTACATGACAGTAGCAGAGTAATGCAAATTTAAAAAAATCAGCAAAATGTTGCATCAAATCAGCACGGTAATACAGCATTACATAAGAAGACGACACACATACCAGGGTAGTAAGTGGACAACAACTAGTGTATAGGTCTGTGCAGTGCACAAACCCTGAGTAATCCCATCCAACCTGCTATGAGGGATATTGTGAGTATTGGTATTTCAAACCTCCCACCCCAAAACAAAGTGTTGTCTGCAGCTCCTTGGCATCCCTGCTGTTTTCATTAATGTACTTTTATACTGCTAGGGAAAATTATTGCATAGGAGAATGCTTTTTTATCCCTAAGGACCCATTCTCTTCATATACACAGGAAAGGGGCACAGGATTCTTCAGAGGGAGGGATAATTCATGTAGCAGTAGTGTGCCTCAGTGCCACCCTGGGCACAAGAGGGTGTCTGTGCACACCTGGTGCCCCTTTGCTGACTGTTGCTCCCAAAGCATGATCTTTGACCCATTTTGCTGTTCGACAAATGCTAACTATTGGGCTCACTGTAGGATCTAGGCTACTGATTAGATATTAGGTTACCTGTGGGCATCTAGACTAGTATCTGGGTATTAGGCTAGAAATTAGAGATAGTATAGCTGAATGAGGAGTTTATGGCTTGTTATTAATGGTTATGCTATTTAGAAGGAGGTTTTAGGCTTGTGATTAGGTATTTAGATAACCTGGGGGTATAGACAAGTGTTTAAATCACATTTGTTAGGGATTGCTGACAGCTCTAGACTAGTAATCATGAATTACTCTAGTTGAGGTTGACTAGGCTAGCAATCAGGTATTGGGTTAACTGGGGAAAGGATTCTAGGCTAATGGTCAGGATTGGGCTAATTGGGTAGGCCTAAATTAGTAGGAAGATATTAGGCTAGTTGGGTAACTAGCTTAGATAGTTGTCATTATTGCTAGCTGGGGTGGGGCTGTGACAATGCTAAGAATGATAGTTAGGAGTATATGTAATACTTTTGCTACTGCATTTGCCAACAAATGAGTTAAAATGGGAAGAAAGGAGGGAAAAGGAATTACATTCTCACTGCCTTCAGCTCCGGCATTTCAAAGTCAAGACAGTTATAAAGCTGCTTTAGTTGAATGATAACAGAGGAGAGTTTGTACCGTGTTAGCCATAGAAATACAGGAGGCATATATAGTCAAGTTGATATAACAGTTCCACAGGGATCATAAATACCTTTGACCTCTCAGAGGGAGACTACAATTTACTTCATTCTCCTCTACCATTGACTGATCAAATAACCTGGCTCTGGACTGATCTTTCTTATCTGACTTCCATTCTAAACAATGCAATGTGTACTTGTATATAAGAGTAATGTTTTCATATTTATCTGTATAACATGCCTAAGGAAGAGACCTAAGAGGTCTTAAAAGCTTGCATCCTAAATCTGCTTAGTTAGCCAATAAAGGTATCAACTTGACTAGCACCAGCTATAGAATCTGTTCAGACCACAAGGTCACAGGTTCCAGTCCCAGCAGGGTCAACTCAGCGTTTCATCCTACTGAGGTAGATAAAATGAGTACCATTAAATTGGGTAATAATATCTATACCCACTGGCCATTCTTGAAAATGAGAGACAATCTCAGTGCATCCTTCCTGGTAAAATACTTTGATACTATTATTACTATTTTATTTGCCTCCTTAATTAAATGAAGCAGCTTTCATAGTTACAACCTCTACTGTCCTGCAATGTTATCATGTTTAGGTAACCTGTGTATATTCAGCTGTTGGACTACAATTCCCAGTATCCTCAGTCAGCCATTGAATGGACGTGGACTATGAGAATATTTTCTAACAGCTGGGGATGTGTGGATTTCCAAATTCCTAAAGCATGTATCCTAAAATATGTGAAAGATACTTCATTCAGAGCAGTTTTCTGAAGATGGAACTTGTAAGCTGAAAGAGTGAGGCTATAATTCATTTGTAGTGTTGTTTACCATTCTTCAGTCCTGTGTGCAATGTACCCCCTTAATGCAAGATTTAGCAAGATGCGGATCTCCAGCTGTTGAACTTTGGTGTAGCGAAAAAAGATGGAGACGCACAGTTTGCTAAAGTTTAAGAGGCAGTTACATTGTGCAGTAGGAATTACACTGCATATAGGAATGAAGAACTGCAAAAGACAATTTGCAATACAAACTAATTTCACCCCACTCTCTTCAGCTCTGAGTGAAGCAGCTTTTACATATTCTGCCAGTACAGTACAAACGGAATTGGAGAATATAATGGAGTGCACAAGATTAGAGTAATTTGGAAATCTGCACCGCTCCTGTTCTTACACTACATGCTCATCATCCTCACCCTTTCAATGTCTTAGCAAGGTTATTGGGCACTGCAGTCCAAGAGCTGAAGAGAAACTGGTCAAAAGGACCTCATACACAGTTGGAGAACCACAGTTGTCTTACCCTTACGTAAAACTCCCCTTCTTCCCTCAATGATTCATCTCATCTCTCAACTCGCAGAAAACCAATACTTCCCCATGTCTGCTCTACACAACAGTGATGTGAGGTCTGGACAGAGGGAATGGGGAGTGAGACCAAGCAATACAGAGAAAATATAGCAATGTTTTTCTGGCGAACATTTGTCACACTTACCTAAAAACAGCTCCAAAGACCTGTTGTCCCTGGACATAGACTACCTCTTTGTAGACCCATTTTTGGTAGGCTGGGGCCAGGGAAAGGTCCTAAAGACCTGTGGGTATGTGAGGGGGTTCTGAGATGTATGGTTCAGCATGTAATGGTGATAGTCTGCATGGCCTTCACTGAGTGGTTTGAAACTTTGAGCCTTACCCGCATTGGCTTTTCAGCAATTGCTACATTTCTACAAATGTGTGACCCTTGTAATGACCCTTGTAAATAGATAATTTTTCCATAAGCTAGCTGTTTGACTTTATTTGCTTCCTCCGTTTAGACAGCGTATTGGAGAATCTGGAATGGCATATGAATGTAGTACTATGAACAAAAGCAGTGCATGTTGGAGGTGCTGTGGCTTACTGGTTAAAGTGCCTTCCTTGAATACAGGAGAGTCTGAGCTCAACTGTCAGCAGTGCCTGTAGCTAATTTTAAATAAAGGAAAAAATGCATATAAAAGTATTGCCGCAGAGCTTTTAAGGGTCTGCTTAAGTGGTAGGAAAAAAACTGTAGCTTTCAGAGCTCATTATATTTAGTATCAATGCAATACATTTTTACATTAAAAACTGTAGCATTTCCCTCAAATACAGGGAGTATGGAGTAATCTGGATCGAATTCTAACAGATTAATTAGCTATTTGGTAAATGTTGAGGTAGCTGTTCATGAGTTGACTGGACTATGACTGGGGTGATGGGAGCAATAGTCTTCACAGGAACTGTTAGTTTTGTCAACAGGTAGTCTTAGCATTTATGTTTATTGATTTCTTCATCAAGCCAACTGTCTCATGGAGTAACAAAATCAGTTTGCACATTATTAGAGCTTTTATTGAGTTGACTGAGCTATGGTCATGGTGATGGGAACAATAGTCTTCCCAGGAACTGTTAGTTTTGTGAACAGGTAGTCTTGGCACTTATGCTTATGGATTTCTTCATCTATGCAACTGCCTCATTGAGTAACAAAAACAATTTGCGCTTTATTCAAGCTTTGCTACATATGTGCCAAGATTATCTGAAGAACGGTTTAGAAGGAAATGTAAACATTTTTAATGGAGATAATGTTAAGTGGAGAACAAAAGAGATTAGAAATATTACAATTAGGCAATGTGTTAGATTTGGGTAACTCAAAGTGGGTGAAAAGGTGCTAGGTAATACAGCTCATACCTGTATTCAGATAAAACTATTTGAATAAAGGAACATAAGTCTAAGCATTTAAATCAATATTGACTTCTGTCTTCATCATTTTAACACTGGTTTGTGACCTTTGACTTTCTACCATTCTAACACAGAGTTATTTTTGTGAGCTCTATGGTTATGGTAAGCTTAACACTCAATTGTCCTTTTAAGGTGTTTGTTTTTTTCTCCACAACAAACTTTTAGGGTGTCATTTATGGCTTGTTGCCATCTTCTGGTGCTGTGGCTCTGTTGGTTAAAGGGATAGTAACACTTAATGTGTAAAATATATATAGGGTAGTGTATCAATAGCACCACTGTAAAGTTCCAGGCCACTGAGATACTGCACCGAAAAAATCAAGCCTGAGCTGCAATCACTTTTGAATAAAACACCTCTCAGCAGTGCGAGTATCCTTGTTTTACTCAGGGGGATAAGACCTATAATATATATTTTTTCCATATTATGTGTTACTATCACTTTAAAGCTCCTGTCAAGTAAGCAGGAGATTTCTCAGCAGGGCCTGAAAAGGTTGTTTGTAAAATGGGGGAGGGGGGCAGCAATTCTGAGGTGAAAATGTTAAGAGCAAAGTGAAAGCAACACTGCTCATCAACTTATCAGGAAACATAGTGGATTACTGTAGAAAACAAAATGTGTGTAAAATGAAAAACAACTTGCTTATGGTTTTGCTCTCATCCATATGTTTACATCCTCATCTGAAATTGATGGTGTTGAGACGTATTAAAGGAAACGGATGGACTGTTGTTCAAGATAACAGTTACATTTACCTATTTGTTTGGAGGACCTTAGTACAGGAAGTTCTAGGAATTGTATCTGCACACAGCTGTGTTTTAATACTTTATGGATTTTTTTCTGTGTGAAGGCCCATTGTATCTCACTTTCTGAATCTCTTAATGGAGAAGTCCCAAGCCTTCTAATGTTGACATCGGTGCAGTAAGACAACACACTTAAAGGGATAGTAATACTTCGTTTTATCTTTATTTTATTTTGTAGGCATTAAAAAAACATGAAGAACGATATAAGTCTTACCTCTCAAACCTTTATGGTTTGAGAGATATTCACAAACAAAGTTTCCCCTTCCGCCCCTTTTACCTAGTGTAAGCCATCTCTTCTCAGATGTGGAATCCAGTCCATAGACCAGACAGATAACAGCAGGGGACAATCTTCTTCCTATGAGAACAATGAAAGTCCTGCCCCCTTGACAGGTTTTTCAGGTTTTTCCCTTATCTTAATTGAAGATTGTCCCTCTCTGCAATCTACCTGGGCACCTCCCTTCTGATGTGGCTGAACAGTATTACATCAGTAAAAGGGGTGGGAGGTGGATACTTTGTCATTGAATTACTCTTGAACTACAACTCTGACAGAATTGAAATAACACTCTCCAAAGTCCAAATACTATGATGATTAATTAGAGCTGCTTTTATTATGAAACATTACTATCCCTTTAATAGACTAGAAGTATGGTAAATAAAAGCAAATCTAGAAAGAAAATACCTGTGTAAAATAGATACTGTTCTGCAAAAGGGCAAAGTCATGAAACATAGTTAAGATTCAACAGGATGTCAAAGAAATATTTAGTTTGAAACACATGAAAATTAGCAGTTGTTGCATTTATATATACAGTTATGTGGCACTTGTAAATGGCTAATATATCCATTAAATAAGCTAGCTATATGACTTCTATTGCTTCCTCAGTCTAGACAACATATTGGAGAATCTGGAACGGCTTATGAATTTTGTAGTATCAACAAACACAGCCTGTGTAGACTGTGCTGTGGCTTAGCTGATTAAAGCTCTTGCTTTGTAAACAAGAGATCCATCCTGAGTTTAACTATCAGCAGTGCCTGTGGCTAATTTTAAATAAATGAATTGTGTAGGGGTCTGCTAAATTTGTACAAAAGAAAATCATAGCTTACAGAGCTCATTACATTTAGTATCAATGCTAGACATTCTTTACTTTAAGAACTGTAGCATTTGTCTCCACAGCAACCATTTGTTTGGAGTCTAGGTATACCTGTCTGTGTTTGGTGGCGGGCTGTCCAATGTGGACTGACAGTGAGCCATAGACATTGCAGTAGAACAAATCCAGTTTGAACAAGGGAAAACATACCCCCCAAGTGTCCCACTTTAGGAGGGGCAGTTCCTCTTTTAGACCCAAATCCCCCTGTCCCTCTTTCCCACCCTGATGTCCCTCTTTTTAAGAGATCAGACTGTGTGGTGTGTATATAAGTGTATCACATTGCTCTATAGCAATACAACTCACATTACTGTTTGTATAAAGGTCAGTATATGTGTTTATAAATTAGTCTGTGTAAATAAAATACTTTGGTCTTGTTCTAAATAATTTATTAGGTTTCACAAGTAGGTGTCAATAGGTCATGAAATAACCTGAAAATTCTTGGTAATGTCATGCCCACCAGACACCCCCCCAGCAACACCCCCTAAAACACAAGTGTCCCTCTTTGGCAATTTGAAATGTAGGGAGGTATGAGCGAAAAGCCAGTTCTCTGCAAGCAGCCAGCACAGCCCTTCCTCTGGTCCCAGTATTGTGGTGACATTGGAAGGGGAGAGCCTTACTGCCCAAGACTTCAAAGGGATTCGGAGATGTGGATGGATTTCTCAAGACTTTGAAAACCAGTGTCTCTTAAATGAAATGCTGGCTAGGGACTGGCTCACGATTTTACTGCCTCTGCTTACTGACGCATCTCTACAGGAAATGTGACTGCAGACAGACGGAACCAAGGCAAGGCTAGGAACAAAACCATGTGGGTAGATGGGCTGCTATACAGGATCACTGAACCAGGGGCCTTCATATCAGTCTCCAATTACTGTCAGACATTAGAGTGGTTGGGGCCAATCAGACAGCTTTCTCATGCTTCCCTACAGTCAATGCCAGTTGTTGATGAACCATTCATATGGATAGTGGTGGATATCAATGGTAACTGTCCAGGCCAAACAGGACAGGATATGATAAATCATAAAGTGGTCAACTATGCCACCAGGTATAAACAGTAGCTTTAGCCTCACAACTCTAAAGATAGCTGAAGCACTAGTGAATATTTGCTGTAGAGTTGGGCTCCTTGTAGATATTTTTTCTGACCAGGGAACCCAATCCATTTCAGATTTTGTGTACTTGGAGGTGCCACAGGAATCCACAGGGTTCTCACCATTAGAGGCATTATATGGTTGGAAGGTGAGAGGACAGGTTTCACTGCAAAAAAAAGCCGCTTTATCAAATATAAGATTTTTCCTTGCATAACTATAATTAGGAGGCACCCTGCTAGAAATGGCATTGACCAAACCTAACTGCTACACATTGTATGGGTAATCTATCAGTTCTATCAGTGCCTGAAACTGAAATGAAAAACCTTCCTAGAGTCAGTTCTTATCTCCTCAACCATCAGGACATACACCATCAACATCCTCAAGCCTTCGATGACATGCCAGGAAATGACTATGCAGCACCCTGATGTTCTTCACAATACCATCCTCCATCCAGGTTTCAAGAAAGGGAGCCATACAGTTCCTAAAAATATATACCTAACCAGATGTTACTTCAAGGAAGATGCTGTCAAAGTTGTGTTTCAAAAAAGTATTTACTAGAAATACAACTGGGGTAATCATAGCCATTCCACCTTTTTTTTCTGGACAGATGTTACATTCCTCTTAACAGGGTTTAGTCTGTTAGCTCATAACAGCTGGAAGAACATGCTATAGGCTCTCACATAGGACTCTGGCAAAAGACATATGTTACCAGAACATGGGCAGCAAATGGTTTTGATTAAGAGATCCCTTTTCATGGAGGTCAGTTTCCACCTCTTCCACCTCTCCACGATCCAGCTTAAAATTCTCAAAATTTTGAGCATCATAATTGCAATAGACATGTGTAATCCCTAAAATTTTAATTTCTCTTTCATCCATTGTGGAACACAGAAACCACTGGGATAAGCAGGGCCGGCCCTTACATGGGTACCGGTGGGTCCAAGGACCCAGGCGGCACTTTGACAGGGGCGGCAATTGCCGCCCCAAGGCATGTTTATTTTGTGTGCCGCGGGTGCCAGTCACCAGGTCTGTCAGTGCTACAGTGTGTCCGATCAGTGTCACTTTCAGCAGCCGGCTGGGCAGCGGCGGCCCTATGCTCCCTCAGTGGTGAATTGCCCGGCACTGACTGCTTCAGTGACACATGTGAATGAATCATCATAGCATTGTGTCAGCAGGGCCGGCACCACCTATAGGCGAGGTAGGCATCAATCTAGTGAGCACATCTACTGCGGGCGCAGTCAGAGAAGAGCCGCATGCATATCGTGACTGCTGTTAAGAAGGAGAGAGAGGTGCCACTCTGAAAAGAGTGAGTGTCTACAAAGCCTCATATTGCCTTGGTGCCATCTGTCTACGTTTCTGTCCCACACGGTGCCTTATGTCAAAGTTTCTGCTCCAGGAGATGTAGCGTTGTGTCCTTGAAGCAATTCGTTTTAACCCTTTGAGTTCCAGATGGGTATGCAAAAGCACTGCAAAGCAATGCGCTGTGTACCTGTCTGGCACTCAAAGGGTTAATCGGCAATCCTACTATCCAACCAATTGGATGCTTAGCTTACCTCCTAAATGTATTTTCAAAAAAAGATGGGCAGCACCTGAGATAGATGGCGGAGAGCGAGAACCATGGCAGGAGTGACATGGGGTAAGACATAAGGGAGGTGGAAGATCGAGGGGTGAGAGAAGACACCGAATAGCTAATTAGGTCAGACTAGAAGACAGAGTAAAGAGGCTAAAAGCAGGGGAGAGCAGTCCTTGGCTCTCCATTTGCCATTGAACAGCAACTTACAGGATTCTTGGGAGAAGAGAGACGGGGAACAAAGATCAGTGACAGGAGAGGAGGGAGACAGTGAACTGTACATAGGGCACACTGAGCCATGCTGTAGGGGTACAGTGCACACACTTATTATACCGCCATGGTGTCCCTGTATCCCCCTCCTCCCGTGCTGTGTTCTGTGTTGCTAGTGAAGAGTCAGAGCTGACAGGTGACCCTGGAAACTGAGTGGGGGCTGCTGTACTGGGCAGAGCTAAGGCCCTGATGGGCAAGGAACAGAAGAAGGGCTGGTGAGTGAGACTCAGGGGAGTGAAATGTAGTGTTGTAGTCCGTAGATATATAGATATTTATTTGCATTGATAAGCACAAGAAGGGATGCAGAAACATGGAATATGGGGTAAAAATATATTGAAACATGGAGAAGGGGCACTCAAGGTGGGCGTGGTTTGGGGGGCAGTATTTCATCCTTGGACCCAGGCAGCACAAAGTTTTGGGCCGGCACTGGGGATAAGTTTATCATCAAAATCATACTTAATGCTCATAAGCCTGTTTCTTCTAAAGTATATCTTAGGGTTTAGTCATTGTTCTTTAAGTGGTGTTAAGACCATGGCTCACCCCCTCATCCTTTTCATCTTCTGTTGGCTTTACACTTTTTCCAGGATGGCCTCCAAAGGAGTCTTCATCTTAGTTCTATCAATTTGCACATTTTTCCCTTGTCAGTTATTTTTCAGAAGTGTATTGATTTTGCTGCCAAATATTCAGATTTTTGTGCAAATGATGGCATGTTCCTACCCAGTCTTTCAGGACACCACTCTTCCATGGGACCTAAATCTCTCCTTTAAATACTTCAGAGGGATCCTTTTGAGCCATTGCCTTCTGACACTCTTTGTTGCTTGACCCTGCAGGCATTTTTTTGGTGACTATGTCCATCCAGAGTGTGGCTGAACTACAAGCTTTGTTTTGTAGAGCCCCCTTTCTGATTTTTTTAGGAAGATAAGGTTTTTCTATGTACTCACATTCGGTTCCTCCCGAGGGTGTTGTCAGATTTTCATATTAGTCAGGGCACTGTTCTTCCTTCTTTTGTCCAGCTTCATCTAATCGATGAGAAGATAAAGATATAGATATATACATACAGAACAGAAGCTGCATTGTCTGGAAGTAAATAGGTGTTTTAAATATTACATTCATCTCACTGAAATTTTTTGTAAGTCTGGTTTGCTTTTCGTTATTCCTAACAACCTACGTGCTGTCCACTCGGCATCTAAGGTAACAGTGGCTTACTGGATCAAGCCGACCATTCACCAGGCTTCTGTCATTAGCTAAACATTACAGAATGTCCGTACTGGCCTCAGCTGAGGCCAGTTTTGGGAGTACCATGGTACGTGCCTTTTTTTCCTTAATTTCTAATAACTTTTCAGATGTTACTTGGTTTTTGTATTGTAGTGTCTATTGAAACTTTAGGTTCATGGTTGTATCTAGTTTGTCTTTGCTGAGACTAGTTTTATAATTGTGGGTCCCCCCTCCTCGAATCATAGTTCAGATAGCTTTAATATATCCTCATGGTTCCTGTGTCAGAGTTATGTTTGTGGCACATATTTAATATTTCAGTTTTTCTTTCTTTTACAGGAATGTGATTGTAACATGGAAGAGAAGACAGAACAGAAGAAGAAAGAAAAACAGAAGACAGAAGATAGACAGTAGAAAAAAGAAAAATGAAGATGGAAGAAGGTGGACTCTGGATGACAGGCAAGTGTAACATAGATCTGAGTGTTAGGGGTAGTATTGTTGCACTTCACTGTTAGGGGTAGTGTAGGGATAGCGCTTGGGAGGGTGACTCTGTGTTTGAGCTCACGACCGGTGCTAGACAGTGTGCCAAGCACTGATCATTAGCTATGTGTCTTTGATGTTTCCATTATTCACGCTATTTAGAGTGACTTTTGGGAACGCATAAGCCAGTTTCTTTGGCCCAACGTTCGTTGTGGTGTCAGCTGGTAGAGGAATTGAATAGCTCTGTTAGCACTTTTTGCTAACAAGCTGTTAGCCAGTATTGCCCTATCAGCTGTTTTACCTGCCTCAGTTGAATCAAGGCCATAAAGGCATATTCAATTCACACAAAAGAGGTGAAAATTTGCAGCAAATCAACTGAAAATGGGGAGAGATGAAAACTCCCACTGATAGAAACTGACGTTTTTACATTTTATCAATGCAATGGAGCCCTAACCAGTATTCAGTTAGTTAGATAGTTAGTTATTTTTTATCATGTTGTTCCATATGGTGGAGTTGGTTTTCTCAAGAATTGTATCTCTTGGTTTCTGTATACGGCCTAGAATGATTGATGAACTTTTTTGGAGACACACAGGCCTGGATCTCAACATAGTTAATAGCTTTATCTACAAATTTCTTCATAGACTTCAATAGGGATATGTTAGGTAAAGCCAGTGATAACAGCAATCAAACTAGGCCATAGTAAGGTTGTAATCATTTTGGCTGCCAACTCAAGATTTCATCATAATACTGAGCTGCCTCTGACTTCAAGTCATAGCAGGACTTCATTTAAGAAAAACTATTTAATATACTCTCATCCTACCCCCTTTCACTTCTGCGCTATGCTTCTGAGCATCCAGCTGAGTTATGTTCTGCATGTAGCAATTAGTTAAGACACAGGAAAGACTCTGTGATAACAGTACGAGTATGGTGCGCAATGTACCCACAATGACCAACATCTGTTAGTGTGGCTGATGGCTGGTCTGACTTCCTCTGTTTCTCACGCAAAGACAAATCCAAGTTTGTGAGTTGCAGCCATTGGCTATGCCCTGAATTACACCTTAGAGGCTCAAAGCATTACTTAACTCTTTGCAGACAGTGTGCTGTCCACATGCCAAGGCACAGTAACACTGATGTACTAGTAAGAAGTAGATCCATTTGGAAACAAGTCAACCAGTGGCATAACTATTAATTTTTTGTGGTCTCCAGGGGAGGGCTGGCAAGTTGTGGCCCAGGGGGCAAATTCAGTGAAGTGGACCATTTCTATATCGCTCAAGCCCACTGTCCCAGCCCACCCCCTTTTGTTAACTTAAAAATTGACATTAATGTTGTGAATTAAGGCAAGTGATACCACATAGTTTACAGCTGAAATGAGGCTACACTAGTGCACTCCTACAAAGCTTACAATTTAACTAAAGCTTACCTAGTGATACTATAGAGCTTACAAGGGAATGGGTTATGCTACTAGTGTAGCTCCATTTGGATTGTTCCTCTGTGGTGTCGTTTGTGTAGCTCCATTTCAATTGTAAGCTCTATGTTATCTCTAGTGTAGCTCCATCTACAGCAGCAATTGAGAGATTTAGTGAGGAGCAGTGGCCCACCAGCCCAGACATATGACCGGCCCAGGGGGCAATTGCCCCCCTGCCCCCCAGGCCAGCCCTCCCCTGGTGGTCTCTCAACCAACACAAAAAAATAATCAGGGAGGCATAACTAGGACCTATTGGACACTGAGGCAGGTGAGACCCTTAGATGCTGGGCCCTGGTACAACTGCACCCTCTGTAGTTACACCCCTGAAACCATCTGCAACAAAGAGGACAAATAAACATTCTAGAAATCCCAGTTGTTTAAATGGAATTTTAGCCTCTTCGGTGCTAAAGAGATCTCAGATCTATTGCTCTGAGATGTGTTGGAGTTCAAGGGGGTTAAAGCCCTAATTATATCAATGGAATGTTTTATTTGTCCCTTGTGGTGCAGCTGGCCTGCCCCAGAATTGCTCCAGTTTTTCTTAGCACATCAGTTTCAGTGCTCGGCTTATGTACAACACAAAAATCAAGTACAAGTAGACATTTTTTGGCTGAGCTTACATTTTGCTGCTTCAATGTCAAACAATCAGATTCATCCCAAAGGCCTTAACCCTTTGAGTGCGAGAGGGGTACTCAATGCATTGCAAAGCAATGGCACTCAAAGGGTTAATATGAGATCCTCAAGTCCCG
Source organism: Rhinophrynus dorsalis (assembly GCA_037306005.1). NCBI lineage: Eukaryota > Metazoa > Chordata > Amphibia > Anura > Rhinophrynidae > Rhinophrynus > Rhinophrynus dorsalis. The sequence continues at coordinate 269,460,442 of CM074718.1, read as the reverse complement.
CAAAAGGGCACACAATGGTTAAAAATTCCAACCGGGTTGAAAAAAGTAGATTCATCCTTTGTATGCCAGAGAGCTCTCCCAAAGGTGCAGGACCCCCAAAATGATGTGAGGGTATGAAGTTTTAAAGAGTGTAAAATTCAGTGGGGGGGATGTATGAATCCACCTCCACAACTCTACTGGTGTTAGCCTTCAACTCCTGTATTTGGGGTATTCTCTAGACCGTATGCTCTAACTAATGCATTTTAGGGTATTCTCTAGACCAAATGCTCTAGTGCAGGAGAACTCAAACCTGGCCTCAGCCAGCCCCATTCCTCCTCCAACAGAGCAGGTTTTCAGGATCTCCTCACATGAACACCAGTGAATCAGTGGATTACTCATTCTGGAGGATCTGTCTAAGTTAACAACATTTACTCAAGTTTAATTGAGAAGGCCCTGAAAACTCCAATTGTTGGGTGACCTGAGGACAGGTTTGAGTGCCCCTGCTCTAGTGCATGCCAGCACTCACATTGTCCCACTGACACATCTAATATTTATTCCACACTTACCTTACCCCTTGGGAACCAGACGTGTTCAACACATAACTTTGCAACGCCTTCCACACCTCTTAGATCCTAAAGGGTTTAAACTGAACAGAATATCCAATGGCCACTATGAATACATTCTGAGTGGACTGAGTCCCCAAACTTAATCTTTAATTAGTACTGGATTTCATACCCATGTAGGAAGACATGATTAGTTTTTGGAGGACTCAAGGAAACCAGACTCATCACATTACAGGAGAGAACTAAATACAGGGCAGAGAAAGAGGGAGGACAAACAGTTATAGATTTAGTAAAATGCTGGATTAGATTGAATGGTTGTATGCAGAAAGTGTTGATGGAGAGGCAGATATATGTTTAAAGATCATATCCTACCTTAGGCTGTGTGTATATGGGGGGCAAGCAGGTCCAAGAAGTAGCACAGTACAACAGAAGACATTATAAAAAGAAGAAGGTGAGGGGTCCTTGCAAAAAGATATTCTGCCGTCTGTTGACCTGTGTCTGCTCTGAACAAATGAGAGCATCCACAGCCTGATTCATGCAAGGCACTGTGGGAAATTTTACCCTTTCCGTATTTAGAGTGAAAGAGAGAGATGTGCCACCATGCAGTGATAACTTGCAATCACTGCTATAGCCTCTACGATTCTCTGAAACCAGGACATAATGTTTATTTCAAATTCTTTATGTCTGCCTGAGGCAGTGTGGCACTGGCCTGTCTGGATTTCTTCTTCCCTTCAATAAACACCATCCCAGTACTCATCATCATTCTGTTAACCCCTCTGTGTTACAGAGGTCTGCCATTCATTAAAATGCAAGCTGTCCCTTCAGGCGATGGAGTGGTTAATTACATTAAGACATTTTAAATATTTAAACTGAAACATCCATTTAAAAGTTCACACAAAAGACACAGATACTGTGAAATAGGGAGCACAGTGGGGTTCCCTTAACCTTTTGTGATAAGGGCTTTTTTACACCAGAGGACAAGAGCAATTTTGACCTTTTTAGTGTGCATTGTTCAACTATATTTCCCTCTAATTCATTTAGCATACCCACAAAAATGATATACCTTTTTTTTAAAGCACAAGTAGGGCTTTCTTTTAATACAACATTTATAAATATAACTCACCAACTTAATTTGATAATAACATAAAAAATGAAAACAATAAAAAAAAGTTTCATAGGTTTTCCTCTGAAAATGTATTCTCAATTAGTTAATTTTAACAGGGACTGGATAAAAGGTATGACCATTCATTCATGCCTCCCAAGTGCCCCTTTTTAGGTATACTGGCCCTCTGAGATAAAAATCACTCTGCCCCTCTTTCCGTCCCTGGTGTTCCTCTTTAAGGGAATCAGACTGTGTGGTGTGTATATAAGCCTATCACGTTGCTTCACAGCAATAAAACTTTCATTAATGTTTTGTTTAAACTTCACTATATGTTTATAAATTAGTATTTGAAAATAAAATACATTTGTATTGCTCTAAATCGTTTATTCAGTAACACAAAGAGGTGACCATCGAGTGATCATCAATTGACCTTCAAGTGACCAAACCTGCTCTTCCCAAAGTCCTACCCTCAGGACCAACAATTTAAAATAAAAATGCCCCCTTCTTTGTCCATTTTATAGTTTGTTAAATCTGTTCTCTGCTTCTCTCTTCCTCACAATCACAGTGAGGAAGAGACAAACAGAAAAGGTAATATAAGCACATGCTTATATCAGTTACACAAATGGTATGCACTTGAATTTCTGCTGTTTGGCTGATGTTGCACATTCTACTACTCCTCCTCTTTATTTATCAATACACATCCATATACATCTTTACACCTACACACATTACTTACTCAAATACTTTGCACTACCTTTCACCCTGACACTTAATGCCTTACACAGTTACTAAGCTCATTCCTACAGCACACAACACCACAGATGAAATACTGCACAAACATTTTCAAGACACATTTTCAATCACAAGTACACAAACACATATTGCAAGAACTAACACCCAAACAAATTGACAATAAAAAATGAAATGTTAAACAATTAAAGCTGTCTTTTCCTTCAAGTCACCAAGAACAAGACAACTGCAACCAAAGAAGAACTGAATACCACATCAGTAACTATTTCTCTACTATACAAACACACAATGTACATCAACACACAAACCATGCTATAAAACATAATACGTACTGGAAATTGCTTATTCCACTGCTTCTCACTTTGAATAGATGTTTTACACTGACACTGTTTACTGACAACAAGCACTACAATACATTTCACGACAACGTCACCATTACCAACATTTCATACCTGGATACGCCATTCAGCAATACTACTTATGTACGTCCAGATCTGGAATTTATAGAGGCCATGTAGAAATGCATGCACTAGCACAATTTCACAATTTGCATGTGTGTATTCACAAACACGCTGAACACACAAGCAATATCATACATATCATAACTGACTCCTCAGCCAACTCTATACACTTACTATACACTGGAATCACTGACAATGGACACTACTATTACCTACTATTTCCAATAACATAGACAGGCACAACTAACAGAACTATAACACAAACATCACAATGATCAGTAACTCAATACACCCACACAAGTACACAAAACAATGCATCACAAACATACATCATCTTTACAAACATCTTTACAAAAACGACCCCGTGTCATGAAAAGACTACAACGTAAATGTCTACAGAAAAAAATATGCCAACAGAACATGAGCCGCCTTTAAAAACAACAGCAAAAACAATAGAATGCATTACACAAAAACCAAAAATGCACACAACACCTTCAAAATGTGCACAAACAATACAAAAACAGGAATCCCAAAAATGTATATGATATATGAAAATTTCAACAAATTACAACCACACAAAGCACACCTACTTTACAAGTACATCACACACAGACACTTCCCACAAAGGCATTCAACAAACAACATTTACAAAAACACAACTACCAATTTTAAAACATCAAAACAACACATCTAATAGTAAGCCATGAAATTAAGGACCAATTTCAAACAAACAACACACAACACTATGGAAAACAAAACTTAAAGCGTACCTGCCACCCTGCCTAAAGTTGCCCCCAAAGAATTGCCCATCTGGCGACTAGCTGCTCAATTGTACTAATTGCCATAATTATTACCTCGTTATAGAGAATTCCTACTGCTCCCGGGACTGACAGCCAGGAAACAGCGCAGACATCTGTGCATAGTGACGTCTGTGCTCAGTCTCATTCTGTTCTGGAAGGCGTTGCTCGGAGCCATATGGTACCAGAAGGGACTGACAGCACAAGCGCGCAGATGCCACTATGCAGAGACGTCTGCACTGTTTCCTGGCTGTCAGTGCTGGGAGCAGTACGAATTCTCTATAACGAGATAATAATTCTGGTGACTAGCACTATTGAGCAGCTAGTCACCAGATGGGTAATTCTTTGGGGGCAACTTTAGGCAGGGTGGTAGTTCCGCTTTAAAGGGATAGTAATACTTCGTTTTGACTTTATTTTGTAGGCATTAAAAAAACATTAAGAATGATATAAGTCTTATCTCTCAATCCTTTATGGTTTAGGAGATATTCACAAGCAAAGTTCCCCTCCCTGCCCCTTTTACCTAGTGTAAGACATCTCTTCTCAGATGTGGATCAGGTTGTATGACAGGACAGATAACAGAAGGGGACAATTTTCTTTGTATGAAAACAATGAAAGCCCTTCCCCCCTTGACAAGTTTTTCAGCTTTTTCCCTTATCTTAATTGAAGATTGTCCCTCTCTGCAGTCTACCTGGGCACCTTCCTTCTGATCTGGTTGAACGGGGGGGGGATACTTTGTTTGTGAATATCTTTTAAACCATAAAGGTTTGAGAGATAAGACATATCATTCTTCATGTTTTTTTAATGCCTACAAAATAAAATAAAGTTAAAACGAAGTATTACTATCCCTTTAAGTTTTGTTTTCCATAGTGTTGTGTGTTGTTTGTTTGTATCATCATTAAAGCAACATCATACATGGACCATTTGGAACACACAATTTACAGTCTCCATGCATGCAAGACATTAAAGTGGATGTATCACCTATGCACAACATCCCCTAAATAGTTAGGTGACACATCCAATAGCATTAAAACCTTATTATTATTATTATTATTTTTTAAGCTTCCATTTGGTTTAAATGTAACTTATAAAAGTATCTGCTGCAGCCACTTCAAGGTGATTGCAGTTCTCTGCGGTTCTACACGGTTACAGAGCCCTGCCTCTGCTCCCCTCCCTCCTCCGATGATGGAGGCTTCTGCCAGTAAGCTGGAGCGGTCTCATTGGCTAGATATCGATCTCTGCCAATGAGACTGCTCCAGTTTACTGACAGACGCCTCTGTCATCGGAGGAGGGAGGGGAGCAGAGGTAGAGCTCTGTAACCGTGTAGAACCGCAGAGAACTGCAGTCACCTTGAAGTGGCTGTAGCAGATACTTTTATAAGTTACATTTAAACCAAAAGGAAGCTTAAAAAATAATAATAATAAGGTTTTAAAGGGATAGTAATACTTCGTTTTATCTTTATTTTATTTTGTAGGCATTAAAAAAACATGAAGAACGATATAAGTCTTATCTCTCAAACCTTTATGGTTTATGAGATATTCACAAGTAAAGTTTCCCCTCCCGCCCCTTTTACCTAGTGTAAGCCATCTCTTCTCAGATGTGGAATCCAGTCCATAGACTGGACAGATAACAGAAGGGGACAATCTTCTTTCTATGAAAACAATGAAAGCCCTGCCCCCCTTGACAAGCTTTTCAGGTTTTTCTCCTTATCTTAATTGAAGATTGTCCCTCTCTGCAATCTACCTGGGCACCTCCCTTCTGCTCTGGCTGAGCAGTGTTACATCAGTAAAAGGGGCGGGAGGGGGACACTTTGTCATTGAATTACTCTGGAACTACAACTCTGTCAGTATTGATAGAACACGCTCCAAAGTCCAAATACTATGATGATTAATTAGAGCTGCTTTTATTATGAAACATTACTATCCCTTTAATGCTATTGGATGTGTCACCTAACTATTTAGGGGATGTTGTGCATAGGTGATACATCCACTTTAAATGCACCAAAAATATCCTAAGCAATTCAGTTTACAAACACACACAAATCAGAAGACAGGTACCCTACTTACAGACCAGACCCCCTCACAAAGGTGAACTCACTACAGCTAGATAAAGCAAATAATAATGCCTTACTGACCAATGTTATCCAAAGCATTTAATGAACACATTAACACATTGCTTAAATACTGAAATTCCATTGAATCTATAAAATACATATTCAGATGACATCAACAATGGATCTGATCAAGCCATGTTTTCAATCTCCAAAGGAGGAGATGAAATCTCGCAATACCAACTCCTCCTTTGGAGGAGCATTAACCCTTTGAGTGCCAGAGGGGTACGCAACGCATTGCAAAGCAATGCGTTGCGTACCCCTCTGGCACTCAAAGGGTTAAGGATGGGAGAACACAGTGTATTTTATAAAAGCAATATAACTATTTTATTGGCATAAATACTGTTTGGTACCAATACTGTTAATTACACTCCAAGAATAAAATTAATAGGCTTATTGTATTCATCTGTAGGAGTCCATGCAACTATATGAGAGTAGATCTCACATAGTGAAATCTGGTGGTGGCTCCCTGTAGGATGCTCTATCAGATTTCTAAGGGCTAGGTCTGCACTATTATTCCACCAACAGACCAATATCCTTTTACACAATTATTAAAAACTAGTTGAAGAGCCCGTGTACACGGGCAACAGTGTCGGCCGGTCACAGTGCAGTCATGCGCAGAAGAGACTACCCGTGACGCGGCTGAAACGGAGAGGGGCACGCCAAATTCAGACCGTGGTCCTCTCTGCACATGACTGCAGCACGCCCAGCAGTCTCTACTGTGCATGACTGCATCGTTACAAACTTAGGATAAGTCAATACAGTGTAGGGAGAAGGGTAAATTTTTCTATCCCTAGCTTTAGTGCAGAAAAAGACACAGTTGTGGCTTCCTATTCCCTATATAATGGCCATTACCCTCTCTTCATTCCAGGCTGTAAAATTGAGATATAGAGGCTATGCTGAGAAATCTACACAGTGGTGGAAAATAGTGCAGAATTAGCATTTGGTGTGCCATTATGGCGTTCCTTAAAGAATAGGGAACCACCACTGTGTCTTTATCTGCACTAAAGCAAGGAATAGAAAACTTTACCCTTCTCCCAACACTGTATTGACTTATTTTTAATAATTGTGAAAATGGATATTGGTCTGTTGGCGGAATAATAGTGTAGACTTAGCCCTTAGAGCCTCCTATAGCATACAGGGAGCCACCACCAGATCTTTATCAGCACGAGACATAAAATTGGTAATACTGCAATTATATGAGTAGACAAAGGGAAAAAAGGTATGTCAGAAAGATTATGACCAAGGTATTAAATGGTTAATTGTGAGAATGTGGGTTAATAATTGATTGAATGATGCATACAGCTTGAATGTTATAGTGATTGTCTAGAAGTAAGAAGATCAGAGTAAAAGAGCAAAACGGAGTTAAAAAGATATAAGAAGGAAACACTTATAGTAGTTAATAAGTGATCAACAGAGACAATAAAGCCTCTAAGAAGCTGATTAGGATTTTTCCTAGACAAAGATGTGTTTTAAAAAATACTGTGATAGCATTTATATATGTCATTAAACTAAATAAATATCTGACACTAATAGTAGCAAGGGCAAGAGTGATAGCTACAATTATTTAAAGCGAAACTTTCACCCAAATAAAAATAGATTTAATCCGATGGCTCTCAGTCTACTATTTTTAACGGCTATATTTATTTTAACAAAACCGGCATATTTAGAAAGTTATTTAATGTAAAAGAAATACCTGGTGACGTCCTTCCGCTGCACACTACGGTACACTTTGCACCGCTCTGCTCTCCAGCCCATCCCCTTGCCGGCCAGAGCTCATATGCACATGTCCTACACATGCAATGCAGGCTTATTACTGGACTCTGGCCGGCAAGGGGATGGGCTGGAGAGCAGAGCGGTACAAAGTGTACCGTAGTGTGCAGTGGAAGGACGTCACCAGGTATTTCTTTTACATTAAATAACTTTCTAAATATGATGATTTTGTTAAAATAAATATAGCCGTTAAAAATAGTAGACTGAGAGCCATCGGATTAAATCTATTTTTATTTGGGTGAAAGTTCAGCTTTAATTACTGCTGCTTCAAGAAATATCTAACACCAGTGTTAACCTCCTATTAAGTGACCACTGTGACTGTGACAATCAAATTGAGCTAAGAATCATTATTAATGGATTTTGGATAAAAGAGAGATACCTGATAACCATACTTGGGAACTCTCCGGATTTGCCCCGGAGACTCCGGTTTTGGCACTGCTTTACCGGGTCTCCGGGGCAGAGGCTGAGTCCTCCGGATGTGGGGAATTTCTATTGAAACTCTACCCACTTCCACTTTTTCCCCCGGTGTAGCTCCTTCCTACCCAGCCTTCTTTTAAGCCCTCCCCCGGAACTCGCGTTAAGACCCGCCCCTTTTTGACACGATATGCATCATTCTTCACACCACCCATGGCGGCAGAGGACAGACAACAATAAAAAGTTCCAAGGTATGCTGATAACACTAATATGTCTCAACAGGAATGATGAATCTGTTGAAAGTAGAAAATAATAAAGGTAATAACCCTCTTAGACTTTCTGTTTACAAATTACAGAACAAGTCACTCTGAGAAATAAGCATCAGTGTTTAAATAATGCAAATATACTTTATAATCCAGACTACTTGTGCCATACGGACTAATACGTTCTAGACTGATAAAGTATCTGAACTCTAAATCATAACTGAAGATATATACTAAGACTATCTTACTAGGTAAGGATCTATCTATACTAAGATCCAATTATAGAATATACAGTGTCACGTTCTTACCGGCGTCTCGCCAGCACTCCAGTCCTTTGTGACCTGTTTCGTCGCTGCACTCTGCCTCTGCTTTTGTTCCTTGCAGTGGCTGTCCTTGCCCTTTCTCCGGCTACTGTTCTGTCCCTTCTTAGCTCCCATTTTGCTCCCCTTCTGGCACCGTCTCTCTTGCTTCCTTTCTGCCTCTTTCCTGTCGGCTCTACTGCTGATGGCTGCTGTGTCTGGGGCCTTTTCTCTGGGCATGTGCAGGAGTGGCTTCCAGCGCACAGCCTTATAGTGGCAGTGGCTGCACACTACTGACGCGTTAGTATAGCTTCTTTAGTAGTGTTGCAGCCAGTTTATATCTAGTATTACCTGTGTATGACCTTTGCTGTTCCAGACCTAGCCTTAGTTTGCCGATTCCAGTACTGAGATTTCCGTGTTGACCCTTGCAGTTCCTGACCTAGTCTCTTGCCTGTCAATTCTTGTCCTGGATTACCCATGTATAACCTGGCCTGACCCTGACCTGATGTTGCCTGCCACCACTGTTCCAGCTTCTGTGCCTTCCTGTGTATGACCAGCCTGTCCTGACCTTGTCCTTGCCTGCTGATTTGGTACCTTCCTCTGTGATCTGCCGTGCATGACCCAGCCTGTGACTAGACCATTCTTCAGTATCCTGCTCCTGAGTGAGTACTTGTTCCTGTTGGAACCAGTTTCTCCCTGGGGAGGGGTCCAATCTAGCTTTGTGGCTAGCACCTTTATCTGACTTGGCCGCAGCACAATTCCCTTAGGACAACCCACATACCCAAGTATCGTACCCAAGCATCGCTCCCCAGAATCTTGCTCCTCTATCCCTTGTTGGAGTCTCATCTTTCACCCAATTCACTTGTGGAGTCCCAGATGGTGTGACAATACAGACTGTGGGATTACAATGAAGTAGTAACATAGGACAACCTGTGTAGACAATACTAAGAGAACTGGGATGAGATTGTTTTTAAGTAGGTTCAGAACCCGTTTATGTAAATAAATCACTAGGACCATTACTTGTATTTTGACCTGAGTGATGAATGTCTTATCAAGAAAGACTAATAAAGATTTTTGATAATGATAGTGTATATATGATATTCTGAAGCTAATATAGTTGACTGTCTATACAAATGAGCACTGAACTGGTCTTACGAGAAAAGAGGTGAGACTTTGCAATTCATAAGGATACTAGATTATAGTCTTCCCTTATTCTCGTAGTTTTCTGTTTTCTTCCTTTTTTCACAACTATGTGAGTGTGTCAGCTTGTAAGACTGAGTGTGTGTGTGTGTGTGTGCGCACGTGTGTGCGTGTGTGTGCCTGTTGGAGAAAATGTGTCTTTGTTAGAGCATGTGCATTGTGAGACTAAGGTTGAATGTGTTTGTGTAAGCTTTTGTTGTGAGACAATATATACAATATATATGTGTCAATTTGTATATATGTGTCTGTGTGTGTGTTTGTTGAGATTGTATCTGTGAAAGTTTTATGTCTGTGTGTGTGTGTGTGTGTGTGTGTGTGTGTGTGTGTGTGTGTGTGTGAACAGGTACGTGTCCGAGTGTAAGACTGATTGCGTGTCTGAGCGTGTATGTCTGTGTATTTGTGTGTACATACACTGAAACCAAATATCCCCATCCTATTTTTTTTCCCATCACCTGTCCCAAATAAAAATTCTAAATTGTTAATATTCTTATACCTTATCAGACTCAAAAAGAGATGTATTGTCACCAGGAAGAACTACTCTATGGAGTATTTGAAAAGTATACATCTGTGTGAGAAAAAAGAGTGTTGTTTTTGTGTGTCTACAAAAGTGTGCCCAGGTGCCTGTGTTCTATGATGGGTTCAACATAGTTCAATTCACTGTTGGGATATTTGCAAAGGATGCAGTAGTAGTCACTGAGAAGGTTAGAAAACACTGTAGTGTGTAAGTGTGTATAACCCAATATAATTATAATCATTTTTAAGTGTTAGTTATATCTCCCAACTGACCTGCAGTAACATGATGTCATTTTCATGGGTAGAGCTTTCATAGTTGTTATGTGGATAATTCCTGAGAACAGAGAATGTGTTTCTAGCATTCCTCTCTTTAACAGAATGTAGTCCAAGAGACACCTGCATATTCCTGGGGTAAAGAAACATGACATTTTATGACTTGCAATATCCAGACTCGTAATGAGGCTGATGTACTAACAAAAAAAATTATATATATATATAAATATATATATATATATATATATATATATATATATATATATATTAGTGTAAAAGCACATGTACACGGGCCAAGGTCCAGGTAATGTTAAGAGGCTGCTACCTCACTGCTCCACGTGATACAGTCTTGCATTGCCTCACTCTCGTGATGCAATCGTGTACAGTAGAGACTGACTGAACGTGGGCAGTCTCTACTGTGCATGACTGCATCGTGACAAACATTCTAGTGAATAATTATATAGGATATATATAAAGACAGACAGACAGACAGATAGACGGATAATGGTAGGGTGTATCCTTATATGTTAAACATTTGTACTCCCACTGTTGAGAGTTGTTGCATGCAAGAGTTATTGCAGCTCAGACTTGCATTTATGTAGAGTACTTCCATTGCCTGAAATATTATGGTGTGAAAGTCTATGGACATCTATGGCCAGCTGACCGTACACCTCCATAGGATACTGTAGCAACGAATGCATTTTAGGCCAGGGAGGTACTTCATCCAAGAATGCAAGTGTGAGCTGCAATAACTTTTGAATAAAACATCTCTCAGCAGTGGGAATGCCCTACATTTACTCGGCAAAATATATTTTGTCTGCATTAATGATTACTGTCTCTTTAAATAGAGCTTTTAACCCCTTGAATGCTAGAGAGGTCTCCAACACTTTACAAAGCAAAATGTTAAAGACCTCTGCAGCATTCAAGGGGTTAAATCCCCATTTAAATCAGTGGGAAATTGGGGAATTTTTACTTGTTAACAGTGGTCTTGATTTGCTCTAGAACTTAATAACTCTCTGGGGCATTCTGGGGCAAACCCAGAATTTCCAGATAGGGGTTGCCAAAATATAAAATAAGGACTCAATAAAAATCTCTAGAATTTACTCTGTGTGATTATTGTGGTTAGACTACGATTCCCATTATACTCAGCTAGTCAGATGCTAACAAAAGATGATGGTATGTATAATCCAACACCAGCTGTATTGCAGCAAGTTATCCACTCCTGACACAGGAATATGTCCAACAGTAGAATAAATGTCTCAGTATCGGTTGCACAAACGCTCTCTCTCTCTCTCTGTTTTTTGATAGGGAGAAAAGAGTGAAAAGGGAATTCTCTAGGCAACTGGAAACCACCTCTTAGTTTGTCCTTGACTCTTGCATCAACGTTAACACGTATGCAGTGAGAGATGATCATCTGTGGAGTTATGCACTAAACTGTCATAAAGAGGCGATAATATCTCCATTGAGATAAACTCTCCAATTCCTATGTTATTCTACGGAGCCAATGCACTAAGACAGTGATTTTCAAACTTTTATTACTCAAGGCACCTTAACTCACAGTCTGGACCTTTTTTGGGTCACCCCTAACATTTTTTTTTTTCATTTATCAAGGGTGAAATGATGGAGCAATACACAAAGATAGAGTTATTTTAAGGTTTCACAATCAGAATTTTAGAAAAAACATATTGTGCATAACAATTATTATATATATATATATATATATATATATATATATATATATATACCTTTCAAACTTAATAGTCACATCTTTGTCAGAGTCTTTACACAAGTCAGATGAGAGTTGGTACCGTGTTAGCCTTAGAAATACAGGAGGCAAATATAGTTGTTGATACCTTTTATTGGCTAACTAAGCAGATTTAAATGCAAGCTTTCAAAACCTTAGCTCTCTCCTCGGGCATGTTATGAGGAAGAGACCTAAGGTCTTGAAAGCTTGCATTTAGATCTGCTTAGTTAGCCAATAAAAGGTATCAACAACTATATTTGCCTCCTGTATTTCTACGACTAACACGGTACCAACTCTCGATAACATGCCTGAGGAAGAGACCTAAGGTCTTGAAAGCTTGCATTTAAATCTGCTTAGTTAGCCAATAAAAGGTATCAAAAACTATATTTGCCTCCTTTACACAAGTTATAACCAAGGAGCACCTGATTGAGGAACAGTGCACTAAGTTCTCTCTCTCACTTTCTCGCTCTAATTTAACCCCTTAAGGACTAGTGATCCCAGGAAGTTATCTTCCCTTAAGGACCGCTTTGATCTATGCCAACGGGCCAGCACACTTGACCTGTGATGTGTACCGACATACCAAACAGGGGTCTGAGAGAGACCGCTCCAGTCTTGGAGCGGTCAATTTCAGACCCTGTTTTTATTTACAGCACTCCCACAGAAGCCCTGTAAGTAAACAGTACTTCATATGCCAGGACCGTCACAGGTCCTTAAGGGAAAAAAACATTGAGGGACCTGGTCGTTAACCCCTTAGCGTCCGGTGACGTACCCGGACCGTCACGCTGGTCCGGCAGTTAAGGACCAGTGAGGGTCCTGGTACGTCACGTACTATTACTCACCACGCTCCTTCAGGAGAGCGGTGAGTAATACCGGGGACTGAATTTGATCGCTCCAAGACCGGAGCGATCTCTTTCAGTCCCTCAGTTCGGCGTGCCGCCCCACATGATCAGTCACGTGGGGCGGCACGCCGAAATTCTCTATCGGGTCCTTAAAGGACCACACCCCCCCCGACCGCTGGTCGTTAAGGGGTTAAAGGGTTAAAGAAATAGTGTTGTTTTGGAATGAAAAATATATATTACAGGGTTTATCATGTTATTCTAAGGCACCAATGCACTAACCTTGGCAACACTTTATATTGAAAAAAACAACATTACAGGATTTATCTTGTTGAGGGTACACCCATTGCTAAGGTATGTCTTATTCAAAAGTCATTGCAGCTCAGATTTGCATTTTTGGGTGCAGTGTTTCCATACCCTGTCTATGGACAGCTCTAGTCAGTTGACCATAAAACTCCATAGGATGTTGTAGCAACAGCTCCACAGTAACATTTCTGACCATGGAGATACTGCACTCAAAAATACAAGTATGGGCTGCAATATTTTTGAATATAGCTTGGGGGAGAGAAGAGAGAGAGGGGATATGATTGAAACATACAAATACATGAAGGGATTCAACAAAGTGCAGGATGGAAGTATATTTCAAAGGAGTAAAACTGTTAGGACAAGAGGCCATAGTTTAAAACTAGAGGGATACAGCTTTAGATGTAATGTAAAAAAGTTTTACTTCACTGAGAGGGTAGTAGATAAGTGGAATAGCCTACCAGCAGAAGTGGCAGAAGTTAATACAGTGACAGAATTTAAGCATGCGTAGGATAGGCATAAAGCTGTCCTTAACTTAAGAAAAGACCAAGGACCAAAAAACGTTTGAGATTTTTACAGTAGGAAAATGGGCAGACTAGATGGGCTGAATCATACCTCCCAACATTTCAAATTGCCAAAGACGGACACTTATGTTTTAGGGGGTGTTGATGGGGGTGTGGCTGGTGGGTGGGGCATTAACGATGATTTTTAGGCTATTTAATGACCTACTGACACCTCCTTGTGTAACCTAATAATTGACTTATAACAATATCAAAGTATTTTATTTACATAGACTAATTTATAAACACATATACTGATGTTTAAACAAACATTAATATGAGTTTTATTGCTGTGGAGCAATGCGATACACTTATATACACACCATATAATCTGATCTCCTAAAAAGAGGGACAACAGGGTAGGAAAGAGGGATAGAGGGATTTGGGTCTAAAAGAGGGACTGTCCCTCCTAAAGAGGGACACTTGGGAGGTATGCTGAATGGTTCTTATCTGCCATCAAATTCTATGTTTCTATGAATAAAACATCTCTCAGCTGTGGGGGTTCCTTGTTTAACTCAGCATATTAAACCCCTGCAATATTTATTTTTTCAGTTTTAAGTTTTGCTACTCCATTAAGAGATATTAGAATAACACAAGACTTGGAGAGTGCATCACATTGGAGACCTTATCTCCTATTTATCATTTATTTATCACCCTTTAGTCATCTCCCCCCCCCCCCCATGGACTCACAGGAAAAAGACATACAGTTGTACCACCTCTCAGTTATCTAGCACAGCATGTGATTTCCAAACTCTCTCCTCGCTCTCAGAACACTGGCACTCAGCTCGCCGTTTGTCATATTCCACTCTCTGAATTTACAATAATCATCCCCACCTGACACTTGGCCAACAAAAGGTCATATGCAGAAATCTAGAGTTGCAGTTCTGTAGCAAACCAGCTGTACCATGGGTGGAGGAGTGATAACAATTCCCTTTCATTAAAATGAGACTTTAAAGGGACAGTACTATTTCACAAAAACAGCAGCTCCAATTAATCTTCATAGTATTTGAGGCATAGAGAGTGTTATTTCAATACTGTCAGAGTTGTAGTTCAAGAGTAATTCAATAATAGGTATTCCCCACCCACCCCTTTTACCTAGTGTAAGCTATGTCCCCTCCACACACCAGACAGCTCACAGCAAGGGACAATCTTCTTACTGTGAGAACAATGAAAGCCCTGCCCCATTAACAGGTTTTTCCCTTGTGTTAATTGAAGGTTGTCCCTCTCTGCAATCCACCACCCTGCTGCTCTGAGCTGAGCAGTGTTACATCAGTAAAATGGGCGGGAGGGGGATAGTTTATCACTCAATTACTCTTGAACTACAACTCTGACAGTACTGAAATAAAAATCTAAATGGCCCAAATACTATGAAGATTAATTGGAGCGGCTTTTATTATGAAACATTTCTATCCCTTTAAATCCCTTCAGGACTAGAGGGTTCTCTAGCTTATTGCTCCAAACAGTGTTTTGTACGCCTTTCTAGCACTCAAGGAGTTAAAAAGTCATGTTTATATCAATTGACTTTTGGGCATTTTATTTCTCCCCTGTGATGCAGTTGGATTTCCCCACAATTTTTATTTTTTAGTTTTTGCATTAGGCCCAAATGATACCTTACCTAGCACATAATGAGCAATGCATATGACCCCTCCTATACAGGGTCAATGTAGAATAATCTGCAACAGGAAGGAATTTGTTGGAAAATGGTGCTTTCTCCTCCCTCTGGAGTTCTCCCAGGAATACCCCTGTCCAATGACATCTTCCCAGTCAGACCAATGATAAGTGTATGAATGGAATGATTTGAATGGAATTGTCATGATGGGAAAAACTCAGAGCAAGAACTTCAAAATTTGTCTTGAGAATACAAACTTGGTGCAGGAACACTGTCTGGGGGTAAGTTTCACTGACTTTTCTTTCCTGCAGGAATTTTCATAGAAAAGAGGAATATAACACCTATCCCTCAACAAAATTCCTGTTGGGTGTAAATCAAACTTTTGGCACATCCCTAATTTTATCTCCCTCTGAATAACAGTGGGCACCTCCAGCCCTCTCACCTCCCATTGCAGTGTGCAGCCGTCATCACAAAATCTTTTCTGATCAGGAATCCTGCGCACACCAGCCTCTCCCCAGCTTGGTTAAGGTAGGTGATATATGCCATCCAAGGTTTTGAGTGTGGAACTGCTTCTTGACCTCCAATTATCTCATACTTTAAGGATCCTGCAAAAAAAAGGGTATCAGTATGCCAAAGTTTACATCTCCTCGGGAGACTGCAACATGGAGGCTCATGTACTAAGGAACAGTGGTGCAATTCTATAGCGTGCCAGCATAGAGAACATATTACCATTGATTAAAATGGGGGTTAACGTCTTGAATTATATAATCCAAGTGGTAGGATGTATCATTTAAATCAATGTAATTCTGTAGTTAGTTTGCTCCAGAATTTCTCCACTTTTTTACTCAGTACATAAGCTCCACTGAGCAGTGTTGAATGCTTATGCCCATGAATTGTAATCCTGCACATGGTGTCATTTTACTTACCCGTGTGTCCCAGTGGGATACAGCAGAGGATGGCTGTTAGCTGGATGATCACTATGCAGAGTGCCATTTTATGAACTGTGCTTCAATGATGCTTGACTATCTGTAGCTCTAGATTATATATGATTAACTCTTTAGATCAGATATGAAGTATCTTACAATCACCCAACAAAGTTCAGATATAGAATAGTGTCTACAGCGTGCAAAGGCAATATGAGTTTAGAAAGAAGGAAGTGTTTTACAACAGGGAAGTTGCTATACTAAGTAGAACTGGGCTAATTCTGGAGCAAATCAACTTCACCATGGGGCAAATAAATTGATTTAAGCAGGTATTTTCCTCCCTTGAATGCTAGAGAGGTATCCAATCAGTGAGAATTTGGGGGTTTCTGTTTGTCCCCTATGGTGAAGATGGCTTAATACAGAGTTACTATGCAGTAAGGCCTGGTAAAGTAGAGATGACTTCTCCAGTGATATCACTTCTCCAGTTCCTATCTTATTCTATTGAGCCTATGCACTAAGATCACAGTGCATTGGCTCATAGAATAACATAAGACTTGGAAAAGTGAAATCACTGGAGAAGTCATCTCTGCTTTATCACACCTTAGTGCATCTTCCCCCAGTTCTTCATAGTGCATCAGCCTGAAAGTTAGTATAGAACAGGGGTAGCCAAACCTGGTCCTCAAGAGACACCAACATGAATGAAGTACAGGTGGCCTAATTAAAGTATCTCATCTACTAATTAGTCTACCTGTGCTACACCTGGGATATCCTGAAAACATGCACTGCTGGTAGCACTTGAGAACCAGGGATGGCTACATCTAGTACAGAGAAACAAACGTAGACCCAGTCCATTACCCCTAATTGGCCTTCAATTGAACTAAGTGGCTACTTACACTGTCTGCTCATGGGTTGTTACTAGAAGCCAGCCATTTTATATACTCAGCTCCCCTGGCAACACTTGCCCAATCACTCTTACAAAATCTGTGTGTGTATATATATATATATTGTATTTTTTTTTACTTTTCTTTCCAAGTTCATAGTTCCTGTGTTGGTTTCCTGTATTTATTTTGCAACTCTTGTTCTGTCTAACTCATTACACTATCCATCACCCTTCTCCTGTGTTAGTTTTTTGTGGCCCATTCTTTTCATCTTATATGTACATTTCCTGTTATTTACTAATGTTTGTGTCAGTAGTGTTGGTCTAATTTAATTAATATTCAAAGGATAATTATTCCCCAAAACAACATTAACCAGTATCGGAGAGATAAATATACTCTCTATTAGATCTGGAGAAATTAAATTAAGCTCAACATTGGTTGAGTCATTACCTTAGGTGCTACCACAACACTAAAGAATATACTGAGAACCAACTAGGATAAAGAGATGTTGGCTAGGTGCACTCTTATGCAAAATAGAACAAATTATTTATAAAGTAGAACAAAAAACTTTATTGAAACCGATACAATAAATGACACATAGATAGTTAAAATAGCTCAGATCTAGCTTGCTGGGATAGTTAATTAATATACTGAGGAGAATTGAAGATTTATCAATATAGAATCTCTACTATTAGTAATTTCCCTATTATCTGTATTCTTAGACTCACTCCACCGATTATGATGGTTGATTGGTCATATACACCAGACAATATCAAAAGGAATCTTTATGTAGTGCTTCCCTTACATTGGCTGCTACATCTTAGAACATCCCCAACCAGTTTTTGGTGGGAGTTGTAGTTTCCAGCAGCTGGCGTGACATAGGTTCCTATGCCTACTGCATTCCACAGTAGCTGCAAGTCCAACAAGACTAAGCCTGAAGTAAGGTCAGTCATGTTTACATTAAAAGGAGCAAGTAGGCACATTGGTTTTCCTTTTGACACGTGTAATGAAACAAGTTACTCTTGGTTCTTTTGACAGGAGACCTACAACAATTCTGCCACAATTAAACTAATGAATCTGAAGAGTAAATTAAATTCATTTGAAGATCAATATTTCAACTAAATTTGAACTTGATGAGGAAGCAAACACCCCAGGTCTCATGTTTAAAGCACCAGGTAGGTCTTGCTGCCAGCTTTAGGACATGTAATGGCCAAAGCCTCTGGTCTTTTGGAACCTAACAAATCTCTTGGGTTTTGGTCCTGTATATTTTTCCTGGATGCCCTGCTATCTTGTATTTCTCCCTCTACCAGTCCTGACTTCATTCTCTCACTTGTGTATTTCTTCTGCCTCTATGGTTAATATATTATGCTTCTAGTTTATCATGCCTGTGTCATGCAGTTTCTGGAGTAGCCTTCTCCACCACCATAGCTCCAGGCTATGCACATTCGGGTGCCACTCTTTGGGGGGCCATACTCAGTAAGATGTGAGGCATCCTCAGTTACATCTGATGGCCACCAGGGAAAAGGCAAAGCTACCAAGACTTGGTTTGCCACTCTGAAACATCTTTCAGTGAAACATCCACTAAAGAATGACCTATATCAGGATCCAGTACTTCACCAGCTAGCATTCAATCTGAATCTAGCAGCTTGAAAGAAAGTCTTCTTCTGGTGTAAAACTCACTAGAAAGTCCCTCTATCTCCATCTACAATATGTATGTTGATCTAATTAGTGATAGTGTAGAGCTTACAACTGAAGTATAACCACATAGGTGAAGCTACAGTGTTTACAATTGAAATAGAATTACACCAGTAATACACAGAGCTTACAAATGAAATGGATGTCTATTGACACTGCGGAGGATAAGACTGAATTGGAACTATATTGATGCCACAAAACTTACAACTGTACTCTAGCTGCATATGAGGTAATCACTGAGTTTAACACAGGAAGCCAGTCAGGCTGATGTACAATAAAAACTGGATCTGCCAGGGTGGAGTGATGATGTAGCCACGCTGCTGGAAGAGGTGGGGAATAGGCGCCCTCTGGGATGAGTAACAGAAGACACCAGTGGATAATGGAAAAGAAAGATGAAAGTTTTGCTTGCCTCCAGGGTGCCTCCAGGTCTAGGGAGAGAAGCCTGTCATAGCTTTCAGAATAAAGGGGAGAGGGGAAAAGGTGAACGCCGCTCAGGGCATGAATATATCTCAGGGGTAATTTGTGTTTGGTGAGATGCCCGGTGAGACGCCTGACGTAGCAGGCCTCTGAATACCTGACTTGTGGAGAGGAAAGAGTCTTTTGTCCCTAGAGAATGAGAACAACAGGCGAGCTGAAAGGGAACACCGGATGACTACTGGATGTGTCTTATGCTTATAATCGCAAAGAAGATAATCAGCCAACAGTGAGCCCAGGTTAGAGGGAAGGAGGGACTATGGTGAGGTGGAGGAGGAGAATTGCCCATGCCTGTCAGAATACCGTTCTGGGGAAGGAGGCCAAGATGGTGGGGAAAGCTAAGTAACATGAGAAGTTGAAATGCAAATGAGTGCTTAGCTTAGCATTGTATAAATGGATAAAATTTGGCAGAATATAGACTGAATTGTGTAACATAAATGTACCCAGATAAAGGGTTTGTGCTTATTGGGCCACACGCTAAGGTCTATTAAGTAAAGCGCTCTAGAGGGGAGGTGGGTAAGCGCTTGTTTTCTACAAAGGTTGGGTCCAGCTGATCTGGATAGAATATACAGCCCACCATTAGGCCAATTGTGACTCTCTAAGTTAAAGCCCAGAAGAAAAATTGAATTGACGGTGGTCTTGGAATAAGTGGATTAATGGGAGGGGAAGGATATATGCCTATGGGAGTTAAGGAATAAAGAAATAAGGGTCGGAATTAAAGGAACAAGCTTTCCTGGCAATAAGGAGTTATAAAGAGACCCTTATGTCCTAGGACAAGAGACTAATGGAATTGTCTGTTTTCCCTTTCTGTTGATACGAGGATATAAGTTTAAGATCCACTGTGCGGCCCCGTTAGTTAGAGAAGGGAGCAGAGAGGAAGGAGAGGGACTGAGGTAAAAGGGAGAGACAAAGGAATAATTTCTTTAATATATTACACGGTTGGGTGTGGGGATGGCTTAAAAAAAGGGTCAGATAAAAAAAGGATAAGAAAGAAGAAAGACAGCCAAAACAAGCCTCAGGTTTCTTCTCCCCAATGAGTAATAAAGAGAAACAATCTAATGTTATGCAAGATCCATTGAATCCTGAAATGGACGATTCACATATAAACGGTGTAGGGATATAAGAACACTCAAAGAAGTAAGGTTTAATAACACAGGAGTTATTTACAGACCATCTGGACTTTCTGGTAAAGACAATAAAAGTTGAAATTCAGAACAGCCTAGTAGAAGTTAAAAAGGAGATTAAATCAGAGATTATAATGGTAAGGGAGAAGATTACTCAGGTGGAGGAGAAAACAGATAATATAGATTTGCAATGCATATCTCTGAAGACAAGGAATGTAGAGCTATCAAAAGGGATGGAAACCTTGGAAATGAAGATTAGGATCATGGAGGATAGATCCAGGAAGAACAATTTAAGATTCAGGAATGTTCCTGAGTCTGTCACTAAAGATCAGCTGGAAGATTTTCGTCTGAGTTTCTGTAAAGATCTGGGAATCGCTTGGCAGGAGCATGAAGTTATTTTTGAAAGATTTCATCAGTTGCCCAAACCAAGCAATATACCAGAGGAATATCTGAGGGATGTCATCGTAATTTTTCATTCCTTTCAGATGAAAGAGCGGGTAATTCGAGCAAAACGAGATTGCAAGTCAATTGAGGACAAATTTAAGGACATTTTAATCTTTTAAGATTTATCTTATCAAACGAGAACATGGAGGAAGAGCTTTGAGGGGGCCATGAGGATTCTTAGACAAAACCAAATCAGATATTTCTGGAGTCTACCTGCCAGTGTTAATATCATATGGAAAGATCAGACAATGACCTTTGATACACCTGCGGGTAAAGAAACCTGGTTAAAAGATATGAAATTGATATAGTTTATAAGAAGGTGTATTTGTGGGGAAAGGGAAGGGAAAAAGCCCTGGTGTCGGAGCGCCTCCATCTCTCACCTGGGCACCTTTTTTTTTTTTCTTCTTCCTCACTTTTGAGCTGAAAATCAGCTATTAAAGGCTACTAGGTTTAAATAAAAATGGTATTTGTGTGATTGTCGGATTCCTTTTCTCCTCCGCCTTTCCTCTTTTTCCTACCCCTGGTTCTCCCTTTTTGGGAGAGGAGGGTGGGAAGGAGGACTTTAGGAAGGGGATTTGAATCTATGGTTGACACAGAGTTGGGCCGAGGTTCTACTGTGGTGTTAAAGACCAAATGTGAGAGGGTTTCAATAACTGTTATACAGGTATGGTACATATATGTATTCAATATGTTATGGTTACGTAAAGGGTTATTCATATTGGCTGCGCTTCCATATATTATAAAGAATAACATAATTGAATGTGTGATATCATTAGTAGGAGTTTGTGATGACTTTTTTGGGGTGGGGCCTTTTTTTTAACTTCTGAGGTGGAATTAGTTATTAGGGGTAATTAGGTTTTTAAAAAAAGGGGGGAGGGAGGGGAGAGGAAGGGGGGAAGATTGTTTTTTCCTTCCTGGTTCTCCCTCTTTTGGAGAGGAGGGTGGGGATCGGGGAGGAGGAACAGACCCATAGTCAGTATTGAGCTGGGTTGAAGTTTCACTGTGGGGTTAATGATGAAATATAAGAGGGTTTATGTAATTGTTACACAATCCTGATATATGTGTGTGTATTCAATATTAGGTAAGGTAAAGGCTTATTTATATTGGCCAAGCTTCTACACATTGTAAAGAATAATATAGCTAAATGTGTGAAACATAAGAGGGTCTGGGTAATTGTTACACCGGCCTGGTATATGTATGCATCCAACATGTTAAGTTTAGGTAAAAGATTTATTACATTGGTCAAGCCCCTATACAGTGTAAAGAACAACAGAGACAAGTGTGTGATAATACTAAGAGGAGTTGGTGGTGATTTTGTTGGTGTGCATTTTGTTTTTTTCTTACATTTGGTAAATGGTATAAAGTAGAAGGAGATTTAAAGAAATGAGAGAGGAAGTAGGGGAGGATGTAGTATGTAAAGATAGACTGGACACAGGGTAGTATATATAAGGAAATTATTAAATAGATTCACAAGTCAATGATTAAGACGCCGCATAGAAGAGTAAAAGTTTAGTTAGATTTAAGGATCACTGTTGGGTGAGGATAATGTAATACTGATTGGGAAATTTGTTGGTTGTGGGTGATTACTATAAAAGGACACAATAGAGAAGTTACTATACCAATAGGGTTCAAAACAGTTACTAAATAGAAGAGTATTTCAGATTAGGAAGGTGTTTTTTTTTTGTTTTTTTTGTAGTAATAGGATTATATGTTAGGAAGGTGGGATGCCATTTCTCCTCTGCCACTCCTCTCTGTCTGTGGTTCCCCCTCTTTGTAGAGGGTAACAGTGGGGTTTTGGGTGAGGTGTTTTGGATCCATGGATGATAAGATCAGAGGACGGGATCTCAATGGGGAGATAAAGGATAAGAGGATATTATATAAATGGCGAGGGTGGATAATAGGTTTATGTAGATACGTTGGAGGTGATTTGATTAGGACATTGTTTTTTTTTGTTTTTTTCTCTCTCTCTCTTTGTTCCCCCACTTCTCCCATATATTTGGGGGATTGGAGGAGGAGATTTAGATAAATGATTGGTACGAAGTTGAGCTGGTGTTTTGTTGTGGGATAGGATTGTATTACAGGATGCTAAGGTTAAATTGTAACTTTAGCAATGAAGCCAATGGGGTTGAGGTTTTTTTTTCCTTTCTCTTTTCTTCTTCTTTTTTTCTCTTTCCGAAGAGATCTAGCGGGATTTATTGATTCGTAGCCTGGAGGGAGGTTGCCTCCCACTTTATGCCTCTAACAAGAGACATAGAAAGCACACTTAACAGGGTAAGGTGTGTACAACATAGTTTTTCAAGTTTTATATGGAGAGGTAAGAAACCAAGTCTAGCTAAAAATTGTTGGTACAGAAAGTGGATAAAGGGGGTATTGCTTTTCCCAATATTAGACATATATATCTAGCTAATGTTATTTCTCATGTATATAAAATGCAATTAGATAAAGCTCAGGAGGAAGGTTGGTATATTATAAAGAGAGAAGCAGTAAAAATGTGGGCTGTCTGATTTGGAACTTACATGGGTTGAAAAAGTTAAGGAATGAGATTGGACGTAATATGATATTAGAAAAGATATTACCAATTTAGGAAGATATAAAAGCCAAGTTGGGGATACAAAACAAACTATTTAATTTTCTTAGGTTAAAGAATCTTGAGTATAATATGGAGGAATTAAATTTAGCAAACTGGAAACATGGGATAAGGAATCTTGGCCAATTAGTAGAGGTAGGGGTAGTAAAAGCATTCCAAGAATTAAAGCAAGAATATTACCTGCCAGACAAGGAGATATTTAGATATAGTAGGGTTAAATATTTTACAACTAATTTCCCTATATGTCTTACTGATAGAACAGACCAGATTAGGACTATCTTTAAAAATGATAAGGTGGATACGATATTAGCCAAAACTACTAAATCATCAGGGAACAAGATATCCAGATGCATTTTATACGTATAAAGAAATGGGAAAAGGAATTAAAGGGATAGTAATACTTCGTTTTAACTTTATTTTATTTTGTAGGCATTAAAAAATCATGAAGAATTATATAAGTCTTATCTCTCAAACCTTTATGGTTTGAGAGATATTCACAAGCAAAGTTTCCCCCACCCGCCCTTTTTACCTAGTGTAAGCAATGTCTTCTCAGATGTGGAATACAGTCCATAGACTGGACAGATAACAGAAGGGGACACGCTTATTCCTATGAAAACAATAAAATCCCTGCCCCCCTTGACAAGCTTTTCAGGTTTTTCCCTTATCTTGATTGAAGATTGTCCCTCTCTGCAATCTACCTGGGCACCTCCCTTCTGCTTTGGCTGAGAAGTGTTACATCAGTAAAAGGGGCGGGAGGGGGATACTTTGTCATGGAATTACTCTTGAACTATAAATCTGACAGTATTGAAATAACACTCTCCAAAGTCCAAATACTATGATGATTAATTAGAGCTGCTTTTATTATGAAACATTACTATCCCTTTAAGTTGTCAGATTGACTATGGAGAGTGGTGTTGGGTGTTCTCTAAATTAACAAAAAGTATACATTGTTTGAATTTGTTAGAAACGCAATATAAAGTAGTTAATCAATGTTATTTGGTCCCCACTAGAATTAGTAGGATGTACCCTAATAGTCCTCCTATATTTGGAGGTGTAATAGGGGAGAGGGGTCTTATATACATATTTGGCGGGGGTGTGAAGATATTCGGGTATTTTGGAGGAAAATTTTTGATCTGATTGAAAGGCTTACGAATATAAAACTTATTCATGCCCCAGAGGTGGCTCTTTTACATCTGCATTGGTCAGATATTCGTAATAGAGAAAGGTCATTGATAGAGCATTGTTTTATCGCAGTTAAGATAGTAATAGCACGAAATTGGAAGCAGCCTATGTCTGCATTGTGCCCTTTAGTCATAAACCAGTTGTGTTTTCAGATAAAGATGGAAAAAGAGATCAGTTGGCCATATTTAAATTCATTAAGAGGTTATGGAACAAGGGCCTATTGGTTTAGTAGATTGGAACAATTGGGGTTGGTGAAATCTGAGCAGACAGACCGGTGTTTGAATTTAGAAGATTGTTAGAGGATAATTCTCTCGGCATTGGGGATCCTTAGTTTGTGTGTGTAGTATGGTAAAGTTTGTAAATGGCATTTCGTATAATAAGTACGAAGAAAAAGAAGTGATATAAAGGTAGTGCCATAATTGATGTATATTTGTTTTTTGAAATTTTATATTTCATGTGTTTGTATTGAAAATTAATAAAGATTTAAAAAAAAAAAACTGGCTCTGGAGTAAACCACATCCAACTGGGACAAGTAAAAATTCCCAGATATTCCATTGATATGAAAGTAGATTTTAACCCATTGAATGCTATAGAGGTTTCCAAAGCACTGCAAAGCAATGTGTTTGAGATTTATCTAGCATTCAATGAGTAAAAATAAATTTTTACATTTATTGGAAATGTTGTGTGTCTGTTAATGTGAAGTTGGTTTGCATCAGAAGTACTCAAGTTTTTTATATTACATCAGTCTCCCCATTTCTAATTTCTCCCCCTCTGCAAGGTCAGCCAGGATGTAGTTTTCATCTTGAAGTGAGCTTCTCTGATGACATTACTTGTGTATAATAACCCCATGCAGGTTCCATTAAATCCAGTCATGATCCACAGCCTGCCCTCACATCCTCCCTCCTGCACCATTAACATGCAATTTCTTTAGAGATCATGTGATAGACAGGAAGCAAGGGGGTGGGATGTGGATCATGATGAGGATAATGGAGCCTGCATAAGATTCTTCCACACAAGTAACATGCATACCTGGGAACTTTCAAGATGAGCTGACTCTGAGATCTTTGAAATATTAACCCTTAAAGCTTCCCATAATGTAGATTTTATGCTATATGTGCCTGCTTGTTCTAACACAGAGGTGTTCCGGTCCGTGTGCGAGGGACCTTTAACATGCTACAGTTTGGATATCTCACTGCCTGAACACAAACAAGACAAGCAGGACATCTCCCACTGTCTTTCTGGTACTAATGGCACCAGTTTAGAGGCTAAGGAAACATTTAATTGGGGAAATTCATATAGTAGGTGACACAGACCTCTCTCACTCTGAGATCTGGGTCAAAACCCTGAGTCTCAGGGTCAAACCTTGAGAGTTCCCAGGTATGGTAACATGTCATCAGGGAAGACAATTTTGGGAGTGTAAAGGGCAGATATTGCTCAGAGCCTTTCATGGAGCCCTCAAAATGTCAGTCTTACCACGGGCCCCTATAATTCTGTGGTCCCCTGTGCTTTCCAGCAGTCATGCCCTTTTAATTAATTGGTCAACTAGGTTTGTGGAGGCGCCAACCTCCCCAAGCTTTTTATGTTTTATTTGTGTCACTTCAGCCAAAAGAGTGGGCAAACTTATAGCTCTTTCCACCTTACAGGGTGTTCAGATAGGACTCTGTCACTCTGCAGTTACCTCCAAAATTTGCACACAAGGTGTCTGTCTATCTCCACAGGAATCAATACATTTCTTTACCCAATCTGTGTTCAATTCCTCACAATTGTAAGGAAAAGAGTATACATAAACTAGATATCAGGCAATGTCTGAAGTATAACTGAGACAGGACAAGCCCTTTTCATGTGAGTTCCTCACTGTTAACTTCTTTTGTCCTTCTAAGGGCATGGATGCCCGCAAAAACACTATTGTAAGAATGTTATGTTTAGCCATTTCTAAACCTTAGATTTTGCAAGACAAATAACTCTGTAAAAGATTAAAGCTCATTCTAATTGTGCCATGGCTACATCTTGGGCTGATAGGGCACATGCTTCTATGGAGCAGATAAGCAGAGCCGCCACATAGCAAAGTATCAGAACCTTTATCAAACAGTTCATGCTTCAGGAGAGGCTGTATTGGACATTGTCTCACAGTGTATGCTACAAAAGACCTAGAAGGAAAGACAGAATGTTTTTTACTTGTCAGTTCCTTTTTTCCTCTGTTATAATTTGGAAGCACACAGTCTTCCCGCCATCTGTGTTATTGTTTTTAAAGTATTTGTTGAGCATCATTTGGTTTGTTTCAGATCAATGGGGATGGTAAAGAGTGGGAAGTCTTTTAAACCCTTTTCTTGTCCTCCCTAAGACAAGAAGTTTGATTAGTTGGAAACAGAATTGACAGGTAAGAAAAATTCTATCTTTTCCCAAATGGTTCAGTTAGTTTGCTCCAGAATTATTCCTCTTTAGCTTATTAAATATGGCTCTGAGTTCCTTTGTGGCCTATGCACAGGTATTTCTGTACCTACAGGGGAAACTACAGATAGTCTTGCACTTATGTATGCACCTCAAATGCAGCTATATAGTACAAAACAAAAGTGTGAGCTGGTATATTACACAGATGCATCAGTACACATTTTCTTATCTGGACTTTTTTCATGTCCCTCATTTTCTTTTCTTCTTTATCATTTATTCTGCTTCTCATTCACTCACACTTCTCTTTCTCTCCTCTTTCTCTCCCTCTCTATCTCTCCCCTTCTATCTCAATTTCCCTCCTCTCCTCTCTACCCCTTTCACCCCTCTTTCCACCCTCCCCCATACTCTCTACCTCTCTTGCACCTCCTCCTTACCACACTCTCTATCTCCACACAGCCATCTCTAAAGATAAGAACATTCTTCCTTTTTCATGTTTCCTGCTGATTGGTCTCAACTGACAGCACACATATTGTGCAGTAACTGGAATTTTCCAGAGAGCTTATCCATTAGAATCTTTAAACATATTAAATGTGATTGTCTCTCTACACAATTTATCTTACTATATCTGACACATCTGAAGGGATAGTAATGTTTCACAAAAACAGCAGCTCCAATTAATCTTCACAGTACTTGGGCCATGGAGAGTGTTATTTCAATACTGTCAGAGTTGTATTTCAAGAGTAATTTAATGATAAAGTTAGGGTGACCACATGTCCCGGAATGCCTGGGACTGTTCCTTTTTGGGGGTCTGTGTCCCATGTCCTGGGTCACCCCCCCCCCCACCAGGACAACAAAGAGTCCCGGAATGGAGCAACACGCACCAGTCCAGCCAATGAAATGTATTTGCTATATGGTCCTCATTGGTTGGCTGAGCCAGCCAATGAGGACCACATAGCAAATACATTTCATTGGCTGGCTGGCTGGCTGGCTGGACTGGTGCGTGCGAGACAGCTTGGATGGCACAGGTATGGTGGCTCTGCGAGTGAGTCCCGCGGCTGAGGCGGGACTAGTGTGACCACATGTCCTGGAATGGCAGAATGGAAATATGGTCACCCTAAATAAAGTATCCTGCTCCCGCCCCTTTTACTGATGTAACACTGCTTACCTCAGAGCAGCAAGACTGTCCGGATGGATTGCAGGGAGGGACAATCTTCAGTGAGAATAAGGAAAAGCCTGAAAAACCTGTCAAGGGGGGCAGGGTTTTCCTTATACACACAGTAAAAAGATTGTACCTTGCTGTGAGCTGTCTGGTCCCATGACCAGATTCCTCATCTGACGGGAGGTGGCTTACACGAAGTAAAAGGGATGGGAGGGGATACTTTATTATTCATTACCCTTGAACTACAACTCTGACAGTTTCAAAATAACACTCTCCATGGACCAAATACTATGAAGATTAATTGGAGCTGCTGTTTTTGTAAAACTTTACTATCTACAGGGCTCAAAATTTCCACTCGCCACTAGCCAATGGAGAGTGAAAATTTAGCCTTGGAGAGTAGAAATTCAGCCCTGGTGGTTATGTTATGGCTTGCAGTGGCGAGTAACTTTTCAGGTCTGGCTAGTAGCAAAGGACTTCCAATTTTAAGACCTGCTATCACTTTAAAAGTGGACAAGCAATGATTACAAATTCCTGCTTGTATTTTACTTACAGTAGACCTGTCACCCTATGATAGGTTAAATCAATTGAAATAAAAACTGCCTATATGTTGTCATATGTTTGTCGTAGGAATAATTTTTGAAAAATTAACCTTTTGTAATTTGTTTATACGCTGGGTTAATACTACCAAACATAAGGCTACCAAAGTATATAGGCAAAGGCTAGAGCTCACACACACAGGCATTTCTATTACCACAGTGAATAATAATGTTTGCCTCAAATGGAAATAATTAGCATATGGTGAAGGGAATTGGAATAATGTGTCACACTAGGCCAACAAAATATAAAAGTTAATTTCTCAATAATTATTTGTTTTAGAGAAAAATCTCTAGTATAACTTATAGGCAGTTTTTACTGACCTTTATAATTTTTAACCACTTGAGTCCCAGAGGGGTATGCAAAGCATTGCAGAGCAATGTGTTGCGTACCCCTCTGGCACCCAAAGGGTTAATCTTGTCTTAGGGTGACTGGTCCACTTTGATCATGTAAATGCATTTTTATCCCTGCACTGTTTTTATGAATAAATCCTTTGGCATTAATTTTGATTTTTAATAATGCCTCTGTTTGTATGCTAAACATGCTATGCTAATAGCCTCGTTTCTGAAACACTACTTCCCCTAATCACAACCCTCTCTGATATGCTAAAGTGTCTAACTCTATAAGTGCTATGCACCACTTATCTATGGTTAGCATACCTCCCAACATTTCAAAAGGCCAAAGAGGGACACTTTTGTTTTAGGTGGTGTAGCTGGTCAGCAGGGCATTACTGAGAGTTTTTAGGTTATTTCCTAACCTATTGGCATCTGTTTGTGTAATTGAATAAATTGTTTAGAACAAGACCACAAATATTTGATTTGCACAGACTAGTTTATAAAAATACATGAAGTTTACCCAAATATTAAAGGGATAGTACTATTTAATAAAAAAGCAGCTCTGATTAATCTTCATAGTATTTGGGCCATGGAGAGTGTTATTTCAATACGGTCAGAGTTGTAGTTCAAGAGTAATTGAATGATAAATTATCCCTCTCCTGCCCCTCTTACTGATGTAACACTGCTCACCTCGCAGCAGCAAGACTGTCCAGATGGATCTCAGCATGGGACAATCTTCAGTGGGCATAAGGAAAAAACTGAAAATCCTGTCAAGGGGGGCAGGGTTTTCCTTATGCTTACAATAAGAAGATTGTCCCTTACTGCAACCTGTCCGGTCAAGCAACCAGATTCCACATCTTAGAGGAGACGGCTTACACTACGTAAAAATGGCGGGAGGGGGATACTTTATCATTCATTTACTCTTGAACTACACTTTACTATCACTTTAATGTGAGTTTTATTGCTGTGGAACAAAGTAATACACTTATATACACACCACAGACTGATCTCCTAAAAAGAGACACATCACAGTAGGAAAGAAGAACAGAGGGATTTAGGTCTCTCCTAAAGAGGGATGCTTGAAAGGTATGGGGTAGCTGTATTATTTCCATGCTTAGCTCAATTATAACTATTTAATATCTATTATCTTTTCTTCTCCCTTCACATTTATTCAAATCTTTCATTATAGATGTGATACTAGTACTTACCATACATATTTATGCTTGACCTCTACTTTCATATGCCTTTACCTTTTCTACAATACGTGATTCTTATCACATAGACCAAAATGTAGACAAAGATTTAAATAATTTTTGGCCTTTGGTGCATATGGCTAGCAGGCCACTAGCTCTCTCACTGGGCACATTTAAAGGGTAACTATCACTAGCTTAGTGACCTATCAGCAAATCTGTTCCCCTGGCAGCACATCTTCTTATGAAGCCAAGGCTGCATTCTGAGCCCTGACTAGGGTGACCCCATGTCCTGGATTTGCAGGGACTGTCCCGAAATGTATGTGTGTGTCCCATGTCCTGGGCAGCCCTCTTCAAGTACAATACAAAGTCCCTGAATAAAGAATCTAAGCACTAGAAATAGAACTACCCATTGCCTACTGTGAGACAAAGTGAAGTCTTTGCTGGGCTACAAGAAAATGGCTTCCAGACAGAGCCCTGAGTGGTACAGATAGAACTTAGCCTTGATCCTGACACCAAACAGGAGCTCCAGTGCAATATTATTGTGGTGTCATACTAGTCTAAGGCTTTGGGTGTGATGTATATTATCTTGTGATGTATATTATCTTGTAGCCACAACAGGCATCACGTTCCTTCACAGCAGTCAATGGACAGTTTTCCCTATAGTGTTCAGAACTCTGTGGTGTGCCAGATAAAGAGCAATTTGAGCACTAATGTCCAGTGATGTCACCATAGCTGCCCTAGAGCTGGAGAGAAGTACAGTACTCTCATCACCACAGTGTCCCTGAATGGCAGAATGGAAATGTGGTCACCCTAGCCCTGACTGGCCAATGGATGGCTTAACCAGGGTTTGAAAAGAAACCCTTACTGCTCATTGATTGGTCCTGTAAGTAGTGACAGAACTGCAAAACTGAAGTGTCACAGTTTAGTCTTTTCGCTTCCTGCACAATGCAGTCCTCACAAATCTTCTGTTATAGACTTGAAAGCCTAACACAGTGGGTCTATGGAGGCTGTTCACATAACCCATTCCTAGCCTTCTCACTAAATCTGTTCCCACTGGAGCAGGCTTGGTCAAATTTGACAATTCCCCTTTAATTTAATATTTCTTTCCCCTCCAATGTCACCCAGGCACATTTCTTTATGATTTTAATTATTTTTGTGCATGCAACACATAAGTGTATCATTGAACAAATTCTACTTGTATCTACACTCAGGGCTGAATTTACATTTCAAGTGAACTTAAACAAGGAACTTAAGGCACTCTTAGCCACACCCCTTCTCACTCCACACTTGACTCCACCCATAGCCCTATCCATTGTTGCCTAGTATAGAAAATATGCATATTGAGATTCAGAGACCCTAAACTAGGAACGAGACTGTGATACAAATTTGCAGTCTCTCTAGGAGTGGTGTCCTACCCAGGGTGCATTCTCTTTTAGCCCACTAGTGCCTTTCACAGAGAGGAAATATCCTAATGCATACATACCTCCCAAATGCCCCTCTTTAGGAGGGACAGTCCCTCTTTTAGACTAAAATCCCTCTGTCCCTCTTTCCCACCTTGATGTCCTTCTTTTTAGCCTATCAGACTGTGTGGTGTGTATACAAGTGTATCACATTGCTCCACAGCCATAAAACTCACATTGTATAAACATATGTGTTTATAAATTAGTCTGTGTAAATAAAGTACTTTGGTCTTGTTATAGGTAATTTATTAGGTTACACAAGGAGGTGTCAATAGGTCATGGAATAGCCTAAAACATTTTTGGTAATGTCCTGCCCACCAGCCACACCCCCAACAATACCAGCAATTTAAAATGTTGGGAGGTATGTGCACATCATACTAGTCCTGCCATAATAGCAGTCCAGCCACAAAATGCCAGGCAATTCCTCTCTGAACAAGAGAAGCAGCCAACCCCAAACATACATTTCGGCCCTGTTGAGCCTCACTAATAAGCTGATCTCAATAAGCACTGTGAGCAAGGGGTCCAATGATGGATTCCTCTATTGCCCTTGGGTTTACTAATCCCAAGGATAATTTGTACATGTATATTGTGAGTCAGAAAGGCAAGTCGAGCACTCCAAATTTAAAAATTGATATACTTCTTTATTTAAATTCCACTAAAATGCCGGTTCAAAGTCTGACGTTCAAAGTCTGACGTTCAAAGTCTGGACCAGGTAACCCGTATGGATTGAAAGGCACTTTTGGATGGTTCAATGCAACTCAAGCGGGTTGAGGAAGATCGCATGATGATTACTGCCACATATTCCAATGTGGCACATAGGTTTAAAGAAACCAGTTTGAAGCACTGGAAATTGCTTGAGAAGGACCCTTAAGTTGGACATATGTTCAAAAAAGCCCCAGTATTCTCCTACAAGAAGGGCAGGAGTATAAAGGGCGAAATAGTAAAAACTGACCCAATTGAGAAGTACACGGAACTACAATCCACTCAGAATAAAGGGGTATTTAAATGTACAGGGTGTGTAACTTGTACACATATGATGACGGGGTCATATTATATGGTACCTAAAATTGGCTTTGATATTATAGTGAAATATCACATTATATGCACTACTGCTTATGTGATCTATTTATTGATATGTCTGTGTCCCATGGTTTATATAGGCAAAACGAGCAGACCCTTCAGAGAGAGACTGAGGGAGCACCGGTCAATGATCTCACAAGGCTTAAACAATAGTGTCAATGAACAACAGCTCAAAAGGTCCCCAGTAGCCAGACATTTCATTAAAGAGAAACACAGTATCCGAGATTTAAAATGTTTCCCATTTGAAGTGGTAAGGCAGGCTCCACTGGGGGGGGTGATAGAGAGAGTCAGTTATCCAAATGTGAAATGTATTGGATTTATCACCTAAAAACTCTATCACCAAATGGCCTAAACGAGCAATTCAGTTTAATTCATTATATATGAAATAGTTGGTATTAGGGTGCACAGCGCATTCCAACAGGTTCATTATATGTGAACTGTTAGTATTATTGTAATTTAAATAATGAACTTTAGAATGATCTAATTTGTTACGGATCGTTGTCAGAGGTAGCTATGACAACCTGACAGATGGAACCGGCGTGAATTGTATCAAGGAAATTTATATAATGTAACACTGCCGACAATCTGTAAGTGTATGTTGTCCCTGATGAAAATCCTATGATGGACTGAAACGTCGGACTTTGAACCGGCATTTTAATGGAATTTAAGTAAAGAAATATATTGATTTTTAAATTTGGAGTGCTCGACTTGTTTTTCAGTAAAGTAACTTGATGTATTTAAGTTTTGAGCACCCGCCAAAACCGGACCTGCGTGTGCAGCAGTCTCTTTACAAAATATTTATTGTGAGTCAGAGACGCTCAACTTTTTTTTTTTTTTGCCAGGACCAGTATGATATTCTTTAGGATATTTCCTCTCTGTGAAAGGTACTAGTGGAACATTTTTATTTGTCCCCTGTGATGCATCTGATTTCCAGCAGTGTTTCAGACAGTTTTGCTCTCTGCATAAGGCCCATAGTATGCACTACCCCAGAATGGGATTGAGGCCTAGAGGCATATTGTGGTAGTTCTGCTTTCTTGGTCACTGAGAAATTCATAGTATTTCTCAAGTAATGCCATAGGAAGAGACATGTTAACACTTTGAAAACCATAGCTTTGTGTAACACATTGTGAAGAAATGTGTTGCTTACTCCCCCTTGTCTGTAAAGTATACTTTTTTAATGAAATATATGCTATATGACTTTTTCTGCCAAGTAAAACAAGGGTATGCCCACTGTTAGGCGAGGTTTTGTTAAAAAAGTAATTACAGCTCCAAGATTTCCTCTGAGTGCCAGAAATTATACAATGCATTGCGCAACTCTCTAGCACTCAAAGGGTTAAATTACCATTTTCTATTCTGGCGACTGGAACTGCTGTACCTATCACTTTGGAGAACCGTAGTCTATGGCTTAGTCTCTCCTTTTGGACACTAGTTGGCACCATTACAAACAGTTTGATAGTTTAACCCCTTAAGTACTCATGACGGTCCTGGCACATCATGGGTCCAACATGCATTAAGTACCCATTACGTGCAAGGACCATCATGGAATTCAGGTCTCCCAGTGCGGCTGCATGCTGTTCAGGGAGCCCTGATTTGGATTCACTAAAAAAAAAAAATGGTATGTGGTCCTTAAATGCCAGCTGTGCGCGCGCAAGGGCGGTCCTTAAGAGTTTAAAAAAATAACTGCAAAAACATTTGAATAAAACAATCTTACAGCAGAGCAAGAACACTTGCTGTCAGCTGGAAGATACTAGGCTGCATTTTCCATTAAGCAAAATAGACAGCCTCCTAGATCCCCAAATTTGGAGGGGGGTCTTCAGCTGTTCTGGCCACACACACATTCTGAGTTGGGGGTGTGACCTCATTGTCCATGAGACACCCCTGACTTAAGAGAATGCAAGCTATGATCCAGAGTGTAGAATGTTTATTAACACTTTGAGCACTAGAGGGGTATGAAATGCACTGCATGCCATTCTGACACTCAAACGGTTAAAACGTCCTAACAAATGAAATAATACATGTCCTATAACCAATGTCATATTCTAAACAAAGTGAATTAAAGCATTCTTATTTGTATCCGCAATTATGTTTCATGATCATTATGCAAGTTTAATCAGACTACAGACCAGCATACCATTGACAATCTAGTCATACCCTTACTGCAACACTAACGCTCATGTACTAAGAATAATTGGAGCAACCCAGAAGCAAACAAACTGCGCCATAGTTTAAAACGTCAGATTTGCAGACTTCCTATTGATTAAATTGGGAATTCTAAACCAGCGAATGCTAATGAGGTCTCCAGTGTATTCTTCGTTCTTTACTATGTCATGGCCGTCAAAAAAGCACACTAAAATGCCGTAATTAAAAATGTCACCTTACCCTAACCTAGCCTTACCAAAACCACCTCCCAAATCCTAAGTACTGTACCCCCTAAGTACCCTAACTTAACATATACTGTGGTCTGGATACCCTAACCATACTATCCAAGTCACGCTAATCTAACAGATACTATGGACTATATGATGTAACATACAGTAAAGCATGTCAGGAAGAAGGAAGTGGAGGAGGGGATAGTTGAAAAGGAACAGTTAGTGTGAGGTGATCTGAGGAGATGGAAGGAGTCAAATAAAAGAATTGCTATTAAAGGGATAGTAATACTTCGTTTTAACTTTATTTTATTTTGTAGGCATTAAAAAAACATGAAGAATGACATAAGTCTTATCTCTCAAACCTTTATGGTTTAAGAGATATTCACAAGCAAAGTTTCCCCCTCCCACCCTTTTTTCCTAGTGTAAGCCATCTCTTCTCAGATGTGAATCTGGTTGTAAGACCAGACAGGGAACAATCTTCTTTGTATGAAAAGAATGAAAGCCCTTCCCCCCCTTGACAAGTTTTTCAGCTTTTTCCCTTATCTTAATTGAAGATTGTCCCTCTCTGTAGTCTACCTGGGCACTTCCCTTCTGATTTGGCTGAAGTGGGGGGATACTTTGCTTGTGAATATCTCTTAAACCATAAAGGTCTGAGAGATAAGACTTATATCGTTCTTCATGTTTTTTTTAATGCCTACAAAATAAAATAAAGATAAAACGAAGTATTACTATACCTTTAAGTTTATCCTTGAGTGTCTGTATTTATGGAAACATTACAACTGGCGACGAGGAGAAAAATTGGATTAGGAATTAAGGTATGTGAGGTGGATATTATCACATAGGAAGGCAATTACATCACAATTCTGGTCTGACAGCACATTACTGTGTGGAGCTGAGATGGCGGATTATCGCCACGTTTCCTAAATTTGATACCTCTGATACCAATAACTTGGCCCATGACTAGAGAAAATGGATAACTAGATTTGAAAACTTTCTGGAAGCAATGGACATAAAAGATGATAAAAAAAAGGCCTTTATTATTGCATTATGCTGGCACGGAAGTATATGATATATTCTGCACACTACCTGCTGTGGACACTGATACATACAATGGCTGCTCCAAAGCCTTAACTGATTACTTCAACCCAAAACAAAACATCATATATGAGAGATATATATTTAGGATTGCCAAACAACATCCATATAAATCTGTGGATACATATGTCACACGTTTAAGAGAACTGGGACAAAGATATGTTTTTGCTGATGTTGATGATGAAATTATAACACAAATAATTGTATCTTGCACATGATCAATTATAAGACTCAAAGCATTACAGCAAGACTACTGTCTACATGAACTTCTTAAAATGGCTCATGCCATAGAACTTGCAGACTATCAAGCTGCTAGGATGGAAAAAGGACATGATTTACATGTGAATAATGTCAGGAATAAACATACAACAGCTAATTACACAAAAACAAGAAGTAAAATATGTGACAGGTGTGGAATGGAGTTTCCTCACACAAACAAATGTCCAGCTTTAGGTCAGACGTGTAATAAATGTGGTAAAGAAAACCATTTTGCTGCTGTATGCAAATCAACGAATATCAAATCAAACCCAGCAAAACAAGAAAATTTAAATCTTTTGCATCAAGATACACAAGAGACATGCTTTACTGTATGTTATTTCTATGTTATTGAAGGGGATCACTGTAAACTTCTTCCCTTCTTTTGGGATAACTGGGCTACCTCTTCTGCAGAAAGGCTTTAACCACTCCCCGGGGAGAGTTTTCTCCTACACCTCCAGATCTTCACCCCAGAATACAGGCCTCAAGCGCTTGGAGCAGCGTTAAATGAACTGACACCACACAAGTATCAAAGCACAAAACACTACTAACTTTATTTAACAAACAGAACTTTTATGCTAAAAACTGGGAGAGTCTGCAGAGTGGAAAAATACAAGCTTCACCTAGTGTATTCTCTAAAGGTCATACAAATATGGTCAAGAGGAAATGAGGTAGGGAGAGGATATTGAGCACATATAGTTAACGGTTAACATGCATCTCTTGGTTCTAATGGAAATGTAATTAAGGACATTCTACAACTATATGCAACAGTAAAAATTATACGTATCTCTTTTGTACATCAAGGCTTCTGGGAAGGGCACTAAGTAACCTTCTGCATGTAGAACAAGCTGCTAGTTAAAGGTATAATTTAACCCCTATTGCTCTTGTTACTGTATTAAAGCAATTGTATCACTGTGCCCATGATTGCTGCCTTTTCCTGTCAGTTATCTGATTGGGCTCTCCATTGGCTGCTTGTCTTCAGCCCGCCCTGTATTGCCTATTTAGACTGGGTTTGGGCACCCTTTGGTTGTCCTTTTGTGGTGTCTCTATGTCGCTAGCACCTGCACTGATTCTCCTGAGCTTCCTGGGTCTTGACTAATTCTACTACGCTCCAGAGATCGCCTGTGTACCTGCCTGACAGCTTCCTCGGTGTACTGGTTCCTGCCTCCGTTCCTGATCCGGTTTGGGCTGTTGTTCCTGCTGCCGTTCTTGATCGGGTTGGCTGCCATTACTGTTCCTGCTTCCTGTCCTGACCTGGCTGTGTTCCTGCTCCTGTATCGCGTGCAGAGTGTCTCCTCCTTCATGTCGCTTTGGGCGACATTATTATCATTCAGTGACTTGTGTAGTCCAGTACGCAGGTACTGGTTCGCTCCATATACAACCGGTTGCTTGCTGCGTACCATACAACACTGGTAGAGTTTTGTGTAATCCAGTACGCGGGTACTGGTTCGCTCCATGTATAACTGGTTGCTTGCTGCGTTCCATACAGCACCGGTAGAGTCTTGTGTAATCCAGTACGCGGGTACTGCTTCGCTCCATGTATAACTGGTTGCTTGCTGCATTCCATACAGCACCGGTAGAGTTTTGTGTAAATGTGACGAAATGACATACAGACGATTATATAGGCTAGGCTAGAGAAAGATACCCCAAACACTAGAAGAAGATCAGTCTCCTCCAACAAGGAATTAGGGAGCAAGATGCTGGAGTGCGACGCTAGGGAGCGTAGCTCGGGTACGGTGGTTGCCTACCAGGGGTCATGCTGCGGCTGTGCCGTATAAAGGTGCTGGCCGCGAAGCCAGATTAGTCCCCTTCGGTTGAGCCGTAGCCAAACAACTACTACCCCAATCCCCAGGGAGGAATATAACTCCAAAAGAAGGGTACTCACTCAGGCCAGATGGGAGCCCTTGGACAGCAGGAAAAGCACCAGGAAACACAGGAAGCTGGGAAAACTCTCTTATGGAACAGACCACACACACTGGAGAAGTGAAGAAATCAGGAGACGGTGAGGGTAGTCAGGAAAAGCCTGGTCATTCACAAAATTACTGGAACATATGGACTGGAGGCAGGAGAGTAGTCAGGAAGCAAGCCAGGTCATACACAAAAATACTGGAACACATGGACTGAGGCAGGAGAGTAGTCAGGAAGCAAGCCAGGTCATACACAAAAATACTGGAACACATGGACTGAGGCAGGAAAGTAGTCAGGAAGCCAGTCAGGTCATACACAAAGGCACTGGAACACATGGACTGAGGCAGGAGAGTAATCAGGACGCTAGCCAGGTCATACACAAAAATACTGAAGCAGCATGGAACTGGAGGCAGGAGAGTAGTCAGGAAGCTTGCCAGGTCATACACAATTTACACCAAAGGAAGAACACAGATCTACACTAGACACTATACTAACACGTCAATCTGCCTATAGAGCACCCCTTAAGACGCCGAGAAGACCGGAAGTGATGCATACACCTAGCAACGGGGATACTCAAGCCGTTGCTAGGCAGCCCGTCACATCCGGTGAGGAAGAAAGCCACCGTGACGGACAGAGAAGACGGCCAAACGAGGGAGAACAAACACAGCCGAGAGGTAGTACGTGACAGTAATCCAGTACGCAGGTACTGGTTCGCTCCATGTATAACCGGTTGCTTGCTGCGTCCCATACAGCACCGGTAGAGTCTTGTGTAATCCAGTACGCGGGTACTGGTTCGCTCCATGTATAACCGGTTGCTTGCTGCATTCCATACAGCACCGGTAGAGTTTTGTGTAATCCAGTACGCGGGCACTGGTTCGCTCCATGTATAACCGGTTGCTTGCTGCGTTCCATACAGCACCGGTAGAGTCTTGTGTAATCCAGTACATGGGTACTGGTTCGCTCCATGTATACCGGTTGCTCTCAGTATCCTGTTAGGACGGGCAGGGTCATAGTTGGTCCAGTACGCGGGTACTGATTTGCTCCATCATTACCGGGTGCTCGTTGCACCTATACCACCCTGGCAAGGCCTCTGTGTGCTCAGTATAGGCGACTGGTTTACTCCACCATATTCTAGTTGCTGAGGCTGTAACGGACCCAAGGCCGTTACTTGGCGGTGAATAACAGAACTATGAAAGCCCGCAGAGTCATACTATAAAATAGACACTGGGTGAATGGACAGCTTAATACATAGAGCTGTCCTGGGTTACATTCATGTAAAAGTGTATTAAGTTTGGTTTTATGTATTGTCAAATATTGTATGTGTTTAATTGTACTTGTCCAATTCAGAGGTTTGTGCAATCACCAACTACCAGGTATGCAAATATCTTCCATAGCCTAACATGGGGAATGGTAGGCAGATCAGTGATTGGTCAAGGGTGGAAAAAGTCATGCAAAATAGTCAAACAAAGGCTCCAGTCTTGGGCCCTTGTCCCTAGGATGGGTATTGCAGTAACTCCAGCCATTTGACTATTTGTACTGTAGCTAGACCCCCTGCTGTGTGTTAATTAAGCCATTGTGAACTGCAGTCAGACCCCCTGGCCATTGTGTAAAGAGGTGTATTCCCACTGATCAAGTCTCTGTCCTTGTCTAGAATTAATCAGATCTGTTTGTACTACCCTTAGCAGTATTGGGTTTGTGAGGTCACTTGCCATTGGACCTTTTCCCTTAACTGCTATTGGTCTTTTTGTCACCCTCTGCCATTGGCCCTTTGTCTCCAGTTACCATTGGTCTTTTGTTCCCTGTGTCATATACCCATTGTGTCTGATTGGTCCCTGGGCCAAGCCTGTATTAGAATACCTGGCCCTTCCCATCCCTACTGTGGTACTGTATTTGACTGTATAAAAGAGGTGGTTTTGTTCAATAAAGTGTGTGCAGTTTGAACTTCAACTGGCTCCTGTCTCTCTGTCGCTGGATGGTATCAAGGGACTTCTGTTGTCCCCCATCCTAGGAAGAAATGCTGCTTGAGTAACCGGTGGAGCTGCCTGCTTGTAGCTGACCTCTGGAGGGAGAAACCTGGAGCGACGGCCTGAGTCCAACCCAAGGAATTGGGTATCCGTTACAGAGGCCTTCTCCGCTTTTGCACCAGTACTTGCAGTTCTCTGGGTCTAGCGAGGCTGCCTTGCATATATTGGCAAGGACGGTAGAGTCTACTTTCTCATTGTGCCAGTCTAGGCTGCCTTGCCCGGTATATTGGCAGGGCCGGTAGAACCTTCAATCTCATTGTGCCAGTCTCAAGGCTGCCTTGCCTGGTATATTGGCAGGGCCGGCAGAGCCTCCTCTTTTGTAATGCAAGCCTCCAGGCTGCCTTGCCCGGTATATTGGTAAGGCCGGTAGAACCTATTTCCATATTGTGCCAGTCTTAAGGTTGCCTTACCCGGTATTGGCAAGGCCGGTAGAGCCTTTCTATTATTCTTTGTACCACTGTTCACTATTGCATTGTACAAATTACGTGTTGTTATATGTGTATGCCAAACAAACTTTCAATAAAGTTGTGTTTTTATCTTAACTCTGTGTCTGAGGATATGACAGCTAGAGCACAAATGGACTAATTAATGGTTCAGTTACTTTAATTAGTCCATCTGTGCTTATTCTGGGATATCCTGAAAATTTGTACTGTTGGAAGTTCTTTAGGACCAGGGTTGGCTTCCCCTGCCTTAACCTTACTACACACAGTACCCTAATGTAACATACTGTGAACTAGATACCCTTACCTAGATACCCTAACCTAACAGATACTGGTGACGTTTTACCCTAACCTAACAAATACTGTGAACCATATATCGTAATTCGGATACCCTAAACTAACTACCTGAACCTAACAGATACTGGATGAAATTTTACCCTAATACACTAGCCTAACAGATACCGGGCAACATGTTAAACGGCCCCATTAGACATTCACCATTTTGATTCCAGTGATGTTTTCAATGCGCGTTTTTACACCATTTAAGATACCTTGCTTCATAATGCGTTCAAGACCTACCTGGCATTCCACTGACTTTAAAAGCCTCACTTAAATCAATTGGAACTTTTGTCTATTATGGTGAGTTGGTTTGCTCCTACTTTGCTCCAGTTCTCAGTACATCAACCTCACGGTGGGCTTGATTCTATTAGTACAGTTAGTGAAACAAATCTAACGTTGGCAATTTTAAGTCACAGTTTGGTATTCTATTACCTGTGCTGCTGCCAGTTAAAAAAAAATCACAACGGGCACAAAAATAGCTCCAAATGAAATCAATGAAACACCACTTCCATTTGCTATTTTATTACTAATTAGCATGCGTTTAGGGATTGTCTTTTCTGCAGGTATTTTATTGCCTAACAAACCTAGTAGTTGAGTTCCAAGCTCATGTTAGAAACCACCAATGTGTAATATAAAAGTGATAAAATAGCAAACATGCATGCACAACTAGGCAACCCTACACTAGTGACCCACTAATGTATTGATATGGGGCCCTAAACCCCATATCAATGCATCTAAGCTACCAAAAACATAAATGAAACAAAACAATAAATGACACTCTGAGTTCCAGAGGGGTATGCAATGCATGGCAGAGCATTGCATATCCATCTGGCACTCAAAGGATTAATCCTGCCTAAATGCTAACTGTATCCTACGGCCTATTTTCCACTACCCACAGCTGTAAACTCTTACTGAGGTCCAGTGGTGTCTTCTTCACCCTGGTCTTCCTGCATCTTCTTCTGTATTTAAAATAAATAAATAAAAAATACAAAATAAGTAAAATAAAACTCCCCTGTTGTCCTCACTTCCACTGATGCCACCATTGATTGGAAGTCCAAACAAAATATTTCGCCATTTCAATTCCTACTTGACCCGGTGCCTGAGCCAGTGGGAGAGAAACATAAACAGAGATTGGCTTTTACATGGCCAATCTCTGTTCAAATTGGTTCCACACTCCCATTGGCTGGGATGTGGGGTTACCTAGGTCACAGAACATGCCCTTCAGTAACTTCACCTCTAAACCAATCAGCATCTAGATGGAGGTCATGAATTAGTGTTTTGTCATCCCTCTGTGCACCATGTAACCCCACAGCCCAGCCAATGGGAGTGTGGGGACTTACTTGAACAGAGGTTGGCCATATAAAAGACAATCTCTGTTCATATTTTCCTCATACTGGCTCAGGCCATGGACTTCTAATTTTCAGTGGTGGCATCAGCAAAGGTGGCGACAATTGAGGGATTTTATTTTATTTATTTCTCTATTCATTTTTTCTAGATACAGAAGAATTACAGAAGAAGACAAAGGAGGACCAGGGTGAAGAAGGCACATTTGAACCTTTGAATTCAAAGTAAGTGTTTATTGTTACAGCTGTGGGGAACTGGCCATTGTATAGTGTTTGGAATAGGATTTTATCTACCTGTATTGTTAAAGGGATAGTAATGTCAGGAAAAAAGTATTAACTATATGGTTGATACAATTAAAAGAGAGTACTTGCACTTATTCGTATCTTTCAAACCGTTATGGTTTGAGAGATATAGGAAAATAAAGTTCTCTGCTCCCTCCCCTTTCTGCTTGACGAGCTGTAAAGCTGTCAGAAGCAGTTTCTGGTTCCCAGATCAGACGGCGGCTCTTCAGCAGCGCCAACATAGCGATACCTGAAAAGAAATACTTCATTGGAGCGGTCTACAACGTGTGCCTGGTTTGCAAGCACACTTTGTAGACCATTCTGATGAAGTATTTATCTTTAGATATCGTTATATTGGTGCTGCTGAAGAGCCACGTCTGGTCAAGAGACCAGAATCTACTTCTGACAGCTTTACAGCTCGTCAAGCAGAAAGGGGAGGGAGCAGAGAACTTTATTTTCCTATATCTCTCAAACCATAACGGTTTGAGAGATACAAATAAGTGCAAGTACTCTCTTTTAATTGTATCTACCATATAGTTAATACTTTTTTTCTGACATTACTAT
Source organism: Rhinophrynus dorsalis (assembly GCA_037306005.1). NCBI lineage: Eukaryota > Metazoa > Chordata > Amphibia > Anura > Rhinophrynidae > Rhinophrynus > Rhinophrynus dorsalis. Next base: position 269,416,761 of record CM074718.1, on the reverse strand, counting down.
CCCTTTAATGTTAGGTGTAATGGAGTGCCAGAGGGGTACTTTTAGGGTTAATGTTTAGGAGGATGGGGGGAGGATGACTGTGTCATTAGCTCACTGTCGAGGTTTGACACTATGAGAGATTCCCATTACTCATGCTATTTAATGTGTGTTGTGGGAAAAGAAAGCTGCGATGAGCGTAAGGCTGCAACATGAGTTTTTTTTGAGACCAACACTTGTTGTGGTGAATGGTGATCAAGCAATAGTATTCCAATGGTACAATGATGTGTGTACCAGCCAGAACTCATTTTGTGCTCCATACTATTAGCCCCGCTAAACAGACGGTAGTGGTTTTGACAGCACATTTAACAATTCTATAAACTATGCTGTCAACACCAAAAACCGTGCAAAAATGTTCAACAGGTACGCAATTTTCACCCATTGAAAATTAACTAAAAATAGTTGCCTTTGCTATCCTATTCCATGCGGTGGCTACACCGCATGTTTAGGATGCACTTTTCATGGAGTAGACCCTGCGCCATGAGAAGGCAGGTGCAGAGCCCAAAACAGGAGGTCAAAACCACCAGTATGTGTTGGAAAACTAGTTTCAAACACATACTTGTGGTTGAAAAATAGAAAAAAATTAACCCTGTGACTGCCAGTGGGGTATGCAAGGCATTATACAGCGTTGCATACCTCACTGGTATACCTGAGAATTCTCCGGTTTTGCCCCGGAGGCTCCGGATTTCAAACTGAATTACCGGGTCTCTGGGGCAGTGTGTGAATCACCGGGTGGGCAGAGTTTAAGTAGAAACTCTGCCCACTTGTGCTCCATCCTGCCCAGTTCCTCCCACTCCCCGCCCTCTTACCTTCATTTTCAAGGTTTTTTTTGTCTCGCCCCCCCCGTGACCAAGCCCCGCCCCTTTTATTACGCGAATCACGTCATTTTCGGCACTGACAGGGTTACCCTCCGGGTAGCCCTGCATGAAAAGTTCCCAGGTATGCTCACTGGCACTCACAGAGTTAATCCACAAACAGTTTCATACATGTCCCGACAATTAAAAATTTACCAGTAATACTGATATCCAGCAGGGTGGCGGCCCTGATCTTCTTTCTTGCTTTAAAATAAATTTCTTTTCTTTAAATAATTCACCCAAGAAGCTACCATTAACCCTTTGAGAGCTGTTGGGATAGCCCTCCAGCGCTCAAAGGGTTACTATTGGTGGCATCTTAACGTTCATATTAAATATAAATATTATTTGTCACTGATTTCACATAGGTAGGCCATCACAATGCCTGAGGCTCTGATTACCTATCTGAAAATAAGCAGGGATATATTGTGTGCTGAGGCTTAACACTGAGAACACTGGGCTAAAAATTAATTTAGAAAGTAGGGTAAACAAAGTCTACACAAAATCCTTTATACAGTTTACGTCTCTCTGTGTGGGCATTTAACAATGAAGAAACAATTGTTTCACTCAGTAAAAATAGAGGAATCGATTATCAAATTATAAGGATCATTTAAAATTTCAGTAAGTACACATTATCAAGCCTTTGCATTTTACTGATCATCAATTTGGATACTAGCAGTATATATTCTTTATATAATTCTACATGCTGACGTTCTAATAGGAAATTAAATCATTATGAAGTAAACCAATTGCTCAGTAGAGGTCAAATACAATTTAAAATACTTCTGTAAGCAATAAAGATGGTAATATGTATTGAATAGGATAGTGGATAGGACACGCTTCAAATAGGGTACCTTGGCAAGGTAAGCAAGCTTAAAGGGATAGTAATACTTGAAAATAATTTTATTTTATATTGTAGCTCTTAAAAAAAATTAAAAATGATATAAGTCGTATCTGCCAAAACTTTATGGTTTGGGAGATATACACAAATAAAATAAAGTAAAGTATCCTTTTCCTGGCTGTTTCAGCCAAGTCTGCCATCTAGTGGACAGATTTGAAATCCGGTCTACAGATCAACTGGCAGCTCTTCAGCAGTGCCGAGTTCCCGATCTTTAAAAATAACTACTTAATTGGAACTGTGTACAAAGTGTGCCTGGCTTGCAAGCACACTTGTGGAGAGCCACGACTGGTCAAGGGACCAGATTTCAAATCTGAGATCTAGAACGGTGACATCCCTTGTGGGGAAACTTTGCTTGTGAATATCTTCTAAACTATAAAGGTTTGGGAGATAAGACTTTTATCATTTTTCATGTTTTTAAAGGGCTACAATATAAAATAAAATTATTTCCAAGTATTACTATCCCTTTAAACATTCTTTGGCCAAGCCATCATTTTTTTAAATAAGTAAATTAACACATTTGTATAATACATTCTCTACATGAGGTTCACATTTGGGTAATTTTTGTATAAATCCTTGGTGAGGCCTCATCTAGGATATAGATGTGGCGGATACCCGTACTCTGACTTAGTAGCTCCACCAAAACTTTGCTTCCTTAACCCAGGAGGGTGGTTTCATTATAAACACGGAGTACAATGAATACAAGGGGAGTGTGAACATACTCTGTGATGAGATAATGGGTAGGTGACAACAGGATACAGTGGGCCAGACCTGAGTGAGTTAACTATACAATGGGACAAAGGGATAGGGATGGGTACAGCAAACATGACTACATCACCACATAATCGGATCAGAGCATAACTTTCTCAACAATTATATCACCCAATTCCTGTGACAGCCCTCACAGCTGGGCAGTCTGTAGGGCTGGGGCCCAGGCCCCTCCAATATGCCAGGGCATGGAGGCTTCCATGACAAGGGACAAACAGGGCAGAATTTAGTCTCAGGGGGATACCATACCCTGTTCCAGGGTCCTCAGGCCCCTCCAGGAGTCAGGGGTCCGGTGGCTTCTGTGACAATGGAGTACAGTTTTGGTAAGACATTATTGAACTGGAAAAAGTGTAGCAATGTGCAACAATCTGATAAAGGGATTGGAGGATCTGGATTATAAAGAGAGACTAGCCAAACTGGGCTTGTTTTAATTAGAAAGAGATGTCTAAGGGGTTATATGATTACCATTTACAAATATATCTGAAGTCAATACAAAGGACTCTCTAATGAACTTTAAACTCAGAGAGCTGAGCAAAGAATAAGAGGCTGCCCATTAAGAGTAGAAAAAAGGTGCTTTTGACTAAAAAGCGGGCATTTTTTATGGTAAGGGCAGTAAAGTTTTGGAATTCTTTGCCTTGGGATGTTGTGTTTGCAAACACAGTAATTGCTTTAAAAAAGTAATGGATATTTTCTTAGCTCAGAACAATAGTGAGAATAATGAAAGTTGGTTTCATAATATCCAACTTCCTGCTGGAGTCAGGAAGGAATTAGTTTACGTGCTTAGGGCTCAAACGGAAATGTATTCTATAGGGGTTTTTTTTGTCTTCCTCTGGATAAACACGGATGATATAGCATTGACTGAACTGTCTTTTTTCAGCCTCATTTACTATGATACTATGTATGTTACTATGTCATGAAGTTTCTGCAACAAAATAGACTGTGTGAACTAGATCTAAGAAAGAGCTGATCATTGACTCTGTGAAAAATATCAAAATATCATGCATACCCCTCTGGCACTTAAAGGGTTAAGAGGCCGGCCCTGCTCTGCGTCCTGCCGCCGACGCTGTCATGGACTATAGAGACTGCCTGAAAGCACAGAATGCTCCCAGCACAGAACTCCCAGCAATCTGTGCGTTCGGCCAATCTCTACTGCTCATGACGGCTTCTGACAAACATCCTAGCGAATTATTATAAAGGATATATACATATATATATATATATATTATTACTTTCTCAGTCCTCGACTGAGATCTCTCTGGAAACACAAGGAACCCAATGTCAGGGACATAAAGAAATTAAAAAATAGGTGAAGATTAAAAAAAAAAATAAAGTATAAACAATTTGACTTTACATATTATGCACTTGCAGAGTATGTAGGCAAAATGGAGGTTGTGCAAAGTGTACTTTCCCAATAGAAACCTCCCACTTATCTTATAACTGATTTTGCCCTTCTGCCTGTGTAAAAGAGATAACATCTTCAATCAGCACTGGATGCCACATCTCATGACAATTGCAAGTAGGACGAAATGACCACAAACTCGGCTCACTGCACTTGATAATCATAAACCCTCTGGGCAGCTCTTCTGGTCCTTAAAGGGTTAAGTATGCTAATGCACAATGCCAGACTCAGTTTAGAAACTGCTAGTGACTGTCATGTCCACATCCCTGGACATGACATCTAGGGCTGACTGAAGATGTTATCTCATAAACAAACACACAAAGGCAAAATGTATAGGGTCCAATAGGACTGTCTAGCTGTAGTAAAATAAGAGGGGGTGAACAGTTTATTATTAGGAGGTGTTCGCTCTCCTATAAGATTTGCATACCAAATATGAGAGGCCTCTGAGCATAACGGACTGTTCTTCGGCTCAGAAGTATCACTGCTCAGAAGTATCACATTTTACCTCTGTAGTGCCATTACAGAGGAGAAATTTCAACGTACGTATTATACTAATCCCGCCCAAAAGGGAGGTCCAGTTCCAAAATGACAGGTAAGTCCCCTCAACCCCAGACGTATGTTTTGACCTTGTTGGGCCTCATCAGTGAGGTTCAGCTGGATTCCCTAGGCACTGAGAGCAAGGTAATCACTGCTCAGAAGCATCATGGTTTAGCTCTCTAGTGCCATTACAGAGGAGGAATGTCCACTTACATTTTAGACTAATCCCACCCAAGTCATTTTGGACCTGGACCTCCTTTTTGGGTAGAATTAGTCTAGTATATACGTGGAAATTTCTTCTTTGCAATTGCTAAAACGTGATGCTTCTGAGCAGTGACAAGCCATAGAACAGGCCATTGTGCTTTTTGTTTGTTCTCAAAAGCCTTTCACATTTTGTTTGTATATTTGGAATACTCTTAGTAGGTCTCCATAAAAGTGAAGGGTAATCCAGATGTGGTCTCCTTGCTCTCAGTGCCTAGGGAACCCAGCTGCACCTCACTGAAGAGGCCCAAAAAGGCCAAAATGTATGTCAGGGATTAACTGGTTTTCGTGTTCAGAGGGGACTTGCCCATCATTTTGGCAGTAGACCGCCCTTTTGGGCGGGATTAGTCTAATATGGAAGTGAAAATTCCTCCTCTGTAATGGCACTAGAAAGCTAAAATGTGATGCTTCGGAGCGGTGACTAGCCGAAGACCAGGCCATTTTGCTTTTTGTTTGTCCTCAGAAGCCTGTCACATTTTGTATGTATATTTTGAATACTCTTAGGGGGTCTCCCTAAGAGTGGGTATTCCAGATGTGGACCCCTTGCTCTCAGTGCTTAGGGAATCCAGTTGCATCTTACTGATGAAGCTCAGCAAGGACAAAACATATTTCTGGTGTTAGCTGGTGTTCCAGTGCAGAGGGGACTTGCCTGTCATTTTGGAACTGGATTGCCCTTTTGGGCGGGATTGGTCTAATATATACATGGAAATTTCTCCACTGTAATGGCACTGGAGAGCTAAAATGTGATGCTTCTGAATTGTGACTAGCCATTGAACAGGCCATTGTGCCTTTTATTCATTCTCAGAAGCCTCACACATTTTGTATGCATATTTTGAGTCCTCTTAGGGGTAATCCAAACATGCACCCCTTATCTCAGTGCCTAGGGAATACAGCTGCACCTCAATGATGAAGCCCAATAAGGCTGAAATGTACGTCTGGGGTTAGCTGATGTTTCAGTGCAGAGGGGACTTGCCTGTCATTTTGGAACTGGACCACCACTTTGGGCAGGATTAGTCTAATATGGTGCACTGTGGGCTGCATCAAGTGCATGACCACACAAACACTGCAAAAGTCAACAGGTACAGATAATATCCAGGATAATTTGTAATATTAAGTTCTTGATTAATATGATGCGCTGTTGATGGAAATTTCTCCTCTGTAATGGCACTATAGAGCTAAAATGTGATGCTTCTGATTTTGTAGCATCTTTGTAAGAATGCACCTGAATTAATGCTCATCTGTGACAGTTCACATCAACAGTGCATCATATTAATCAAGAAGCATTCTGTACGTTCGGGCAGTCTCTACTGTGCATGACTGCATCAGACAAACATTCTGGCCTTTTATATTATAGGATGTAGTCCTTTTTGAGTATAGACTGGTGTACATATAGGGATTTTTTATGACCATCTGTCCTTGGTGCTCTTTTTATTCATGTTAGATTAACTGGATAAGATTTAATCCATTTTATATTCCTAATTAATTAAAATATATCTATCTCTTCTTTTGTTCTTATTTTATTTTAATTCATGCTGATTAGTATTTTTAACAGTCGATTTTTTGTTTACTTTCCTATTTTTCTGCAGGATATTATAGGGCTGTTATCAGATATTGCGGTAGTTCATGCAAGGGAGCAGAAGGATCAAATAGGGTTTTTTGTGTACTATTACAGTAATTGGTCTTCTTGTCAGGAATAACCACTTCTCATTTCAATCACCTTCATCTGTTCGATCACTTGTTTTGTAAACTACCCAAAATCACTATATAATTTAATGATGTTTATAGATTGTTTAATCTGAAAACGCTTAGATCCTGGATGTTCTCCCACATGGATCATCTGGACATCCTGAATTATTACTTTAGGTACATGATTGCATCTTTATGAGCCAATGTTTTATTTAACTGTTATTTTTATACTTTTGTGATCCTATAGTCTGAGAGATTTTAAGCAAAATATTATATTTTAGTTTGAATTTATTTTCAACACATGTAGACTGATGTTTATCTTATTTTCAATCTTGGTTACATACCACTTTTTGTTATATTGCAATTTGTTGTCAGAATTGTGATGTGTTACAATTATTACTGTATGCAAATTAATTTTAGATATATGGGACAAAAGGCACATAATAAGAGCTTGCCGGTGATTTTCCATTCCCTGTTGAAGCAGACAGGTGTCCGTGAATACGCATATGAGTATTCTTACACACTCAGTGGATCTGGTCCTACCCAAGTCGCCTGTGAGAATTCCCTCAGCTTGCCCTTAATATTATGCACTTAGACCATTACATCGGTTTCCAGCATATGGTCTCTTGACAATCCTGTCTATGGAGAACTGATACAAGGAGAACTGCTTAGATATTGCACTAAGTGAGGGAAAAAGTGAAAGAGGACACCGTTACAAGATGACAGAGAGGTAGGATCCCAAGATGTTTTAAGCCCAAGAAGGGCATATGTGAGTGTACATTGTTTCTTACAATATATTTTCTATTAAAACTTTCTGTAATTTTTCTCGTGTTTGGTTCTATATGCTTTCTAGTTATTCATTGTTCTAGTATTCATCTAAAAGCTTACAAGAGGCAGTTGCTGAAGTAGCTACATTAAACATCATGAGATGTGATTTATTCTGAGTTTATTGTAATTCAGATCATCCATCAGCTCATGGATTCCTTCTTGTCGAATTGTTTTCCATTACCATCATTACATACTCATTTAATTTCATCATCATATCTAATTTCAGATTTATTTATTATTTTCTTTATCATTCTGACTTTCTGTTTATATTGGATTTGGTTATTTCTATGTATCCATAATAAGGCTGTTTTTATGTAATTTTAAAGGGATGGTAATGGTTAATCTTAAATTGATTTAATATTGTACACATTAAAAAAAGATTAACATCAATGTAAGTCTTATCTCTCAAACCTTCATGGTTTGAGAGATATAACTTGCTAAATTTAACGTTTCCTGGCTGTTATACTCAAGTCTGCCATCTAGCTGACAGCTGCAGATTCTAGTCATTTGACCAGACAGAGGCTCTTCAGCAGAGTTGAAATCACGCTGTTTAGAAATGAATACTTCATTGGAACAGTCTACAAAGTGTGCTTGCAAGCCAGGCACACTTTGTAGACCGTTCTAAATTAAGTATTTATATTTAGATATCGTTATATCGGTGCTGCTGAAGAGCCACATCTGGTCAAGTGACCAGAATCTGCTTCTGACAGCTTTACAGCTTGTCAAGCAGAAAGAGGAGGGACCAGAGAACTTTATTTTCCATAACGGTCTGAGAGATACGAATAAGTGCAAGTACTCTCTTTTAATTGTATTTACCATATAGTTAATACTTTTTTTCTGACATTACTATCCCTTTAAGAATTATTTATCAGATGCTAAGGAATTTGTTAGCTACTCTTTTATAATCTGTTATTGATTATGTTGTGTATCTTTTATACACGTCTGGGTAGCTTTATGGTGACCGTTTATTATGTAATTTAATTGGTTTTATTGCTTTTGAGTCACATCCTATTTTTGATATAATAATATCACATTTTTTTCATACTGCAAAGAGCATTTCTCACTTCTTATTTATTATTTTCTATTTTATCGTATTAGCACCTTTCTTCTTACTATCTTCCTTTTTGGTTTTCCATGGTACCCTAGCACCTCATGTTGCAATTGCTCCACCCAATACCCACTTCTCTATGGAAATTAAGTTTGGCTGTCAACTCAGAATCTTTATATCCAGCAGCCATCCCCTAAATTTGATCCTCGCTACGCTGAGCTTTTTTTGTACATGCACTGTCATTTCTACAGCTACATTTTCTTTAGCTTTACCATCCACATTGAAAATCCCAAATGCTTTTCATGTCTCTCTTCTAAAACCAGTTGTTCAAAATCAATACTTCATCAATTCCCTCCCACCTTGTCCTGCACTTGTGGATGACCGCCAGGAGTATGAGGTCCACATTGGATTCTCATTTGGTAAGGAGGTCCCTACGGTATGTTGTAGACTGAAAGGGCTATGGCCTGGAAGAATGATCCGGAGTTCTTATCAGTGACATCCATGTCTGTCCCTGGTTCATGCGTACCATAGGGCTTTTCTGGAAAAGATTTGTAATACTGAGGACTTATGTGGAGTAGGGGGTAGTGTTATAGCTGCACTCTGTTATTTTGTCTGAATATTCAGAGCTCCTGTATCAGCTGTCATATCCGTTTGTTCAGCTCACCTGTACATATCAGAACGTGTTACTTAACTTACTCTGATTGGATTACTGGGTTTTAAATACTTTCTCTTTGGTTGGACTCACAGCCCATTCTTCGAATTCCCAGTGTTATCCAGTTAGTTCTGTGTTGCCTTCTGTTAAAAACCAGATACACCTACTGATTTTGCCTTACTTCTATACTCCTTTTGTATTTCTCATAGTACTGATTGCACTCCTTGTTCCTGACCATTGATATGGACAACTTCTCCTCTGCATCACTCCTTTTGATCTGATATATTATCTGTCTGACCTCCCTGCTCCTGAATTCCTGCTCATTTGACTTTGAGTGTTTGTGGCAACTGTCTATTTATATTGGTTTGATCATCGGTCTTTAGCCCAGCTAAGTTTCCTGTTACCACCTCTAGAGTGCTTGAACTTTCATTCATCTGATAATCTCAATAGTGGTGGTTATGAATTTCAGTCTTCAGATCATCTGAGATTCTTGTATCCTCACCATAGCAGTTTAAGCTTTATACTTTTGACCTACACTAGCGGTGGCTAGTTCATTGATCTACAGTACAGCTGTGTCTCCTACTTCTTCTGTCTTGCAGTTCAGCCCTATTTCATCTGCTCAACCACTAGCAATGAAGTTCATCCATATGCAATACTATTGAGTACACTAGTAGTGTCACTTCTAGCAGCTGTCTCCAGCCTACTTGTACAGTATTCTAAAGCAAGCCAGCAATCTCCAGTCTACTTGTCCAGTATTCTGTGGCTAGCAGCTTTCTCCAGTTTACCTGTCCACTATTCTACGGCTGGCCAGCAGTCTCCAATCTACTTGTCCAGTATTTGACAAAAACAGTTGTCCAGTCTACCTCTCCTGTTTTCGACATCCAAGCCAGCAAATTCTTAAAGTGACAGTGTCCTATTTTCAGTTTTGTCCATTCTATCCTCATGGAAACAAACAGAATTGTGAGGAGCACCCATCGAGCACGAACAAGGTAAAGTGTCTTGTTCTAGGCATGGTAGCCTCTCAATGGTGCTACAACTCACGTTTTTCACTCCCATGTGCCATTGCAGAGAGGAAATCTCCATGTCCATATCAGACTGGTCCTGCCCACAGACAGTCCAGCTCCGAAATGTCAGGCAAATCCTCTCTGCACGAGAGAAACAGCATAACCACAGACGTACGTTTTGGCCTATATGGGCCTCATCAGTGCGGTGGTGCTGAATCCCTCTAGGCACACGGAAGCAAGGGCCCATGCCTGGGATGCCCTCATACTTAGGGAGACAAACAGAATTGTGAGGAGCACCCATCGAGCACGAACAAGGTAAAGTGTCTTGTTCTAGGCATGGTAGCCTCTCAATGGTGCTACAACTCACGTTTTTCACTCCCATGTGCCATTGCAGAGAGGAAATCTCCATGTCCATATCAGACTGGTCCTGCCCACAGACAGTCCAGCTCCAAAATGTCAGGCAAATCCTCTCTGCACGAGAGAAACAGCATAACCACAGACGTACGTTTCGGCCTATATGGGCCTCATCAGTGCGGTGGCGCTGAATCCCTCTAGGCACACAGAAGCAAGGGCCCATGCCTGGGATGCCCTTATACTTAGGGAGACAAACAGAATTGTGAGGAGCACCCATCGAGCACGAACAAGGTAAAGTGTCTTGTTCTAGGCATGGTAGCCTCTCAATGGTGCTACAACTCACGTTTTTCACTCCCATGTGCCATTGCAGAGAGGAAATCTCCATGTCCATATCAGACTGGTCCTGCCCACAGACAGTCCAGCTCCAAAATGTCAGGCAAATCCTCTCTGCACGAGAGGAACAGCATAACCACAGACGTACGTTTCGGCCTATATGGGCCGCATCAGTGCGGTGGCGCTGAATCCCTCTAGGCACACTGAAGCAAGGGCCCATGCCTGGGATGCCCTTATACTTAGGGAGACAAACAGAATTGTTTTTGTCATTCTATCCTCATGTTGCAACCCATCTTGAAGCTTCTGCACCAGGCATTGTGCTATTTGTTCCAGTGCTTCTGGGTCTCTTAACCTAATACTGCGTCATCCAGATCCAGCCCTGGCTCCACTGGTGCCAGATAGCTGACCTAACAGTCAGCAGTCCTAATGTACCAGCAAAATACAATAGTGGCTGACATTGCTATCCAGTTTTGCTCTTTAATCATCACTCTCAAGTTACTCCTATTTAACACTGGAGATGCTATACCCTTAAATGTATGGCAAGAAGAAATAAAATCTCATATCAGACTGAAGAGAAGGCCACCAAAACTGGTGTTCCACCAAATCCATGGACTTTCAGACACCCGGATGACCAGCTACAGGAGAAGGAGAAGCAGTGGCCTGTTAAAAGACAAGGACTACTTAGCTAAAACACTGTCCGAAAGAATAGCTGAAGACAATGCTGTGATTATGCGATTTGGAGAAATTATAGTATCTGATTTACTGGAAGTTGGAGTGGGGAATAGCCTGGAAGCAGGCTTAGAGTTCTTAGACCCATGTTAGTATGAGATGATATAATAAAACTGGAGAAACAAATAGCCCATCTAGCTTTCTTGGTTAAATGTACTCCCAACAGGAAAGTTTCTGTGATCTGTGAGAATGATGATAAGTGTGGAGGACCCTTCTAACAAATGCCACCACTCTTCAAGAGCTAGTCTAATAGCCAGGAGTCAAAATTCCCAATTTTATGGTTTCTATCATCAGCAGAAAATTGTTAAGAAAAGTAGGCAGAAGGATGTAGGTTGTTAGTTTTCTTATCCCTTTGAAAAACAATGTCACCTACCCAAACGTATAAGACATCCACTTTCATAATGAATTGGTGGGAATCATCAGGATAACAGAGAATGTGATGGAGGAACATTTGTCTTCATTTTTTCCAAGGCCTATAAGGCTTCTAGAGACCAGACACAAGGATTATCTCCCTTCTCAGTAAAAGCTGTGATTGGTGCAGAATTCTTAACAAATTAACATATCAATCCTCAACAATAGTTGGAAAATGCCAGAGACCACTCAACAGCTTTCAGGTCTCTAGGAGGTGGCCACTGAGTTAAAGCAGAAGCCTTTTTGTGATCCATCGCAAGACCCTGGTCAGAAATAATATAACGAAACCGGAAATACTTTTCTTTTCTAGTTCACATTTTTACACTTTAGCATAGTATAGTATATCCTAAAACACATTGTTAATGAAGAGTTGAAAACCACTGGGGCATTGCAGAGCCCGAATGGCATGACCAGGTATTCATAAACGCCAAAAAGGGTGTTAAAGGCCACCTTCTATTCATCTTTCATTTGCACCAAAATGGAGGTTCCACATAGGTCTGGAGAGCATCTGAAACCAAAGGCAAGAACATCCAGTATGCATCTTAAACAGTTCTTCTCAGATCTTTGACTGGGGGATTCAGGATCATTGCAGTATAAGTCACATTGAAGGGGCAAGTATGATGGCAGAATTTGCTCCAAGTGGTAATTTGTGCCTCAGACAAATCAATGCTGTTTTTATCATTTTGTTAGCCATGATAGGTTCAGAATAATGTGGAGACTGAATACATTCACAAGGCAAAATCTAAGAGTGAAGATCTCAGCTATGGCATAGATAGGACTAAATTCCAGATAGATTAGACCATTAACTACAGGGTTGCCATCAAACAAATAGACTGCAAATGGAACTGCATTTGGACATAAGGATACAAAAGCCTGGATGGTCGAGGGCTGATCAACGAATATTCCCGCAGTGTCAGAATCTATGAAAGCTTGTATGGCCATGGAGGAACTATCTCCCATCTCAGACATATAGGGATTAATAATCAACTGAAGAGCAGAGATTTAAATGATGAAGCATCTAGATTAATTAAACCTTCCTCTAAGCATGCAAGTTTCCTGAGCACACAAGGAAGTTTTAGGCAAGGTGACCCTTCTGGCATCATATACTGGCTATTCAGCAGGAACTGTAGGGACTTCCTGAACCACAGACTGACTGGAAGAATGGTACAAAAGTATATTTTGAACCTCCTGAACAATTCCTGATTCAATTGTCCTGCACCAAGACATGGTGTAATCAACTCTTCAATTGAAAAACATAGAGAACACATTTTAGATGTAAGTGAAAATGACGTATTAAGGGGTTTGCTGAGGGTGGATTTTCTAACGAAAAAGCAGACATCCATGTGGCTTTCCTCAGAGGAACACAACAGGACCTGTTGCCCATCTCTAGAGGCCAATATGTGTGGTTCTATGCACACCATGGGACAAGGTTAGATGTCAATATAACAGTGGTAGGTAAAGTAAGACCCTCTAGATGCTGCCAGATTACAATTGCTATAATTTCCTGTCGTCTATCAATGGTAGTTGTAGTCTGAAAGCAGCATATTCACATTACTTATCCCAGTTAACAGACAGAGTGAAAAGGCTGGATGTTGAGTATGTGTGGTTCTATGGCTACCATAGGAAAAGGTTGAGAGATCAGAATGTGTGGTTCTATGGCAATAGAGGAACAAGGCTGGGAAGGCATGGCTATGTGTGATGTGGTTCTATGGCTACCAGTGCAGTAGGACAAGGCTGATGGACAGTATGTGCCATTGGGACAAGGCAGGGGGTCAGTATGTGAGAATCTTTGGCTACCGGTGCAGTGGGATAAGACTGGGGGTCTTAATGGAACAACATGCAAAATGTGAGAGGCTTCTGAGAACGAACAAACAGCACAATGGCCTGTCCTACGGCTAGTCACCGCTCACAAGCATCACATTTTAGCTCTCTAGTGCCATTGCAGAAGAGAAATTTCCATGTACATGTTAGACTAATCCCACCCAAAAGGGCAGTCCAGTTCTAAAATGACAGGCAAATCTCCCCCACACGGGAACACCAGCTAACCCCCGACGTACGTTTCGGCCATGTTGGGCCTCATCAGGAGGATGCAGGTGGATTCCCTAGGCACTGAGAGCAAGGAGTCCACATCTGGATTACCCTTCACTCTTAGGGAGACCCCCTAAGAGTATTCAGATACAACATGCAAAATGTGAGAGGCTTCTGAGAACCAACAAACAGCAAAATGGCCTGTCCTACAGCTAGTCACCGTTCAGAAGCATCACGTTTTAGCTCTCTAGTGCCATTGCAGAGGAGAAATTTCCATGTACATATTAGACTAATCCCACCCAAAAGGGCAGTCCAGTTCCAAAATGAAGGCAAATCTCCCCCGTACGGGAACACCAGCGAACCCCCGACGTACGTTTCGGCCTTGTTGGGCCTCGTCAGGAGAGTGCAGCTAGATTCCCTAGCCACTGAGAGCAAGGGGTCCACGTCTGGATTACCCTTCACTCTTAGCGAGACCCCCTAAGAGTATTCAGATACAATATGCAAAATGTGAGAGGCTTCTGAGAACGAACAAACAGCACAATGGCCTGTCCTATGGCTAGTCACCGCTCAGAAGCATCACGTTTTAGTTCTCTAGTGCTATTGCAGAAGAGAAATTTCCACGTACATATTAGACTAATCCCACCCAAAACGGCAGTCCAGTTCCAAAATGACAGGCAAATCTCCCCCACACGGGAACATCAGCTAACCCCCGATGTACGTTTCGGCCTTGTTGGGCCTCATCAGGAAGGTGCAGCTGGATTCCCTAGGCACTGAGAGCAAGGAATCCACATCTGGATTACCCTTCACTCTTAGGGAGACCACCTAAGAGTATTCAGATACAACATGCAAAATGTGAGAAGCTTCTGAGAACCAACAAACAGCACAATGGCCTGTCCTACGGCTAGTCACCATTCAGAAGCATCACGTTTTAGTTCTCTAGTGCCATTGCAGAAGAGAAATTTCCATGTACATATTAGACTAATCCCGGCCAAAACGGCAGTCCAGTTCCAAAATGACAAGCAAATCTCCCCCACACGGGAACACCAACTAACCCCCGACGTACGTTTCGGCCTTGTTGGGCCTCATCAGGAGGGTGCAGCTGGATTCCCTAGGCACCGAGAGCAAGGGGTCCACATCTGGATTACCCTTCACTCGTAGGGAGACCCCCTAAGAGTATTCAGATACAACATGCAAAATGTGAGAGGCTTCTGAGAACCAACAAACAGCACAATGGCCTGTCCTACGGCTAGTCACCGTTCAGAAGCATCACGTTTTAGCTCTCTAGTGACATTGCAGAGGAGAAATTTCCATGTACATATTAGACTAATCCCACCCAAAAGGGCAGTCCAGTTCCAAAATGACAGGCAAATCTCCCCCGCACGAGAACACCAGCTAACCCCCGACATACGTTTCGGCCTTGTTGGGCCTCGTCAGGAGGGTGCAGCTGGATTCCCTAGGCACTGAGAGCAAGGGGTCCACGTCTGGATTACTCTTCACTCTTAGGGAGACCCCCTAAGAGTATTCAGATACAATATGCAAAATGTGAGAGGCTTCTGAGAACGAACAAACAGCACAATGGCCTGTCCTATGGCTAGTCTCCGCTCAGAAGCATCACGTTTTAGCTCTCTAGTGCCATTGCAGAGGAGAAATTTCCATGTATATATTAGACTAATCCCACCCAAAAGGGCAGTCCAGTTCCAAAATGACAGGCAAATCTCCCCCACACAGGAACACCAACTAACCCCCGCCGTATGTTTCGGCCTTGTTGGGCCTCATCAGGAGGGTGCAGTTGGTTTCCCTAGGCACTGAGAACAAGGCGCCCACATCTGGATTACCCTTCACTCTTAGGGAGACCCCCTAAGAGTATTCAGTTACACCATGCAAAACGTGAGAGACTTCTGAGAATGAACAAAGAGCACAATGGCCTGTCCTACGGCTAGTTACCGCTCAGAAGTATCATGTGTTAGCTCTCTAGTGCCATTGCAGAAGAGAAATTTCCATGTACGTATTAGACTAATCCTACCCACAAGGGCAGTCCAGATCCAAAATGACAGGCAAATCTCTCCCACATGGGAACAACAGCTAACCCCCAACATACGTTTCGGCCTTGTTTGGCCTTGTCAGAAGGGTGCAACTGGATTCCCTAGGCATTGAGAGCAAGGGGTCCACGTCTGGATTACCCTTCACTCTTAGGGAAACGTACGTCAGGGGTTAGCTGGTGTTCCCATGCGGGGGAGATTTGACTGTCATTTTGGAACTGGACTGCCCTTTTGGGCGGGGTTAGTCTAATATGTATGTGGAAATTTCTCCTCTGCAATGGCACTAGAGAGCTAAAACGTGATGCTTCTGAGCGGTGACTAGCCGTAGGACAGGCCATTGTGCTATTTGTCCGTTCTCAGAAGCCTCTCACATTTTGTATGTTGTATCTGAATACTCTTAGGGGGTCTCCCTAAGAGTGAAGGGTAATCCAGACGTGGACCCCTTGCTCTCACTGCCTAGGGAAACCAGCTGTATCCTCCTGATGAGGCCCAACAAGGTCAAAATGTATGGTTGGGGTTAGCTGGTGTTCCCATGCGGGGGAGATTTGCTTGTCATTTTGGAACTGGGCTACCCTTTTGGGCGGGGTTAGGCTCAGTGGTGTAACAATAGGGGTTGCAGGGGTTGCACCTGCGACCGGGCCTGTCACTCTCAGGGGCCTGGCCGCCCCCTGCGACCCCCTCGCCACCCGCCCGCCGCACAGCTGATGTTCTGGTGGCCAGCGCTCAATTAATGCAGAGCTCTGGGAGATTACATAATCTCCCAGCGCTCTGCATTACTAAGGACCGCGCGGGAGCATGTCACACACACTGCTAGACCACCAGGAGGTAGGAGGACGGGGGTCAGTAGGGGCAATGTGGAGATTGGGGGGGGATGTGGAGAATGAGGGGCATTGTGGAGATTGGGGGGAAATGTGGAGCATGAGGGGCATTGTGATGGGGGCATTGTGGAGATTGGGGGGAAATGTGGAGCATGATGGGCATTGTGATGGGGGCATTGTGGAGATTGGGGGGAAATGTGGAGAATGGGGGGCATTGTGGAAGGGGCAATATGGAGGTGGCCAATGTGGTTGAGGGGGGCCAATGTTGTCGGAGGGGGGCCCGTGGCAATTCTTGCACCAGGGCCCCGTGGCTTCTAGTTACGCCTCTGATTAGTCTAATATGTATGTGGAAATTTCTCCTCTGCAATGGCACTAGAGAGCTAAAATGTGATGCTTCTGAGCGGTGACTAGCCGTAGGACAGGCCATTGTGCTGTTTGTCCGTTCTCAGAAGCCTCTCACATTTTGTATGTTGGGTCTTAATGGAAACAATGAAAACCTGAATCTTTTGGTGAATTCCAGGAGGTAAAAATTGCCAATTTTTGCACTATACTCTTTTTGGGCAAAAGTTTTGCCTATCCTTATTGCATTCTCACTGCAGTGCACCATGTTTTATTTTGAAAGTGTGATTTTATATAACTTTAATAAAATGGATATGTGACAATATCTGGAAGGTAGAATTTCTGTTTAACTGCAGGGGGGTCATTAATGCAATCGGGTCAAGCACTAGTCAGTCTATACATTCAGCAGATAATGGTATACAAGAATACCAGGAGGGGATCCTTTAGAACAGGGGAGCTCAGTTATTTTGACCTGAAGTCCACATCTCTGTTCACACTTTATTCTGTGGTCTTTGCACATAAATGAGTCAAAATAACTGAGGGGTATATCTGGCTGTTTATTGTGTTTCATTCTGATCATATACCACATTCATAGCTGTACAGCTGCAAAGATAAACTATCAGTTCTCCCCTGTGCTTTCGGGTAAAATGTATCACTCTTATGCTGCATAGAAAGCCTGAGGCTATATTTTCCCAGTATAACAGCTGTGCTGTAGGTGTGCAGTCAGCCGGATCCAAGTGCCACATTAAATTGACCCATATTTGCCCATCTTTGCTATGGAACAATGAGTCCAGGTGATACTGGTGTAGGTTTGCCTCCAGTGTGTGCAGACTCATGGGGGGAGATACGCTTCAGCCCACATGCTACAGGGAAATTCAATTAAGAGAAAATATTTGAGATACCCACATTGGCTGGTTCATATCTCCTAGGGTGGGACACTGGTTGTGGTCTAGTTTTGAGAAACAAAGG
Organism: Rhinophrynus dorsalis; assembly: GCA_037306005.1. Taxonomy (NCBI): domain Eukaryota; kingdom Metazoa; phylum Chordata; class Amphibia; order Anura; family Rhinophrynidae; genus Rhinophrynus; species Rhinophrynus dorsalis. The sequence continues at coordinate 269,398,773 of CM074718.1, read as the reverse complement.
ACTGTGTATAAAATAGGGACCATTTGACAGTCCAGTAATAATACATATAGGTAAACCCGCCAGCTTTTTATTAAGCATGGTAAGCAATGCAATTACCTGTGCTCTGAAGAAATGCAGGCAGAAAAAAATAGAAACATACTATAAAATGGAGGACTTTCAATTCAATGCATTAGCAGTAAAATGCATTATGGGACCCATTTTAACATGGGAAAATCTGCACCTAGTTTTTGGGGGCTTAGAGTCCCTTAATACAACTTTTAACAGCCGATGCATGAATTGAATGTGTAAAAAAGTAAAAAAAAACAAAAAACAAACTTAAGCCCCATATTAATGCATCCAAAGCACACCAAAATGTGTCCAGTGTTAGTAGAATTAACCCTGTGAGTGCAGTGTTAGGGGTAGTATTGTGGCACTTCACTGTTTGGTGTAGTGTAGGGTTTGTGTTTGGCAGGGTGTATTTGAGATATTGGTCGGTGCTTAACGGTATGTCAAGCACAGGTCATTAGTTTTTTCTTTGATTTTCCCATTATTCACGCTATTTAGCTGTGTTTTGGGAACTTAACAAGGTTTTATTCCCAAAGATCCAGTGTTAACAACAAAAAAGACAGACACCTGTGAGAGAACATTTTTGTCAAAATGGACACAGTGTCAGGGACATTAAGTTAACACTATAGATGGGACTGTTCTGCACTCAGAGGGACAGAAAAGTGTGGGAGGTTAAATTAGTGTTACAATGTAATGCTATTCATAATGGTTTGAATAAGGACAGATAATTCTTGTCACATTATCACTTAGTTGATTAACCTTTCCAACAGACCCATGGGCATCGTAAATACCTCTAAAGCCTCAGAGGAAGAGTGCAATTTACCACTTACTGATCAAAGTATCTGGTTTTGGCTTGAGTTCTCTTATCTGATTTCCATTCTAAACAATGCAATGTGTACTTGTATATAAGAGATGTTTTCATATATGTCTGAGGAAGAGACCTAAGGTCTTGAAAGCTTGCATTCTAAATCTGCTTAGTTAGCCAATAAAGGTATCAAAAACTGTATTTGCCTCCTACATTTAAATTTAGGCCTAGAAGAGTAAAAATTATACCTTAATTGGCTAACTGAGTGCCTCTGAATGCAGGATTTCATGACGACTATGGGCTCGATTCAGTTGCCACCTGTAAAATACACAATAAGGCAAAAATTAATACCGAACGGTACACATACAGTGGTAAAGTTGGAATTAAATTGTCCTACCAACATGAACCACAACGTCTGTTGGCTCACAGAACCTAACTTACAGACCAATGTTTTTTCCCCCATAATGCACGCTTTAGGGGGATTAACCCTTTGAGTACCGGTGGGGTGTTCAATGCATTGCACACCCCACTGGCACTCAAAGGGTTTATTTTCAATATAATATAATATATATATATATATATATTTTTTATTTTTTATTTTTTTTTTTATTATTATTATTTTTTTTTAACTCATGTTTTTGGTTCCTTGGATGTATTGATATGGGGCTTAGGGTCCCATATCAATACATCCACAGGTCAATAGTGTAGGGATCCCTAGTTGCGCATGTGTGTAGTTTTTTTGTATCACACATTTCATTTACACGTCGGTGGTTAGGAACATGTGCTAGCTGACTCAACTCTGATTTTGTTAGGCACAAATTTTTGTTAATAAAAGTGAGTCCCTTAACGTGTGTAACTAGCCACCGCATGTAATTGAATCTCAAATTCATCGCCTTTTGTCATTGATTCCATTGGTCGCAAATTTAACTCCCACTATGCATTTTTACTACCTGCTAGTGTGTCACAGAGCAGATAATAGATTACCTGACTGTGACTTGAAACTACCGATGGTACTTTTATTTTTTTACTGGTGTCAGTTGGATTGAGCCCTTCTTGAGGCGTAAAAAGAATGAAAGCTTTTTCATTATTTTAACATCTAACCCCTTCACTGCCAGAGAGGCATCAACCACACTGCAACACAATGCATTGGATACACCGGTAGCACCAAAAGAGTCAAATTCTACTAGCAGAATATTCTTATCAGTGGGCCATAAATTATACTCTAGACTCTAGTAAAGACTCTTTGAAGTGGACTATAAAATGCAAACAAGGTTGATTACCTTTTTCATTCTCCAGTGAATTTGACCAGAAATGGTTAGGTCTAAAGAATGTATGGGTTGACCCTCCAAACGCTAGAGGGCTGTGCAACCCATCCCTTACAATGGGACATGCAGCCCCCTGGCATCCATTTATTGTGCATTCAGCCTTCTTATTATTTTCTTTTTATGCATGAAGTAGAGTCCTAGTTGTCTTGAAAGTCTGGATCCAAAGCCACTCAGTTGGCCAATAAAGGTATTATTTTTACTCTACTAGGGGTGGGTACAGATCAGTCATGTTTTGATGCCTTGGATCTGATTCTGTACATGCTAATGTTAACAAAGAGCTCAATTACAGTCAGGAACAGTGTTCTGCCTCAGACTTATTAGCTCTTTTTCCCCAATATTGGCATTGAGCGCTTTGCTTTAAGATTTCATCTGCTTTCACCTTTCTATATACTGTGCAATTTATTTAAATAAATACTTATAAAAACTGACGTGGGACAGTTGCTCCTCATTAAATAGTATAGTAGCCAAGAAATGTGCTGGTCTTTCAGGATTTTCTTGTTCCTTCCCTTGGCCTTCTCCTATGTCTTGTTCCATCCGTTTGTCTATCTTTGAGGTTGGTGAGACATTACCTATTAGAATGGATAATCAGCTGCAGATGCTATAGAGTGTTCTGAGAAGACCTTCCTCAGACCACAGTCCTCAGGAGATCACTACTAATTGAGGATGAAGTGCTAAAAAGAATTGGAGCAATGCTGAGGAAAACCAAATGAACCACATGAGACAAATAAAAATCCCCATTAATTTAAAGTGGACCAGTCTCAAAATATATTGTGATTGAGAAATGAATCTTTATAATGGCAGTGTGGCACTTTATGCTAATTCACTACACAGCATGCTAATTAGCACTGTTAGAGGCCAAGGCCTCAATTCAATTTTGCGCAGTAAAACAGCAAGTAGGGCTAAATTGTCTACCATCCGAGATAAAAAAATGTTGGTATTCATTTGTCCTACCAGCTGAAGGCACAACAGATGTTAGGCCATAGAAAAGGACTCTTGGCCAAATGTCCATTTTATGCTATAAGTCCCCAAAACTCATGCTAAATAGGGTGAATAAAGCTAACGATCCTTGCCTGAGATACCTTCAAGCACCGATCGTTATTGCATCTGTGTTACACTTACCTGTCATTCACTGTCCGTCTTCTTCTATTTTCCTTCTTTTTTCTAATTTTCATTTTCTCTCTTCTCTCTTCTGTCTCACCTTTCCATCATTCCTGTGAAAAAAGAAAACAGACATATTAAATGATGTGTGCCCAAACATAACCCTGACATCTGTGCATAGCTTAAACAAGGCACAGATGTCAGGGTAAGGTAGATAGAGAATGCCAACATAATCAATGAATTGCCTCATAAATCCGGTTAAAGTCCAAATATGTTGTTGTGGACACAGGTAAAGTTGCAGCAATTATGTGACAAAACTTCTTTCATTACATGGTGTAATGTTGCAACATTTTTGTGACTACATTTGTGCCTATTATGTTCTCATGCCCTAAAACACACTTAGTTTTCCCTACAAGCCTTCTCCCTGGTTTTGTTTTGGCGGGAAAAGGGCAAAGAGAGGATAGCTTTCTTTGTTTCTTTTGCTGATACGGGGAAGGGAGGATGGCAGGTGAAGTGGGCTAGTGATGGGTGGGGCTTGCAAACAATGAAAGAGGTGTGCAGTGAGAGCTTGGGAGCAGTCTTGGAGTGGAGCAGTTGAGTGATGGATGGGAGGATGTGACCAGTCAGCCAGCCTCCTGAGGCCCAAAATCTAGCCAGGTTACCATGCCTTGCGTAGGCCCCAAGAACTGTTCCAGACCATAGCCTGACCCTGACCTCCAGTTGAAGAAGACTAGTACATTGCCTGAATGTATCCACTTCTCCTGGTCTGCTTCTTTTCCAGCGGTCTTGTCCTTGCAAGAGTGTTCCAGGATTAGATGAGTATAAAAACTGTATCTCTATCTTTCTTTGCTTTATTGTTTTTTTATTATACTATACTTCTAGGAAAAACACCCTAGTGACCAACATATATCGTTTCTCTTATAATTGTTGTATTTTGTGTTTCATTTGCACTGCAGTAAGTAATTGTCTAGTTAGTATTATTAGGTGTTTAGCTAGAATATATTTGATAATATACAGTGTATTGTTCTTATTATAATATTATGGTTTGTTATTAAATATTATTGCTTATTCGTTAATTCATTAATAGCACAGTGTATTTTTTATATTTTTATTAATAGAGGCAACCTCAAGGTACAGGCAGAAAAAAAATTGACAACTATTACAAAAGGAGCATTTCATTGGATATTGACAGCAATATTAACAACACAGTGAATTAGCAATACAGCAGGTAGGTATAAAGACAGGCACCCCAAGGCAACCTCAGTGTTTTATTTATATTAACTTTTAAACAAACAACCAAACACTGCCAAAAACAAAAACAACAGAAAAAAAAATTCATATTCTCCACCCCACCCCAGAGGGGCCACCTGCACCACCAGCACCCCCAACTCCCGCCTACACCTCCATGCGGTCAGGAAAATTACATCCTCTCAAGAAGAAGGGGCACTCTCAAAATGCTGCAACCATGCCCCCCAAATACCATGGAACCTGCATGAAGCTCCCCGGTGAATAAACACCTGGCGAAAAGGTGTAATATTTAGTGATGAGCGAGCACCCCAATGCTCGGGTGTTCGGGTGCTCTGACCGAGCACCCCCGGAGGCTCGAGTGCTCGGCCGAGCACCCGAGCCCCATTGAAGTCAATGGGAGGACTCGAGCATTACACCAGGCACCCCCTGCTCTGATGAGGGGAGGGTGCCTGGTCCATAGGAAAAGGGCAGAAAATGATGGAAACACCACAGAAATGGTTCAGGGACAGCATAGGGAGGATGTCTGGATGCATCTTGGACTCCAACATCGCTGCTGGGAACGATCTTTCGCCCGTAGTACGACATTTTTACAGACTGACCGTAAAACACACAAAAAGGAAGATAAAAACGACTTTAGGCGAAAAATTGTTACCAAACAGTATTTGCTGTATATTTACTTGTATATCATCTGCAAATTCTGCAAAAAATGTCATCGATTTTTCGGAACTGGGGCCATGATTAAGAGGGAAACGTGCGCAGAGGCAAATTCTCCCAAAAATTTCCTTGATTTTCCTGAACTGAGGCCATGATTAAGAGGGAAACGTGCGCAGAGGCAAATTCTCCCAAAAATTTCCTTGATTTTTCTGAACTGAGGCCATGATTAAGAGGGAAACGTGCGCAGAGGCAAATTCTCCCAAAAATTTCCTCGATTTTTCTGAACTGGGGCCATGATTAAGAGGGAAACGTGCGCTGAGCCGACCATCTAAAACATTATGGGTGAGGGTCTGCTGCGGAGCTGACCATCCTAAACATTATATGCGAAGGCCCGCTAGTGAGCTGACGCTATAAAACATTATATGAGAGGGCCCGCTAGAGAGCTGACCCAATAAAACATTATATGAGAAGGCCCGCTGGTGAGCTGACCTATACAAAAATTGTCAAACAGCGCCCGCTGGTGAGCTGGCCCTATATAAAAATTATATCACAGGGCCCGCTGGTGAGCTGGCCCTATATAAAAATTATATCCCAGGGTATATGGAAGAGAGTCAACCATATACCCATTTTTTGGGTGGAAGGGGTGAATGGGAATACAGAGTATTCCCATCATTGTAAATAACATATATAAAGTGACTTTATGTTCCCCTGGGGCTTTCCTCCAGTGGAGTGGAGAAGTCAGGGGAAATCCAGGCCTTGTTCATTTTTATAAGTGTCAACCTATCAGCATTTTCGGTGGAAAGGCGGATACGCTTATCTGTTATGATGCCACCAGCAGCACTAAATACCCGCTCAGACAGAACGCTGGCGGCAGGGCAGGCCAGCACCTCCAAGGCGTAGAGTGCCAGTTCATACCACGTGTCCAGCTTGGACACCCAGTAGTTGTAAGGCACAGAGGGATCATTGAGGACGCTGACACGGTCTGCTACCTACTCCTTCACCATCTTCCAAAACTTTTCCCTCCTTGTGACACTAGGCTGCGCATCAGGGTGAGGGTGCTGGCGGGGTGTCATGAAGGTGTCCCACGCCTTGGAGAGTGTTGCCCTGCCTTTGTCGGAACTGCTGTGTGCTCCCCTTTTCTCCCCTTCTCGGTTGGCCAAGGTAGCACGTACTCTGCCGCCAGTGTTGTCAGATGGAAAATTTTGGAGCAATTTTTCGACAAGAACCTTCTGGTATTGCACCATTTTGCTTGTCCTCTCCACCGGAGGAATGAGAGATGAGAAATTCTCTTTGTAGCAGGGGTCCAGAAGGGTGAACACACAGTAATCCGTGTTGTCTAAAATGCGTATAACGCGTGGGTCACGGGAAAGGCAGCCTAACATAAAGTCAGCCATGTGTGCCAGAGTACCAACAGGCAAGATTTCGCTGTCCTCACCAGGAGGATGACTCTCAATCTCCTCATCCTCTTCCTCGTCTTCTGCCCACCCACGCTGAAGAGATGGAACTAAAGTTCCATGGCTACCCTCTGTAGCGGAGGCAACCGTGTCTTCCTCCTCCGCCTCCTCCAATTGTCGCTGAGAAGACGAAGTGAGGGTGCTCTGGCTATCACCTTGTGTAAGCTCTTCCTCCCGCATTTCCACCTCTTCCACATGCAAAGCGTCGGTTTTAATTGTGAGCAGCGAGCGTTTCAGTAGACACAGAAGTGGGATGGTTACACTGATAATAGCGTTATCGCCGCTCACCATCTGTGTCGATTCCTCAAAATTGCGTAAAACCTCGCAGAGGTCTGACATCCATTCCCACTCCTCACTTCTGATTACAGGAAGTTGAACGGAGAGTCGACGACCGTGTAACAGCTGGTACTCCACTACTGCCCTCTGCTGCTCACAAAGCCGGGCCAACATGTGGAAGGTGGAGTTCCAGCGCGTGCTCACGTCACACAGCAGCCGGTGAGCTGGCAATTGTAAGCGCTGCTGCAGCTTCAACGGGCCGGCTGAAGCTGTTGATGACTTACGGAAATGTGCACACACGCGGCGCACCTTGGTCAAGAGATCATGCAAATTGGGGTAGGTTTTTAGAAATCGCTGAACCACTAAATTAAATACATGCGCTAGGCATGGTACGTGTGTGAGCTTGCCGAGCTCCAAAGCCGCCACCAAGTTACGCCCATTATCACACACAACCATGCCTGGTTGCAGGTTGAGTGGCGAGAGCCATTGCTCGGTCTGGTGACTAATCCCCTGCAACAGCTCTGAGGCTGTGTGCTGTTTGTCCCCAAGGCAGATCAGCTTCAGCACGGCCTGTTGACGCTTCCCCACTGCAGTGCTACACTGCTTCCAGCTACCGGCTGATGGGTGAGTGGCGCTGCGCGCAGAGAATTCGGAGGTGGAAACGGAGGAGGAGGAGCCAATAACGTAGGTGCTGGCGGAAACCCTGATGGAGGTAGGGCCCGCAATCCTCGGCGTGGGTAGCACCTGTGCCATCCCAGGGTCCGAGTCGCTCCCAGCCTCCACGACATTCACCCAGTGTGCCGTCAGGGAAATGTAGCGTCCCTGGCCACAAGCACTTGTCCATGTGTCAGTCGTTAAGTGGACCTTCCCAGTAACTGCGTTGGTCAGGGCACGGGTGATGTTACGGGACACATGGTGGTGTAAGGCGGGGACGGCACACCGGGAAAAGTAGTGGCGGCTGGGGACTGCGTACCGAGGGACAGCTGCTGCCATCAGGCTGCGGAAGGACTCAGTCTCCACAAGCCTAAATGGCAGCATTTCGATGGCCAGTAATTTGGAAAGGTGTGAGGTTAGTGCTATGGCCTGTGGGTGGGTGGCTGGGTATTTTCGCTTGCGCTCAAATGCCTGGGGTAACGACATTTGGACGCTGTGCTGGGACAGGGAAGTGGATGTGGTCGCTGATGGTGCTTCAGATGGTACAGGTGCAGGGCGGGAGGTATGCGGGCCTGCGCCTTCGACAGGCGATTGGCCGGCACCGAAAACAGGGGAAGAGGAGGCAGTGGTGTGGCCTGCAGACACAGATTGGCGATCCGGGCGTTCCTCCCACTTATTACCATGCTTGGATGCCATGTGTCGGATCATGCTGGTGGTGGTGTTCATGCCTCGGCTCATTCTGGTGTTGCACAGGTTGCAAACTACAATTCTTTTGTCGTCCGCACTTTCCTTAAAAAAACGCCATACCGCGGAACAACTACCCCTTGGCAAGGGAGATTTACGCAAGGGGGTGCTCCGTGGAACATTTGCGGGCCGGTTTGGTGCGGTCCGCCTTCTTTCTGTAGCCACACCACTGCCTCTTCCAGCCTGTTGCGGTGCTGCAGATGGCTCACCCTCAGGACTGCTGTCATCGCTCGGCTCTACACCTTCCCAGGTGGGGTCAGTCACCTCATCGTCCACCAAGTCCTCCTCCACTTCCTCACTCTGATCATCCTCCTCATGTCTTGATCCCACCACATACTCAGTCATTGACAACTGTATATCATCCTCCTCATCAAGGTCTTGACACAGTAATAGTGGTTGATTTAATGGCAACTGTGTCTCATCATCATCATCATCCACTTCCTTTGACCTTAAATGCCATTCACCTCTGTCATCTTCTTGTGATTGGGTACCCTCTAGAGGTTGTGAATCAGGGCACAAGATGTCATGTTCCTCTGCAAGCGTGCTTGGAGAGAGGTTCAAATTAAGGATTGGTGATGAGATGAGCTCCTCACTATATCCCAGTGTGGGATCACTTCTTTGACCAGACCCTCTATGGTGGGAGGAAGGATGATCAGGGTGAGGATTATGTTGACCAGACTCTTGGCTACTGAGAGTGGACTTGGTGGAAGACAGGGTGGTGCTTAACCGACTGGAAGCAGTATCAGCTGACATCCAACCGACCACCTGTTCGCAGTGGTCGGACCTCGAGAGTGATGTCCTGCGACGCCCTGTAAACTGAGACATGAAGCTAGGTATGGTGGATGTCTTTCTGTCTTGTGCTCTGGCACCAGGCACAGTTTCTACGCGTCCTGACCCGCGCCCTGAACTATCAGGATCGCGTCCACTTTCCCGTCCCTTTTTACCCGCCTTCTTCATATTACACGGAATATGTGCTGCTAATCTGCAACTTTGCACACTAAACAGAATGTGCTGCTTAACTGCGGCTCGGCACAGTGAATGGAATATGTGACTTTGATATTTTACAGTTTGCACAGTTAACAGAATGTTCTCCTAATATGCAACTTTGCACAGTAAACAGAATGTTCTTCTTAACTGCGGCTCGGCACAGTGAATGGAATATGTGACTTTGATATTTTACAGTTTGAACAGTTAACAGAATGTTCTCCTAATATGCAACTTTGCACAGTAAACAGAATGTGCTTCTTAACTGCGGCTCGGCACAGTGAATGGAATATGTGACTTTGATATTTTACAGTTTGAACAGTTAACAGAATGTTCTCCTAATATGCAACTTTGCACACTAAACAGAATGTGCTTCTTAACTGCGGCTACGCACAGTGAATGGAATATGTGACTTTGATATTTTACAGTTTGAACACTTAACAGAATGTTCTCCTAATCTGCAACTTTGCACACTAAAAAGAATGTGCTGCTAATCTGCAACTTTGCACACTGAACAGAATGTGCTCTAATCTGCAACTTTGCACACTAAACAGAATGTGCTGCTAATCTGCGGCTAGGCACAGTGAACAGAATATGTGAAGTTTTTTTTTTTATATCTCTGCCCCCCCAAACGAAATAAACTGCTGCCCCCACACACAGTAGTCCTAAAAAGGACTTTTGGGTCTTTTTTTTTTTCACAATCGCTTTTCTTCTCCCTACACTGACTTTCCCTTCCTATCCTCATCTCTCCCTGGCTAAGACTGAGCCGAACTCGCTGGTCAGGTGCTATACAGCACCCGATCACGGGTTCTGGCCAGCCAATCAGTGTAATGCCAGCAGCCAACATGGCTGCTGGCATTACACTGATGTCAGAGCCTCCCTGCACGTTTATTGGCTGCGCAGCAGCCGCGAAACGTGTGGGGAGGAGACCCGAACATGGTGGGCGAGCACATGCGGTACTCGTACGAGTACCGCCATGTGCCGAGCAGAGCGATGCTTGAGCCGAACCGAGCTTCGGCCGAGCATGCTCGCTCATCACTAGTAATATTCTGATTAACCAGGTTAATCCAATGGTCATGAGACAGCAGACATCCAAGCCTTGTAACCACCTTGCATGCCATGACCAGAGACTCGAGTGGTCGCAAGTCAAGATCGTCAGGAAAAATAGAGTGGATACCCAACTTTGTGTGTAAGGGGAACTAGCCTTCCCACAATGTTTGACAAAGTAGTGAATACATCATTCTAGACTGTAAGTCAAGTCCAAATGAGGTTCAGGAAATCACCAATGGCAGCCGAGCATGTATCACACAGGTCGTGAAGTATGCTCTATGTAAGGTTTTCAACTGGATCATATGATGTCGAGAATCTAGTGAAACCCCATGTGGAATAAACTTGGCCAGAGACCACTCCCAATCTTTCAACACTCCTAAATCTCCCTTCCACTTCAATCTCAAAGAAGCATCTCCCTGTGGTGAGCGTACATCTAGCCATCTCTGAATAAAACTGAGTGGCTGGGTAGACCATTGGGCCAAAAAGGACGACAGAATGCAGAACCATTCAACAACAGGCACTTGGCCACCGCACTGCGCACACAGAGTGTGACGAAGCCACAGATATGAGTAGAAGAGAGACGTGTGAGAGGCCGAAGTCCCCACAGAGCTGGTCAAATGACTTGAGGCTGTTATCAGTGTATACATGCCATAATTCCGTAAGTCTGTAGCCTGTCCAGATGGCTCCAAAGTTCAGACCATGTAGGTATCTAAAAGTCAGATTAGCCCATAAGGAGGTAGAGGGATCATATCCCCTCCAGCCCACCAGTTATGTAACTCCATCCATGCCCCGTACACCGCAACTGCCATGCTTTAATCGAGTTGCTCATCGACAGGCCCATGGTCAAGAGCTATGGCAGGCACCAACCATCCTCCAAAACCGATGCCTCCAAGGTGAGGAACTGATATTGAGAATCAGGGTAAAACCAGGCCAGAGCAAGTTGACCCTGCGCCGCCAAATAGTAATGGTGGAAATCAGGAAGGGCTATACCCCCCTCAGATCTGGGTCTGCGCAGTGTAGAGAGTTACACACTAGGTCCCCCCCCAGCCATAAGAACCGGGACATAATACAGTCCAACTCTCTAAAGAAGGATTTAGGGATGTGAACTAGCAAATTCTGAAAAATATAAAGGCATTTGGGTAAAAACACCATCTTAATAAGCTTGGCCAGACCAATAACATTAAGAGACAGGGTCGACCAGACATTTTTTTTGCCTCTGTAGTAATCCACCACAGGTACAAGGTTATTTTGAAGGAACTCGTGTGGGAACCAGTAACCACAATTCCTAAGTATTTAAAGAAATCAGCAGATAAAAGATCAGTGGAAGGGGACCAGGCGTCAACTCGAGGTGGGTCTAGAAAGAACAGGGAGGACTTGGATCAGTTAATGGTTAAACCAGAGTATTGACCAAAGTGATCAACATGTGCTAACAGGGCTGGTAAGGAGGAGTTCACACCGTCTAGGAAAAGTAGCATATTGTCAGGGCCGGCCCTTACATGGGTCCCGGTGGGTCCATGGGACCCAGGCGGCACTTTGACATTGGTGGCAGTTTGCCGCCCCAAGTCATGCTCTTTCACTTCGGGAGCCAGGTCTATGTCCTGCATCACCCCCACAGTAAAAAAATATGCTTCTGCGCTGTGACTGAGTGGCTCGCTCAATGGCGCCGCATCAGTGGCAGACGCACCACTCACTGTGCTCACATCAGGACTCGCAACATCACAGTCTGTCTACACCACCGCCACCTGCCAGATAAAGAGTGTATTTGCTCAATGTGGTTTGTCCTTGGCTGGTTGGGGTGTTAGTGGTGAGAGACAGTGGGGTCGGTAGCATTTAAGTGCACGCACATGTGGTAAGTGAGAGGACCTAGAGGGGTAGGTAGGACACTCTATGTCTTTTTTTGAGATGGAGGTTTACTTTTCCCTCTTATGTTGTGGTTTCAGCTAGTGCTGGGCGTTGAAGTGTCAGATGAATGAGATTTATAAGAAACTGTACAGTAGGGTTATCTTTTGATAGTGCACAAAACAGCCACTAAGATGACAAACAGCAAGCATCTGAAGCTTCAGGGGCCCAGGGTCAGGGATCACATGAGAATCATATCCCTGATACTAGTTTTAACCCTTTGAGTGCCAGAGGGGTATGCAATGCATGCACTCAATGGGGTTAAATGGGACTGTCTGTACAGTATTCAAGTTAAAAATAATGGCTTACAATTAGACTCAGTTTTCATAAATATAGGGTAGGACAGCTGTTCTTTCCAGTATCCATTTAGTAAATACAGGCAACATCAGTGCAGTGTTCATATGTGTGATGTTACACATGCATAACATAGCATTTAGTGTGGCTGCACTGTTTTCATAGCTGCATATCAACATGCAAGTGTGCAGCCCAACACAACTTGCTGCAACTTGCCCAAGTTCAATGCAGAACACTTGGAAGTTTCAGCAAGGCTGGTCTGTATGGTGACTTAAGGTGCTTTCAGATATATTCCTGAAGCACCAGCTTTCCTATCCAAATAATCTTTCAGCACCTGGCTGATACTGTACTATAAATTGCTAGTAAACACGTTTGATACAAAAAATATATTGCAGAACTTTTCCCACAGAGAAAAACAGGAGTACTCAGGCTGCTGGGGATGCCGCATTCAAATTAAAAGAAAATTACATTTTCTTTTGTGAAAAAGTGAATGAAATTGTTTTTTGGCTTTCTATTTTACTATCCCTTTAATTTGAATTTTGGTGGGCGTGGTTTTGATGGTGGTGGGGTAGCATTTTGTCCTTGGACCCAGGCAGCACAATGTCTTGGGCCAGCACTGCATATTGTCCACATAGAGAGTTGGCTTTTCTTCATGGCCCCTCAAGCTCAGGCAAGAGATGGCGGGATCATCCTGAATCTTCGCGCCAAGGCGAAAAGACCCGGTGACAATGGGCAGCCCTGTCTAGTACCCCTGCTTAAAGCAAAATTCAAGGATGAGATATTCCCAGTATGGACAGAACCCTAGGGTCCGGCATACAAAGTGCGGACCCAACGTATAAAAGTGGGCCCAAAATGGAAGCTCTCAAGAAACGCCCATAGGTACTCTGACTCCACAGAGTCAAAGGCCTTAGCTGCATCCAAGGAAGTGACAGCCCGGCTCCCTCGGGTATCATGAGGTACCTGAAGATAAGTATACAACCGTCTGAGTTATGGGTTGTCAATTTCCCTGAGATAAATCCAGTCTGGTCCGAATGAACCAACCTGGAAATGACAAAGTTCAGTCGAGTCACCAGCATCTTTGCCAGAATTTTTATGTCCAAGGTAAGAAGGGATATGGTGCGATACAACTCGCAGAGAGTCATGTCCTTCCTGGGCTTGGGTATCACCACAATGGAAGCCCTGCTCATCGAGGGGGGAAGAGCACCAGAGTCTAGAGCTGAGAGAAAGGCAATATGCAATTGAGGCACTAGTACATCAATAAAACATTTTTACCAATCAATGGGCAGGCCATCCAACCCAGGAGACTTACCTTGGGTATGGCCTCAACCAGTTCCCTCAGAAGGATTGGAGAGTCCATATAGCATTTGTCTTCAAGGGATAGGACCGGTAGGCTGCAACCCGAAAGATAGGACGACAAGTATTCAGATGATTTAGTCAGTCTGGATTGGTAAAGATGAGAGATGGCCAGTCTCGTCATGAATGTGAAGGATCAGATTACAGTCAAGACTGTATTTCACCAGGTGGGCAAGCATTTTGCCCACTTTGTCACCATGTTCGAAGACCCCCTGATGATCACGGAAAACACTGGACCCATTTAGCTCAGAGAGACACATATTAAGGCGCAGAGAGGCCGACAGAAATACAGTGTAGGCGTCCTCCCCATCCTCAGAGGCATAGTCCCGCTCAGCCACACTGGCCTCATCCTCCAGCCATCGAGCCTCCGTGGTGCGGCTCTTCAAGCAGACAGACGCCAGTGAAATTAAAGACCAGCACGGAGTATTTTAATATCGGCTCTGCACAGACGCTAACTAGCATAAAGTACAGCATAAGCCACGAACAAATAAAGGTTCATTTGCCAAAAAAAAACATTTATATTAAAAACAAATGGCTAGCATAACATTTGCACAGTTTTAATTCTCTTTCAAATGAACTAAACAAATCTTAAGGTGACAGGTCAACTATAAGATTTAAAGGGATAGTAATGTTTCACAAAAACAGCAGCTCCAATTAATCTTCATAGTATTTGAGGCATAGAGAGTGTTATTATTTCAATACTGTCAGAGTTATAGTTCAAGAGTAATTGAATGATAAAGTTTTCCCCGCCTGCCCCTTTTACCTAGTGTAAGTCCCCTCTCCTTAGATGTGGAATCTGGTCCATAGAACAGACAGCTCACAATCTTCTTATTGTGAGAACAATGAAAACCCTGCCCCCCTTGACAGGTTTTTCAGCTTTTTCCCTTATCTCAATTGAAGATCGTCCCTCTCTGCAATCTACCTGGACACACCCTGCTGCTCCAGGCTGAGCAGTGTTATATCAGTAAAAGGGGTGGGATGGGGATACTTTATCATTCAATTACTCTTGAACTACAACTCTGACAGAATTGAAATAACACTCTCCAAGGCCCAAATAATATGATGATTAATTAGAGCTGCTTTTATTATGAAACATTACTATCACTTTGAACATTTTAAATGCTACAAAGTACCATATAAATCAGTGTGAATTTTGTGGAGTTTAAACCAACCCTTTTGGTGCAGTTGGGTTGCTCCAGAATTGCTCCAGTTCTTCTCAGTACACTAGTGAAATGGCTCTCCGAAGAGGGGGGCAGTCATGGGATAGACATAAGGCTGTCCTGAACATAAGCCAAGACCAAGGACCAAATAAGATTTGAGGTTTTTACAGTAGGAAAATGGGCAGACTAGATGGGCCAAATGGTTCTTATGTGTTGTCAAATTCTATGTTTCTATGTTTATTATTACATACTGGTGTGACAATATAGTGCAAAGAGCATGTCACCAGAGTTATGTAATGTTATATGTTCTTCCTTTTCCTACTGTATTCTAAAGAATGTATCCATAGGGTGTGCCGGGTGTGCCCAGGCTAATCGGCCCCATGCGCACCGGCCAGGGAAGCTGGGGATTTTTTTTTTTTTTTTTTTAAATATATCTGCCGCGAGGGAGCACTGATTTAAACTACCAAGCGCTCCCTCGCGGCATCTATGTGACAAGCCTCAGCGAGACCCAGGCTCTGTAGTAATACAGAGCGCTGGGAGATGACATCATCTCCCAGCGCTCTGCATTACTGAGAGCAGCGCGCGGGAGCTTCAGCTCTGTGCCGAAGGAGGCACAGAGCTCTCTTCTGGCACACCGCTAGACCACCAGGGACTGAAGGTAGGGGATGGAGGGGGCATTGTGGAGATGAATGGGGCATTGTGGAGATGAAGGGGCATTATGGAAGGGGGCAATGTGAAGATGATGGGGGCAATGTGGAGCTGATGTCAATGTGAGGGCAAGTTGGAGCTGATGGGGGCAAGTTGGAGCTGATGGGGGCAATGTGAGGGCAAGTTGGAGCTGATGGGGGCAATGTGAGGGCAAGTTGGAGCTGATGGGGGCAGTGTGAGGGCAAGTTGGAGCTGAGGGCAAGTTAGAGCTGATGGGGGCAATGTTAGGGCAAGTTGGAGGTGATGAGGGCAAGTTGGAGGTGATGGGGATAAGATGGAGCTGATGGGGGCAAGTCAGAGCTGAGGGCAATGTGGAGATTATGGGGACAATGTTAGGGCAAGTTGGAGCTGATGGGGGCAAGTTGGAGCTGAGGGCAAGTTGGAGCTGATGGGGGCAATGTGAGGGCAAGTTGGAGCTGATGGGGGCAGTGTGAGGGCAAGTTAGAGCTGATGGGGCAATGTTAGGGCAAGTTGGAGGTGATGAGGGCAATGTGAGGGCAAGTTGGAGCTGATGGGGGCAAGTCGGAGCTGAGGGCAATGTGGAGATTATGGGGGCAATGTTAGGGCAAGTTGGAGCTGATGGGGGCAAGTCGGAGCTAAGGGCAATATGGAGATTATGGGGGCAATGTTAGGACAAGTTGGAGCTGATGGGGGCAATGTGAGGGCAATATGGAGTTGATGGGGGATACGTTGGAGCTGATGGGGGCAATATGGAGCAGATGGGGGGCAATCATTTATTTAGCTAGCACACACATATATATTACATACGCGCACGCACGTGTGTGTGTTTGTGCTTTTGGGTGCACACCCTAATGCAATTGGCTGCGCACGCCTATGAATGTATCATTATATCCCTGATGTGTATTACTGGCTCTGCTCAATACTATGGAATTATACTTTACTTTAGGGCTTTATGTTCAAAATAAATGTGTAAGAATTCAGGGGCAAACCAACTTCACTCTATGGGACAAATAAAAATCCACTTTGACTTTCCGTAAATGGTGCTTTCAACTATTTGAGTGTTAAAGAGATTATCAATGGATTGTGAAGCAACGCACTGGAAACTTCTTTAGCATTCAAGGTGTCGAAATTCACATTCGAATCAATGGAAATTTGGGCAATTTTTGGCTCCGGTGGTGCTGCTGGTTCTCTTCCAAAGTGCCCATTGTCCAATGCTTCTTTTGAATTTAGGGACCTAAGAATTTAATGCAATATACAGCTTGCCTTAATTACACTGAAGAACTCATGAATAAATTCTCGTGTTCCTGTAACCACTTAGATGCTATAAATGGCAGAGGGAGCCAAAATGGCATCTGAAGCCCACTAAGGGTCAGGGAGCCTGACACACTTCTCCCTACTTGTGGTGCCTGGTTTTGGAGGGGGGGAGGGAGCCCTAAACAACAAACGAAGGGGCAATGTCTCCCCCTGCTGGGGGTAGGTAGTATTAGAAAGCGGGAAAAAAGGGGATGAATGTCAGGTTAAGAGTTTACCTGAGGCCAGATAAGCAGATTAAAGTTAGTGTATTTCTTCACAGCTGAGCTGCTGTGGTTCATTAATCTGTTTACTCGCCATCATTATATATTCAAATTAAAAACTGGAATTTATGCATTATTCATCAAGACAACTATCTATTAATGAGCATCATATATATTTGAATTCAAAATGGCATTGATTCATTATTCATCAATTTATGTTCACTGAGATCAAATTTTTTATTTATAATAACATCCCCATTTTTTATTATTTCATATGCCATGAGTATTATAGAAGTATATATTTAATGCATCAATTCATTGACTGTATACTGTGGTATTAATTCATCAACATATTGTTCATCAGTTCATTTTTTAATTTTCATCACTCATCATTCCAGATACCACCATCACCATAAAGGCATATATTTATTTTGATCATCACAGTTCACGGAACCTAATTATTTTTTGTGGGAATCTGTTATATCTGTCAAGATGATTATTACGGATCCATATGTTTAATGCATTAGCTCATCAAATCACAGAATTAATTCTTTTTCATAATTTCACTTTCATGAGTTCCTCATTTCACTATTTTATATATCACTATCAATACTGAATAATACATTCAATTAATTTGTCTACAACATATCACAGAATTCATTAATTATTTTTTGTGGGAACCTGTCAAGTGGACACTGAGACTGTTATTATTTATTTTTTATTTTTATACTTTTGTTATACTGAGTTCCCATTATTTACTTTATCAGCTCATTCACTACGAGGCAATAATCTTGATTTAAATCAAGATCTGTTGTGGGTTTTTGGCTTACTTTTACTGGAGTGTGTGTCTTGGGGGCTGCCACTGTGTATGGTGCGCAGTGGTGGCACAGGACTATCACGTCCAATATTAGGGTAACCATTTACTAGTGTATCATCGTGTGGCTTGTCTGGGCAATGTATTACAGACAGGTTTACTGTGGACTGGTGCTTAGGCTGGCCAAGCCACGGACTAATCCATATCGGTGTTATATGTTGCCAGCTGATATTATGGCTTGTGGTTTGTAACCTGCATGGGCACTGTGTTGAGGTTCTAGATAACTGCACATTGAGGCCTAGGCAGGCAGAGCCATGGGCTGACTACCATTGGTAAACAATATACTTTAGTGCGCAACATTTTTGTCACTTGTTGGGGATACTAGATAGATGTTTCTATATCCATTGATTTATTGTTTTTATATTATTTTTAATAAATATTCGAAAGACAGATATCATTAGTCATCCAGTTGTTATTACATTTGGCTCTCAACACAGTATATATTTGTATTTCTAGGTGAGGAACTCAGTGTGGAATAGCAACTAATAATATACTAAATCTATGGTGCATAGGGGATTTGAATATAATCAGCAGTTATGTAGTGAAGATTCAAATCTTGTCTTTCCTCCCATAGCATCTGTGGCATGACCCATCCTGGATCAGAGGAATGTGCAAGTGACCCTGGTATAACGCTGACTTCACCTCAAGGAAGCACACCTCTTGCTGCTCCATAGTGCTCTTTTTCATTCAGGGTTAATAAATGAAATTATTTACCCCAGACAAACTTTTAATATAGTAATTCTCAATTGTATTATTCTGAGGTGCCTATGATCTAACAGAAAACATCCAATACAGCTGTTCTTCAGACTTCAAAGACATCTTGGGAAAGCAGGTCAACATGTTGTTTCCAGTAGCCTGATATAATTCTGATTGCACCCTTAGTGTGCTTACAAATATCTACAATGCCTTTTTTACAGATATAGTTTTGTTGCTTGATTGTGTTGTTCAACATATTAAGGGAACCCTATCACCTTAAAAATATGTCTGTTGATTTGGATGTTTTATTTCAAATTATTTCCCCAAATAGTTATGAGGTATGTATCCATAATGCTACATCAGGCATGTCTCTTGTGTAATGGATCTATTACATTAACTGGTGTCATGATAGCACATTCACTGTTGCTCTGTATTTGGAAGGCATTAGCATAAGTTCTCATTATCACACCTAACTTTGCTCTGAGTGGAGTCTGAAATGGAGAGATGCAATGAGATGTTCTTCGTGCATTGTTCCATCAACAGACCTGACTAGTGGCTTCTTCCTGATCCTGTCACCAAACACATTCACGTCATATTCTTAACTGTGTCATGTATTGTTCCAAATCGGAGTATGATTCCCACCTTTTTAGCTTTTCCATCCCATCTTTGCAGAGATGTTTGTTATCACAAATATGGTTTGTAAGTATAACAGTGGTTCAAGGTACATGGGGAAAATACACTGAGGTGTGATACAGAGATGATGAGCCAGAGATGATGACTTCCCCAGTGGTATCACTACTACGCTTTCCATGTTATACTATGGAGCCAATGCACTAAGATTTCTCAGGTGGGAGAGATCTTAGTGCATTGACTCCATATAAAAACTTAAGAACTGGAGAAGTGATATGACCAAATAAGTCTTCTCAGTTTCATCACTCTTAATAACAACTTAGTGCACACCCCCCATAATGTGATAACGGGTGGTTTGTCCCTGCCCCGCTCCTCCTCAAAACTCTCCAATGGCTGCCTATCAAACTCTGGATATCTTACAAAATCTTACTTCTCTTTCAAGACACTTCTCTCCTCTACTCCTTCTTACATTTCCACTCTGATCTCCCACTGTACTCGATCCTGCCACTTACGTTCAGCCAATGACTGTCTTCTCTCTACTCCTTTTGTGTCTACAGCCCTGTCACGTATCAAACCTACCTACCATCCAACCTGCGCCACTGCACCTCTCTGATGACCTTCAAATTTCACTTGAAAACGCACCTCATGGGTAAAATCTCAACATGCTAGAAAGTCATTGATGTTGCACAAAGAACACTCTTATAAATTATTTACTTTGCTGATGTCCTCTATCATCATCAGAACTAGCACTGTATTCAGCACTTGACCCTTATGTACTATGTATGTCTCCCATTACTACTTTAGATTGTAAGCTTTCGGGCAGGGACCTCACACCCAATATTTAACTCTACAAAGCACCTGTAACCCTGTATTGTTTAAATCCTTAAATTGTAAAACGCTGCGTACATTTGTGTCATTTGTCCAACTTCAACTCACATTTTGGTCAAACAACACCTTGTTTTTTGGCTTTGCTAGGTGGATTGTGAGTTGAAACTGGACAACAGTGTTTGTGTTGTGTGTGGGTAACAATGGTCCAACACCTTACAAACAAGTGATATGTGCAGGAGTTATGTTCACTGCATTGCTTTGCAATGCACTGGAGACATCTCTGCCACTGACCTTGTTAGAAACCAGAAAGATTCACAGACATGCAATTTTATTTGGGGTAAATACGAAAAATAATAATAATAACTAGCATTTATATAGCACCTTTCTCCCAGTGGGACTCAAATCGCTTTCAGCGCACACTCTTGGAATTAACCAAATCGGTAGCTGAAATAATACATGTTATTATTACCCAGTCAACGGTACTCATTTATCGACCTCAGAAGGATGAAGGGCTGAGTTGACCCTGCTGGGATTTGAATCTGCAACCTTGCAGTTTGAACAGGCTCCATAGTCAGGGAATTTACCACTGAGCTATCTTACCAGCTATATCATTTATTTTTGGGGAGGGATTGTGGGAGGAGCTGCAGAGTTAGATTATAAAAAAACAGAATCTATCCTACTTCATGATACTAATTTAAGTGTCCTCAGTAGGATATCAAAGGGTGCGCCACACAATTAAAACAACAATAAGCATAAATCACAGACAAATATTATCTTACAAGCTCTTCGTCTGACAATGGAATTAATATGCAAGTTCTTTTGGATAATTAGGAGTCTTCTCAGCTGTTGATATGGTAGGGATTCCAAAACACAGACACTGCAATAAATACAAGAGAAAACAACAGCACAGAAATAATTCCTCTAAGCATAGTATTTTTAGTGGACAAATCACCTTCACCTTCACTCTGTGCTCAAATGAAACCACACTCACTTGTTTGAGAGGTTAAAGGGATAGTAATACTTTATTATTACTATCCCTCATATTGTAGATATTTGCAAATAAGTTAATAGCCCCAGGTTCATCTCTCAAACCTTTATGGTTTGCAAGCACATGTAAAAGACCGTTTCAGTGAAATAATTATTTTTCACTAACGGGATCTCGGCTCAGCTACAGAGCCGCAAGCTTGTCGTACGACAGACTTCCCCTGCAGTCAGTTCAACGCTGACTTCAGGGAAGGGGGAGGAAGGGGGAACTTTGCCTTCGGTTATCTCTCAAACCATAAAGGTTTGAGAGATGAACCTGGGGCTATTAACTTATTTGCAAATATCTACAATATGAGGGATAGTAATAATAAAGTATTACTATCCATTTAAAGACTGCCTCTCAGTTTAGACGATTCCCCTGGTACAAACCCCAGGATGGTTATCTCCTGCATCAATCAAACATAGGGTTGCCACCTTTTCTTCAAAAAAAATACCGGCCATGGCATTCCCTTCATAGACTTAACATTGGACAGAAGCCAATTTTTTACCAGCCTGCCGGTAAAATACCAGCTGGGTGGCAACCCTAATCAAACATGGCAATGAGAAAATACCCTATTCATAGGCATCACCCTGGCCATAAATACTAACAATCCCAAATCTTACAGCATTGTCTGAAACTTCACGTTTTTTTTATCAGTGTATCTAAGAGCTCTCACAATTTCAAAAGTATCGCATCTGGGAGACAAACTCCATCCTCACCGTAGTAGAGTAGTAGATAAGTGGAATAGCCTACCAGCAGAAGTGGTAGAAGTTAATACAGAGACAGAATTTAAGCATGCATGGGACAGGCATAAGGCTGTCCTTAACTTAAGAAAAGACAAAGGGCCAAAAAGGTTTGAGGTTTGTACTGTAGGAAAATGGGCAGACTAGATGGGCCGAATGGTTCTTATCAGCCATCAAATTCTATGTTTCTATGTCCTCTGCAGCCTCCTTCTGGGACAATTCAAAGTACTGGAATAAAGACTCCAGAGCACCGAGCTCTAAACACTAGAGGAAGAATCGAGCTTTGATCTGGACATCAGTTGGGAGTTTCAGTGTTGTTTTTTGTAGTGTAATGTTAGTTTAAGGCTTTGGGCGTGATGTACATTTTCTTGTAGCCCACAATAGGCATCATTTTCTGTCACAGCAGTCAATGGGCAGTTCTCCCTCTAGTGTTGAGAACTCTGTGGTGTACTCTTCTCTCTGCAGTGGCCCTGAATGGCAGAATTGAAATGTGATCAACCTACCTTTGAGTGCCAGAGGAGCATGCAACGTGTTGTATGCTCCTCTGGCACTCAAAGGGTTAAAATGTCCATGTTGTGTGCATCATTTGCCTTCTGCAAATCTTCCTCCTCACTGAGCCCAGGCTGTTTGTAAAGATGTGAGGGGGCCCGAGCCCTGACCGTAAATATAACATAATACTTGTTATAATGCATTATGTATGCTATTTGAAGGGATCTAGACAGGATTATTGAAAGAAAAAAAGAGGCGCTTCCTCGTATAATATTGTAAGTACTCGATAACACACACACCTCCACCAATGTAAACGTACTCACAGGAGAACGGTGTTAGACTCCCACATACGTGTAGTCTAACTGATATAGCTTAGGGATCTAGTAGCCGTCCCTTATGCGGCTTTCTTTACCATCTGCTGCCCTTCCAAAACGCTCCTCCACACGAAGGGTTAAAACATGGAAATAAAAAACAAAAACACGAAGGGCGCCAATAGTGCCTTATCATACAGCTACAAAATCAGCAATAAGAATAAATGTCAATGCACTCACTTATTCAATTGGCTGTATTCATATATATATATAACTACAGCAATATAATGCTTTCAGGGTACTTAACCGTCCCTGTTCGGTAAGTATGCTCACGTCTCCCTTTTCTCTAGGAAGGATCTTTTTATCTTCATCCGTCGACCTCCAGATATCCAGAAGAAATACGATCTTACAAATAAAAGGAAGAAAATTCTTCACAGAAGAAAGCCGCTCCACCAACAATCTTCAATAAAATTTATTAAAAAACAGTACCAATGCCTACAAATCAACACGTTTCGTAACAGTACACCGTTACTTTATCAAGTTATGTAGGTTCTCACAACATAATACAAAGGAGCGGCTATTTAAAACTTCCCATTCGACCCGCTATTGGATGGCTAGGCTTACATGTCACCAAGAATTAACCTCTTATCCACCTACTAATTAACATTTAATAACTCGGATCACACAAAAAACCTTCCACCCCAAAAGTCGGTCGAATATGCATATAATCACAATATATCAAATTACATAACAAATATTACTCTATTCAAAAAAATTTTTTGTCATTTATATTATTAACCCATGTAGTCAGATGTCATTCCCAACTCACTCACACCTATTATCCTAAAATTCTTATCTCAAAAAAATATATATATGTGTATATTAAAATATATATATAATCTATATTACCTACAATGAGGTTATGTGAACTGGAGTGGAACTAGACACTTCTTAAACTTCCAACACGTACATCATAATGAGACTTCGCTATGTTAAATGGACCGGAACGCTCTCGATATTCTTAGCCCAAAAACAGCGCTCAAAGAGTCAAATCTCCGATCAAAGACTCAACATAAGCGTGAAAAATCTACCTTCTGGGCTAAGACAACCTCCGGGTGCGTCCCTCGTCTCCCTCTCACCTAATCCCGATCGCCCAAAAACAGCGCTCAAAGAGTCAAATCTCCGATCAAAGACTCAACATAAGCGTGAAAAATCTACCTTCTGGGCTAAGAAAACCTCCGGGTACGTCCCTCGTCTCCCTCTCACCTAATCCCAATCGGATCACAATAATCTCAAATCACAGTGTGCTAAAGTAATAATATGATAATATTATGAGTTATTTATGTATAAATAATGATATAATAATTAAATTATACTACTAATCTCTGTGTATACGTACATTTTTAAAGTGTTAAATTAATACAATGTGTATATAATATAAATAAAGTGAAATGTGCTAAAAGATATACATAAAAAATATATATATCTTCATAAAATATTAAAAATAAACAATAATCTACCACTGGTGTTCTACCATTTCATTGAGACCCTGGGGATAAAGGGTCTGCAACATAAAAATCCAAAAAGCCTCCCTGCTTGACAAATATTGGACCCTATTTCTCCTCTCTGGAGGTATATATTCTATCGGCACCACTTGTAAACCCTTGGGATTTTTCTCATGGCACTCTAGAAAATGACGTGATACACTGTGCATTTTGAAACCTGACATAATGTTTCGTCTATGTTGTCCCTGTCTTGCTCTCAATTTTTGAGTGGTCCGCCCCACATATTGAAGACCACAGGGACAGGTAATCACATAAATCACGTAATCGGTCTCGCAATTCATAAATGACTTAATCTTAAATTCTTCTTTAGTCACCCTTGATGTGATATTGCTGACTCTGTGACCTATGTAGGCACAAGTTAAACACTTAGACTTACCACATCTAAATGACCCCACTACCGATTTAGTACCAAAAAGTCCTCTACTCTTTCCCATCTCAATTTTCCTGGTGGGAGCCAACTTGTTTTTAAGTGTAGGAGCCCTACGATAAATAATTCTGGGACATTTCGGTATTAAGGGAGCCAAAAGATGATCTTTACCTAAAAGTCTCCAGTGTTTACTGAGAATATTCCTAATTTCTTCTCCCCTGTTGTTAAATTGAGTAATAAAGGGAGGAAACTCACCAACAATATCTAAAGGCTTCTTCTTCCTGGTAGTCTTATCAGTGGTGGATCCTTTTTCACCTACTGTCCAATTGGACCTCTCGCTAGAGAACCACCTAAACCTGGCCTTATCTCTAGCATCTACAATTATAGATCTAGGGTATTTCTTCTCCAAAAAACGTCTGACTAAAATATCAGACTGCACCTCATAATCTACCTGTCTGGAACAGTTTCTTGCTATTCTGTCGGTCCTTCCCCTTTTTTGGGGGAGGTGCGGACAGATATACCATGGTGGAGGAATTACAATCGATACCCATCCTCACAAGGGGACCAAAACGGAAAAAGAGGAGGCCGAGAGGTCATAGAGGAAGAGGATCAAACAAGTTCCAACAAAAAGAGCAGGATGAATTAGGAACGATGGATCCAATAGTGAAGATTTTCAACCTCTCTAAGATTCATTTTAATAAAGATGAGGAGGCGGTTTTGGGTAAGGGTCTTTTATTTTGCCCCACAATGGGACCTGATTTATTTGGTCTGTTTGTGGATTTGAATGAATTTACCAGAAAACTGTCCCTGAAGAGATATTTTGCACAGAAAGCTTTGAAACAAAATCAGGGAGGAGAGTTGAGCCCTATAATTTTGGATGTCCCTATGATGAATGAGAATGGTTGTGAAATAATACCAATAATTGATACGATTACAGATTTTATCTTGGAAGGACCTGTTCCCACTCCTTTGAAACCCAGGTCTAGTTTTTTTCCTACACACTATAAGGGACAAAATGTGAGTTTGTTTAATAGTTTGGTAATGGAAGATTTAAAAAAAAAATTGATTGAAAGAGGTGAAAAGGACTATAGTAATTTGACAAAGAGAGAGAGATTGGCCCTAAAAAATCTGCAAAGTCGTACAGATATAATGATCAAGCCCGCTGATAAGGGAGGAGCGATAGTGATTCAAGATTTGGAGGATTACAAGAGGGAGGCATTGAGAATTCTTTCAGATGCCGAATATTATACTAAACTAACGCTTGATCCCAGTGAAATATATAAAAAAGAGATGTTTGACATGGTTGATGAAGCCTATGTGATGGGTCTTCTTGGACGGTCCGAAAGAGATTTTATTTGTGTATCGGAGCCTCAGATGGCTCGGTATTATAATTTACCCAAGATTCATAAGACTCTTTCGGACCCTCCGGGAAGACCCATCATATCAGGGATTAATTCTCTTACTTGCAATTTGTCAGCTTACGTTGACTTTCATTTGCAGAAATTGGTAGTAGCTTTACCATCGTATATTAGAGATACATCACATGTCATTGATCTCTTGCGTGGTATAGTTTGGAGGAATGACTATTGTTGGGTTACATTGGATGTGGTGGGACTGTATTCGAACATTCCCCATGAGGGGGGCTTGGAGGCATGTAGGGAGTTTTTGTGTGAGGACCTTCTGATGCCCCATAGCCAAATTGAGTTCATTATGAATGCAGTCCAGTTTACTTTGATGCATAACCATTTCGAATATGATGGGGATATTTATCTTCAGAGGAAGGGGACCGCTATGGGCACCAAGTTTGCGCCCAGCTACGCTAATCTCTTTATGGGATATTTGGAGAAGATTCTGATCTATGGATCAAGGTGGCTGGACGCAAACTTGGTGACCTATAAACGTTATATTGATGACATTTTGATCATTTGGAAGGGAGAGAGAAATGAGATTGAGAGTTTTGTCTATTATCTCAATGATAATCAGTGGGGTTTGAAGTTTACTAGTACGGTGAGAGACTGTGCGATTGAATTTTTAGACTTGACCCTGTGGGGTATAGATGGCCAGAATATTCATACCAAAACATTCTTTAAAGAAGTTGATGTAAATAGCTACTTACGTTTTGACAGTTGTCATTACAAGAAGTGGCTACGAAACGTCCCTTATGGCCAATTTTGTAGAATAGCAAGAAACTGTTCCAGACAGGTAGATTATGAGGTGCAGTCTGATATTTTAGTCAGACGTTTTTTGGAGAAGAAATACTCTAGATCTATAATTGTAGATGCTAGAGATAAGGCCAGGTTTAGGTGGTTCTCTAGCGAGAGGTCCAATTGGACAGTAGGTGAAAAAGGATCCACCACTGATAAGACTACCAGGAAGAAGAAGCCTTTAGATATTGTTGGTGAGTTTCCTCCCTTTATTACTCAATTTAACAACAGGGGAGAAGAAATTAGGAATATTCTCAGTAAACACTGGAGACTTTTAGGTAAAGATCATCTTTTGGCTCC
Source organism: Rhinophrynus dorsalis (assembly GCA_037306005.1). Taxonomy (NCBI): domain Eukaryota; kingdom Metazoa; phylum Chordata; class Amphibia; order Anura; family Rhinophrynidae; genus Rhinophrynus; species Rhinophrynus dorsalis. Next base: position 269,371,516 of record CM074718.1, on the reverse strand, counting down.
CTTAATACCGAAATGTCCCAGAATTATTTATCGTAGGGCTCCTACACTTAAAAACAAGTTGGCTCCCACCAGGAAAATTGAGATGGGAAAGAGTAGAGGACTTTTTGGTACTAAATCGGTAGTGGGGTCATTTAGATGTGGTAAGTCTAAGTGTTTAACTTGTGCCTACATAGGTCACAGAGTCAGCAATATCACATCAAGGGTGACTAAAGAAGAATTTAAGATTAAGTCATTTATGAATTGCGAGACCGATTACGTGATTTATGTGATTACCTGTCCCTGTGGTCTTCAATATGTGGGGCGGACCACTCAAAAATTGAGAGCAAGACAGGGACAACATAGACGAAACATTATGTCAGGTTTCAAAATGCACAGTGTATCACGTCATTTTCTAGAGTGCCATGAGAGAAATCCCAAGGGTTTACAAGTGGTGCCGATAGAATATATACCTCCAGAGAGGAGAAATAGGGTCCAATATTTGTCAAGCAGGGAGGCTTTTTGGATTTTTATGTTGCAGACCCTTTATCCCCAGGGTCTCAATGAAATGGTAGAACACCAGTGGTAGATTATTGTTTATTTTTAATATTTTATGAAGATATATATATTTTTTATGTATATCTTTTAGCACATTTCACTTTATTTATATTATATACACATTGTATTAATTTAACACTTTAAAAATGTACGTATACACAGAGATTAGTAGTATAATTTAATTATTATATCATTATTTATACATAAATAACTCATAATATTATCATATTATTACTTTAGCACACTGTGATTTGAGATTATTGTGATCCGATTGGGATTAGGTGAGAGGGAGACGAGGGACGTACCCGGAGGTTTTCTTAGCCCAGAAGGTAGATTTTTCACGCTTATGTTGAGTCTTTGATCGGAGATTTGACTCTTTGAGCGCTGTTTTTGGGCGATCAGGATTAGGTGAGAGGGAGACGAGGGACGCACCCGGAGGTTGTCTTAGCCCAGAAGGTAGATTTTTCACGCTTATGTTGAGTCTTTGATCGGAGATTTGACTCTTTGAGCGCTGTTTTTGGGCTAAGAATATCGAGAGCGCTCCGGTCCATTTAACATAGCGAAGTCTCATTATGATGTACGTGTTGGAAGTTTAAGAAGTGTCTAGTTCCACTCCAGTTCACATAACCTCATTGTAGGTAATATAGATTATATATATATTTTAATATACACATATATATATTTTTTTGAGATAAGGATTTTAGGATAATAGGTGTGAGTGAGTTGGGAATGACATCTGACTACATGGGTTAATAATATAAATGACAAAAATTTTTTTTGAATAGAGTAATATTTGTTATGTAATTTGATATATTGTGATTATATGCATATTCGACCGACTTTTGGGGTGGAAGGTTTTTTGTGTGATCCGAGTTATTAAATGTTAATTAGTAGGTGGATAAGAGGTTAATTCTTGGTGACACGTAAGCCTAGCCATCCAATAGCGGGTCGAATGGGAAGTTTTAAATAGCCGCTCCTTTGTATTATGTTGTGAGAACCTACATAACTTGATAAAGTAACGGTGTACTGTTACGAAACGCGTTGATTTGTAGGCATTGGTACTGTTTTTTAATAAATTTTATTGAAGATTGTTGGTGGAGCGGCTTTCTTCTGTGAAGAATTTTCTTCCTTTTATTTGTAAGATCGTATTTCTTCTGGATATCTGGAGGTCGACGGATGAAGATAAAAAGACAGGATTATTGCTTGTAGAAGAGCAAATAGTCTTGATATGAAGCAAAGATAGATAAGAGTGTCTAAACATCTTTTATGACTCATTGTGCTCATTGTGCAGTCGACGAAAACATTTGCTGTGCTGCTTCACGGTGCTCAATTTAACTGGCACAACACACGGTTCTGCACAGTGCCGGCCCAATGCTTTGTGCTGCCTGGGTCCAAGGATGAAATGCTGCCCCCAAAACCACGCCCACCAAAACATGCCCACATCCAAAAAACAAACAAAGAAACATGGCACGAGGTAGAAATTTACACACAAAAAAAACCCCCGCAAAAACCTGTAGCATAGAAGTGATTTAGTACAAATATCCTATGCATCATTCAATCTATGCCATCCATTAATCTTTTCCCTGTGTTTGGGGTACTCACGGAGTGAATTCAATGGCAGAATCTCACCAGGCTATGAAGGTGCTGCAACAGAGGCGTAACTAGAAGCCACCAGGCCCTGGTGCAAGAATTGCCATGAACCCCCCCCCCCGACCACACTGGCCACCTCCATATTGCCCCCCCATCTCCACAATCCCCCTTCCACAATACCCCTCAATCTCCACAATGCCCCCCATCTCCACAATGCCCCTTCATCTCCACATTATCCCTTCATCTCCACATTATCCCTTCATCTCCACAATTCCCCTTCATCTCCACATTGTCCCTTCATCTTCAATTGTCCCTTCATCTCCACAATGCCCCCCAATCCCCACAATGCCCCTCAATCCCCACAATGCCCCTCAATCGCCACAATGCCCTTTCATCTCCACAATGTCCCTACTGATCGCCCCCCCCCCCGTGCCCATCTCCTACCTTGAGTCTCTGGTGGTCTAGCGGCATGTCTTGAGAGATCTGTGCCTCCTTCTGCACAGAGCTGAAGCTCCCGCGCGGTTCTCAGTAATGCAGAGCGCTGGGAGATGATGTCATCTCCCAGCGCTCTATATTACTAGAGCACTGGATTGGGAGATTCGAAGGTACACAGACAGTTGCTGCGGGCACGTGGCGAGGGGGTCGCAGGGGGCAGCCGGGCCCCTGGAGTGATGGGCCCAGTCGCAGGTGGGACCTCTGCTGTTAAACCACTATGCTACAAAGTTTCAGGAACCTCCTACACATACTCTCCTTTCTGAAGCACTCGCTGTTGGTGTACACCATGCGGCTGGTGCCGGCAGCGGACAAAATAAACATGCCTTGGGGCGGCAATTGCCGCCCCTGTCAAAGTGCCGCCTGGGTCCATGAACCCACCGGGACCCATGTAAGGGCCGTACCTGGTCCTGCATAATAAAGTGAGTACCCAGGAAGGCATTAACCCTTTGAGCGTCAGACAGGTACGCAACACAAAGCAATGTTTTGCTTACTCCTCTGGCACTCAAAGGGTTAACGAGGCACAAACACAAATTTATGTAAGTTAAAAGGCAGATAGAGCTCCAAATGACATTATGAGCTGCCCCACTCAGATGTATACATACACATGAGAACTGATGTGCATTCATTACATAGATGAATTTCACACATAAGCACAAGCACTCACAACTCAAAGTGTTAAATTGTATTGCACATATCTTCATCCTCATTTAAGGTTATTTGAATAAATTTGAAGGCATCGATGGGGGCGGGTCAAACTCTCCACTGTCTGTGAGGGGAGGATGTGAGGGAGCTCCGGCAGCAGCAGATAACAAGATCCTGGTGACAACTCAACAGGAACCAAAGGAGGAGTGGGGCAGTAAAGGTCTAAGGTAGTATTTATAAGTGGAAATAGAGTTCAAATATTGGCAATGCAAATTAACTCTCTGGAACTCAAAGCGTTATAGCAAAAGAATTCAGGCATAAGGAAGCAATCACATAAGTGTAATGATGGGAGCACGCTCGCTCCTAGGGAGAGCTAGGAGGTGGGAGGAGAATTTAAATAGAGGTGACATCCAGCAGAGCTGTGTGGCATAGCTTGTGCCACAGGAACAAGAACTGGTGACATCCAGTTCTTGTTCTTGTTCTACATTCACATGTAGAAGACAGTTTCAGTGAAATAATTATTTTTCACTAACAGGATCTCGGCTCAGCTGCAGAGCCGCCTGATGAAAGAGACCGGATATCCCTGCAGTCAGTACAACGCTGACTTCAGAGAAGGGGAAGGAGGGGGGGACTTTGCATTCAGTTATCTCTCAAACCATAAAGGTTTGAGAGATGAACCTGGGAGCTATGAAATTCTTTTGCAAATATCTACAATATGGGGAATAGTAATAATAAAGTATTACTATCTCTTTAATGAGGAACTATCACCCCAAATAAAGTCTCCCCCCAACAATTATCCATATGGAGATAAGTTTAACAACAGTAGTATTAGCCAGAATAATCAGAGAGTTACAGTGCTTTAGAGGAATCTGCACATCTGCTCTGTCAGTCCCATCTGGTACCTAAAGGTACCATGCAACACCTCCTAGAGGAGACCGGGCCTGACAGCACAGGCGCGCAGATGTCTGTAAGCAAAGGTGTCTGCCCTGTTGCCTGGCCGTCAGTCTCGGCACAAGTAGGATTTCTCACTAACACACTGATTATACTGGCTAATACTACTATTGTTAAGCTTATCTCTACATGGGTAATTGTTGGAGGGACACTTTATTTGGGGTGATAGCTCCCATTTAATAGATGTATCAAATCAAGTTAAGTGTCTTGACGGTAAACGTTCCCCTTTAAAGGGACAGTAATACTTGCAAATTACTAATCCCCATATTGTAACTTTGTTAAGAAGAAATTTATTGCCCCCAGTGTCATCTCTCAAACCCTTATGGTTTGAGAGGTGATAGAGCTCAATGTTCCCCTCTCCCTCCCCCTTCCCTGACTGAACACTGACTGCAGGGGAAGCTGTCGTACGACAGTCTTATGTGCATCAGGCGGCTCTGCAGCTGAGCTGAGATCCCATTTATAAAAAAGAATTCTTTCACTGAAACGGTCTTCTACGTGTGTTTGGTTTGCGATCTCGGCAATGCTGCAGAGCCGTCTGATGCAAGTAATACCGGATATCCCTGCAGTCAGCGTTCAGTCAGGGAAGGGGGAGGGAGGGGGGAACTTTGAGCTCTATCACCTCTCAAACCATAAGGGTTTGAGAGATGACACTGGGGGCAATAAATTTCTTTTTAACAAAGCTACAATATGGGGATTAGTAATTATTAGTGATGAGCGAGCACCCCAATGCTCGGGTGTTCGGGTGCTCTGACCGAGCGCCCCCGGAGGCTCGAGTGCTCGGCCGAGCACCCGAGCCCCATTGAAGTCAATGGGAGGACTCGAGCATTACACCAGGCACCCCCTGCTCTGATGAGGGGAGGGTGCCTGGTCCATAGGAAAAGGGCAGAAAAGGATGGAAACACCACAGAAATGGTTCAGGGACAGCATAGGGAGGATGTCTGGATGCATCTTGGACTCCAACATCGCTGCTGGGAACGATCTTTCGCCCGTAGTACGCCATTTTTACAGACTGACCGTAAAACACACAAAAAGGAAAATAAAAACGACTTTAGGCGAAAAATTGTTACCAAACAGTATTTGCTGTATATTTACTTGTATATCATCTGCAAATTCTCCCAAAAATTTCCTCGATTTTTCTGAAGTGAGGCCATGATTAAGAGGGAAACGTGCGCAGAGGCAAATTCTCCCAAAAATTTCCTTGATTTTTCTGAACTGAGGCCATGATTAAGAGGGAAACGTGCGCAAAGGCAAATTCTCCCAAAAATTTCCTCGATTTTTCTGAACTGGGGCCATGATTAAGAGGGAAACGTGCGCTGAGCCGACCATCCAAAACATTATGGGTGAGGGTCTGCTGCGGAGCTGACCATCCTAAACATTATATGCGAAGGCCCGCTAGTGAGCTGACGCTATAAAACATTATATGAGAGGGCCCGCTAGAGAGCTGACTAGTGTTGAGCGAGCGTGCTCGGCCGATGCTCGGATCGGCTCGAGCATCGCTCTGCTCGGCACATGGCGGTACTCGTCGAGTACCGCCATGTGCTCGCCCGCCATGTTCGGGTGGCGGGGATCTGTGCCGGAGGAGGCACAGATCAGAAGACGCTCCGCTGGACCACCAGGGACTGGAGGTACGGGGGCATTGCGGAGATGAAGGGGGCATTGCGGAGATGAAGGGGGACATTGTGGAAGAGGGGCATAGCGGAGATGAAGGGGGACATTGTGGAAGAGGGGCATAGACTCTATGACCCTCTTCCACAATGTCCCCCTTCATCTCCGCTATGCCCCTCTTCCACAATGTCCCCCTTCATCTCCGCTATGCCCCTCTTCCACAATGTCCCCCTTCATCTCCTCTATGCCCCTCTTCCACAATGTCCCCCTTCATCTCCGCTATGCCCCTCTTCCACAATGTCCCCCTTCATCTCCTCTATGCCATAGAGGAGATGAAGGGGGACATTGTGGAAGAGGGGCATAGCGGAGATGAAGGGGGACATTGTGGAAGAGGGGCATAGAGGAGATGAAGGGGGACATTGCGGAGATGAAGGGGGACATTGCGGAGATGAAGGGGGGCATTGACCAGGCACCCTCCCCTCATCAGAGCAGGGGGTGCCTGGTGTAATGCTCGTGTCGCCCCATTGTATTCAATGGGGCTCGGGTGCTCGGCCGAGCACTCGAGCCTCAGGGGGTGCTCGGTCAGAGCACCCGAGCACCCGAGCATCGGGGTGCTCGCTCAACACTAGAGCTGACCCAATAAAACATTATATGAGAAGGCCCGCTGGTGAGCTGACCTATATAAAAATTGTCAAACAGGGCCCGCTGGTGAGCTGGCCCTATATAAAAATTATATCACAGGGCCCGCTGGTGAGCTGGCCCAATATAAAAATTATATCCCAGGGCATATGGAAGAGGAGGAGGAGGATGAGAAGATTAAGAGTCAACCATATACCCGTTTTTTGGGTGGAAGGGGTGAATGGGAATACAGAGTATTCCCATCATTGTAAATAACATATATAAAGTGAGTTTATGTTCCCCCGGGGCTTTCCTCCAGTGGAGTGGAGAAGTCAGGGGAAATCTAGGCCTTGTTCATTTTTATAAGTGTCAACCTATCAGCATTGTCGGTGGAAAGGCGGATACGCTTATCTGTTATGATGCCACCAGCAGCACTAAATACCCGCTCAGACAGAACGCTGGCGGCAGGGCAGGCCAGCACCTCCAAGGCGTAGAGTGCCAGTTCATACCACGTGTCCAGCTTGGACACCCAGTAGTTGTAAGGCACAGAGGGATCATTGAGGACGCTGACACGGTCTGCTACGTACTCCTTCACCATCTTCCAAAACTTTTCCCTCCTTGTGACACTAGGCTGCGCATCAGGGTGAGGGTGCTGGCGGGGTGTCATGAAGGTGTCCCACGCCTTGGAGAGTGTTGCCCTGCCTTTCTCGGAACTGCTGTGTGCTCCCCTTTTCTCCCCTTCTCGGTTGGCCAAGGTAGCACGTACTCTGCCGCCAGCGTTGTCAGATGGAAAATTTTGGAGCAATTTTTCAACAAGAACCTTCTGGTATTGCACCATTTTGCTTGTCCTCTCCACCGAAGGAATGAGAGATGAGAAATTCTCTTTGTAGCGGGGGTCCAGAAGGGTGAACACCCAGTAATCCGTGTTGTCTAAAATGCGTGTAACGCGTGGGTCACGGGAAAGGCAGCCTAACATAAAGTCAGCCATGTGTGCCAGAGTACCAACAGGCAAGATTTCGCTGTCCTCACCAGGAGGATGACTCTCAATCTCCTCATCCTCTTCCTCCTCTTCTGCCCACCCACGCTGAAGAGATGGAACTAAAGTTCCATGGCTACCCTCTGTAGCGGAGGCAACCGTGTCTTCCTCCTCCTCCTCCTCCGCCTCCTCCAATTGTCGCTGAGAAGACGAAGTGAGGGTGCTCTGGCTATCACCTTGTGTAAGCTCTTCCTCCCGCATTTCCACCTCTTCCACATGCAAAGCGTCAGTTTTAATTGTGAGCAGCGAGCGTTTCAGTAGACACAGAAGTGGGATGGTTACACTGATAAAAGCGTTATCGCCGCTCACCATCTGTGTCGATTCCTCAAAATTGTGTAAAACCTCACAGAGGTCTGACATCCATTCCCACTCCTCACTTCTGATTACAGGAAGTTGAACGGAGAGGCGACGACCGTGTAACAGCTGGTACTCCACTACTGCCCTCTGCTGCTCACAAAGCCGGGCCAACATGTGGAAGGTGAAGTTCCAGCGCGTGCTCACGTCACACAGCAGCCGGTGAGCTGGCAATTGTAAGCGCTGCTGCAGCTTCAACAGGCCGGCCGAAGCTGTAGATGACTTACGGAAATGTGCACACACGCGGCGCACCTTGGTCAAGAGATCATGCACATTGGGGTAGGTTTTTAGAAATCGCTGAACCACTAAATTAAATACATGCGCTAGGCATGGTACGTGTGTGAGCTTGCCGAGCTCCAAAGCCGCCACCAAGTTACGCCCATTATCACACACAACCATGCCTGGTTGCAGGTTGAGTGGCGAGAGCCACTGCTCGGTCTGGTGACTAATCCCCTGCAACAGCTCTGAGGCCGTGTGCTGTTTGTCCCCAAGGCAGATCAGCTTCAGCACGGCCTGTTGACGCTTCCCCACTGCAGTGCTACACTGCTTCCAGCTACCGGCTGATGGGTGAGTGGCGCTGCGCGCAGAGAATTCGTAGGTGGAAACGGAGGAGGAGGAGCCAATAACGTAGGTGCTGGCGGAAACCCTGATGGAGGTAGGGCCCGCAATCCTCGGCGTGGGTAGCACCCGTGCCATCCCAGGGTCCGAGTCGCTCCCAGCCTCCACGACATTCACCCAGTGTGCCGTCAGGGAAATGTAGCGTCCCTGGCCACAAGCACTTGTCCATGTGTCAGTCGTTAAGTGGACCTTCCCAGTAACTGCGTTGGTCAGGGCACGGGTGATGTAACGGGACACATGGTGGTGTAATGCGGGGATGGCACACCGGGAAAAGTAGTGGCGGCTGGGGACCGCGTACCGAGGGACAGCTGCTGCCATCAGGCTGCGGAAGGACTCAGTCTCCACAAGCCTAAATGGCAGCATTTCGATGGCCAGTAATTTGGAAAGGTGTGAGGTTAGTGCTATGGCCTGTGGGTGGGTGGCTGGGTATTTTCGCTTGCGCTCAAATGCCTGGGGTAACGACATTTGGACGCTGTGCTGGGACAGGGAAGTGGATGTGGTCGCTGATGGTGCTTCAGATGGTACAGGTGCAGGGCGGGAGGTATGCGGTCCTGCGCCTTCGACAAGCGATTGGCCGGCACCGAAAACAGGGGAAGAGGAGGCAGTGGTGTGGCCTGCAGACACAGATGGGCGATCCAGGCGTTTCTCCCACTTACTACGGTGCTTGGATGCCATGTGTCGGATCATGCTGGTGGTGGTGAGGTTTCTAGTGTTCATGCCTCGGCTCATTCTGGTGTGGCACAGGTTGCAAACTACAATTCTTTTGTCGTCCGCACTTTCCTTAAAAAAACGCCATACCGCGGAACACCTACCCCTTGGCAATGTAGATTTACGCAAGGGGGTGCTCCGTGGAACATTTGCGGGCCGGTTTGGTGCGGTCCGCCTTCTTTCTGTAGCCACACCACTGCCTCTTCCAGCCTGTTGCGGTGCTGCAGATGGCTCACCCTCAGGACTGCTGTCATCGCTCGACTCTACACCTTCCCAGGTGGGGTAAGTCACCTCATCGTCCACCAAGTCCTCCTCCACTTCCTCACTCTGATCATCCTCCTCATGTCTTGATCCCACCACATACTCAGTCATTGACAACTGTATAACATCCTCCTCAACAAGGTCTTGAGACAGTAATAGTGGTTGATTTAATGGCAACTGTGTCTCATCATCATCATCATCATCCACTACTTCCTTTGACCTTAAATGCCGTTCACATCTGTCATCTTCTTGTGATTGGGTACACTCTAGAGGTTGTGAATCAGGGCATAAGATGTCATGTTCCTCTGCAAGCGTGCTTGGAGAGAGGGTCAAATGAAGGATTGGTGATGAGACGAGCTCCTCACTATATCCCAGTGTGGGATCACTTCTTTGACCAGACCGTCTATGGTGGGAGGAAGGATGATCAGAGTGAGGATTATGTTGACCAGACTCTTGGCTACTGAGAGTGGACTTGGTGGAAGACAGGGTGGTGCTTAACCGACTGGAAGCAGTATCAGCTGACATCCAACCGACCACCTGTTCGCAGTGGTCAGACCTCGAGAGTGATGTCCTGCGACGCCCTGTAAAATGAGACATGAAGCTAGGTATGGTGGATGTCTTTCTTTCTTGTGCTCTGGCACCAGGCACAGTTTCTCCGCGTCCTGACCCGCGACCTGAACTATCAGGATCACGTCCACTTCCCCGTCCCTTTTTACCCGCCTTCTTCATCTTACACGGAATATGTGACTTTGATATTTTAGTTTAAAGACTTAACAGTATTTCTTCCTATTCTGCAACTGTGCAGAGTACACAGAATAGGCTGCTAAACTGCGGTGACGCACACTGAATGGAATATGTGACTTTGATATTTTAGTTTAAAGACTTAACAGTATTTCTTCCTATTCTGCAACTGTGCAGAGTACACAGAATAGGCTGCTAAACTGCGGTGACGCACACTGAATGGAATATGTGACTTTGATATTTTAGTTTAAAGACTTAACAGTATTTCTTCCTATTCTGCAACTGTGCAGAGTACACAGAATAGGCTGCTAAACTGCGGTGACGCACACTGAATGGAATATGTGACTTTGATATTTTAGTTTAAAGACTTAACAGTATTTCTTCCTATTCTTCAACTGTGCAGAGTACACAGAATAGGCTGCTAAACTGCAGTGACGCACACTGAATGGAATATGTGACTTTGATATTTTAGTTTAAAGACTTAACAGTATTTCTTCCTATTCTGCAACTGTGCAGAGTACACAGAATAGGCTGCTAAACTGCGGTGACGCACACTGAATGGAATATGTGACTTTGATATTTTAGTTTAAAGACTTAACAGTATTTCTTCCTATTCTGCAACTGTGCAGAGTACACAGAATAGGCTGCTAAACTGCGGTGACGCACACTGAATGGAATATGTGACTTTGATATTTTAGTTTAAAGACTTAACAGTATTTCTTCCTATTCTGCAACTGTGCAGAGTACACAGAATAGACTGCTAAACTGCGGTGACGCACACTGAATGGAATATGTGACTTTGATATTTTAGTTTAAAGACTTAACAGTATTTCTTCCTATTCTGCAACTGTGCAGAGTACACAGAATAGGCTGCTAAACTGCGGTGACGCACACTGAATGGAATATGTGACTTTGATATTTTAGTTTAAAGACTTAACAGTATTTCTTCCTATTCTGCAACTGTGCAGAGTACACAGAATATGCTGCTAAACTGCGGTGACGCACACTGAATGGAATATGTGACTTTGATATTTTAGTTTAAAGACTTAACAGTATTTCTTCCTATTCTGCAACTGTGCAGAGTACACAGAATAGGCTGCTAAACTGCGGTGACGCACACTGAATGGAATATGTGACTTTGATAGTTTAGTTTAAAGACTTAACAGTATTTCTTCCTATTCTGCAACTGTGCAGAGTACACAGAATAGGCTGCTAAACTGCGGCGAAGCACACTGAATGGAATATGTGACTTTGATATTTTAGTTTGAAGACTTAACAGTATTTCTTCCTATTCTGCAACTGTGCAGAGTACACAGAATAGGCTGCTAATCTGCGGTGACGCACACTGAATGGAATATGTGACTTTGATATTTTAGTTTGAAGACTTAACAGTATTTCTTCCTATTCTGCAACTGTGCAGAGTACACAGAATATGCTGCTAAACTGCGGTGACGCACACTGAATGGAATATGTGACTTTGATATTTTAGTTTAAAGACTTAACAGTATTTCTTCCTATTCTGCAACTGTGCAGAGTACACAGAATAGGCTGCTAATCTGCGGCGAAGCACACTGAATGGAATATGTGACTTTGATATTTTAGTTTAAAGACTTAACAGTATTTCTTCCTATTCTGCAACTGTGCAGAGTACACAGAATAGGCTGCTAAACTGCGGTGACGCACACTGAATGGAATATGTGACTTTGATATTTTAGTTTAAAGACTTAACAGTATTTCTTCCTATTCTGCAACTGTGCAGAGTACACAGAATAGGCTGCTAAACTGCGGTGACGCACACTGAATGGAATATGTGACTTTGATATTTTAGTTTAAAGACTTAACAGTATTTCTTCCTATTCTGCAACTGTGCAGAGTACACAGAATAGGCTGCTAAACTGCGGTGACGCACACTGAATGGAATATGTGACTTTGATATTTTAGTTTAAAGACTTAACAGTATTTCTTCCTATTCTGCAACTGTGCAGAGTACACAGAATAGGCTGCTAAACTGCGGTGACGCACACTGAATGGAATATGTGACTTTGATATTTTAGTTTAAAGACTTAACAGTATTTCTTCCTATTCTGCAACTGTGCAGAGTACACAGAATAGGCTGCTAAACTGCGGTGACGCACACTGAATGGAATATGTGACTTTGATATTTTAGTTTAAAGACTTAACAGTATTTCTTCCTATTCTGCAACTGTGCAGAGTACACAGAATAGGCTGCTAAACTGCGGTGACGCACACTGAATGGAATATGTGACTTTGATATTTTAGTTTAAAGACTTAACAGTATTTCTTCCTATTCTGCAACTGTGCAGAGTACACAGAATAGGCTGCTAAACTGCGGTGACGCACACTGAATGGAATATGTGACTTTGATATTTTAGTTTAAAGACTTAAAAGTATTTCTTCCTATTCTGCAACTGTGCAGAGTACACAGAATAGGCTGCTAAACTGCGGTGACGCACACTGAATGGAATATGTGACTTTGATATTTTAGTTTAAAGACTTAACAGTATTTCTTCCTATTCTGCAACTGTGCAGAGTACACAGAATAGGCTGCTAAACTGCGGTGACGCACACTGAATGGAATATGTGACTTTGATATTTTAGTTTAAAGACTTAACAGTATTTCTTCCTATTCTGCAACTGTGCAGAGTACACAGAATAGGCTGCTAAACTGCGGCGAAGCACACTGAATGGAATATGTGACTTTGATATTTTAGTTTGAAGACTTAACAGTATTTCTTCCTATTCTGCAACTGTGCAGAGTACACAGAATAGGCTGCTAAACTGCGGCGACGCACACTGAATGGAATATGTGACTTTGATATTTTAGTTTGAAGACTTAACAGTATTTCTTCCTATTCTGCAACTGTGCAGAGTACACAGAATATGCTTCTAAACTGCGGCGACGCACACTGAATGGAATATGTGACTTTGATATTTTAGTTTAAAGACTTAACAGTATTTCTTCCTATTCTGCAACTGTGCAGAGTACACAGAATAGGCTGCTAAACTGCGGCGACGCACACTGAATGGAATATGTGACTTTGATATTTTAGTTTAAAGACTTAACAGTATTTCTTCCTATTCTGCAACTGTGCAGAGTACACAGAATAGGCTGCTAAACTGCGGCGACGCACACTGAATGGAATATGTGACTTTGATATTTTAGTTTAAAGACTTAACAGTATTTCTTCCTATTCTGCAACTGTGCAGAGTACACAGAATAGGCTGCTAAACTGCGGCGACGTACACTGAATGGAATATGTGACTTTGATATTTTAGTTTGAAGACTTAACAGTATTTCTTCCTATTCTGCAACTGTGCAGAGTACACAGAATAGGCTGCTAAACTGCGGTGACGCACACTGAATGGAATATGTGACTTTGATATTTTAGTTTAAAGACTTAACAGTATTTCTTCCTATTCTGCAACTGTGCAGAGTACACAGAATAGGCTGCTAAACTGCGGTGACGCACACTGAATGGAATATGTGACTTTGATATTTTAGTTTAAAGACTTAACAGTATTTCTTCCTATTCTGCAACTGTGCAGAGTACACAGAATAGGCTGCTAAACTGCGGTGACGCACACTGAATGGAATATGTGACTTTGATATTTTAGTTTAAAGACTTAACAGTATTTCTTCCTATTCTGCAACTGTGCAGAGTACACAGAATAGGCTGCTAAACTGCGGTGACACACACTGAATGGAATATGTGACTTTGATATTTTAGTTTAAAGACTTAACAGTATTTCTTCCTATTCTGCAACTGTGCAGAGTACACAGAATAGGCTGCTAAACTGCGGTGACGCACACTGAATGGAATATGTGACTTTGATATTTTAGTTTAAAGACTTAACAGTATTTCTTCCTATTCCGCAACTGTGCAGAGTACACAGAATAGGCTGCTAAACTGCGGTGACGCACACTGAATGGAATCTGTGACTTTGATATTTTAGTTTAAAGACTTAACAGTATTTCTTCCTATTCTGCAACTGTGCAGAGTACACAGAATAGGCTGCTAAACTGCGGTGACGCACACTGAATGGAATATGTGACTTTGATATTTTAGTTTAAAGACTTAACAGTATTTCTTCCTATTCTGCAACTGTGCAGAGTACACAGAATATGCTGCTAAACTGCGGTGACGCACACTGAATGGAATATGTGACTTTGATATTTTAGTTTAAAGACTTAACAGTATTTCTTCCTATTCTGCAACTGTGCAGAGTACACAGAATAGGCTGCTAAACTGCGGTGACGCACACTGAATGGAATATGTGACTTTGATATTTTAGTTTAAAGACTTAACAGTATTTCTTCCTATTCTGCAACTGTGCAGAGTACACAGAATAGGCTGCTAAACTGCGGTGACGCACACTGAATGGAATATGTGACTTTGATATTTTAGTTTAAAGACTTAACAGTATTTCTTCCTATTCTGCAACTGTGCAGAGTAAACAGAATAGGCTGCTAAACTGCGGTGACGCACACTGAATGGAATATGTGACTTTGATATTTTAGTTTAAAGACTTAACAGTATTTCTTCCTATTCTGCAACTGTGCAGAGTACACAGAATAGGCTGCTAAACTGCGGTGACGCACACTGAATGGAATATGTGACTTTGATATTTTAGTTTAAAGACTTAAAAGTATTTCTTCCTATTCTGCAACTGTGCAGAGTACACAGAATAGGCTGCTAAACTGCGGTGACGCACACTGAATGGAATATGTGACTTTGATATTTTAGTTTAAAGACTTAACAGTATTTCTTCCTATTCTGCAACTGTGCAGAGTACACAGAATAGGCTGCTAAACTGCGGTGACGCACACTGAATGGAATATGTGACTTTGATATTTTAGTTTAAAGACTTAACAGTATTTCTTCCTATTCTGCAACTGTGCAGAGTACACAGAATAGGCTGCTAAACTGCGGTGACGCACACTGAATGGAATATGTGACTTTGATATTTTAGTTTAAAGACTTAACAGTATTTCTTCCTATTCTGCAACTGTGCAGAGTACACAGAATAGGCTGCTAAACTGCGGCGAAGCACACTGAATGGAATATGTGACTTTGATATTTTAGTTTGAAGACTTAACAGTATTTCTTCCTATTCTACAACTGTGCAGAGTACACAGAATAGGCTGCTAAACTGCGGCGACGCACACTGAATGGAATATGTGACTTTGATATTTTAGTTTGAAGACTTAACAGTATTTCTTCCTATTCTGCAACTGTGCAGAGTACACAGAATATGCTTCTAAACTGCGGCGACGCACACTGAATGGAATATGTGACTTTGATATTTTAGTTTAAAGACTTAACAGTATTTCTTCCTATTCTGCAACTGTGCAGAGTACACAGAATAGGCTGCTAAACTGCGGCGAAGCACACTGAATGGAATATGTGACTTTGATATTTTAGTTTAAAGACTTAACAGTATTTCTTCCTATTCTGCAACTGTGCAGAGTACACAGAATAGGCTGCTAAACTGCGGCGACGCACACTGAATGGAATATGTGACTTTGATATTTTAGTTTAAAGACTTAACAGTATTTCTTCCTATTCTGCAACTGTGCAGAGTACACAGAATAGGCTGCTAAACTGCGGTGACGTACACTGAATGGAATATGTGACTTTGATATTTTAGTTTGAAGACTTAACAGTATTTCTTCCTATTCTGCAACTGTGCAGAGTACACAGAATAGGCTGCTAAACTGCGGTGACGTACACTGAATGGAATATGTGACTTTGATATTTTAGTTTGAAGACTTAACAGTATTTCTTCCTATTCTGCAACTGTGCAGAGTACACAGAATAGGCTGCTAAACTGCGGTGACGCACACTGAATGGAATATGTGACTTTGATATTTTAGTTTAAAGACTTAACAGTATTTCTTCCTATTCTGCAACTGTGCAGAGTACACAGAATAGGCTGCTAAACTGCGGTGACGCACACTGAATGGAATATGTGACTTTGATATTTTAGTTTAAAGACTTAACAGTATTTCTTCCTATTCTGCAACTGTGCAGAGTACACAGAATAGGCTGCTAAACTGCGGTGACGCACACTGAATGGAATATGTGACTTTGATATTTTAGTTTAAAGACTTAACAGTATTTCTTCCTATTCTGCAACTGTGCAGAGTACACAGAATAGGCTGCTAAACTGCGGTGACGCACACTGAATGGAATATGTGACTTTGATATTTTAGTTTAAAGACTTAACAGTATTTCTTCCTATTCCGCAACTGTGCAGAGTACACAGAATAGGCTGCTAAACTGCGGTGACGCACACTGAATGGAATATGTGACTTTGATATTTTAGTTTAAAGACTTAACAGTATTTCTTCCTATTCCGCAACTGTGCAGAGTACACAGAATAGGCTGCTAAACTGCGGTGACGCACACTGAATGGAATATGTGACTTTGATATTTTAGTTTAAAGACTTAACAGTATTTCTTCCTATTCTGCAACTGTGCAGAGTACACAGAATAGGCTGCTAAACTGCGGTGACGCACACTGAATGGAATATGTGACTTTGATATTTTAGTTTAAAGACTTAACAGTATTTCTTCCTATTCTGCAACTGTGCAGAGTACACAGAATAGGCTGCTAAACTGCGGTGACGCACACTGAATGGAATATGTGACTTTGATATTTTAGTTTAAAGACTTAACAGTATTTCTTCCTATTCTGCAACTGTGCAGAGTACACAGAATAGGCTGCTAAACTGCGGCGAAGCACACTGAATGGAATATGTGACTTTGATATTTTAGTTTGAAGACTTAACAGTATTTCTTCCTATTCTGCAACTGTGCAGAGTACACAGAATAGGCTGCTAAACTGCGGCGACGCACACTGAATGGAATATGTGACTTTGATATTTTAGTTTGAAGACTTAACAGTATTTCTTCCTATTCTGCAACTGTGCAGAGTACACAGAATATGCTTCTAAACTGCGGCGACGCACACTGAATGGAATATGTGACTTTGATATTTTAGTTTAAAGACTTAACAGTATTTCTTCCTATTCTGCAACTGTGCAGAGTACACAGAATAGGCTGCTAAACTGCGGCGAAGCACACTGAATGGAATATGTGACTTTGATATTTTAGTTTAAAGACTTAACAGTATTTCTTCCTATTCTGCAACTGTGCAGAGTACACAGAATAGGCTGCTAAACTGCGGCGACGCACACTGAATGGAATATGTGACTTTGATATTTTAGTTTAAAGACTTAACAGTATTTCTTCCTATTCTGCAACTGTGCAGAGTACACAGAATAGGCTGCTAAACTGCGGTGACGTACACTGAATGGAATATGTGACTTTGATATTTTAGTTTGAAGACTTAACAGTATTTCTTCCTATTCTGCAACTGTGCAGAGTACACAGAATAGGCTGCTAAACTGCGGTGACGCACACTGAATGGAATATGTGACTTTGATATTTTAGTTTAAAGACTTAACAGTATTTCTTCCTATTCTGCAACTGTGCAGAGTACACAGAATAGGCTGCTAAACTGCGGTGACGCACACTGAATGGAATATGTGACTTTGATATTTTAGTTTAAAGACTTAACAGTATTTCTTCCTATTCTGCAACTGTGCAGAGTACACAGAATAGGCTGCTAAACTGCGGTGACGCACACTGAATGGAATATGTGACTTTGATATTTTAGTTTAAAGACTTAACAGTATTTCTTCCTATTCTGCAACTGTGCAGAGTACACAGAATAGGCTGCTAAACTGCGGTGACACACACTGAATGGAATATGTGACTTTGATATTTTAGTTTAAACACTTAACAGTATTTCTTCCTATTCTGCAACTGTGCAGAGTACACAGAATAGGCTGCTAAACTGCGGTGACGCACACTGAATGGAATATGTGACTTTGATATTTTAGTTTAAAGACTTAACAGTATTTCTTCCTATTCCGCAACTGTGCAGAGTACACAGAATAGGCTGCTAAACTGCGGTGACGCACACTGAATGGAATATGTGACTTTGATATTTTAGTTTAAAGACTTAACAGTATTTCTTCCTATTCCGCAACTGTGCAGAGTACACAGAATAGGCTGCTAAACTGCGGTGACGCACACTGAATGGAATATGTGACTTTGATATTTTAGTTTAAAGACTTAACAGTATTTCTTCCTATTCTGCAACTGTGCAGAGTACACAGAATATGCTGCTAAACTGCGGTGACGCACACTGAATGGAATATGTGACTTTAATATTTTAGTTTAAAGACTTAACAGTATTTCTTCCTATTCTGCAACTGTGCAGAGTACACAGAATAGGCTGCTAAACTGCGGTGACGCACACTGAATGGAATATGTGACTTTGATATTTTAGTATAAAGACTTACCAGTATTTCTTCCTATTCTGCAACTGTGCAGAGTACACAGAATAGGCTGCTAAACTGCGGCGAAGCACACTGAATGGAATATGTGACTTTGATATTTTAGTTTGAAGACTTACCAGTATTTCTTCCTATTCTGCAACTGTGCAGAGTACACAGAATAGGCTGCTAAACTGCGGTGACGCACACTGAATGGAATATGTGACTTTGATATTTTAGTTTGAAGACTTAACAGTATTTCTTCCTATTCTGCAACTGTGCAGAGTACACAGAATATGCTGCTAAACTGCGGTGACGCACACTGAATGGAATATGTGACTTTGATATTTTAGTTTAAAGACTTAACAGTATTTCTTCCTATTCTGCAACTGTGCAGAGTACACAGAATAGGCTGCTATACTGCGGCGAAGCACACTGAATGGAATATGTGACTTTGATATTTTAGTTTAAAGACTTAACAGTATTTCTTCCTATTCTGCAACTGTGCAGAGTACACAGAATAGGCTGCTAAATTGCGGCGAAGCACACTGAATGGAATATGTGACTTTGATATTTTAGTTTAAAGACTTAACAGTATTTCTTCCTATTCTGCAACTGTGCAGAGTACACAGAATAGGCTGCTAAACTGCGGTGACGCACACTGAATGGAATATGTGACTTTGATATTTTAGTTTAAAGACTTAACAGTATTTCTTCCTATTCTGCAACTGTGCAGAGTACACAGAATAGGCTGCTAAACTGCGGTGACGCACACTGAATGGAATATGTGACTTTGATATTTTAGTTTAAAGACTTAACAGTATTTCTTCCTATTCTGCAACTGTGCAGAGTACACAGAATAGGCTGCTAAACTGCGGTGACGCACACTGAATGGAATATGTGACTTTGATATTTTAGTTTAAAGACTTAACAGTATTTCTTCCTATTCTGCAACTGTGCAGAGTACACAGAATAGGCTGCTAAACTGCGGTGACGCACACTGAATGGAATATGTGACTTTGATATTTTAGTTTAAAGACTTAACAGTATTTCTTCCTATTCTGCAACTGTGCAGAGTACACAGAATAGGCTGCTAAACTGCGGTGACGCACACTGAATGGAATATGTGACTTTGATATTTTAGTTTAAAGACTTAACAGTATTTCTTCCTATTCTGCAACTGTGCAGAGTACACAGAATAGGCTGCTAAACTGCGGTGACGCACACTGAATGGAATATGTGACTTTGATATTTTAGTTTAAAGACTTAACAGTATTTCTTCCTATTCTGCAACTGTGCAGAGTACACAGAATAGGCTGCTAAACTGCGGCGAAGCACACTGAATGGAATATGTGACTTTGATATTTTAGTTTGAAGACTTAACAGTATTTCTTCCTATTCTGCAACTGTGCAGAGTACACAGAATAGGCTGCTAAACTGCGGCGAAGCACACTGAATGGAATTTGTGACTTTGATATTTTAGTTTGAAGACTTAACAGTATTTCTTCCTATTCTGCAACTGTGCAGAGTACACAGAATAGGCTGCTAAACTGCGGTGACGCACACTGAATGGAATATGTGACTTTGATATTTTAGTTTGAAGACTTAACAGTATTTCTTCCTATTCTGCAACTGTGCAGAGTACACAGAATAGGCTGCTAAACTGCGGTGACGCACACTGAATGGAATATGTGACTTTGATATTTTAGTTTGAAGACTTAACAGTATTTCTTCCTATTCTGCAACTGTGCAGAGTACACAGAATAGGCTGCTAAACTGCGGCGAAGCACACTGAATGGAATATGTGACTTTGATATTTTAGTTTAAAGACTTAACAGTATTTCTTCCTATTCTGCAACTGTGCAGAGTACACAGAATAGGCTGCTAAACTGCGGTGACGCACACTGAATGGAATATGTGACTTTGATATTTTAGTTTAAAGACTTAACAGTATTTCTTCCTATTCTGCAACTGTGCAGAGTACACAGAATAGGCTGCTAAACTGCGGTGACGCACACTGAATGGAATATGTGACTTTGATATTTTAGTTTAACGACTTAACAGTATTTCTTCCTATTCTGCAACTGTGCAGAGTACACAGAATAGGCTGCTAAACTGCGGTGACGCACACTGAATGGAATATGTGACTTTGATATTTTAGTTTAAACACTTAACAGTATTTCTTCCTTTTCTGCAACTGTGCAGAGTACACAGAATAGGCTGCTAAACTGCGGTGACGCACACTGAATGGAATATGTGACTTTGATATTTTAGTTTAAAGACTTAACAGTATTTCTTCCTTTTCTGCAACTGTGCAGAGTACACAGAATAGGCTGCTAAACTGCGGTGACGCACACTGAATGGAATATGTGACTTTGATATTTTAGTTTAAAGACTTAACAGTATTTCTTCCTATTCTGCAACTGTGCAGAGTACACAGAATATGCTGCTAAACTGCGGTGACGCACACTGAATGGAATATGTGACTTTGATATTTTAGTTTGAAGACTTAACAGTATTTCTTCCTATTCTGCAACTGTGCAGAGTACACAGAATATGCTGCTAAACTGCGGTGACGCACACTGAATGGAATATGTGACTTTGATATTTTAGTTTGAAGACTTAACAGAATGTGCTCTAATCTGCAACTTTGCACACTAAACAGAATTTGCTCTAATCTGCAACTTTGCACACTAAACAGAATGTGCTCTAATCTGCAACTTTGCACACTAAACAGAATGTGCTCTAATCTGCAACTTTGCACACTAAACAGAATATATGAAATTTTTTTTTTTTTTTTTTTTTTTTCCCCCCACACAAAATAAACTGCTGCCCCCACACACAGTAGTCCTAAAAAGGACTTTTGGTTCTTTTTTTTTCACAAATTTGCTTTTTTTCTCCCTACACTGACTT
Organism: Rhinophrynus dorsalis; assembly: GCA_037306005.1. Classification (NCBI taxonomy): domain Eukaryota; kingdom Metazoa; phylum Chordata; class Amphibia; order Anura; family Rhinophrynidae; genus Rhinophrynus; species Rhinophrynus dorsalis. The sequence goes on along the minus strand of CM074718.1, from coordinate 269,350,082 downwards.
TCCCTTCCTATCCTCATCTCTCCCTGGCTAAGACTGAGCCGAACTCGCTGGTCAGGTGCTATACAGCACCCGACCACGGGTTCTGGCCAGCCAATCAGTGTAATGCCAGCAGCCAACATGGCTGCTGGCATTACACTGATGTCAGAGCCTCCCTGCACGTTTATTGGCTGCGCAGCAGCCGCAAAACGTGCGGGGAGGAGACCCGAACATGGCGGGCGAGCACATGCGGTACTCGTACGAGTACCGCCATGTGCCGAGCAGAGCGATGCTCGAGCCGATCCGAGCATCGGCCGAGCATGCTCGCTCAACACTAGTAATTATCCCTTTAAATTGAAAGCCCAAAGAGGCAGAACGGTTTTGATGTTTTGGCAAAAGAAGCAGATTGAATGACTGCCTCTGTCAATAATGCACCCCTACCATATCATCTTACCACTTTTTATCATAGGATGCATACAAAACTAAACATAGCTCATCATCTATTGAATCATTCAATTTCCCCCTCCTAACCCTCGCCCAACTCTAAAATCCATTTGGGCCCAGATTAATGTTCCATACCTCCCAACATTTCAAATTGCCAAAGAGGGACACTTGTGTTTTAGGGGGTGTTTCTGGAAGTGTGGCAGGTGGGCGGGGCATTACCAGGAATTTTTAAGCTATTTCCTGACCTATTGTCACCTCCTTGTGTAACCTAATAAATGATTTAGAACAAGACCAAAGTATTTTATTTACACACACTAATTTATAAACACATATACTGACATTTAATCAAACAATAATGTGAGTTTTATTGCTGTAGAGTAATATTATACACACCACACAATCTGATCTCCTAAAAAGAGGGACATCAGGGTGGGAAAGAGGGACAGAGGGATTTAGGTCTAAAAGAGGAACTGTCCCTCCTAAGAGGGACACTTGGGAGGCATGATGTTCTCTGCTCTCTTTCATTGCTTGTATTCATTGGGGGATATTTAGAACTTATATACTGGAGAGAGGTAGGCATAATTGGCATCCATAACCCTGGGTTCTATAATTAGGATAAAAAGGAGAGATATGCATAGTAGACACCCATATCTTTGTGGTGCTACAATTGACAACAGACAGTGCAGTCAGGGAGACATTGCCATACATGGGAACTCTCAGGGTTTGACCCTGAGACTCAGGGTATTGGCCCAAATCTCAGGGTCTCTGGGTGAAGAGCCAAATTCTCAGGGTGAGAGAGTTCAGTGCTGCCTGTTATATACATACCTGGGAACTTCCAGCTGAGGGCTACCCGGAGGGGAGTCCTCTGTTCAGCAGGGGGTGACAAAAATGACGCTAATCGCGTCAAAAAGGGGCGGGGCTTGACGAGATCGGGGGGGTGCTTAACCCTTTGAGTTTCAGAGTGGTACGGAATGCATTGCAAAGTAATTCATTCCGTACCACTCTGGCACTCAAAAGGTTAAAAATGTCACACAGAAGGCTGGGGATGAAGGAACAGCGGGAGAAAGAGTGTAAGTGGGTAGAGTTTCAATAGAAACTCCCCTCATCCGGAGTAATCAGCCTCTGCCCCGGAGACCCGGTAAATCTCTGTCAGAACCGGAGTCTCCGGGGCAAATCCGGAGAGTTCCCACGTATGGTTATATATTCTGCTCCAGTTAAATGCTTCTTTAGTCTCTAAACTGGTGCCACTTGTACCAGAAAGGCAGAGGGAGAAGTCCAGCTTGATTTGTGTGTGTTCATGAAGTGATATCTGTAAGCTGTTGTATATTAATGGCTCCGTGAATGCTGATTGGAGCGACTCTCGATTACAACGATTAGGGATATATCGAGGATAATCTATATTATAGGAAATTTAAGGGTTAATATTTACACAATCTCAGGGTCAGCTCATTTTGAAATTTCCCAGGTATGGACATTGCAGTATGACAAACACCTAGTTAAGTCTGTTTGATTAAGGGGTAGTTACATCTCATATAATAAGTATAAGAAATATTAACCACAGAAGCACTTAAAACAATTGCTTCATTGTGATATTTTGTGTTCGCTCATTGAACTTTCCTGGTTTCTAAAATGCTTAATCACCTTCCTTTATCACCATTTACTCTTATCTCTATTGTCTCAGCTGCTTCCTGTTTACTGTTGGGATTATGTATAGTCAGCATAGGAAAGTGTGTCTGAGTTGTTAGGGGAGTTGTGACAGCTTTATATATTGGATGGGAGGCTCAGGCAAGCAGCAGAGATTGTGTGTAGCAAGCATGAGTGTCCCTTGGCTTCCATCAGTTGTGCTCTTGCTACTGAGCATCACAGCCTATGGTAAGTGTCACAAATATGGGGTAACAGATGAAAAGCCATTAATAAGTGGGATAAAGAGAGAAAAATGCTACCTGTGTTTACGTGACACTGATAATTGTGAAATGGGTAGTATATATGCATACCAGGAATTCTGTGTTTCTCTAGTATTAAATGTCTATATGTATACATGTAATTTATTATACAAAAGAAGAAATAATGTCACTATACCATGTAACACTGGTACTTTTTCACATTTAAATGTCCTGCTAGTGCTCATTGTTACATGGTGTCAGGCACGTGCACACATAGACACCAAGGGGGGCTTGAGCACCTGCCCTTTTTGTCCAAAGTGCCCTCGTGCTCTTTTAACAACAAAAAAAAAATAATAATTATGAGAGGTGCCCTTTTTTTCATTTGAGCCCCTGCCCCCCAAAATGTCTGTGCACATCCCTGCATGGTGTACTGATATCTGTTCTTCTTATAAATATGTAAGATAGATAATGGGAATTGTAGTTTAAAGGGATAGTAATACTTAAAATGTAAAAAAAATATGTTGTAGGGTTTATCCCCCTGAGTAAAACAAGAGTACTCTCACTGCTGAAAGGTGTTTCATTCAAAAGTTATTAATTTTCAAAGTTGAATTTTTTAGGTGAAGTATCACAGTGGCCTGAAATTGTACAGTGGCGCTGTTGCTACACCATCCTATGGAGATTTATGGTCCCGGGACCAGAGCTGTCCATAGGACATAGCAACAGCGTCACTGTACAATTTCAGGCCACTGTGATATTGCACCTAAAAAATTCAACTTTGAAAATGAATAACTTTTGAATAAAACACCTCTCATCAGTGGGAGTACTCTTGTTTTACTCAGGGGTATAAACCCTACAACATATTTTTTTTACATTTTAAGTATTACTATCCCTTTAACAATAGGTGTAGCAACAGAGCTGGCTGATGATGACTGGAGAGCCAGTGGTAGCCCACCCTGTTCTTGTGCTGCAGTGTTTCCTATGCAGCCCTGCAATATGCAGATTTCATAAACTGAGTTTTAAAACGAACATTAAAAGTAGACCAGACCTCCCCTTTAACTGGGGACGCATAGGAAAAATACATACTGCAGGACTGCTTTGATTTCAGTGAATCACTGAAAATGGCTATTTCCTATGTGTCCCCAGTTAAAGGTGAGATCTGGTCAGTCTAATTAAAAGGAACATTAACACCTAAAATGATCTGGTGTATACTTAAATACTGCATTCTCCATGACAGTGTCTGAAAAAACAAATTCATTAGCAATTACAAACAGCACATATGAAAGTAACCAAATGGCATCTGTACAAGACAGTGTACACATTAAAAACTGATTTGATTTTAAGTCTCTAACCTAAAATTAATATTTTTTTACAAATGGTAGCTGGAAATACATGATATTTGAAATTGTATAACCCTTTTTCATGTTACTTTAGGTTAGTGTTCAAAAAAATCACACACACTTGCCTGTACACATGGGGGAGAATCACTAAGTGGTGATAAAGGGGTGATAAAGTAGAGATGACTATGTTCCTATGTTATTCTATAGAGCCTATGCTTAGTGAATACCCCCCATTATGTAGCACTGATAAAACTAGTGTAGTGTTGTATAAAAAGTGTTTTATTAATACAGCATGCTTAGATGATCTCGGGCGTTATAAAGAGGTGATCAAGCAGAAATAACGTAAAATCTCGGGTATAATACGCACAGTTTTACCCCACTTCACCTTATGTGAAGTGGGGGGTGCGTATTATACACGAGAATTTTTTTTTTGGGAAAAATATATTGTAGGCAGATACATTCCCTCCTGCCCCCGGTGCAATCCACTCACTAAATCAGACTTTCTATGCTCAGTTTAAGTCCCCACGGAAGTCTCCATTGAAGGCAAAATCCAAACTACCGGTATGTGAAGCTTCCCTTGCGGGCGGCATGCTTCCAATCACTACCCGCTTCCTTCAATGGGCTTTCAGGACCTTCCTCCTCCAGCCAATGGTAATGCCCTGTGAGGATCTCAAGGTCCTCACAGGGCAACACAATAGGAGGAAGGTTCTGACAGCACATTGAGTGAAGCGGGCGGCGAATGGAAGCATGCCACCCACAAGGGAAGCTTCACATACAGGTAGTTTGGATTTTGCCTTCTCTTCAATGGAGACTTCAGTGGGGACTTAAATTGAGCATAGTAAGTCTGATTTAGAGAAGCGGATTGTGCCGGGGTATGGTCTGACAGCCTTCCAAATTTTTTCGTAAGGGGGAAAACAAGGGTGCGTATTATACATAGGAACTCTTGTTTTTCCCTAAATCTTGGGTATAATATCCACCTGCGTATTATACACAGGTGCGTATTATACCTGAGATTTTACAGTAACTTCTCCAGTGTTATCACTTCTCCAATTCCTGTTATTCTATGAAGCCAATTCACTAAGATTTCTAGAACCTTGGAGACCTTAGTGCATTGGCTCCATAGAATAACATAGGAATTGGGGAAGTGATATCAGTGGAGACTTTTTTCTCCACGTCATCACCTCTTTATCAGGCCTTACTGCATAACCCCCCTTGTTTTATGTAATGATGTGAATTTTATTTGCTTCTTATGATTTAAAAATCATATTTTAGTGATTTTCTGAGCTTCTTCACATTGATGACAGTAGTGCAGTGCTGAAAGTGTTGTGCTAATATCACATTCCTGTAATGGCTTGCTCAAACATCCCAAAATTTCAAATGGCCAAAGAGGGACACTTTTGTTTTAGGGGGTGCTGCTTTGGGCAAGGCATTACCGAGACCTTTTAGGTTATTTCATGACCTATTGAAACCTCTTTGTGTAACCTAATAAATGACTTATAACAATACCGAAGTACATACCTCCCAAGTGTCCCTCTTTAGGAGGGACAGTCCCTCTATTAGACCCAGATCCCTCTGTCCCTCTTTCCCACCCTGATGTCCCTCTTTTTAGGAGACCAGACTGTGTGGTGTGTATATAAGTGTATCATAATGCTCTACAGCTATTAAATTCACATTATTGTTTGTTTAAACATCAGTATATGTGTGTATAAATTAGTCTGTGTACATAAAATACTTTGATCTTGTTATAAGTCATTTATTAAGTTACACAAGAAGGTGTCAATAGGTCATGAAATAGCCTAAAAATTCTCTTTAATGCCCAGCCCACCAGCCACGCCCCTAGCCACACCCTCTAAAACAAAAGTGTCCCTCTTTGGCAGTTTGAAATGTTGGGAGGTAGGGAAGTAATTTATTTACACAGACTAAATTATAAACACATAAACTGAAGTTTAAGCAAACATTTACGTGGGTTTAATTGCTGTAGAGCAACATTATACACTTTATACACACCAGACAGTCTGATCTCAAAAAGAGGGACATTAGGGTGGGAAAGATGGACAGAGGGATTTAGAGCTAAAAGAGGGATTGTCCCTCCTGAAGAGGGACACTTGAGAGGTATGCTTGCTCCCTATCAGGCAGTTCAAATGGGAGGTTACCACTGCACATGAACACAGCCTGTTGCAGCTGGAAAGTTACTGCCTAAACATGAACATTAGAAAAGAAGGAAGACAGATATCCCTGCTGTATTAGCACTCATACAAGCAGGGCTAGTGCAAGGATTTTTGCCACCCTAGGCAAAACCTAATTTTGCTGCCCCTTGGCTCCACCCCTTGTGCCCGACCCATTTGTGCCCCGCCTCTGTATGTGTTTAAGTGTCAGTGTGTTCCCTATACGTGTCAGTTTGTGTGTGTGTGTGTGTGTGTGTGTTCTCTATATGTGTATGTGTGTGTCAGTGTGTGTTCCCTATATGTATATAAGTGTGTCAGTGTGTGTGAGTCTCTGTAAGGATATCGGTGTGTAAGTATGTGTGTGTGTGCTTCTCTATATGTGTATCAGTGTGACAGAGTGTATGTTCTCTATATGTGACTCTCCCCCCCTTTGACTCTCTCCTCCTCTTGACTGTTGATCCCCCCCCTTTGACTCTCTCTCTCCCCGTCTGACTCTTGATTCCCCTCTTGACTGCTGATCCCCCTTTGACTCTCTCTCTCCCCTTCTGACTCTTGATCCCCCTTTTGATTGTTGATCTCCCCTTTGACTCTCTCTCTCTCCCAGTCTGACTCTTTATCCCCCCTCTTGACTGCTCATCCCCCCTTTGACTCTCTCTCTCACCCTTCTGACTCTTGATCCCCCTCTTGACTGCTGATCACCCCTTTGACTCTCTCTCCCCATCTGACTATTTATCCCCTCTTGACCCCCCTTCCACTTACTCTTCCCGGCGCACGTCTCTCTCTCTCTCTCTCTCTCTCTCTCTCTCTCTCCCAATGAGTATATTTCGGTGCTCTCCCTTGGCTGGCTATTTTGTTAAAATTTTCAGTGAGAGAGGGGTATACAACGCATTGCAAAGCTATGCGTTGCGTACCCCTCTGGCACTGAAAGGGTTAATGTAGCACAGTGATGGCCGTTTCTCTCTCCCCCTCCGCTCCTTCAATCCTGGTCCAGGATTGAAGGAGCGGAGGGGGAGAGAGAAACAGGTATCGCTGTGCTACATTAAAAAAATAGCCAGCTAAGGGAGGGCACTGAAACGTACCTGTTTTTTTTTTTTTTTTAACTGCTGCAGTAAGTGGTGAGCGGCAGGGGCGATGCGCCCTCAGAGAATGTGCGCCCTAGGCCGGCGCCTACCTCGCCTATAGGTGGCGCCGGCCCTGCATACAAGGAAAACTTCCACAATCATACCTCCCAACATTTCATACGGCCAAAGAGGGACACTTTTGTTTTAGGTGGTGTTGCTGGAAGCATCGCTGGTGGTTGGGGCATTACTGAGAATGTTTAGGTTATTTCTTGACCAATTGATACCTCTTTGTGTAACGGAATAATAATTTAGAGCAAAACCAAAGTATTTTATTTACACGGACTAAATTATAAATAAATATACTGAAGTTTAAACAAGCATTAATGTGATTTTTATTGCTGTGGAGCAATGTGATACATTTATATACACACCACACAGTCCGAACTTGTAAAAAGAGGGGCACCAGGGTAGGAAAGAGGGACAGAGGGATTTGGGTCTCAAAGAGGGACTGTCTCTCCAAAATAGGGACACTTGAGAGGTATGCACAATTATCTCATTATATAAATAGGTCAACTAGGGAAAATATGACCTATAAAATAACATTTTTATTATAATTATTCAAAAACAAAAAGACAAATTAAAAATATGATCCTTTCAATGTGTACCCTAAATGTTACTGGGGCATGTTTAGGCTTGTCACCTCTGAAGTGTGAACTAATGTAATATATCTATATCTATATATAGGCCAAATGATTGAGTATTGCAGGATGTAATACTACCTTTTTCTTGGGCCATGAGTATTGCAGGATGTAATAATACCTTTTTATTGGACTATAATTCAATTATACAGAACTTGTCTGTACAGTGTTAGCCCAATAAAAAGTTATTACATTTTGCAATACTCATTCATTTGGCCTCTATACCACTGGACTAACACAGATAACCTAAATGATAGATAGATAGATAGATAGATAGATAGATAGATAGATAGACAGCACCATTTAAAGGCTAAGCTATTTACCCAATATTTTCCACTCAGCATTCAATAACTCATTATAGCCGCGGATTAAATTTGCTGCTATTTCAAAAGAAGGAGCAATTTAGGTTAGATAATTATTTTTAAGCCCAATTCTGTCTGACCTAAATTGCCCCTTCTATATTCTGATGCTCTGAAGGATTTTGAAATAGCAGAAAATTGAATCTACAGCTATAATGGATCTTGTTGGGGATATAGCATATCTCTTAAATGCTGTTATGTACATATATAGCTATCTTAGCTATATACACTGTATGCTAAATGCCATAAGCCCAACTGCTATATGCGAGATGCTATAGCCAAACTCTATATGCAATAGAAAAACTGCTAAATGCAATAGGAAAAAAGCTATACTCAGTAGGCAAAACTCAGTATGCTATACGCAATAAGAAAAATGCTATATGCAATAGGCAAAGTGCTGTACGCAATAGGCAAAACATACAATGCTATTAGGCAATAAGCTATAAACAGTACACACAAAACACATAAGCTCACACAGGCTCTTACTCACGCATGTTTACACAAACCTCCCAACATTTCAAATTGCCAAAGAGGGGCACTTGTGTTTTAGGGGGTGGTGCTGGGGGCATGGCTGGTGGGCGGGGCATTACCAATAATTTTTAAGCTATTTCATGACTTGTTGACAGCTCCTTGTATAACCTAATAAATGACTTATAACAAGTCCAAAGTATTTTATTTACACAGACAATCTTATAAACACATATATGGATCTTTAAACAAACAATAATGTGAGTTTTATTGCTGTAGAGCAGTGTGATACATTTATATATACACCACACAATCTGATTTCCTAAAAAGAGGGACATCAAGGTGGGAAAGAGGGACAGAGGGATTTGGGTCTAAAAGAGGTATTGTCCCTCCTAAAGAGGGACACTTGGGAGGTATGCGTTTACACATGGTCTCGCTCACATTCACTCACTCTCACACTTTGTTGCTATAACATGCTCACACACGCATGCACATGCAAACACACACATGCACTCACACATACATGAACACACGTTTACTGATGGGGAGTTGTGTAACAGTACTTTTCAATGCATTGCACACCTTTTTGGACCTAAAAGGGCTAAGCGCTGAAAAGTCAACAAGCCAGTCATTAAAGCAGTCATTTTTTTAATTAACCGCATGGGCAATGCCGTGACAATATTGCTAGTATCTATCTATATATATATATATATATATATATATATATTACAACATAAAGTGATAGAATGCGTCGCTCCCTGTGAGCGTAACCGCACATGCGCAGTAGAGACTGCTGTTCCAGCACTCTACTGTGCATGTGTGGTATCACACACAGGGAGCTTTGCTGTGAGCCATCTGGAGCTCCCCATTAAGGATCAATGCGTTCGGTGAGAGACTTGCTGAACACGCTGATGGTCACCGCCTGTCTCTGCTCCGGGGCCACTGGGTGCACTTTAGCCCGTGTATACGGGCTTTGATATTAGTATTATATATATATATATATATATATATATATATATAGAGAGAGAGAGAGAGAGATAAATCTGTGGGAGCTTGTATTGATTAGACAATTGGCTTTACTTAATACATTTTTGATATAGCGGGATTAATAGCAGATAAATGTTTTCTGTAAAGTAGTTCACACTCAGTTTAGTGTATGTAGTTAACTCTTTGAATGCTGCTAATTTTGGAATTCTGATTAGAACTGTTTGCACAATATTCAAGACCATTACATTAGTTTACATTGAGGAGGTGACAAGCCAGAATATGCCTGATAACACTTAGATAGGGTAAATACATTGAGGAACATATTTTAATTTATCCTTTTGGTTTTTAAAAATTTTAATAAAGGTTATATTTGATAGGCAATGTTTTCTATGGGACCCTGTACCATCCCAGTACTTCCCATCTAACCCAGGGAGCGTGTTCACGCTCCCCTTCATAGCTGAATTTCTGTGGTGTAGCGTTGCAACCTCAGTAGTACTGTAAACAGAGTTTTCTGTAACGCTACACGACAGAAATCCAGCTGCGAAGGGGGAGCGTGAACGCACTCACTGGGGCATCTGGGAAGTCCTGAGGGTCTATGCGGGACATACAGTCCCGCTGAATGCAGAAGTGCCCGATTTAGAAGGGCTAATATCTCCACTTACAGGCAATTACAAAACTAAATACACACAGCTTTTATATTGGGTTAAACATTAAAACCCACTGTAAAACTTTGATTTCTGATGATTGTTCCGCTTTAATCAAGAATCCAGATCCTGATGAAGGCTAGCTGTGTCTGGCGAAACATTGACAATTTAGTTAATAAAATATTTTTCAAACTTTGAAAAGTTCTTTGAGTGCTTGATATCTTACTATCAACTATGTACATAAAGTATATATATATATAATATCAGGGCTTATAATTTTAAGTACTTTGCTACTAGCCAGACCTGAAAAAGTTACTTGCCACTGTAAGCCATAACATAACCACCAGGGCTGAATTTCTACTCGCCAGGGCTAAATTTTCACTCGCCATTGGCTAGTGGCGAGTAGAAATTTTGAGCCCTGTATATATATATATATTATAAAGGTACTCAGGTCCGTTAGTGGAGTGCAGGCACCCATGATCCTACTGCGTGCGGTTTCATTCCAGATGCCCAGACTGAATACCTTTGTTGGTTATCTATGGGGCGTGCACCGGATTTCTGGTATTTGTATTGTGATGAGTGCCTCTGCCAACCTTTGCCTTGTATATATTTGTTCTTTTGCTCTGCTTTTTGTTATCATCCGACTACCTTTAAGTCTATATTTTGGCTTTGGGTTTTTGTACACTATATGCATTATTTTCCATTTTTTAGCATTTGATTTTAAATGTCCATTCCTTTAACTTTTTTAAATCATTTTGCATTTGACTTAGCCCCAGGGATGTTTATTCCCTTGTATTCCAGAGAGGGGGAAATTCTGTAATATTCAGGTGGTTAACACTTTGAAATCTGAGTATGACGCTTGTGAACTCTCAATAGCCCTATAAAAAAATCAAATCAACACACAGTATCTCAATCTAAAAACAACTTTAATTCAAAAACCACATATATATAAATATAAAAAATCCAGTCTTTCAGAGTAAAGAGATCAGTCTAATAAACGTAAATACAGCTATAAAAATATATAGCAGTGAACGATGACCATACCTGGGAACTCTCCGGTTTTGCCCCGGAGACTCTGGATTTTAGACTGAATTACCGGGTCTCCGGGGCAATGTGTGGATCACCGGGTGGGCAGAGTTTAAATAGAAACTCTGCCCATTTGTGCTCTGTACCGCCTGGTTCCTCCCACTCCCCGCCCTGTTAGATACATTTTGCAGGGTTTTTTTTTTTGTTTTTTTTGTCCCGCCCCCCCCTCCGCGACTAAGCCCCGCCCCTTTTATGACACGAATCGCGTCATTTTCTTCACAGATCGGCACTGACAGGGTTACCCTCCGGGTAGCCCTGTCTCAAAAGTTCCCAGGTATGACGATGACATATACACAATAGCAAGAAATAAATACATAAAAAATAACCCAGAAATCAAAGGGTTAAACGATCGATTAGGAATGGACACAGCTAAAATCGCATGCTCAGGGCGGTAGTTACAATCCGAATCTCGGAAAATAAACTGTAGCATTCAATTACAAGCTGTATCCCAACCTCACTCGGCTCTTGAATTACCCTTACAAACAATAATAATAAAAAGCTCTGTGTTACACCAAAGGTTAGGAAGCATCAAGCTGCTGATGATACAAACTAGCTCTGCAGTATATCTATGTGTAGACAGAGAGGTAGATACATAGACAGATACATAGACAGATTAGATAAATAGATAGATAGATAGATAGATTGATTGATTACACCTATGTTTTGTAGGGTAAGGAATGTAAAGGGCTACATGTGTAGTTTATCATGTACTATATTTGTGTTTTGTAGCACTTGTGTATTTCTATTGAGTTCGTCCAACTAGTGTGGTGATAAAAACTAATCCAAAGGTTACACAACAGATTGAATTACCAGACTGTCTATTCCATTGTTCCTTTTTGCAGAAGATGACGGGACTTAATTAGACTTAATCCTTGATCATATTTTAGTTCCAGACCATATGGCACCAGACTCCCAGACTTCAAAGGCTAAGGCTCATGAACATCAACTTAATCTCTTGGAATAACCAATCCTCTTCCAGACCTCCCTGACTCTGTGTATGCTTGGGTGATACAAATTTGGCATCATCAGCCAAATTACAAGCTTTTGGCCGTGTCTTATGACTTTGTTGGTTTTTAGTGTTCTTTAGTGTTATTTGGAAATAAAGTCCCTTTTGTTGCACCTCTCACCATTGTCCATTGTAAATCTGTAATATCTTGGACCCCTTAGAAGGCTATTCAAAACCCTTCTGTGACAGCATCATTGTCCCTGCTTTACCAGGCTCTGACAGAAACCTGTCTGGAAACCAAGATCCAGGGAGCTACCTGTCAGAGACATAAAAGTGAAAAAATAGGTAAAGCTGAGAATAAATAAACAAATAAATAAATAAATTGCACAGGTAATTTGACTTTACATAATACACACCTCCAGAAAATGTAAAGCCAAAAAGTCTGTTTACTATTAACTTAATGCACATGCATACCCAATGTTCATAGTGGCCTCAAGTTTAACGGGGCCTCACTTTAAATTCTCAAAGGCTCTATATTTTCAATTGAACCTTATGATCAGAAAGGCAACAGGCTGTCCTGAGTACAGAGCACACAAATACTGCTGACATCATCCAGTGAATGATCAACCCACATAGGCATTGGCTAATAATATTTTGCCAACACACATGTGGGCCAGCCTTGTGTCAAGCCTCCTCCAGTCCCCCCCATGCAAGAGATTCGCCAGGGGTATCAGAACAATGGAGGTATGTATGCACAGGCAGCTTGGTATGCATTAAAAGGAGCATTTAAACCTACTTTAAAGAAAGGACCCACAAAATTCAAAGAAATTCTGTATGTATTCCTATATTTGGCTGCCTCCATTCACAGTTTTGTCAGGGGCACCAAAAGTTCTTCAGATATCCCTTGCCTTTTATACCAGAGAGATACCTCAAATGAGTTGCTTTTGCAAAGTGTCGGCACCAACTCTAACATCCAAGAGATTACATTCTAACTGCGGGTTCTCTCTTGAATCTCTTAATGCCTGATGACGTTCCAGAACCGTAAAGGACCAGTGACGGTTCTTACACGTTATTACTTTTTTTTCGATCCCAGTTAGGGTTGCCACCTTTTCTTCAAGAAAATACCAGCCAAGGCATTCCCTTCATAGACTTAACATTGGAAAGAAGCCAATTTTTTACCGGCCTGCCGGTAAAATACCGGCTGGGTGGCAACCCTAATCCCAGTACTCCTACAAGACGCACTGCGATTACTGGGAAAGACTAAAACTGACTGCTCCGAGATCAGAGCAGTCAATTCCAGCCTCTCCAGCAGAGATCACATGTACCAGCTCTCCAAATACACACAAAAAAATTGTCTTGGTCCTCCAGTGCACCCCACCCCTGGACCCTGTGGTCCTTAAAAGGTTAAAGAATGAGTGTTACTGTTTCCTGATAGGAAATGGGTTTAGAAACAAGCAATGCATTTGCAGAATTCTGAATATTTTTTTGTGTCACGTGCAAAATTCTGCACATAAGGGAGTAAAAAAAAACTGCCAAAAAAAGTAAAAAAAAAAAAAAAGTCAAATTAATTTAAGTCTTTTAACCCTTGAATGCTTGAAAGGTCTTCTGCCAGAATGATAGATGTCTTACTCAACAGCTGGAGAGCCTCACTTTCCCTTTTAGGCAGAGATCAGTGACTAATACAAAGGTGATGCTGTTTTCCTGTCATAATATGGTATGTATACAAAAACAAGTCTGATGCAGAACAGATCTTGTTTCAATGAAATGTGCTTAAGATTGTGACCAAAAATGTTTACATTTCAATATATACAAGCCAAACATCTAAATATATCAGTATTCATGTTAGGATTTTATTTGCTGTAGTGATGTTGGGCTAAAACTGAGCCTTTACTTAGGCTGTGAGGTCTAAAACAGGGGTGATCAAAGTTTTAACCCTGTGAATTCCAGAGAAATATCCAGCTCATTGCATTTCAATGTGTTGGATAACTATCACTCAAAGGGTTAAGAGTAAACTCCCCTTTTTATTATGAAACTTTATGGCGCCCTTGTAATTACACGTACTTAAAGGGATAGTAATACTTTGTTTTAACTTTATTTTATTTTGTAGGCATTAAAAAAACATGAAGAACGATATAAGTCTTATCTCTCAAACCTTTATGGTTTAAGAGATATTCACAAGCAAAGTATCCCCCCCTGTTCAGCCAGATCAGAAGGGAGGTGCCCAGGTAGACTGCAGAGAAGGACAATCTTCAATTAAGATAAGGGAAAAAGCTGAAAAACTTGTCAAGGGGGGAAGGGCTTTCATTGTTTTCATACAAAGAAGATTGTCCCCTGCTGTTATCTGTCTGGTCTTACAACCAGATTCACATCTGAGAAGAGATGGCTTACACTAGGAAAAAGGGGCAGGAGGGGGAAACTTTGCTTGTGAATATCTTTCAAACCATAAAGGTTTGAGAGATAAGACGTATATCTTTCTTGATGTTTTTTTAATGTCTACAAAATAAAATAAAGATAAGACGAAGTATTACTATCCCTTTAAGCTATAAACATTCTGTTCAGGAGAATCAGTATAGTCTAGCTAATAGCAAGCTCTCCTGCCAGTTGTTTGAGGGCCCCATGGTTTGTCCTCTGCAATCTAGAATAAAAAATATGAAGACAACCAGAGGCAGGACAGAAAACAGGAAATGTTATCGTGGTCTGGTGTGATTGTAGTGGTGCTAGGCTAGGAGAGTGGTTGTCAAATTCAAATTTTTCAGGATGTATGTAATAACATACTTCCAATTTGTCATAAAAAAGGCTGGGAACCATTGGGTAAGGAATTAACCCTTGGAGTTTGAACATGTAACTGGATCCGAATGAGTCAATCTCTAATTAAAGAGGAGTCAACACCATAGTTCCCAGTAAGCAGGTCTGCTCCTGTGGGAAACAGTGTACTCCTGTGTCGGGACCATATTATGCAGCCTAGTAGATTATGTAGAATGTTAATTCACAAAACTCCCCCCAGTGGCTCACTATGTAATTCCACAATAGAACTAAACAATGAGGCGTTAAAGGGATAGTAATACTTTGTTTTAACTTTATTTTATTTTGTAGGCATTAAAAAAAATGAAGAATTATATAAGTCTTATCTCTCAAACCTTTATGGTTTATGAGATATTCACAAGCAAAGTTTCCCCCTCCCGCCCCTTTTACCTAGTGTAAGCCATCTCTTCTCAGATGTGGAATGCAGTCTATAGACCAGACAGATAACAGAAGGGGACACTCTTATTCCTATGAAAACAATGAAATCCCTGCCCCCCTTGACAAGCTTTTCAGGTTTTTCCCTTATCTTAATTGAAGATTGTCCCTCTCTGCAGTCTACCTGGGCACCTCCCTTCTGCCCTGGCTGAGAAGTGTTACATCAGTAAAACATGCGGGAGGGGAATATTTTGCTTGTGAATATCTCTTAAACCATAAAGGTTTGGGAGATAAGACTTATATCATTATTCATGTTTTTTAATGCCTACAAAATAAAATAAAGTTAAAACGAAGTATTACTATCCCTTTAAAGTCACACACAAGAACGTCTGCATCTGACTGGGAGAGGGAAATGGACAATTAAGAGATGAAGACATTTTTTCCTCTCTCAGCTAACAATTTAAAACAGTATTGAAATACTGAATTGAAATAACACTCTAGTCCAAATACTATGATGATTAATTAGAGCTGCTTTTATTATGAAACATTACTATCCCTTTAAGGAAGCTAAAGCAGAGTTCAAAGCTTGCAAAAAGAGTTGCAGAGTCCTACCGAAACATTTTCCAAAGGCTCCCATTATCAGTTATTTTGATACTGTATACTTCTCTATCATTCAGTTGGTTAAAGGCCCTTTAAATTATGAGGCATTACTTGTCCTTTTTCTCAGCTAAGTATGATGGGAACTGTAGTCCATAGACAGCTACAGTCAGGGGACTGCCAACTTCTAAAACAAAGAGTGCCTTGGGCCAACCTAATGCCCTATTTGTGAACTGAGCAGCCAAATTTCTGGATGTTACCATATTTGAACTTAATAGAGGACACTTTCGTGTAACAACCAGATCTGACCCTTTGGAAGGGTAAGCAACACATTTCCAAGGACCGGTTTATAAATAAGGTGTTTAATTTAAGTTTCTGCATGTTTATTCTGTACAGATTTTACAAAACATTCATCAGCAGCAATAAGAAAAGTATTAGCATTACTAGTAGTGCGTGAATCACAAGTGAGGGGCAATAGAGGCACAACAATTCTGCAGGGCATAATGCCTTAACTCCAGGCAGGCAGCTCTCAGATCGGAAGTGCTCACTGTGTGAGGGTGAGTCTCGCAAGTCGCCCTCACACAGTTACTGGACAATGTGCTCCTGTAGCAGTACAAATCTAGTTGCAAGTTGTGATAAAAAAATAAAACATTAGAGCTTGAACACAATGATGATATTATAATCAACATCTAAAAGGATCAGTAGGTATTATAATATGTAACCTAATATAAAATATTCAATAAAGTCACCAAAATGTAAAGTGGAGTATTTCTGGAGCAAACCATTTGCACCATAAAGAAAACGTAAACATTCCTGATTTCCAGTAGATTAAATGTATGAGTTTTATAACCCCATGTAGATTAACTTCTCCACTTTCTTAGTACATTGATTGTGTGCTTGGCATTGTTTGTGGGTAGTAGCCAAATCCTGCATATCAAATGTCTTTTTCTGTGCATGACATTAACCCTTTGCGTGCCAGAAGGGTCTGCAATACATTGCACTCAAAGAGTTTATCTGGATCTATATCTAACGCTGTGCTCAGTTGCTGGTTTCCTATCTGCTGTTTCCTTCTACTCCCATAGATTCTGCCAAATGTTCCTGAGTCATCTTCTTCAAGTTGTATCAGATCATGATAATATATATCACTAATAAACAAGTCACAGTCTAGTTGTTACAGAGTATTATACATCAGACTTGACTTGAAGTGCAGTACAAACACAGACATGGTACATTCAGCTGCTTAAAGGGATAGTAATGATAGCAAAACGCCTGTCCTCTTGCCACTCTGCCAATGAAGAGACAAGATGGGAGGAGAGCAAAACAGGAATCTTTCTTTATTCGAATATAGAGAGAACAGTACAGCACATTAGCATGGAAAGAAAACTTGTTCTGTTCTGAAAATTATGAGCAGAGGGGGTATCTAATATACTAATACCACACCCTTGGGCAATAAGATGATTGGTTTAACAGAAAACAAGAATTGCAAAAATTACATATTCAGTAAACTACAACATTGCATATTTCGTTAGTCCAATAGTAAAGCATTAATATTGCTCCTCCACCCAAATAACATAATCAGTTTCCACCCCCTAATATTGCTCCTCCACCCAAATAACATAATCAGTTTCCACCCTCTATTAGAATTACAAGCTTTGCATATTTGGAAATAACAAAACATTAGTTCTCAGCAAATACAATACATTATGACTTAACCTAACTTAGCAAAATATCTTATCAACCTATGTGAAGGGGGGGAGAGAATGAGCTGTGAGTTTCTCTTCTTATCAAT
Source organism: Rhinophrynus dorsalis (assembly GCA_037306005.1). NCBI lineage: Eukaryota > Metazoa > Chordata > Amphibia > Anura > Rhinophrynidae > Rhinophrynus > Rhinophrynus dorsalis. Next base: position 269,332,465 of record CM074718.1, on the reverse strand, counting down.
ATGTTGGCAGGGAGATGGGAGGGGGAAGAACATAACATTTCTGCTGTCTCTTTAGGTGCTGGTTAACCCTTCCCTTGCTATATTGTGTGATGTAGCTTATTTTTAAACACTTGATATTTGATAACAATCCCCCCTTTGGTCATTGGATCACCTTATAAGTGTGATCCACATGACCACCTAAATCACTTGACCATATTTGGGAGTAGGAACAGACTGAATGCAGGTAAGTAGGGTAGGAAAACATTGGATACAACAACACATAGTGACTAGTAGAACAATGAAAAGAAGTAATCCTATGAGGATCTGTCTTAGCCATCCAAAATTCGGTAGCCAGGACCAGAGCCAGTTCCACCACCCGTCCCCGACAACATCCTGTTTGATGTTCTTGACTATTTCATGCAGTCCCTGTATGTGATCATGAATGGATTTGGAATGATCAGACAAGTTAAAACAACACATGCCAGTAAATTCCTCACACCCATGATTATGTTTAAGCAGAAGATAATCAATAGCAGCTCTATTCTGGAGAGACATATCATGGACCCCTTTAACATCAGTTAAGAGACCGTCTAAGGCTGCAGAGGTGTGGTTGATAGCTTTAACTAGTGCACATGCAAGCTTATTAACAGTCCTAGCTGTCCCTACAGCCAACCCCGGTGTTCCAATAATAGATATGCCCAATGAGAGAATTTCAGCATTATTCATCAAATGAACATCTGAGTCACAGTCCTCGGGCAACAGTAACGGGGCACTTCTCTTAGGTCGGCTACCCCTAACAACAGATGAGGTAACTATGTGTCTGGAGGGAAGCAAGAGACTAAGCCTGCTAAGGGAGCACGGCCCCCCAGTAGCATTAGCAGGGATGTAAGAGTAAGAGGTGATACCACATGACATAAACCAACCCTTAGGTAACTTGAGGGGTTTAGCAGTATAAGAGACATTCATGGTATAATTACAGAGCATATCATTGATAAGGGAGAGACAGTGTTTACCAGTCTTTTGCTTAGTACAGTTAACAAAGGAGAAGCAGAGGTCTGCAGGGACAATCTTCAAGGTACGGACAGAAGTCATATTAGACCAATTAGGCTGGGAAGGAAGGGCGTAGGCGCCCATCTGGGACAGCACTACCCAAAAGTGGGGAGCCAGAGACTCACGAGGGGTGTTTGGAGGCAAAAAAAGTAAAATTCACAAGAGTAGTTAGGGAGGCTGGTACACTGATGAGACATGTAGTGAGAACATCAGTGACACTCACCATCCGGGATAAGCAGAAGTCTGAAATATTCATCACTTGTTGAGCCAAATGCACCCAAACATTGGAAACCTCCTGAGACAGTTGTTGTGGTGCAGCCCTGAAATGTCTGGTAAGGGCAGAAGGATCCATGGCCATATTGTGGATCTTGGGGCCACAAAGGGATGGGGGCGGGATTTATGTAAAGTACAGAACCCATCCCATCACCCCCAATACCAGGATTATGAGGAACACCACCCCCTGTTCACTGACCTTATCAGGTAATTCTGTAAGGGGGTGGGAGGCACCAGTAGGCTTGGGGTTCCCAAAAGGGTGTATTTTCATGATACACAGATCCCACGTAGGTAGGTGATACAATAATCCCACTTGATGATATGAAGAGGCAGGTAGTGCAGTAGGCCTGCTTTTAATCCCACGGAGGCAGGCGGTCAGGGATTATTGTGCCCCGACAAAACACCTGCTTGATGATCTGACGGTGGCAGGCGGTGCAAGAAGCCTGCTTGCTGGTCTGCGGTGGTAGGTGGTCAGGAAGTATTATGCCTGTCAAAACACCTACTTGCTGGTATTCCGGAACAAAAGCCTCAGGCCTTCACCCTGTTCTACCTCCCACTGGGCATCTGCTGGGCACTGGGAGGGAGCAGGGCCTTTATCTTGCTCAGGCTCTGGTGCAGCTGTCACTCTGGTGTGGTGTACCCAGGTCTTTCCTTTATGTAGCTTGACTGCGCTGTGACTTGTCATCAAAATCTGGAATGGACCTTTCCACTGGGGCTCCAAACAGTCTGTTCTCTAGGTCTTTACATACACTCACCCTCCAGGCTGGAAGGCATGCACTGGACCAGCCAAAGGCAAAGGCTGTTGCTGAACAGTAAATCTGTGAAGAGAAGAGAGGGTAGACTGCAGGGCAGTTTCATAGCCCTTGATCTGCTGATTACCAGTCTCTAAGGTAGGTCCCTGATGCTGAACAATCCTGTTCCAGGGCCTAACAAAAAGGATCTCATAGGGATTCAACTTTAGAGCCTTTAAGGGGGTTTGCTCTGATGCAAGTCAGAGCCATTAGGAACTGTCCATTTGAGTTCAGTATACAGTTTGGTGATATTTCCATTCCATTCAACCTTCCCCCAAAGTAATACACAATTCTTTACAATGTCTCTAGTCTGACTCAATAGTTCTTAGTACGCCAAATCTTGGAATTACTTCTCTCATTAACTCCTTAGCTATTGATCCTGCAGTAGCACTTTTCCAGGCAAAGTCTCTGGCCACTTAAACAATTAATCAATTATTACCAAAAAGATACCGTACAGGTGGCAACTCAATGTATCTGGTATATCACATAAGTTCTAACAATTTTCTGACTTACTATGCACAAACCTGGTCCTACAGCTATTCACAGCAAGGTGTTTGCCATAACATCACTTCCCTGATGAGTGTTCTCATACAAATTGCGCAAAATCTGCACCATGACCAACCTAGGCAGAAATACCCTGCCATCTGGGTTAACCCAGCTACTATCAATCAACTGGGCATGGTACTGATATGGCAACTTTACCAGTCCTCAGAGGTATATACAGCCTGCACCTTTGTTAATAACAGAATCATTATTGTGGGATTACCACAGATATTCTGAAGATAGGGGTTCAAGGCAGCTGCTGCAACAAACTCCCCCCTCTCTCCCACAAAATAGCAAAAACATGAACAATGTCAAAAACAGATTCTGAATCAGTGAAAACATTTACAGATTGGTCTCAGGCACATTGCAATGCTTTAGTCAACGCTATGATTTCAGCATCCTGAGCTGAGAGAAAATTAGGGAGTCCCTCAGCTAAAACAAATAGTGCCAATTCAGGGTTAGGGAGGGGAACATCACTCAGGTCTGGTCTGGGTAAAGTCAATTCCTCCAGGGCTTCTACACAGTCAGGTTCTGGAGAGTCACTTTTGTCACTTGGCAATAGGGTAACTGGTTTTGGCAGAGTTAAAGCAGGGGCAGACATCAGCACTAACTTCAGACTGTCAAAATCAAACACAGATAGTTCATCCCATACTATCCTGTCAGGCAAATCATATTTGTCCACTATTGGTCTTAACCCTTGCCTAGCTTCTTTGCTGATGAGGAACTATCTGACTTAGACCAGTCCTGTGTTAGGCTACAAGTCAATAACAGGTTGGGCATCTCTAGCAACCCATGGCTTTCCAGCTGCCAAACAGCAGAGGGTACTGAGCGCAGCACTTCCTCCAGGACTATCCTGGGAAATGTGTCTCAATTCCATCTGGAGTCAGTTCATAATACACAGATACATATACTTATATCTCGTCAGTGACAAATGTAATTCCTGTCCTTAATTTAGTCAACAGATCCCTTCCATATAGTGCAGTGGGGCATAACTCTGATAGGAGAAAACTTATCCTGGACAATAGTCCCTTCTATGGTAACTTCCATAGGTTGTATACATGGCATAGAGGAGGGACTTCAATCCACCCCTTCTATGCTGGTAGTTTTCTCACTAAGAATTACCCCCCTGCACTGTAGGCTAATGCTATAAAGACTGCTCCTGATCCACTCTATTCTGTCTTATTATGGGAGTCATTTCTGTCTGTATCACCACTGCCATATGCACCTTCTTCCTGGGGATGTCTGTCTATATCTCTGTACATAACTTCTTTCTTTGCTTTCTCCATTACTTCACTTACTGGCTTACACAACACACTCTCAGTCCTACTCAAGTTCCTCTGAATGTCTGAATTATTCTGTCAACAAAGTCATCTGGTCTAAAAAGGGGTGTCAGAGTCTAGATACAATAAAACATTAATACATTATCAGTCGTGTCATTAAGAGGGCTTATCAGTCTCTAATTAAATCAGAAGTTAATTTTCTATATGTATCAACAATCTTTTCCTTCATTCCCCTATACACATTATTACAATTGTGAAGGAATTGCACAGGGGAGTGAGGGGTATGATGCTGCTCAATCATCTCTCAGTGGCAGAGAATCAGCACACAGGCATTTAACCCCTGCCTGTCACATTCAGTGAAGCAGCATTATCAGTTTGCTATATATACATATATATAACTAGTTCTTCTGGAGGTTAAATTACATGAAAACACATTCTCATTACATTCAGTACTCTTATTGCTTAAAAACATTAACATTTACTTTTTCTTAAGTTTTACACATTTTCTAAAAACCCAAAATCAGGATCCCACTTACCCAGCGACTGCAGTCTTTGTCTCAGATTAACCACTGTGTCTCTCTCCAAACACCCCCTGTCGGCGGCCAACCGACACCCATACTGGCCAGACCTTAGTACATAAGAGCACAAAAGTCTGCCAGTCAGATTCCTTAGACCCATGGGTAACTAGATGACTGGTCCCTGAAACACTGAAGAGGTTCACTCTTCCACTTACTGGACTCAAAACCCATGCGGCCTATACCAAGGAAAACAAAAGTACCTAGTACCAAACTGGGAGAAACTGGTATACCAAATGATCACAAAACAAGGATTAATGTATATAAAATACAACACCTTACCTACAGGATGAGACACACGGTTAGCCTGACTGATTCCTGTTAGCTCTTGTCCTGGATTCTTAGGACTCCAATGGATTGGAGTGAACTGGTCCTGTAAGATCAGTGAAGGCATGCACAGGGATGGACACAATGGATCCACTTTAGCCGGCTTACCTATACATGCCTTGTCACTGGTCCAGCAGGTAAGAAACGCAGTTCCTCTGTCGATTGGGGTCCCACAGAGTCGCCAAATTTGATAGCAAAACGCCTGTCCTCTTGCCGCTCTGCCAATGAAGAGACAAGATGGGAGGAGAGCAAAACAGGAATATTTCTTTATTCGAATATAGAGAGAACAGTACAGCACATTAGCATGGAAAGAAAACTTGTTCTGTTCTGAAAATTATGAGCAGAGGGGGTATCTAATATACTAATACCACACCCTTGGGCAATAAGATGATTGGTTTAACAGAAAACAAGAATTGCAAAAATTACATATTCAGTAAACTACAACATTGCATATTTCGTTAGTCCAATAGTAAAGCATTAATATTGCTCCTCCACCCAAATAACATAATCAGTTTCCACCCCCTAATATTGCTCCTCCACCCAAATAACATAATCAGTTTCCACCCTCTATTAGAATTACAAGCTTTGCATATTTGGAAATAACAAAACATTAGTTCTCAGCAAATACAAGACATTATGATTTAACCTAACTTAGCAAAATATCTTATCAACCTATGTGAAGGGGGGGAGAGAATGAGCTGTGAGTTTCTCTTCTTATCAATATGTTGGCAGGGAGATGGGAGGGGTAAGAACATAACATTTCTGCTGTCTCTTTAGGTGCTGGTTAACCCTTGCTATATTGTGTGATGTAGCTTATTTTTAAACACTTGATATTTGATAACAATAATACTTCGTTTTAACTTTATTTTGTAGGCATTAAAAAATATGAAGAATGATATGTCTTATCTCTCAAACCTTTATGGTTTAAGAGATATTCACATGCAAAGTTTCCCCTCCCGTTCCTTTTACCTAGTGTAAGCCATCTCTTTTCAGATGGGGTATCTAGTTGTAAGACCAGACAGATAACAGCAGGGGACAGTCTTCTTACAATGAAAACAATTAATTAAATCCCTGCCCCCCTTATCAAGTTTTTCAGGTTTTTCCCTTATCTTAATTGAAGATTGTCCCTCTCTGCAATCTACCTGGGCACCTCCCTTCTGCTCTGGCTGAAAAGTGTTACATCAGTAAAAGTGGCGGAAGGGGGACACTTTGTCATTGAATTACTCTTGAACTACAACTCTGACAGAATTGAAATAACACTCTCCAAATTCCAAATACTATGATGATTAATTAGAGCTGCTTTTATTATGAAACATTACTATCCCTTTAAAATGTCCCTGCTTTCCTGGATGTATCACACCTGACAGCTGTCTCTGATTTATTGGGATCTTGCCTGTCTCTGGATCCTGCTGTCCTTGTATTTATCCCTGATTTTAAAATTGTATTTAACCCCATTTTCCAAGTGCTTGTCATTACAAAGTTATGGGTTTCCCCACATGCTAATATATATCATTTATATGATTTCATATACTGTTTGGGTGTGGGTAATGTGAAATCTGCCGTAGAAGTAAATTTTTAACTCTTAGGGCCATATGTTCAAAGAAGTAGTGAAATAGCTTTTATTGTTTGTAACGACTTTTCAAAGTACAGTGTCGTTGGGATCGTTAACCCCTTAATGACCGGCTGCGCACGCACAGTGCAGTCACTTAAGGACCACGGAGCATTTTTTTTTTTTTTTTACCCATTCAATTCCGGACTCCTCGACAGGCGTGCAGCCGCGCGGAGAGACCGGAATTCCATGACGTACATGTACGCCCTTGGTCCTTTAGGGACCACAGCCTCATGACGGTCATGTATGTCATGCGTCGTTAAGGGTTAATATTTTCAGAGAGTGTCGGTTGTGATCAGAAATATGTTGTTTGTCCTGACTGAAATTGTCATATGTAACTACAAAAAATGTCTTAACTAACAACAAAAATTCTCACATTCAGAACTTTACATTCCCTCCACTTTTTTTCTTAACCCTTTGAGTTCCAGAGTGGTACGCAAAGCATTGCAAAGCAATGTGTTGCATACCACTCTGGCACTCAAAGGGTTAACGTACAAATTTTGTCGTTTGCAAGACATTTTTTTTTTCGTTAGTTACGACTACATTTCTTTTCCTCTATACGACACTGGAGAATAGCTTAGCCACGCCCTTGCCCTGCCCCTTTGCCTGTCAATTCTGGAGTTGTGTCGTACACAACGGACATTACTAGTTTTTTGTCCTATACTCTATAGAAAATATGCCATTCATACATACAGTTACTTATTTTTGTCGTTCATACAACAGTTTTTTGTCGTTATCCCTTTGAACATACGGCCCTTAGAGTGTCAGAGGGGTATGCGTAGTATTGTTTCACAGCAGGCACTCAAAGGGTTAAATCTGTTATATATTGTTTTATGCTAGTGTCATGCTATATGGCACTATGGACCACTAATGGCATTTTTTGATGTGACTTCCCAGGAAAAAAGTGTCCCTGTGAGCAGGCCCAGACTGGGACAAAAAATAGGCCCAGGCATTTAAGGCTGAGCAGCCCATTTTCGTGGGCAGAGCTTATAATCACGTGCGGTGTGCCGCACATTGATTGCCCCCCCACCAGGAAACTTGTAACGAGGTGGCTGTCTTTCATTTTATTTCGTTTAATGATTAATTTTTTTTTTTTTTTTTAAATGCCTGTGAGATTTTGGTAAGTATGGCTGTATAGCTGATTTGCATTCTATGTGTGTGCTTGACAAGATTGTAGACCATAAGGACAAGAGAACACAATACTAGGACAAACTTATTGACCCTTTGAATACTAGAGTGGTCTCTGGAGACCTCTCTAACATTCAAAGGGTTGAAAGCCACATTTAAATCAATAGAAAGTTTGAAAAAAAAAAGTATTTTCCCCTATGGTACAGTTGGTTTGTCCCAGAATTGCATACCTCCCAAGTGTTCCTCTTTAGGAGGGACAGTCCCTCTTTGAGACCCAAATCCCTCTATCCCTCTTTTCTACCATTTTGTTCCTCTTTTTAGGAGAACAGAATGAGTAGTGTGTATTATATTGCTCCACAGCAATAAAACTCACATAAATGTGTTGTTAATCTTCAGTATATGTGTTTATAAATTCATCTGTGTAAATAAAATTATTTGGTCTTGCTCTAAACCATTTATCAGTTACACAAAGAGGTGCCAGTACCTCCCAAGTGTCCCTCTTTAGGAGGGACAGTCACTCTTTTAGACCCAAATCCCTCTGTCCCTCTTTCGCACCCTGATGTCCCTCTTTTTAGGAGATCAGATTGTATGGTGTGTATATAAGTGTATCGCATTGATCTACAGCAATATAACTCACATTATTGTTTGGTAAAATGTCAGTATATGTGTTTATAAATTAGTGTGTGTAAATCAAATACTTTGGTCTTGTTATAAGTCATTTATTAGATTACACAATGAGGTGTCAATAAGTTATGAAATAGCCTGAAAATTATCGGTAATGCCCCGCCCACCAGCCACGCCCCCAGCAACACCCCCTAAAACACGTGTCCCTCTTTGGCAATTTGAAATGTTGGGAGGTATGCAGTATGTCAAGAAATAACCTAAAAAGTCTTGGTGATGCCCCGCCCACCAGCCACACACCCAGAAACACCACCCAAAACAGAGGTGTCCCTCTTTGGCCATTTGAAATGTTGGGAAGTATGGAATTGCTCTTCTTTTCTTGTGAGCATGTGGCACTGAATGCAACCTGTCACAACCTGTGTGTGTATTGTATCTGTGAGCACCTGACATATTGTGCCTTATCTACCTAGACAGCAGTGGTTCATTTCTGGGGAAAAGCAATTATAGTGTTAAGAATAATAATCCCCACTGACTTTAAATTTTTACGTTTGAATACTAGAGAGCGCCCAATGCCTGGATTTATGTGCATACGTGTATACCTGGTATTTGGTTTTATATATAGCATTCTGGAGCATATGTGTTGAAGAGCTCTCTATCATTTAAGAAGTTAAAAGTCCCATTTAAATCAGTAGGGATTTTTATTCCTCCCTACAGAGCAGGAAGGTTGCTCCAGAACTGATAATCATACCTGGGAACTTTTGAAACAGGGCTACCCGGAAGGTAACCCTGTCAGTGCCCAGAGGGAGGAAAATGACGTGAATCGCGTCATAAAAGGGGCAGGGCTTATTCACGGGGGGGGCGGGACAAAAAAAAAAACAAAACCCCCCCTGCAAAATGTATGTAAGAGGGTGGGGAGCGGGAGGAACCGGGCGGGATGGAGCACAAGTGGGCAGAGTTTCTACTTAAACTCTGCCCACCCAGTGATTCACACATTGACCCGGTAATTCACTTTGAAATCCGGAGTCTCCGGGGCAAAACCGGAGAGTTCCCAGGTATGCTGATAATGTATTGCGTCTGCATAATCATATCTGGAGTATCTCAGGGTTTGGCCCCCAGACTCAGGCTTTTGACCTAGATCTGAGGGTCCAATGTAAAAGGCAAAATTGTCAGAGTACAGTGCTGATAACAAATAAAAAAATGATAAGTACCCACAGAGACAAAATAAAGTATTTTTTTCAAGGCAGAGTGGTCTCTCAGGCACTGCTTAAATCACTTTTTTGCTCCCATGTGCCAATGTAGAGAAGAAATGTCCATGTCCATATTAGTCTGGTCCCAACCTCTGACAGTCCAGCTCCAAAATGTCAGACACATCTTTCCTGGACGAGAGAAACAGCACAGCCACAGACATACATTTTGACATATGTGGCCCTTACCACTATGTTGCCTCTGATTCCCTCTAGGCACATGGAGAGCAAGGGTCCATGAATCAGGTGCCCTTTCAACTGTGAGAGATTAAACAAAATAAAGTGTTTTGCTCAAGGCACAGTACACTTTCAGATGCTGTTCAAATCACAGTTTTTGTTCCCATGTGTCATTGCAAAGAGAAAATTTTTGTGTCCATATCAGACTAGCCCCATCCACCCTGAGAGAGTCCAGACAATATCAGACAAATCCTCTCTGCACAAGAGAAACAGCACAACCACAGACATACATCTCAGCCTACATGGGCCTCATCAGTGTTGTGCAGCTGATTTCCTTTAGACACCTGGAGAGCAAGGGACCATGCCTAGGACTTAGGGAGACTAACAAACAAAAAAAATTTGATGAACGCACACCTATACAGAACAATTTTTGCTCAAGGTACAGTGGCCTTTCAGGTGCTGCTCAACTCACATTCTTCTTCACAAAAGCAGACAACTTACGCTGACCTGTTACAATATCAACATTTAAGGAAAAGCGTTTATAAGATCTAACGAACTTCTTGTACCATTTAAAAAGTGATAAAGAAAAGTGAGATTTTAGAGAACTAGGTAACCATTTATACCTTTATACAAAAGGATACCAAAGAAATATCTAACAATAGGGGCTGCCTTGGTGTTTCCAAAATTTGTTCTCACCAGGAAGGATAAAAAGCTTCAAAAGAAAAAAAAGTCTCGACATCTGCGACATGCCCCTACAAATTTTCCCCTGACTCAGGTTCCCAAAAATGACCTTCTTAATCCACTTGATCCAAAGAGAATTTAAGGGGGAACCATACAAGTATACAAGATGATAGGAAAAGTAACTGATTTAATAACAAGCACCTTACCACTCCACTAGTAACCTTCTTATTACAGTACCACATTCGATCTTCTTAACTAGAGAAATCCTTTTAGGAGCACCGGAAAGGCATTTATCAAACCAAATTCCAAGAACATCAATCTGTTCCTTTTTAACATCAACCTTTGAATTAACTTCACCACCCATTTAACAAAAATCATACATGAAAGTTTATCAACATTGACTCGAAGGGCAGAGGCACTAATAAAGAGATTAATCCAAAAGAATACCAGCTGTATTGCAGAATGGGAAGCACACAAAAATTATATCATACATATAGCCAAATCATTTAACTTGAGTCTCACTTACACCAGGAGTATGTATCACTCTATCAATCTTGTCTTTCCTAACACCGATGAGAAGAGGCTCAATATCACAGACAAATGAGACAAGGGAGCAACCTTGCCTAACATCTGACAGGATAGGGACTGGAATACCCCCCAAAACATATTAGAATTGTACTATAACTGTGATAATACAACTTTTGAACATGAGCAATAAATCCTTTTGGAAAACCCATTTTTTCCAAGGACAAAAAATAAAAAAGAGCGATAAATTGAATCACAAACCTTCTCAAAATCCAGGCTTAAAAGAGCAGCAGCTTAATTGTCCACATTAACATATAACAAATTATCTCTTAAAAGGCTTAAACTAGCCATAATTCTGCTCTAAGGAGCTGTACAACTTTGATCCTCATGGATTATAGTATTCAGAATCAATTTAATCCTGCTAGCCAGAAATTTAGCAACCAACTTGTAATCAGAGTTTAATAAAGTTATTGGATGTCAATTTGTGATATACTGTCTGTCATCCTTCTTGTACAGCAGAACAATAATACCCCTCTTCATGGACTCAAGGATAGATTGCAATATGTCCAGTAGATCCAACTTAATGACCTCCCAATAAATGTTATAGAATTACCATGGGAGACAATCCTCCTTTGGGGACTTATCATCTGCTCAGGAGAAAAGGACATATTTAAGCTCTGATTCATTAAAGGAATAGTAATACTTCGTTTTAACTTTACTTTATTTTGTAGGCATTAAAAAAACATGAAGAATGATATAAGTCTTATCTCTCAAACCTTTATGGTTTATGAGATATTCACAAGCAAAGTTTTCCCCTCCCGCCCCTTTTACCTAGTGTAAGCAATCTCTTCTCAGATGTGGAATGCAGTCCATAGACTTGACAGATAACAGAAGGGGACACTCTTCTATGAAAACAATGAAATCCCTGCCCCCCTTGACAAGCTTTTCAGGTTTTTCCCTTATCTTAATTGAAGGTTGTCCCTCTCTGCAGTCTACCTGGGCAGCTCCCTTCTGCCCTGGCTGAGAAGTGTTACATCAGTAAAACATGCGGGAGGGGAATATTTTGCTTGTGAATATCTCTTAAACCATAAAGGTTTGGGAGATAAGACTTATATCATTATTCATGTTTTTTAATGCCTACAAAATAAAATAAAGTTAAAACGAAGTATTACTATCCCTTTAAAGTCACACACAAGAACGTCTGCATCTGACTGGGAGAGGGAAATGGACAATTAAGAGATGAAGACATTTTTTCCTCTCTCAGCTAACAATTTAAAACAGTACACGTTTGTATAAAAAAGACTGGATAATTGCAGTGCATCACTGACAGAGGTATGTTTCTCTCCACCTTCCAGGAAGAACCTTTTCAAAGAAAAAGAGTGCAATTTTCTCCCTCCTTCACATGCTTAACTTGAAGCAAAGATTATTTTTTTTTTTACCAATCTCTTAAGTCTTCTGCTTAATTTCAGCCTTGACTTTTAGAATTTGTCTTCTCACATCTCTACCCCTTTCACACAGTCTAAGGGGTAGATTTAAAGGCAGCCGTTAAGCTCAAAATACACCAACGGGTGTTTTAACGTGTAGTTAGCCATACAAAGAGCCATGTAATGAACTGCTAATGGCAGTTCATCCAGGATGCCAGCTGCTACACCGTGTAGACCATTAAAAAAAAAAATGCTCCATTTTGCCATTTAAAGCACTGCGTAAGCTGAAAAAAATCTGATAAGGGACTCACTTACCACACAAAACTTAAGACCCAGTTTTGTTAGCCATAAAGTCCCTTATCGGATCTTTTGCCAGCTAACGCAACTGTTAACTGGCAAAAACACCCAATGTCCACAGTGGATGTATTGATATGGGGCCCTAAGCTCCACATCAATACATCCAAAGTGCCTAAAACATGTCCAAAGTTAGTAGGATTAACCCTATGAGTGCCGGTAGGGTATAATTATCTCGCCGGCATTCATAGGGTTAACCCGACTAAGTAAAGCAACATCGCATTAACACTTACCATTAATCCTGATGTCCAGAGGAGTCCTCAGCTTGCTGGTCCTTCTGTCCTTCTCTTCAGTCTTCTGTCTTCTCTCTGTAAAATAAAATAAATTAATTAATACCAAGCATGAACTAAGACATTCATGAACCCTTTGAGTGGCAGAGGGGTATGCAAAGCATTGAAAAGCAATGCATTGCATACCTCACTGGCACTCAAAGGGTTCAATAGTAATGCGCCATAAATATACCCATATGATATGCCTCCATGTAATGCCCCAAAGAATAAACATGCCAATAGATAAAATGATCCACATAGACATGAATAAATGGCATCTATTAATGCCCAGTATAACGACTTAGCTTATTAATTCATGTCTCCGCCGCTTGGAGCAGCTGTGAGGGCTGCGGCAGCGGAGACACAAATGTCCCACAACGCTCCCCTTCAGCTGTGCACTGGCCGTAACACACTGAGGGCATTTGAAGTGAGCCTGCCTTTATATATGGGCAGGCTCACTTCCATTGCCCTCACAGCCATTGGCTGAGATGTTCTTCACATCCCAGCCAATCAGATTCGAGCGGCTGTTCTTGAAAATGATTGGCTGGGATGCGAGGGTGGCAGCAGAGGAGACACGGATTAATAAGCTAAGTCGTCATACTGGGCATTAATGGATGGCATTTATTTATGTCTATGTGGATCATTTTATTTATTGGGATGTTTATTATTTGGGGCATTACATGGAGGTATATTATATGGGTATATTTATGGTGCAACTATTGAACCCTTTGAGTGCCACTGAGGTACGCAAAGCATTGCTTTGTAATGCTTTGCATACCCCTCTATCACTCAGAAGTGTTCAGGAATGTCTTCGTTCATGCTTGGTATTAATTAACTTCTTTTATTTTACAGAGAGAAGACAGAAGACTGAAGAGAAGGCAGAAGATAGAAAGAAGAGAAGACAGGACAGTGGATGACAGGTAAGTGTAACATGGATCAGTTAACAATCAGTGCTTGGCAGTATGTCAAGCACTGATAGTTAATTGTTTTTTACTGTTCAGTTCCCAATATCGCTGCTTTTAGCAGTGTTTTGGGAACTAAACGCACAAAACGGACGTTCAGCCACAAGACTGTTTTTGTGGCTTAACGTCCTTTGGGGTTTTAGCTGGTACGGCCTTTAAATACCACGTTAAATATGTTAGTTTAAGAGACGGTATTCACTTTGGCCCTACCGGCTATGTTAACTCCTACCTTTAAATCTAGCCCTAAAAAAGCAGTTGTAATTTATTTTGTAAATGATCATGCCTTTTTTTTCCTCTGGCAAGCTAACTACGCCATTTACAGAAAAAACATTTTCATTTGAGACTTGACCATAGTCTACCTCATTGAAGTGGAAATAAACAAATGCCTACATATTTGCAGGTTTTTGCATGAGCTAGAGAAACTTTTAACCACCTGAAAGAAGTGTTTAGTTTCCAACACTCCTACCGTGCTGCTGCAAGTCAGAACATTCGAGGCTGCAAATTAACCCTTTGAGTGCTGGGGTGTATGGAACGCATTACAAAGCAATGCGTTCCGTACCCCTCTGGCACTAAAAAGAGTTAACATTTTATAATCTAAAAATACATTTCCTTGCAGATTGGCTTTCTCTACATGGAAAGAAAAAGCAAAAACAAAATCTATCATAGAAGGGGACTCTAGAAGCAAGTGGACTTATCTACTCTAACTGCATCTGATGATTTTCTTTTCAGTTCAGTTCAAAACCCCCTTTACACCATTGCCAAATAGTCCTGTCTGGAGAGTATGTCAAACTCTCTATAGCAAAATGGACCCAACCCCCGAAAAAAAAAAGACCAAGACTAAAAGCTGGGTGCTCACAAACATACCTATAACCTCAGATTCAACCCTGTTGTGCCTCATTAAAGCAGAACTACCACCCAATAATAAGATAGCATCACATCATTGCCCATCTGGCGACTAGCTGCTCAGTAGTGCTAGTCGCCAGAATTCTTACTGGATTAAAGAGAAATCTCTGTTCTTCATGGACTGACATTAAGACGGAGAGCGGACATCTTGCCCTAGTGACGTCCACGCTTCTGTGCTGTCAGTCCCAGCCGGGTCTAGGAGGTGTTGCTAGGAGCCGGCCGGCTCCAAAAGGGACTGACAGCGCAGGTGCATGGACGTCACTAGGGCAAGATGTCCGCGCTCCGTCTTGCTGTCAGTCCATGAAGAACAGAGATTTCTTTTTAATCTGGTAAAAATTCTGGCAACTAGCGTTAATGAGCAGCTAGTCGCCAGATGGGCAATGATGTGATGCTATCTTATTATTGGGTGGTAGTTCCGTTTTAATGAGGTGCAGCTGATTTCCTTTAAGCACATGGGATGCCCTTCCAAATTAGTGAGACTAACAAAAAGCTGTGACAAACAACTCTGCCTTGAACAAAACATGTTATTTTGTTCTGTCTCTGTATACTTTCATCACATTTTTTGTTTGGTAGTCTACCTAAGCTGGAAGGGCATCGTAGGCCTGGGCCCTTGTTCTCCATCTGCCTAGAGGGAATTAGCTTTACCACAACAATGAGGCCCTCATAGGCTGTTGTGCTGTTTTTCTCATACATAGAGGATTTTTTCAGAGATAAAATGCACGCTATTGACTAGTCATTAGAATTGACTTATGTATATACACCATGTATCTTTGACTTCCCTTACTGTTTTACCAACTATTACTTTCATGGTAGAGGCTGTTTCATGAATATATATTTCCTTAAATATATGTTTCATTAAAGTAGCAATTTGAACAATATTTCTTCTACCCTGTAAATTCAGATTGTGTTCTCTTATTCTAGTACTTACTCTTCACTGAACAATGCTTCCCTCCAGAACTTAATTAAAGCGGAACTACCACCCCTTTTAAACATGGCCCCAAATAATTACCTATCTGGTGATTAGCTGCTCAATAACGCTAGTTGCCAGAATTATTACTGCGTTATCGAGAATTCATCTTGCTCCTGGGACTGATAGCCAGGAAACAGCACAGATATTTTTCCATAGTGATGTCTGCATGCCTGCGTTGCATCATAATAGTGGCTCTTCTTTGAACTGCCTACAATGTATTAATGTCCTTCTGGAGATGTGGTCTCCAGACTTGTACACATTAGTTCTTGTGAGGGACTCAAGGGGTTCACTTACCAGGGATCTATTGAGTGACATTATACCTCTCTTGCTGCTGCTTATAATTGTTTCAATGCAATCCCATATTCCCCACAGCTATATTTCATTGTTTGCTTACCTTCAAGTCATCTGAAATAACTTCCAAGACCCTTTAGTCTGATCTTGTCGTTACTAAAGTACTAAAGTGTAAGGTCTTTTACACTGTGCAGCATTAAACTTTAAATCCCATACTCCTATTCATTCCTCCAAATTGCTAAAGCATTATGTATTTCGCTAATTCACCTGGAGTGTCAACCCTGTTACAGGTATTTGTATAATCTGCAATTAAGTATACCTTACATTGAATACCATGAGCGATATCCCTAATGAAGATACTAAAGAGGACAGGACCAAGCACCAACGCCTGAGGCACCCCACTAGTAACCTTGCTGTGAATGAATTCTATTGACCATGAAACACTGTCATCTGTCCTTCAACCAATTTCTTATCCAGTCAACTAACAATAAGTCCAGTCCTACACTATGAATCTTATTAATCAATAAGGGACTGTGACAAAAGGTTTACTGAAATCCAAATAAGTTACATCTTCTACTCCACCCTTGTCTATCACTTAAAACACTGTAAAAAAGCATCTAGATTTGAACTGTACAGATCAGTTGGTCCAGAAGAGTATTAAATAAGCTTAGATCTGTGCATCTTAAGGAAAAAAATCAGCAAAAGTGAACCATTTGTACAATTTGTATCAGAAAGGAAGAGTGTATTCAGTCAGTGATTCCTCAAAGTTGCATTATGTTAAGGATTCCTTGAGGACTGACTGGATCACCACTGGGTTAAAGCAAGTGGAGTATATCACTTATAATATACATTATGTAGAACATTAAGGGTTAGTATGTTAAATATCTCAGGGTCCTCTCATTTTAAAAGTCCTAAGGTATGTGTATAAGCCAAAAAATGCACTTAATTGTCAGTGTGTTATAAATGCCTGGCCTTGCTTGCCACTGGTATTGTGTATGTGTATCTTCCTGTATTTGTTTACCTGTCAGAGCTAACGCCACCTCTGTTTTTCAGAATGTCGTCCCCGTGGCCGTATCCTGGGTGGGAAAGAGTCATTGTCCCATTCCAGACCATACATGGCATCTATTCAGCTGGATGGTGGACACAGATGTGGGGGACTACTGATCACTGACCAGTGGGTGCTGAGTGCAGCACATTGTGCCTCTGACAGGTAGATATACTGACTATATTGGAAGACCTCTGATAAATGCACAATTGTTAAATCAAGCATAGTATCCAATACAAAGCAGAAAAGTGCAACACTTTATAAATGAAATATGTCACCTCTACAATAAAGGGACATTGTACCCAAATACATAACATATACCTATATCAGGCGGTATCCCTCAACATTTTAAAAGTGAACCCATTCTACAGGTTAGATGGCAGTAGGTCATTAACCAGAGCAGCAAGTACAGTCTCATACCACAGAGGAGTTGAGATCCAGTGACTGGTAAAATTTCCCTATTGATCACAGGCAGTGAAGATTGGTAAGGATTATGGCAGTTAGGATTATGAGAGTTGTAGTGATATTAAAACATGACATGTTTCAGCAGCAGCAACTTTTCATGGGGCAACATGAGAATCTCACACATATATGCAGGGTGAGATTCTCATCTCGGCCCTTTTAATCACAGCAACTTGCTTAATGCAGTGTGTAGCAGCATAATCTTTTAAATGCTACATTTTAAAAGGATACCACCAATCACTGGATCTCAGCTCATCTGTGGGATGAGACTGTACTTGCTGTTCTGGTTAGTGACCTACTGCCATCTAACCTGTGGAATGCATTTAGTGCCTTGTGAAGTCCATATCCTGAGTGCTGCTCCAAGCTCTCTCTCCCCTTCTCTGCATGCTCTGCCACACCCTGTCATTCTGCATTCAGGGAAGAGAGCCTGGAGCAGCACTCAGGATATGGACTTCACAAGGCACTAAATGCATTCTGCTCCACCCTGTCATAAAGGTTCTGATGATAGTACATTGTGTGGTTTTGGGATTTATTCCACCTCTACAAATACTGACTTCTTATATATTCATCATTTCCACTTTTCTAAAGATTTGCACCTTAGCAGGAAGACTCAAGACCTTCTCAAGTTGCTCTTTCCATCTTACAGTTGTTCTACTATGCTTTCAAGTCCCAGTATCCTTAGCCATACAATACAATGCAATATCACTTGTTGTGGTGCTGCCATTAATTTCTACTATTTGCTAACCTTATCTTGTTACATGGGACACGTCTTCTCCAGCCTCTCTCTCTCTTTCCATCTCTGCCTGCAGAGATGGGGAGAGAGAGAGGCCAGAGCAGCTTACTTCAATAGCTGAGAGAAGACGTGTCCCATGTAACGAGATAAGGTTAGCAAATAGTAGAAATTAATGGTAGCGCCACAACAAGTGATATTGTATTGTAATGCATGGCTAAGGATGCTGGGACTTAAAGGTGACGATTAAAAGTGCGACCAGAGAATCTCACGCTTTCCTGCAATGTGAGATTCTCATATCACCCTTTTAATCATGGCAACATGCTGACTGCGGCCTGTAGTCACGTGCTATTTTGCATGCGACATTTTAAAAGTGAACCATATCAGGGAGCACTGTGCACCTGTTATATACATACATATCTACATATCAAGTATCCAAGGGATACTTCACCACCTGCAGGTCTACTATACTATGCATACAGGAAAAATGCACTCATACACTAAACTGAGTGTATACAGAGTGAATAGGGAAGATAGCCCCTATGTAGATGTTACAGAAGTCCCTTGCTGGACCATGCATTATACTGTGGGGTACTTCACCAGTGCACAGAAATAATCTGCACTAGGATGCGGATCACCTTTACCAGTTTTATTTGTGAATTCCAACAGAGAATGGGGTGTTGAAACATGGACAAGACAAATGCTGACCCCGCACACCCACACTGACACCCAAACATCACATCGGACCCTGGTACTTATGTCCACCACACTCCTGAAACTCCTTCCCCCTGCCACTGTCTAGAGTCCACCCCCCATCCCTTCACTTGTAGGTCTGGCAAACAGAGTACAAGTTATGCCTGTTAAGTTCAAATGAGCCAATGAGGGGATTGTAGCCTAGGCCAAGGTTTTTAAATCACCCAATGAGAGCCCTGCAGACAATTTCCATTACACCTTGGTTAATCTCACCTTCCCTTCCTCATTGTATTCTCCAGACATTCCCCTCAGTCCTGGTGACCCCCTGGAGTGGTGACCACTGTCCTGAGAGTTGGTGAACATGCTCAGACACAATGTTATCTCTCAGTACTGGCAGATTGCTGCAGATTTTTGTCTCTGGTCACATTTAGCTCCAATCTAAGCACTATCCATCATACTGAACTTGGAGCCACTATGCCCAGGGATCTAGGGAAGTGTGTGTAGGGGACCTATATGGTGTGGGGAAGAAAAGTATCTTACATTGGATACATTAGATACATACTACATGGGCATAGCTGAGGAGAGCAGAGAGTTTAGCTTAATCTTTGTTTGACTTTCCACCACTGCATACACCAGGGTCATTACATTAATTGCAACAAACTATATAGATGATAGCTCTGTATTTAGTGTACAGGGAGACAGACGTTCACATGTTGAATTTACAGGAGACAGGTGCACGACCTTATCCTGAATATAGAGAACATACTGTCCTTCCATCACACCTCACCCCCCTCCAATACTGAATATGTAGGGGTATCGGGCACCAAGAGTATGTATGGGGTACTGCATTTCATTTAGAAACACCCACCCTTTCTAAGATTAGAAGAGAACAATCTCCAGGATGTTCAAAGGGGACATTGCATCCCCAAACAGATTCACATATCAATACTAAATATAAAGTAGACACTTCACCCCCAGACAGGTCCATAATCCATAATAAATGTAAAGGGCACAACCCGACTGAAAACAAGTCCACAAACCCATATTGTGAACACAATAAAGTAGAATAATGGGGAGTGATACGTAAGTGTACAGATGAAAAGGTCAAAGATTATGAATATACACAAAATCCATAGGTCATAGAAACATGTTTGCCATGACAAGCAAGGCAGGTAGCGGAAAAAAGGACCTACTCCGCTCAGTAATAGTACCAGGACACACAAAGGTTTTAGGAAAGCAGTCTTGTCAACCAGCTGCTGCTCCTTACATGACAGGACTCTTTTTCCCCCTCCAAATTAAGCAAGCACAAAATACACAAACATTGGGGCACATAACTTGCTTTCCCCTCCAATCACCAGTGGGAACACCCAGTGTATAATAGTAAGATCATAAGCACAAAATGCAATAATCTGTGCAGTCCACACTGACTCCTGTACCCAACCAGGCAACCTAACTAGACCTAGGAGATTCAGTGTGCTCCAATCGTGATGGCCTTGACTTCCTTCCTACAATGAACTCTTCTCCTAAAAAAACACACATGTATAAAGGCCAAACTAAATGTAAAAATAGAGAATGATACTACTCACACTGCAGCCTACAGAAGAGGTTCTCAACCCGTGCCCTCAGTGGCCACTAACAGGCCAGGACTTAGGAATTTCCCTGCTAGAACACAAGTGTGTTGATCAGAGGCTCAGTCATATTGATTAACTCACCATTGCTCTTAAAGGGATAGTAATACTTTGTTTTAACTTTATTTTATTTTGTAGGCATTAAAAAAATCATGAAGAATGATATAAGTCTTATCTCTCAAACCTTTATGGTTTAAGAGATATTCACAAGCAAAGTCCCCCCTCCCGCCCCTTTTTCCTAGTGTAAGCCATCTCTTCTCAGATGTGAATCTGGTTGTAAGACCAGACATATAACAGCAGGGGACAATCTTCTTTGTATGAAAAGAATGAAAGCCCTTCCCCCCTTAACAAGTTTTTCAGCTTTTTCCCTTATCTTAATTGAAGATTGTCCCTCTCTGCAGTCTACCTGGGCGCCTCCCTTCTGATCTGGCTGAACGGGGGGGGGGGTACTTTGCTTGTGAATATCTCTTAAACCATAAAGGTTTGAGAGATAAGACTTATATCATTCTTCATGTTTTTTAATGCCTACAAAATAAAATAAAGATAAAATGAAGTATTACTATCCCT
This sequence comes from Rhinophrynus dorsalis, assembly GCA_037306005.1. NCBI lineage: Eukaryota > Metazoa > Chordata > Amphibia > Anura > Rhinophrynidae > Rhinophrynus > Rhinophrynus dorsalis. The sequence continues at coordinate 269,311,364 of CM074718.1, read as the reverse complement.
TTAAAAGGAAATTCTCAAATCCTGACCTGTTAGTAGCCACTGAGGGCACGGGATGAGAACCACTGGTCTACAGTACAAATTACACATTCACAGGATGATAGTATGAAGGATGAAAAGAGCCTGTCCTCACACAGGCTACTACTTGTAGCCTGGAAAAGAGGGCTTTATGACAGTTAGAAATAATAAGTCAATTTACTACTAAAAAAAAAGATATTGATACATTTCTTGACTTCTCAATCATTTTATCAGGCATTAAAAGGGGACATTGCAGCCCAAAACAGGTCCACATATTTACACTAAGTATAAAGGAGACACTGCAACACCCCAAATAGGTCCATATACCCTTATTAAATGTAACCAGGACACTTCACCCCAAATAGGCCCACATACTCATACTAAATGTAAAAGGTCCATTTCCCCACCAAACAGGTCCACATACCATACTAAGTATAAAGGGGACACTGCACCCCTAAACAAGTCTATATACCCATAATAAGGGTAAAGGACACAACACAACAGGGACCGCTTAAAATTCTTGAAATTCTGTTTGTTTTAAATTGAGATTTCAACCCCTTAATTTTAGAGAGGTCTCCAACATATTGTTTTGCAATGCAATTAAGCCCACTCTCATATTGAAGGGGTTAAAAGCCTCATTTGAATCAAAAGGAGTTTTTATTCCCTTCCCCATGGTGCAGATGGTCTGCTCCAGAAATGTACCTCTTTAGCTTGCTGAATACAGCCCCATTTGTCCATGCAGTCTCATTTAACAATGCTAAGTATAAAAGGGACACTGCATCTCCAAACAGGTCCACTCCACATATACAGCGATGTACTATTTCCTGACAGTCCAAATGGACAAACTGTGTCTCTCCACCTCTTGTTGGACTACAACTTGGATCATTTTCCTTCAGCTAAGGATTGTGAAGGTTGTTTTCCAACAAAAGAGCTTGAGGCCTATTTTCACACAACCCTCTTTTACAGTATTTGATTGGTTCCCACTAATAGGCCATTCCTTTAGATTTTGCTGCTTGTGCACAGGAGAGCAATTCAGAGGCTCAGTAATATAATTAACTCACATATGCACTAGCAGGGAAATCTGAAGACATGGCCTGTTAAATGCCTCTGAGGACTGGGTTGGGAACCACTTTCCTATCTCGCATCCAACTTCTCTCTCTCTCTATCCTCAGCATTAATCAGACATTACATGCGGTGTTGGGAATACACTCCTTGAAAAATCCAGAGATCTCAAAAATGGATTTCCAGGTCAAGAGACAATTCATTCACCCTCAATACAACTCTACCACAAAGCACCATGATCTGCTGCTACTGGAGGTAAGGATGTGACCTCAGTATGATATATATATATATATATATATATATATATATATATATATATATATATATATATATAAGAGGACAAGGGGCTGTATTTCCAATTCTGGAGCAAAAAAAGTAGCGCCACTGGGAATGAATGACAATTATCGTTGTTTTAAATGGGGTGTTTAACTCGATGAATGCTAGAGAGGTGTCCATCGCAATACTTCAAAATGTACTGGACACCTCCCTATCATTCAGGAGGTTAAACATCCTATTTACATAAATAGAAATTTAAGGAATATTTTGTCTTCTATGGTTAGGGTTACCACCCAGCCGGTATTTTACCGGCAGGCCGGTAAAAAATTGGCTTCTGTCCAATGTTAAGTCTATGGACGGAATGCCATGGCCGGTATTTTTTGGAAGAAAAGGTGGCAACCCTATCTATGGTGCAGTTGGTTTGCACCTATTTTAGCTTATTGAAAATGGTACAAACCTACTGCACTTTAAGGGACAAATTTTAATTCCTGATGATTTAAATGGGGCTTTTAACCCCTTGAATGCTAAAGAGGTCTGCAACGAACTGTTCTGCAGTGCATTGGAGATTTCTCTAGAATTCAAGGTGTTAAAAGTTCCTTTGATGACATTTCCAATGACTATTGTGGTGATACAAGAGGTGAACCCCCTAGTGTCCTATGTCCCAAGGTATGCAACGTTACATCAAGACTGGAGAATGTTTATATAAAGAAATCTATGGTCACTTACAGTAACTAATGTTCTCTGGACACAGAGTGGCTGATGTACTAAAGAAACACGGTCCATTGATAAATACCAACTGCTACTGATTTAAATAGGACTTTTAACAGTTTGCATGCCTGAGGGGAGTGCTTTGCTTTGCAACAGAATGCAGTTGTTCACCCCTCTGGCACTTAACACGTGAATTCTAGAAGAAAAAATTTGGAGACATCTCTAGAATTCTAGTGGTTAAAAGACACATTTAAATCAATAAGAATTTGGGGAGTTTCAAATGGTCCCCTATGGTACATTTGGATTGCCCCAGATTTGCCCCAGTTGTACTTAGGGCACCACTCTCAGTATGGATAGAACATTTCCTACTTACTCTTGCTGCCAGCCCATCCACTCATGCCTTCATCCTTCAATGGTATGAGCAGAGGTTAATGGAGCGCTAACACCTAAATGAACTAGGGTTATATACACTTAAATACCATATACTTCATACTAGCATCTGTAAAAACGTATCTTGTTTTCTGAGGCCTAAAATCTAGATATGCCAAAATCTAGATATGCCAAATTATGTCTATACATATATATATATATATATATATATATATATATATATATATATATATATATATATATATATATATAGGACAGTCTACACTTGCATTAAAATGCAAGTATGGGATTGGATTTAAAGTGACAGTCAACTTCCTGTTTGATATTACTTATTCTGAAAGTGCATAATATGTAAAATAAAATTGCCTATAATTTTTATAATTTTTTCATCTTTGCATATGTTTTTTACACTTGATATGGTGATCTACTTTAATCTGTTCCTAGAGAGCTTTCTGTCAGGGACTGTGCAAGCAGATATTGACTCAGTGTTACACTATGCTTGTAGCACTGAGCGCTCTGTATGTACTTAACAGACTGGAAGCAGTCTTTTCTGCTTTCACAGGCTCTGACAAAAAGCTGCCTGGAAAGAGATTAAGGGAGCTCTCTGTCTAGAACATTAAAGTGTAAAAAAAGTAGGTGAAGAAAAATAATAAAGGCTAAATGACAATATGGACTGTACATATTAGCATATCTCCCAAGTGTTCCTCTTTAGGAGGGATAGTCCCTCTTTGAGACCCAAAACCCTCTGTCCCTCTTTCTCACCGTGATGTCCCTCTTTTTAGAAGATCAGACTGTGTGGTGTATATATATATATGTGTATTGCTCTACAGCAATAAAACTCACATTATTGTTGGTTTAAATGTCAGTATATGTGTTGATAAATTAGTCTGTGTAACTAAAATACTTTGGTCTTGTTATAAATAATTTATTCAGTTACACAAATAGGTGTCAATAGGTCATTAAATAACCTAAAAATTCTTGCCCCGCCCACCAGCCACTCTCCCAGTAACACCCCCTAAAACACAAGTGTCCCTCTTTGGCAATTTGAAACATTGGGAGGTATGTATTAGGCACTTGTATACGCAGTAAAAAAGGAGTCTGACTGTCAATTTAAGGAATTTAACATGACAGAACATATCAATTTTTTACAGACCCTAGTTAAAAATGAATTATATGTAAACTTTCAATTTAGGTGTTAGTGTTCCTTTAACAAAACGTTTGGGATTCTTTTTACCAGCTAATGTTACAAGCAAACTTAAAAAAAAAAAAAAATTCAATAGAATCATTTTAAAAGAACCATCATTTGTTTAGAATGATGTTTTGACCACATGAACAGTTCAATATCAAGACTTTAGAGTGAGGAATGGACTGGTGGAAAAGTTTATTTATAACCTTTTCAGTGCCACAGGGGTGTACAACATACTGCAGAGAAATGCGCTGTGCATCCATATTGCACTCAAAGGTTAAACACAATAGGAGAGATGCACTAAGGCAGTGGTTATCAAGCTTTTTTTGATCAAGGCACACCTAACATGCATTCTGGCATTTTCGGGGCACCCCAATTATTTTATGTCATTTGTCAAGGGTGCAATGAAGGTTACAAATACATAAATATAGAGTTGTTGTTAGACATCACAACTAAAATAAACATATTGTGCATAGTAATATACTTAAAGGGATAGTAATATGTAATTTCATGTTTATTTAGTAGCGTATGCATTAAAAAAATATTAAGAACTATGTAAGTCTCATCTCTCAAACCTTTTTGGTTTGAGAGATATTCACAACTGAAGTTCCCTCTTCCTGGCTGTTTCAGTCAAGTCTGCCATCTAGCTGACAGACTTGGATTCTGGTCCACAGACCGGCTGGCGGCTCTCCAGCAGAGGCGAGATTGCGATCTTTAAAAATAACTACTTCATTGGAACAGTTTACAAAGTGTGCTTGCAAACCAGACACACTTTGTAGACCGTTCCAGTGAAGTAGTTCTTTTTAAAGATCGTGATCTCAGCTCTGCTGAAGAGCCGCCAGCCAGTCTGCAGACCAGAATCCAAGTCTTTCAGCTAGAGCGCTGACGGCACGGAGGGGGAAACTTTGGTTGCGAATATCTCTCAAGCCATAAAGGCTTGAGAGATAAGAGTTACATAGTTCTTAATATTTTTTAATGCCTACAATACTAAAAAAACACAAAATTACTTATTACTATCCCTTTAAACATACAGTTGGAAGTCTACATTCACATTTTGGTCAAAGAATTATAAATACAATGTAGCACCCTAAGTGGATGTCCATGGCACACCAAAGTGCAATGGCACCAAAGCTGAGAAACTCTGCACTAAGGTGTGTTAAAGAGGTGATAAAGCGGAGATGACTTCTCCAGTGATATCACTTCTCCAGTTCCTATGTTATTCTATGGAGACAATGCACTAAAATTTCTTCAACATTGGAGATCTTAGTGCATAGGCTCCACAGAATAACATAGGAACTGGAGAAGTCATCACCGCTTTAGTGCATAACTGCCCTTATTTGTATGGTAGAACAATATTTTCTGCTCCGGTATATTGACTCTACCAAAGGCTCTTTTTGTTCACTAAACCAATCTCCAGTGTTCAGAAACCCCAAATTAAACCTGAAAGTGACAAATCATGTAATCAAACAGTTAAATGAGCCACTTAATCTCTCAGTAGACAGTAATAGCACTTGGATATAAAATCGAATTTTAGTTTTCATTAAACGTTTGAGCTTTAATAAGTAGTGGATGATTGACTCTCAATAGTGCAGGAAAATCCCTATTAAGTATATTTTTTATAATAAGGCTTTAATGTACCTTTAACCCTTTGAGTGCCGGAGGGGTATGCAATGCATTGCGTACCTCTCCAGCACTCAAAGTGTTAACCACTTGGCTACTAAAGACATCTCCAAAGCATTGCTACTCAGTGCATTGGAGACGTCTCTTGCATCCAAGGGGTTAAATAGCTGGACTGAACCATAATATGTAAGACAAGAGCATTACTAGCTGGACTCTCAGTTTGGTATCTTCCAATGCATTCCAATGCAATGCATTGTAAGACCTGACTAGCATCCAGGGGGTTAATAAAATATGCATGTAGTAAAATTCAGCACAAGTATACAGGCTGTGCCTGTATTTGTGGGAGGGGAGGTCGGGTATTAATACACCCTTCAGCCACCCCTTCCACGAGGCATCTCGCAGTTGTCCCCTCCTCTACCCACCCGTTGGATACCTCTCCGGCACTCAAAGGGTCAGTTACTTTCCCTACTATTTTGTAGGCTGAACAGCTGAGCACACCTGGAATGAATCACCTCATATTCACTATACATTTTTATATAGATCCATCAGCATCACTCGTTTCTGAGTGTGACTCCATAGGAGGGACTTCACTAATGAGAGAACTGTGACTCCAGTGAGTGAAGCTTCCCAATACCTCTTCTGCGGTGTATATGCACTAAGACAATGTTGAGCAATAGGCAGCCATGGGGCCTTGTGAGTCCAGGGAGGTGTTTTTATACAATGCGTTAGACACCACTTTGGCACTCAAGGTGGTAAAGCCTGAGTCTTAAGGACCACATATGCAATCCTTGGAATAAAATCTCTTTGTCTCGCCAACATGAAAATGAGGCTCCATAGAATAACATAGTAGTTGGAGAGACTGGAGTGACTCCTCTTTCCTAGTGCAGGGATTCTCAACTGCAGGTAACACCTAATACCTGATTAATATACCTGGGAACTCTCCGGTTTTGCCCCAGAGACTCCGGATTTCAGACTGAATTACCGGGTCTCCGGGGCAATGTGTGGATCACCGGGTGGGCAGAGTTTAAATAGAAACTCTGCCCACTTGTGCTCCATCCCTCCTGGTTCCTCCCACTCCCCGCCCTCCTAGATACATTTAGCAGGGTTTTTTTGTCCCGCCCCCCCTCCGTGACTAAGCCCCGCCCCTTTTATGATGCGAATCACGTCATTTTCCTCCCAGGTCGTCGCTGACAGGGTTACCCTCCGGGTAGCCCTGTTTGAAAAGTTCCCAGGTATGCTGATTAAGCAAATGCAGCTCAGTCACAGTGACTGAGCCACTGATTACTTGTGATGGTGAATGGATATATTGAAAAGCTGACCTGTTGGTGTGCCCTGAGGACTAGTGCTGAGAGCCATTGCCTTAGTGTATCTCCATCCAGGGCAGATCTGCACTAAGCCAGTAGCTGGCAACCACTAGCTCTCCATCTGCTGGGGATACAACTCCCATCATCCCCAACCAGCTAAATGCCTGGTTCGGGATGATAAGAGTTACAGTTCCCAAAAACTAGAGAGCCAAAATGTGCCTACCCCTGCATGTAGCAGATATAAGGAATGGCCCAGAAACGGTTAAGGTAAAAGGCCAAAGTGACTGTCTGGCACTGTGGCAGGAAGATTAGCTGACATTCTGATCTTGTATATATTAACCCTTGAAGTTCCCATAATATAGATTCGATGAGAGGTGCTCCAATCAAGGAACCATTAATATAGTACAGCTTAAACCCTTAAGGACCATGCGGTCCGGGGGCTCCCTGAAGGACCAGGGCACTTTTTTTTTTTTTAACGTATGCAACCACACTGCGATCACAAACTTCCTTGACGTGCCTGGACCGTCAATGTTCTTTAAGGCTTGGACAGTGTGACAGTCTTGGCATGTCATTGGATTTTAAGGGTTTAAAGATCTCACTGCATGAACATGCATAAGACAAGCAGAACTTCTCCCTTTGTCTTCCTGGTATAACTGGCACCGATTTAGAAACTAAAGAAGTATTTAATTAGTGTAAATCATGTGGTACGCTGGACTCTTTCTCCCTAAGAATTTGGCACTTCAACCTGAGACATTGAGATTTGAGACAAAAACCTAAGTCTCAGGGTCAAAAACGTAAGAGTTCCCAGGTATGGTTTGTAAGGAGTGGGTTTATGTAGCTAGTAAGTTAGATAAAGGGGTGTGCTGGTAGGCTAGGGTTTATATGGAATTTTTTTTAGGTAGGGACTTCTTCTTCCTCAGCACACTTACACAGCACTTACATGGTCTTGATCTATGTCCAACCATTGTTTGTCGTTTTCATCTTTAGAGATAGTATAGAGTTACTTGTTTGTATCCGGGTGTTAATTATGTTATATTATGTAGGGCAGGTGTAGTCAGACATGCTCTTAGTTAGAAATGATCTATTGTATGTTTTATGTATATGGTACATAGTAACATAGTAGATGAGGCTGAAAAAAAGACATGCGTCCATCAAGTCCAGCCCATGGCAAAAACACCCCCTTCGATCCAGAGGAAGGCAAAAAAGCCCCCTGGAGCCATTTCCAATCTAGCCCCAAGTGTGGGGGGGTATTCCTTCCTGACTCCAATTGGTAGTCAAATAGTTCACCGGATCAATATCCTATCTGCTTTGAAGCCATCTGTCATAATTGTCAATATTGTTCTGTGCTAGATAGGCATCCATTGCTTTTTTGAATGCAGTTGCATCATCTGCAAGCACAAAATCCCAAGGCAAAGAATTCCATAGCCTTACCGCCCTTACTGTAAAGAATCCCTGCCTTTGTTTTAGTCGAAAGCGCCTTTCCTTTAGTCTTAATGGATGACCTCTTGTTCTTAGCTCAGCTCTTTGCGTAAATAATTAATTGGATAGTTATTTGTATTGACCTTCAATGTATTTGTAAATAGTAATCATATCACCCCTTATACGTCTCTTCTCTAATGTAAATAAACCCAGTTTGGCTAGTCTCTCTTTATAACTCAGTTCCTCCAATCCCTTTACCAGTTTTGTTGTACGTGTCTGTACCTTTTCCATTTCAGTAATGTCTTTTTTAAGAACAGGCGCCCAAAATTGTACTCCATATTCTAGATCCTAGATTTATATAGGGGTAGGATAATATTAGCATCCCTTGCTTCTACACCTCTTTTTATGCAGGCTAATACCCTATTTGCTCTTGCAGCAGCTGAGTGACTCTGCACACTGCTGGGAAGTCTATTGTCTATCAGTACTCCTAAATCTTTCTGTAAGAGAATTCTCCAAGTTGTTTCCCATTTAGAGTATACGTTGCAAGTTTGTTTCTACAGCCTAAATGCATAATCTTACATTTATCTACATTAAATGACATCTGCCACTTTTCTGCCAGTTTACTTAGTTTATCTAAATCCTACTGAAGAGAAAAAACATCCAGCTCTGTATGTATTTCCTTACATAGCTTAGTGTCATCAGCAAAGATTGAGATGCTACTTTCAATTCCCACTTCTAGATCATTAATAAACAAATTAAAAAGCATTGGTCCCAGGACTGAACCCTGCGGCACCCCACTTATAACCTTAGACCAGTTTGAAAAAGTTCCATTTACAACAACTCTCTGCCAGCTATCATTTAACCAGTTCTCAATCCATGGACAGATAACACCGCCCAAACTGAAGCCTTTTAATTTATGCAGTAACCTGTTGTGAGGCATTGTATCAAAGGCTTTTGCAAAATCCAAGTATACTACATCAACAGCAATTCCCCTGTCCAAATTACTACTTACTCTTTCATAATATGCAAGTCCTAAGGGGACCAATACCAACCTTAATTTTTTGGTTATTAATATACTTGTAGAATTGTTTAGGGTTTTTCTTGCTCTCATTTGCAATATTTCTCTCATTTTCTATTTTAGCTAGATTAATTGCTTGTTTGCAGATTTTATTGCAACTGACCTGTTTGACTTAAATACTTTAAAAGCCTGCTTTTTATTTCTCATTTCCCTGCTAACCACATTATTAAGCCACATTGGTTTCGCTTTACTCCTCTTGTGCTTATTCCCCAATGGCATTTTAGATACATTCCATGATTCTTTTGCATTTTTATTTTTGAAAATTACATACCACTGGATACCCTTTAATACTTCTTTTAACTTTGTAAAATTAGCCTTTTTAAAATTGAATGTTTTGGTTAAACCCTTGCTATTGGGTTTCTCATAACAAACTTCAAAGGATACAATATTATGGTCACTTCTGCCTAAAAGTTCCCTTACTTGTACATTGTTTATGATATTAGAATTGGTTGAGAGCACTAGGTCAAGCAAGGCCTCTTTTCTAGTTGGATCCTCTACTAGTTGGGACATAAAATTATAATTTATCATACTTAGAAAAATATTTCCCTTTGTTGTGCCGGAAGTCATATTTCTCCAGTGAATTTCAGGATAGTTGAAATCTCCCATTATAATTACCTTTGCTGACCTAGAAGCCTTTTCCATTTGCAGTAGAAACTGGGCTTCCTCCAACTCCACAATATTAGGTGGCTTGTAGCAAATCCCCACTAATATCTTTTTATTATGTGTGCCCCAGTGTGTATTTCAACCCACAAGGTCTCTACCTTTTCATTGGACCCTTCATTTATATCTTCCCTTAAACTAGGTTTTAAGGCCCGCTCGACATATAGGCATACCCCTCCTCCCCTTTTATTAACCCTGTCCCTCCTAAAAAGTGAATAACCCTCTAGATTGACTGCTAAATCATATGCATCATCTAACCAGGTTTCAGACACTCCAATCAGATCATAGTGCTCATGTGTTGCAATCATTTCTAATTCCCCCATTTTACCAGCCAGACTGCGAGCACGTGCATGCATATATTTTATCATTTTGCCATTCCTACAGATTTCATTATACACTCTACATATTTAGTCATTGAGTTAAATCATTGTTGTGGCTAGCAGGTTCAGTGATATAGTTTAAACACCCCTCTCTTTGCCATCTAGAACATTGGTTCATTTGTTTTGAAAGGCAGCCAGACTTTGCTGGCCTTACTAACTTGTTTTTTGGGAAACATGTTCCCTGTGTCAATAATTGGCATGGTTACTCTCCTCAACATGCTCTACCCTAGGGGGTGGCGTTCATTGGGGTCAGTGTATTATTTTTTGTTAAGATGTTAGGTATGCTGGCAACGGAAGAAATGTAATAAAGTCACAGCCAATTTTCTTTCATCCTCTGTTTTGTGCTTATATTAAGAGAGAGTGGGTTGATGTGGTGGAAGTGGAAGAAATATCTAATTCTCTGACAGTCCATTAAAACACTTGGATAAAGTTGACTTATTCATTAACCTAATAATTGTGGAGCTTTCCCTCCCTGGATAGTTTCATCAGTGGTTACATGTCTGAAGTTTTGCTCATGAAAAGGTAGAGGGGATTCTGGGAAAAGTTACAAACCTGTCTTTGTAGTTGTATTAACCCTAGCTCTCTTGTTCTGATAGCTATCAAATAAGGCACCCTTGAGTTCTGCAGTGCAGCCCCTGCCATACCAGACAAAGGACATTGATGTTCCTGAAGGCACCCGCTGTTTGGTGGCTGGTTGGGGACAGATGAAGTTGACCGGCAAGAAGCCAGACACTCTGCAAGAGGTTCCAGTACCAGTTATCAGCAGAGAGTTGTGTAACCGTCGGGACTATTATGATAATGAGATCACTGAGAACATGATGTGCGCAGGTGAAAGGAACAAGGACTCATGTGAGGTGAGAAGAGGTGGCTGTGAATGAGACGATGTGAAAAGGAATTAGAGGCGATGGGTATAGGGTTACTACATCTCCCCTATAAGTGGTGATCCTTATGAATGTCAACTTGTTTCATGTTAACCAAATGTCCAACAGATTAACAGTATAGGAAATATTCACACTTTTATTTGTGGGGGGAAGTGAAAGTGAAAGTATCCTGGTGCCATACAACACTTAATTAGCATATGAAATGTCACTAAAAACCTTATTTAGCATAAAAACACCATTGAAATGCTTCATTAACATACTGAATGTCCCTGAAAAGCTTAATTAGCAAATCAAACATCACTGGTACCGCATGGGTATGGCAGTTAGCAAACTTTAGCATATAGAACCAAGTATGAATATCCCCTTAACTGTACATTTGCTGGTGTTTTGACCAACATGATACATAGGGAGTTTTTAAAGAAGTTTTCAAATATGAAAACTTGAATCAAGGGGACAGGTCCACTTAAAATGGATTACGATAATTTGTTTAAATTATACGTTTTATAAAAAAACAAAACAAAAAAAAAAACACGCAAATATATGTAGAAGGGCTTTTCTTGAAATGTGTTGTTTCTACTGCTGTGTAATGCATTGTTCCTAACGTATTAAAGTCAAACTGTTTTTTTTAACATTAATAGAGCCCTCTGACCATAAAGTTCCCGCACAGTTCACACAGTCTAGACAGTTATTCTATTGCAATCCATGTGAGGAAAAACCTTCCAGTTGTGGGGCCATCATTGTTTTGCTTTTAGGGAAACCGTAATGTATGTGTTCTCATAAAAAGTTTACTGGTTCTTTAAAGCGGAACTTTCATCCGCTATAAAGTCTCCCTGCTATAATTAAAGGGATAGTAATGTTTCATAATAAAAGCAACTCTGATTAATCATCATAGTATTTGGAATTCGGAGAGTGTTATTTCAGTTCTGTCAGAGTTGTAGTACAAGAGTAGTTAAATGACAAAGTATCCCCCTCCCGCCCCTTTTACTGATGTAACACTGTTCAGCCAGAGCAGAAGGGAGGTGCCCAGGTAGACTGCAGAGAGGGACAATCTTCAATTAAGATAAGGAAAAAACCTGAAAAACTTGTCTAGGGGGCAGGGCTTTCATTGTTCTCACTGTAAGAAGATTGTACCCTTCTGTTATCTGTCGGTCTTACAACCAGATTCCACATCTGAGAAGAGATGGCTTACACTAGGTAAAAGGGGTGGGAGGGGAAACTTTGCTTTTGAATAAGACTTATATCTTTCTTCATGTTTTTTTAATGCCTACAAAATAAAATATAAAATGAAGTGTTACTATCCCTTTAAGCAGGTAGCGACTAACTTTAGAATATATCTATTACCTCTGAAATGTTGGCCATTATAAAGAAATCCATCATTGTAGGAGACTGACAGCCGGGTTAGCGCAGTCTACGCACCTGTGTCGTCAGTCCTTCTGGTTACCATGTGGTACGCTGAAATGCTTCTTACAGGAGACCGGGACTGACAGCGCAGGCGAGCAGACAAGATGTAGCCTGGGTTCCGGTCTCCTACAATCATGAATTTCTTTGGAATTACCTACATTTCAGAGGTAATAGATGTATTCTAAAGCTAGTCGCTACCTGCTTAATTATATCAGGGTGACTATATAGAGGATGAAAGTTCCTCTTTAGCAAAGGTAGATAATAAAATGCAAAAGAGAGTCTATAATACTCAAGGGCAGAGGTGGGCAATATGAAACCTCCAGCTGCTACTGGACTACAAATCCCAACAACCTCAGGTAACCATTTGGCTGGCTGAGAATGATGGGAATTGTAGTCCAACAAGAGCTGGATTTTGGCTGCGGACAGCTGGAGAACTGCATAATGCACTCACCGGCTATAGGGTATCAAGAGTAAGGGAAATGGGCAGTTGATAATTAAAGGGAGGGGCTAGTTATTAATGGTGCAATACATTTTTGTAAATCTCTCTTGCTCCTCCAGGGAGACTCCGGTGGACCACTGGTATGTAATGGAGTGGCAGAGGGTATTGTATCTGGGGGATATCGGAAGTGCGGAAATGTCAAGAGGCCAGGAATCTACACTCGAGTTGCTCCCTACGTAACCTGGATACAGGAAACCATGCATAATGCCACACTGTCCAGTACTCCCACTCCCATTGTGCCACTAAAGGCAGAATGAGTTTGCAGTAGGAAAAAATGCCATGATACACCAGATAGAATCCTCCATTAGCGAGTGGTAAAGAGTCAAAAGTAGAGTAATTCTGGGGCAAACCAATTGCACTGTAGGGAACAAATCAATATTCCCACAATTCCAATTCATTTAAATGAGACATGTAAGCCATTGAATGCTAGAGAGGTCTCCAACACATTGCACCACTCTAACATTTAAGGTTTTAAAGAGGAACTACCACCAGAAGTAAAGTCGCCCTGCAAGAATTAGGTGGGGGTGTGGTTGGTGGGTGGGGTATTACCAATAATTTTTTGGTTATTTAATGACCTCTTCACATCTCCTTGTATAACTGGGTAAATAATTTACATCAAGATCAAAGTATTTTATTTACACAGACTCATTTATAACGACATGATGCTAGAGAAATCCTTATTTTTCCATGACCGACGGCCAGGTTAGCGCAGTTTGCTCTCCTGCTCCGTCAGTCCCTTCCGGTGCCTTTCGGGACAGTGCAATGCTTCTGAAGGGACCAGGACTGACAGCGCAGGTGTGCAGACAAGATGTCTGCGCTGATACCTGGCTTCCGGTCTTGGAAGATTAAGGACCTCTCTAGCATCATGTCATTGTGAGAGGTAAGAGAACTCTCATGAAGACAGTCGCCACCTGCCTAATTATTGAAGGGCGACTTTACTTCTGATGGTAGTTCCGCTTTAAAAACTCCAATGTATATTGGGAATTTTTAGTTGTTCTCTGTGGTTCCATTGCCCAGAATTGCTGTACTTTCTTTTTGCATATGGCTCTAAGTATTATGAGGACATTTGAGCCCTTTGAGTGCCAGAGAGGTACGCAACACTCCACATTGCATATGCAAAGCAATGCATTGCTTACCTCTCTGGCACTCAAAGGGTTAAAGGAAAACAATCCTGAAAAACATTTTCTTATACAAAGCACCATGTTGCAACTAGGGTTGCCACCTTTTCTTAAAAAAATACCGGTCATGGCATTCTCTCCATAGACTTAACATTGGACAGAAGCCAATTTTTTACCGGTCTGCCTGTAAAATACCGGCTGGGTGGCAACCCTAGTTGTAACATGGAAAAAGAAAAACTACTTCTGCCAGTTGCTGAAAAACAGCACATGTCATTTCATATATTTTAATAGTTTCAAGATATGGAAACTTCAAAAGTCATCTTTCAATTACAAATAGAACTGTCTTCAGGGACAGTCTATGATGAGGTTTGTTACCTAATGAAAGTTAATACTTAAAATGTGAAAAATATATATTGTAGTGTTTATCTCCCTTAGTAAAACAAGGATAGTCCCACTACTTAAAGGTGTTATATTCAAAAGTTATTACAGCCCAAACTTGAATTCTTTTAGGTGTAGTATTACAGTGGCCTGAAATTGTACAGTGGCAGGGTTGCTACACCAGAGAGTTATGGTCAACTGACCAGAGCTGTCCATAGGATGGTGTAACAACAGCACCATTGTATAATTTCAGGCCACCTACAAAATTCAAATTTCAGCTGTAATAACTTTTAAAAAAACCATCTTTCAGCCGTGGGATAACCCCTACAAAATATTTTTTTTTTACATTTTAAGTACCGTATTACTAACCGATTTAAACTTGTAATTTAAACAAATTTTGGCTTTTAACATTACTAAATAGATATTTTTAAATCTTATTTTACATTTTTCCTATGATGGAGGATTTAATCTGGCTTTACATGCATATGTAGGTAACTTTGTAGAAGAACCCAAACTTACTAAAGTGTTTAAACCTGATATTTTGAAATACCTTCACTGGTATTATTCCTTGTGTCAGTAAGAAATAAAAGCATTAAACCATCTAATATTTTCACTGTTATTAAAAATCTACTTAAAAAGTTAAAATTTATTGCTTTTGCTTTTGGGCTGTTAACAGTCCAGGATAGCCAACTGTGTAACTTATTTTCATACATCATAACCTCTTAGTTGACAGAGAGTTTATTAATGTACTATTAAGGAGTAATAGGGGTGATGTATAAAAAGCCTTCATAATGTGTACTTAAAGGGATAGTAATGTTTCATATTAAAAGCAGCTCCAATTAATCATCATAGTATTTGGACTTTGGAGAGTGTTATTTCAATTCTGTCAGAATTGTAGTTCAAGAGTAATTCAATTACAAAGTATCCCCCTCCCACCCCTTTTACTGATGTAACACTGCTCAGCCAGAGCAGATAGGAGGTGCCCAGATAGATTGAAGGGAGGGACAATATTCAGTTAAGATAAGGGAAAAACCTGAAAAACTTGTCAAGGGGGCCAGGGCTTTCATTGTTCTTATAGAAAGAACATTGTCCCCTGCTGTTATCTGTCTGGTCTATGGACTGCATTCCACATCTGAGAAGAGATGGCTTACACTAGGTAATAGAGGTGGGAGGGGAAACTTTATCCTTCAATTACTCTTGAACCGCAACTCTGACAGTATTGAAATAACCCTCTCCATGGCTCAAATACTATGAAGATTAATTGGAGCTGCTGTTTTTGTGAAACATTACTATCCTTTTAAGAAATGTAGCTAGAATTCACAATGCCTGGTCATATTTATAAAGTAGTAAAGTCACGTTTATAAATATGTCTATCTGAGAATATTTGCACCTGCGAATATATTTTCGCACACATAGCGGTATTATATACTTCCAAGAAGAACAGGTTTTACCTGGCAAATGATTTAATCCATCAAACTGGCTTTATTTTTGGAGCAATTAGCGAATTTCTTTATAAATACACTGGGACACAATTTTTATTTGGCCAAGACCATTTCTACTTCACTTTTCAAAAAAGTCAACTGGAGTTAGCACTTAGCAAAATGTCATTAGATGTTTATATATATACTTGTGTCGCTTTGAGACAATTTTACAGACACTTTCTTTATATCTCCAGTTTTATACATCTCCCCCAATGTGTTAGAAATATCACTAGCATGTACAAGGTTAAAGGAACACATTGTAAAGTACAAGTTACTCACATGAAAGTGTATGTTATTGCAGTCACAGTAGAGTTGCCACCTTTCAGTAACATGAAAACTGAACACCCTTGCCATGCTCCATTTATGCATATATGTATGTCGTTATGGGGTATTACTTAACCCCTTAACGTCTGGCGAAATGCCAGGACCGTCACACTGGTCTGGATGTTAAGATCCGGTGATGGTCCTGGCACATCATGGAATTCTCGGATGGCACTGAGGATGCACGCTGTTCTGCCATCCCAGAGTTCATTGCGCAAGGCCGTGGTCCTTAAAGGGATAGTAATACTTAAAATGTAAAAAAAAATATGTTGTAGGGTTCACCCCCCTGAGTAAAACAAGAGTACTCCCACTGCTGAAAGGTGTTTCATTCAAAACGTATTCATTTTCAAAGTTGAATTTTTTAGGTGCAATATCACAGTGGCCTGAAATTGTACAGTGGCGCTGTTGCTACACCATCCTATGGAGATTTATAATCCCGGGACCAGAGCTGTCCATAGGATCGTGTAGCAACAGCGCCACTGTACAATTTCAGGCCACTGTATTATTATCCCTTTAACAGGTGACCACTAGTGTTGAGCGAGCATGCTCGGCCGATGCTCGGATCGGCTCGAGCATCGCTCTGCTCGGCACATGGCGGTACTCGTCGAGTACCGCCATGTGCTCGCCCGCCATGTTCGGGTGGCGGGGATCTGTGCCGAAGGAGGCACAGATCTGAAGACGCTCCGCTGGACCACCAGGGACTGGAGGTACGGGGGCATTGCGGAGATGAAGGGGGCATTGCGGAGATGAAGGGGGACAGTGTGGAGATGAAGGGGGACATTGTGGAAGGGGGACATTGCGGAGATGAAGGGGGCATTGCGGAGATGAAGGGGGACAGTGTGGAGATGAAGGGGGACATTGTGGAAGGGGGACATTGCGGAGATGAAGGGGGCATTGCGGAGATGAAGGGGGCATTGCGGAGATGAAGGGGGACAGTGTGGAGATGAAGGGGGACATTGTGGAAGGGGGACATTGCGGAGATGAAGGGGGCATTGCGGAGATGAAGGGGGACAGTGTGGAGATGAAGGGGGACATTGTGGAAGGGGGACATTGCGGAGATGAAGGGGGCATTGCGGAGATGAAGGGGGCATTGCGGAGATGAAGGGGGACAGTGTGGAGATGAAGGGGGACATTGTGGAAGGGGGACATTGCGGAGATGAAGGGGGCATTGCGGAGATGAAGGGGGACAGTGTGGAGATGAAGGGGGACATTGTGGAAGGGGGACATTGCGGAGATGAAGGGGGCATTGCGGAGATGAAGGGGGCATTGCGGAGATGAAGGGGGACAGTGTGGAGATGAAGGGGGACATTGCGGAGATGAAGGGGGCATTGCGGAGATGAAGGGGGACAGTGTGGAGATGAAGGGGGACATTGTGGAAGGGGGACATTGCGGAGATGAAGGGGGACATTGCGGAGATGAAGGGGGACATTGTGGAGATGAAGGGGGCATTGACCAGGCACCCTCCCCTCATCAGAGCAGGGGGTGCCTGGTGTAATGCTCGTGTCGCCCCATTGAAGTCAATGGGGCTCGGGTGCTCGGCCGAGCACTCGAGCCTCCGGCGGTGCTCGGTCAGAGCACCCGAGCACCCGAGCATCGGGGTGCTCGCTCAACACTAGTGACCACCTCTGAACCAGGCAGTCGTTAAGGGGTTAATTTGTATTAAACCCAACTGTTTTTAATTATTCTAAACAGAGAAGAATTTAAACCATGCTCTGGAAAATGGATATAATGATGAAAGAAATTAGAATATAAAAAAGTAAAGTCAAGAAGTAGATGTACATGAGTGCAGGCAAATGGCACAGTGCAAGGGGAAATTATGTAATGGGATGTGTACACTTTTGGGATGTGTACACTACTGGGATGTGTACTCTGTTGATAAGTTTACAGTCTAAATGGTACTATACTAGTGATACTACTGAATTTAAAATTGAAATAGAACTACATACGTGGTATAACTGAGTTTACCATTATAATGGAGCTATACAATTGATACTTCAGAACCTACAAATGAAATTGAGCTACACTAGTAATCCAGAGAGATTATAATTGAAATAAAGCTATACTAGTGATACTACAGAGATTACAAATTATATGGGCATACACTAATGATACCACAGAGTTTACAGCTGATATGGAGCTATACTAGTGATACCACAGAGTTTTCAATTGAAATGGAGCTACACAAGTGATGCCACTGAGTTTACAATTGAAAATGAGCCATATTAGTGATACTTCAGAGCCTATGATTAAAATTGAGCTACATTAGTAATCCACAGAGATTACAATTGAAATTAAGCTACACTAGTGATACTACAGAGATTACAAATGTAAGGCTATTGGTTAGCCTGGAGTTGTGGGAGGGCCGGTTGGAGACATTTATACCAACCTCAATCCTTTCCTCGGGACTGCGCAGAGCTCCGACTGAGCTCTGTGTTAATCGTCAATTCTCTTAGACTAAGTCACTTTCACGTCATCACTACGCGACCACGTGTACAGCCACGCACAGTCAAGCACGCGATCTCCCCAAGTGCTCCTCTTGCAGGCTCATTTTCCTTCCACAAGCATTGAACTTTACTGCAGTCAAGACCGGGTTTGATTTCATATATGTCTACTTACTCCTCTGGTTTATACTACTATGTAATCTTGCTCGTACAGCTGCTCAGGCATCCGCTACGACAGCCATTCACTTGTCTTACTGTAATGTATATATTTTGTATTAGGGATGCACCGAAATTTCGGCGGCCGAAATGTTTCGGACGAAAATGGCATTTTCTGCAAAAAGCCGAAATAAAAAAAAAGGCCGAAACGGAGAGCAGAAACAAGTTAAGTAAAATCTTCAGCACAGCACACAGACGCGCTTCAGATTCACGGAGGCTCTAAACAAGAACAGCAGTGATGTGATGTCCCCGTGTGCTGCAGCTGAAGCGCCTCCGTGTGCTGTGCTGCAGATTTTACTTCACTCGTTTTGGACTCCCCCGCCCGGCACCACAGTACATACAGGTCTGTGCGGTCTTCAGCACAGACCTGTAGCTTCTGAGCTCCCTCATCGCCTTTGCCTCTTTAGTAATGCAGAGCGCGTTGGGAGATGACATAATCTCCCAGCGCTCTGCATTACTAAAGAGAACAAATGGGAGCTACAGGTATGTGATGCGGGGGCAAGTTGGAGCTGATGGGGACAAAGTGGAGCTGATGGGGGGGGCAAGTTGGAGCTGATGGGAGGGCAACTTGGAGCTGATGGGCAAAGTAGAGCTGGAAGGGGCAAGTTGGAGCTGACGGGGGTAAGTTGAAGCTGATGGGGGCAAGTTGAAGCTGATGGGGGGCAAGTTGGAACTTGGAGCTGATGGGCAAAGTAGAGCTGGTGGGGGCAAATTTGAGCTGATGGGGGGCAAGTTGAAGCTGGTGGGGGGGCAAAGTGGAGCTGATGGGGGGCAAGTTGGAGCTGATGGGGGCAAAGTGGAGCTGATGGGGGCAGGTTGGAGCTGATGGGCAAAGTAGAGCTGATGGGGGCAAGTTGAAGCTGGTGGGGGCAAAGTGGAGCTGGTGGGGGCAGGTTGGAGCTGATGGGCAAAGTAGAACTGATGGGGGCAAGTTGGAGCTGATGGGGGGAAGTTGGAACTTGGAGCTGATGGGCAAAATAGAGCTGGTGGGGGCAAATTGGAGCTGATGGGCAAGTTGAAGCTGGTGGGGGGGCAAAGTGGAGCTGATGGGGGGCAAGTTGGAGCTGATGGGGGCAAAGTGGAGCTGATGGGGGACAAGTTGGAACCTGGAGCTGATGGGCAAAGTAGTGCTGGTAGGGGGTAAGTTAAATCTGGTGGGGACACTTGCTCTACTATATTTTTTATTTCTTTTGTTAGGCATCGCCCTATAAATTAAAAAGTCATTTTTCGGTTTCGGTTTTCGGCCAAGAGCATCCTGAAGTTTTGGTTTCTGTTTCAGTTCAGAATTTTCATTTCGGTGCACCCCTATTTTGTATTTAGTTTCTGACGTTCGATTAATCGCAAGCGAGATAGGTTGTCTAGGCCAGCATATTACTTACCAGTTAAATCGGTCCGGTCTTCGGGGAAGGTTGTATGGTTCAGCAACTGTTTATCAGTACTTTGTTATAATCACTAGTCCTAGGTACAGGTTGACCGTGTAGGTACTGATGTTTTTCAGGTTTAGCATATGGGGCAATCTGTTAATCTTGCATTCTTAGGTTTGTCTAAGACACACGAAGGCGGTCTCAAGCATCAAAGGTAAGGTATTTTAATTTGAAGCTTTCATGTTGCCGTTTAGTGTGTATGAGTACGTTTACTAACTTATGTTGTCATCCAGTATGTATCTGGATATAGCATGTATTTAGGACAGATCTGGTGTCCCAATCTCAGAGGTGTTAAGATATCAGAAGTTGGGGCGTTAGCTACTTCTGGGATAAGGGCAGGTATGGAGCTCCGTCATTTAGGGAGCTCCTACGTACAGGTCACTCTCAGGGATCTATGTAGTCATTTTGCTATGATACTTCCAGATTAGGTTTATAGGGTATTTTTGGTTATGTTCTTGTACGTTCTGAATTAGGTATTCTACTAAGGAATTACATAGGGGTATTTCCCATAGAGATACTGTTTATCATTCAACTTAGTATCTCGTGTATCATTTCAGTCTCCTTATTTCAGAGACAGGCATACAGCTTTGAGCATGATCTTTATCCTGTTCTATAGGTCCCTATTGTTATAGCGAAATTCTATATCTTGACTTTTGGGGCTAGGGCATCTAGACCAAGCATTACGGGTCTCAAATCTCAGAGTTATCTAGTTAATCTGATGTTGGAGAAATAGCTACTTCGGTTACAGGGGCAGGAAGGGAGCTCTGGCATTTATGAGGCTGACTCTACTAAGATTAGGTAGGGCAGGTTTTTTTTATTTTTCTAAAGTCTGTCGGTCCCTGTCTTTTAGGGTAGGAATGGAGGAGTAGTCCAGTCCCCCGGGAAATCTCGTGTATTTCCCCTCAGCCCAACGCATAGTTAGCGTACCTCCTCCTGGTCTCTTTTAGGTAGGGCGTCACGGACAGCCAGGTTTTTATTTTGAGATAGATAACACCGCCAGTCACGTTCCCGCCTACCGCTTAGGCAATCGCCCCTCGGTCCAAATCATAGGTAGTTCTGGTTGGTGTTTATTTTAGGGCCTCACCTTCCCCACATATATAGCTCAGTTAGGTGCTTTTGATCTATCCTTTTCTCCAGTCAGTTAGGCTTTCAGGTGACCGACAGCAAATAAGTAATGTTGGCGGAACTTTTCATTTATTCCTATGTTGATAGTCGCACACGGAGATCTCTTCATGTTTTTTCATCATTATTTTTTACGGATAGGTTTCTAGGGTTTATTGGTACATTCTCGTATGTTCTTAAACTAGGTAGTCCACAATTAAATCTAATAGGTTTTATCTCACACAGAGATACTGTTTGTCATTAAACTCGGTATCTTGTATATCTTATTCAGTCTCCTCATTTCAGAGACGCATACAGGCTTGAGCAAGTTACTTTCAGAGGCAGAGTTAGGTTTAGGATATGTAAAGACTGCTGGTTCGTCTTTTAGGATAGTTAGGGGAAGGCTACAGCTTAGTCCCGTCCCACGTTTCTCTCGGCCCAACTCATAGACAGAGCCTTCTTCCTAGTTTTCTTGATAGACAGGGCTTCACCTGTCACACCCACTCTATAGACATAGGGTCTTATACTGCTTAAGATTATTTGTCACCGCGAGACCAACACCCCTCAGCCTAGGCATAGGCCTCACGCCCATCGGTCCAAACCATAGGTATCGTCTCGCATCAGCCTCTTGGCACTAGAGAGGGACTCACCAGTCACCATATGCAAGTTAATTCTTTTCTCTCTCTTTCAGTAGGCAGGGGGTTACGAACCAGCAGCATTATAGGAATACATTATGTATCATGAATCAGTTTTGTTTACAGGATCATCATATGTAAGGAAGATCCCTCACAATGGAACCAGTGGCGTTACCAGAAGAATTTACATAATCAAATCCGGTAGCGGAACATGCGGGTAAGATACTGCCATGACACCGCTCTATGGCTTTACAGGGTGTCTGGGGAAGAAGGATTTTATTTGCCTTATGTTCGGGGCTAAGGCAGTCAAATTGTGAGTTAATTTGGCAGAGACGTTGCATTGGTGTCATGGCAAGACAGACTACCTCCTTCAGACGTACATGTGTTACATACCTGGCCCTGATGTTATGACGTGTGCCATGTTTATGAAGCTACATATGGGAGGTAGTATTTCAAGGTTCTCACCGTTTCCACCATACACGTCAACTATTGACGGGGCTAGCTGTTCTGTGGTAGGGTGCCACATGTGTTCTGCCTTTACATCTTTTTGGCCATTTATATACTAGTTATGCATATTTGATCTTATTTTGTTAATCCGTCTTGGCAGGTATCAAACATCTTTATCAACACAACTACTACAGTAAGTTACACTGTCGCACACTCCTACGATTGATCATGTGAGGTATTGTAAGTAATCTTTCACTTGACACCTTAGATTGTATATGTTTGGAGCAGTTGGGTAGACGGCTCACTACCCTTCGGTTATCAGCCCTCCTTTTTAGTTACATTTGCTCCACCTTTCTTATGGCTTCTGTTAGATTTCAGGGGTCACCAGTCGGGGGGTTATCCAGTATCAGGTTATTTCAGTACCCATTCTTTATTCACGTTGGATATAGATCTACGGTCATGATCCCTGTGGATTCATGGTCCTTTTTTGCCCACTCTTAGGCCTACCTTACAGGTCGGAATGGGCAATAGGCATCCGACATACACCTTATCATCATAGTCTCTCCTAGGCCCGACCACAAATGTAAGGCTATTGGTTAGCCTGGAGTTGTGGGAGGGCCGGTTGGAGACATTTATACCAACCTCAATCCTTTCCTCGGGACTGCGCAGAGCTCCGACTGAGCTCTGTGTTACCCACCCAACCCATACCCCTTTCTCAGCTCTATCAATTTCATTCTTTTTCTTATACACGTGGGCCCACTCTTAGGCCTACCTTACAGGTCGGAATGGGCAATAGGCATCCGACATACACCTTATCATCATAGTCTCTCCTAGGCCCGACCACAATTGATATGGAGCTACAATAGTGATACCACAGAGTTTACAATTTATATGGAGCTATACTAGTGATACCACAGAGTTTACAGTTAAAATGGAGATACACAAGTGATACCTCAGAGCTTACAATTTATATGGAGCTATACTAGTGATACCTCAGAGTTTACAATTTATATGGAGCTATACTAGTGATACCACAGAGTTTACAGTTAAAATGGAGATACACAAGTGATGCCACTGAGCTTGCAATTGAAAATGAGCCATATTAGTGATACTTCAGAGCCTGCAATTGAAATGGAGCTACATTAGTAATCCACAGAGATTACAATTGAAATTAAACTACACTAGTGATACTACAGAGATTACAATTGAAATTAAACTACACTAGTGATACTACAGAGATTACAATTGATATGGAACTACACTAGTGATACCACAGAGTTGACAATTGATATGGCGCTACACTAGTGATACCAGAGAGCTTCCAGTTGAAAATGAGCCATATTAGTGATACCACAGAGCTTACAATTAAAATTGAGCTACACTAGTAATACCTCAGAGTTTACAACTGAAATGGCACTACACTGGTGATGTAACGAGTTTACAATGGTAATTGAGCTCTACTAGTAATAGCACAGAGTTTACAGCTGATATGGATCTACACTAGTGATACCACAAAGCTTACAATTAAAATATAGTTACACTAGCAATAACACAGAGCTTACAATACTATGACTACAAATCTATAGTCATAGAACTATAGGCTCTGTGATGTCACTAGTGTAGTTATATTTCATCTAGAGGAAGAGTGAAGGCAAAAGGGAGAAGAGAAAGGTGAAAGGGTAAAGGGGTGAAGAAAGGAAAGGGGATGGGCAAAATGGGGCAAAGAAAGGCAAGGTAATGAATAAAAGTAAGGGGGAGAAGTGGGATATACAGTGGTGACGGGGACAGAGAAAATGAAAAGTGATAGCAATAGGGTAGAAACACATAACAGAGTAATAATATGGTGTGTGAGGGTGCAGTGGGGGGAGAGTGTACAAAAGGGGGGTGAGAAAGAATGAGAAGGAGAGAAAAGTGGTAAAGAGAGATTGGACAGGGGGAGAGAGTTTAACCTATGATTTAGAAATGTTATGACCCTGATGGTCCTTCTGACCTGTGTCAGCCACCCCATTCAACCCCAGGATGAGCAGCACATATATAAATATACACATACCCGAGTGCTGTTCTCCATCTCATGGCAGATGCCTTCCAAAGCAATGCACCCCTAGGGTAGATTGGAGCAGTGGCTGCGTGTGGTGTTAGGAAGGGCTTCATGACAGTTTACCTCCTCTATGTGAAGCCAGTAGGGGTAATCTATAGGTAGCAGCAAGATTATAGTGGGCTAAATGACCTTTTATTTTACCCCACTCAAATATAAGCCTATTTATATGCAATTAAGATTATATACTCTAGAAAGACTAGGTCCTATGACTCACTAGAAGTGGGTTAGTTAATAGACCTAATTTATAAAATTATATTTTTATTGGCTACCCAGTAATCTGTATTTATATTTTATTTAATTAATGAAATATAATCTATATACTTATATCTTATATATATACTAGTATTGAAGGCCCGTGTACACAGGCCAAAGTGCCACCCAGCGTCCCCGAAGCCAGGAGCGGAGACAGGCGCTGGGCCATTCGGATCACCCCGCACCGGATCAGCTGTGTCTCAGATTGGAGGCCGGCACGTTCATCTCTACTGTGCATGACTGCGACAGTCTCTACGCATACAGGAAGCGATGTTCCCTTTACGATAGCTCATATTGCATGTGCTGTTTAACCATTTGAGTGCCAGAGTGGTACATAGAGCATTGCTTTACAATGTGTTGCACACCACTCTGGCACTCAAAGGGTCAATATCTGCTTGGTGGAAGTGCTTTTCCTTTACAAATCTCACTTCCTGCAGTGTTCTGGACAATAGAGCACAGCTTCCTGACCAGGAAGTGGGGATAACAAGGCAAATTCTGCTCCCTCCACCATGTAGAGAACCAGTGCAGACTAGGGTCACCCCATTTACATTCTGTGATTCAGGGAACCTACAGAGACAAGAGCAGCAGAGTACTTATCCCCAGCTCTAGGGGAGCTATGTGGGAGTGGTCACTGGACATCACTGGACATCATTGAGCAACCTGCTCTTTCTGTGGCGCACTACAGAGTTCTAACCACTAGAGGGAGAACTGACAGCTGTGACAGTAAGTGATACATGTGGTGGGCTATAAGATAAGGTACATCACTCCTAAAGTTTTAGACTAGCAGTACACCACAACAAAAATGCACTGTAGTTCCTGTACAATGTCAAAATCAAGGCTCAGTTCTCTCTCTATTATCTGGAGCTCTAGCTGGAAGCCATTTTCTTGTAGCCTAGCAGAGGCATTACTTTCTTTCACAGCAGGCAATGGGCAGTTATCTTTCTAGTGGTTAGAACTCTGTGCTCTGGATTCTTCATTCTGGGACTTTGTATTGTCCCAGAAAGGGCTGCCTGGCACATGGTGCACACATTTAGAATAAGGGGCTGTCTTTGGCAATCAGGGACATGTGGTCACCCTAGTGCAGACAAAGTTATTTATCTTAATGGGGAACTATAATCTAGGAATAATTAAAGTGACTACATTTAACTTTAAATGCAAGACACAATAAAAATCACAAAATGGGGGGCGTGTCCTGGACTCTCAGAGCGTCGGACATGTAGTGGCTTAGCTCCGCGCATTTGAGGCAATTATAGCTGCTGAGCAGGGAGTGATCTACATTTTTTTGACATCCACATTGCATATATAACCCGTGGATGAAAGGGAGGAAGAAAAAATTGGCTCAAACCGATACTCATAACATCCACTCCTACCTCATCGATATCTCTAGTGGGCAATCTCCCGCCGTTTCGTTGTCTTGTTCTAACGCACTTACCATTGGGATACGTGAATCCGCAGAGAATTCACTTGGTGGAAAACAGACTGACACTGCATCTCCCACTGAATCTCAGCCAGAGATGTCTGCTACTCCGCAGTCTCCACAAGACATAGCGGTGATCCTAGCTGCCTTAACCAACAAAGAGGACCTTCACAAATAAATGGCAGACATGAAAGCCATGATGCAAGCAGATCTAGCTAAAGTTACCACAGATGTTTCTAACCTTACTCAAAGAGTTGCACTGCTTGAAGAGAACTTTGGTATCACTCCAGATCACACCAGCTCAGCTGAACGTCTAGTCCTGGAACAAAGAGACAAAATACATCACCTAACCCTGAAAATAGATGATCTTGAAAATATGGGACGCAGGTGCAATATTAAGGTGAAAAGTCTCTTTGAGTCGATTCCTCCACAGGACCTGGCTAAAGTACTCTCCTCCTTTTTCTCCAACCTGCTGGGAGACACAGCTCCAGAAGAAATCCATATAGAGCGCATACACCGTACCTTTAAGCCTAAATATCCAGAATCTCCATGAGATGTTTTACTATTCTTACACAAATTTGCTCTGAAAGAGAGGATCATGAGAAAGGGAAAGGAATCTCCTCAACTGATTTGCTCAGGAGCACATATTCAACTATTCATCGACATCTCTCCCTACACTCTCGGCCTGAGACGGTCTGTTAAGCCATTGACAGACCAAAGCCGCAACCTGAACATAAAATACAAAAAACACAAAATGTCAGGCTGCACTTTTAAAGTGACAGTAATGGTTCCCCATTAGTGATGAGCGAGCACCGTGATGCTCGGGTGCTCGGGTGCTCTGACCGAGCACCCCCTGCTGCTCGAGTGCTCGGCCGAGCACCCGAGCCCCATTGAATACAATGGGAGCACTCGAGCATCAAACCAGGCACCCCCTGCTCTGATGAGCGGAGGGTGCCTGGTCAATGTCCCCCTTCATGTCCGCTATGCCCCTCTTCCACAATGTCCCCCTTCATCTCCTCTATGCCATAGAGGAGATGAAGGGGGACATTGTGGAAGAGGGGCATAGCGGAGATGAAGGGGGACATTGTGGAAGACGGGCATAGACTCTATGCCCCTCTTCCACAATGTCCCCCTTCATCTCCGCTATGCCCCTCTTCCACAATGTCCCCCTTCATCTCCTCTATGGCATAGAGGAGATGAAGGGGGACATTGTGGAAGAGGGGCATAGCGGACATGAAGGGGGACATTGTGTAAGACGGGCATAGCGGAGATGAAGGGGGACATTGTGGAAGAGGGGCATAGAGTCTATGCCCCTCTTCCACAATGTCCCCCTTCATGTCCGCAATGCCCCCTTCATCTCCGCAATGCCCCCGTACCTCCATTCCCTGGTGGTCCAGCGGAGCTTCTTCGGATCTGTGCCTCTTCCGGCACAGATCCTCTTCACCCGAGCTTGTCGGGCGAGCACATGGCGGTACTCGTACGAGTACCGCCATGTGCCGAGCAGAGCGATGCTCGAGCCGATCCGAGCATCGGCCGAGCACGCTCGCTCAACACTATTCCCCATAAATAAATGCTATTTGTTCGTTTCCCAATAATAAAAGCTGTTAGCACTACAGTAGCTGTGCACTTATGCACAAACATTTTTTTAGGTTATCACAATTCTTCAACACTTCCGCATTACAGGCATCATGGGCTGAATGCAAGAAACGTGTGCAATCGCTATTTACAGTGTACATTTGATGGCGAAATGATTAGCACCAAAATAATTTTTTCCTCAGTCAGAGAACGTTTGCTAATTTTTACCGAATGCATTACAAAAAGTGGGCATGGCTAAAATGTTCTCTGTTTTGTGAGAGGATTAGCAATTGCACCTAATTCGGCAAAGCAATTAGCACACATTTTCATATGTCTGGCTAACTTTGCCGTTAATTTAGGAGCATTTGCTAACGTCGCAGTGTGCTATAAAGTATCAAGGCATCAAAATATGAGCAATCGTAAATATCACATATATTTATTTAAAATAGTGATTGCATTCTTTTCTCGTATTCCACCCCATATTTCCCCTCCACTTCTGTGTCTCATACCACCTTTTCTGTGCATTCCCCTTATATTTTAAATACATTTGAATTCTCTTATGTGCACATGCAGCCTCGCAACTACCACTCCAAGCAGCCTCTATGCCGTACTGGACAGATCAATTCATTTGACATCACCAGCATTGATTGTATTGTGTGTTATTTCCCATTCTGCCACCACGAGTGTAGAGCTGGAATGTGCTTAAGGGTCTGGTACCCATATGAGTTGTGGTTGCACAGCTTCAGCAGAGGAATTATGAGCCTCTTCCAAATACTGGCTGCTGACGAAAAATGACATCATAAAAAGGAGCGGAGAAGAACGTTTATTTATAGAATTCCTAGTAAATCTTAACATTTATAAAATCACTAATATGACATCTCTAAGTGAAAAAATAAGCACTTAATTATTAGAAACAAAAGAGTATTCTTTTTCATTAAATCAAAGGCAGATCTAGTAAATGACGGCACTGGTGCAAAAAATGTGCGCACCCTCAATTCACTGCAAAATACTAAAAATCCCCCCAAAAATTATTTTGTGAGGATTTAAAATGTGCCCTAGTATTTTGCCTCTTCTTCTCAATTGGTAGTTTAGCTCCTAATTTAAAGGGATTTCTAGTCAATGTATGAATAAGTCACATTTAGTGTGTGTTTAAAAAAAGAATGTACAATGGTTATTCCGTGCTAAAATAGGAGCCGGTATTGATTTTTTTGCCCTTACGCCTGCCTAACATTAATTTTACTAAGCTACATATACCAGCATTTTTTCCTCTTAATACTGTTTGTGCAAAGGGGAGGACAATGTGACAGTGTTTGCATGTTTTTTTTTGGGGGGGGGGGGTTCTTACTCTCTAGTCCTTATGTAAGACACAGTATTAAACAAGGAGGTAGAGGAAATGGTACGAAAGTGCACAATTTCTTTGTGTGTACTAAGAGACTTGGTTGCAGTATAGTTCTAGCAATGGCAATGTATTATAGTGGTTATACACTTGTTTAAACGTAGATTGAAAGCTCACACCCAGTGTTTCACTCTACAAAGCACTTGCAACCCTGTATTGTCTAAAGCCTTAAAGGGATAGTAATGTTTCATAATAAAAGCAGCTCTAATTAATCCTCATAGTATCTGGACTTTGGAGAGTGTTATTTCAATTCTGTCAGAGTTGCAGTTCAAGAGTAATTCAATGACAAAGTATCCCCCTCCCTCCCCTTTTACTGATGTAACACTTTTCAGCCAGATCAGAAGGGAGGTGCCCAGGTAGACTGTAAAGAGGGACAATCTTCAATTAAGATAAGGGAAAAACCTGAAAAACTTGTCAAGGGGGGCAGGGCTTTCATTGTTCTGATAGGAAGAAGATTGTTCCCTGCTGTTATCTGTCTGGTCTTACAACCAGATTCCACATCTGAGAAGAGATGGCTTACACTAGGTAAAAGGGGCGGGAGGGGAAACTTTGCTTGTGAATATCTCTCAAACCATAAAGGTTTGAGAGATAAGACTTAAATCATTCTTCATGTTTTTTTAATACCTACAAAATAAAATAAAGATAAAACAAAATATTACTATCCCTTTAAAGTGACAGTAATGGCTTAAAATAATAATAAGTACTATTGTAGATAAAGCAAAAAGAAAGAGAACGGTACAAGTCCTATCTCTCAAAACGTTATGGTTTTAGAGATAGAACATTTTAAAGTTCTGCCAGGAGATTCAAGTCTCTATTAAGGCCACTTGTTGCAGGTTCTAGTCCTGGCAAGGTTACCCTTTCACACTTTTGAGGTAGATAAAAATGAGTCCAGGACATACTTGAAAACAAGAGACAATCTCAGTGTATTTTTCCTGGTAAAATAGTTAAAAGAAAAAAAACAAACAAACAAAGCACTTGTTGGTGGATGGTGTGTCAGCACTGATAAAGCAGATTACAGTTGAATTTAGCACCTTACAGGTGTACATTGGGCCTGCTTACCTCCAGGCAAAGTGTTGGAGACATATAATTTATAGGTTTTAAAATAACATTTTTTGTCCACTGTGTTGAAGTTGGTACGTACTATAATGAATCCAGTTTAGTACATCAGACTCATCATATATTTATATAGAGATATAATAATATGCACAATTATGTAATAAAACTCAGACTTAACAATAAAAAGAGTGATTTAATAAAAGGCAGGGATATAACATCAAACAAAGACATATAATAACAAGCAGAATGATCATTATAAAAGTTTTTTTAAAGTTTTATTTGGCAGTAAAAAAGCTGAAATAGCTTATAGCAGTATTATGAACAAAAATATGTTATATGTCTGATCTTGCTGAGTAAACCAAGGATAATTCCACTCCAGGGAGATGCCGCACTCAAAAGTTATAAGTGCTCAAACATTAACACTTGAATGCCAGAGAAGTATGCAGAGGAAAAACTAGAAGCAACAGGGCCCTGGTGCGAAAAATGACATGGGGCCCCTGACCACATTGCCCCCATTGGAAATCTCCACATTGCCCCCATTGCCAATCTCTACATTAGCCCCCACTGGCAATGTCCACATTAGCCCTCACTGGCAATGTCCACATTAGCCCTCACTGGCCACCTCCACATTAGGCTTCATTGTCCATCTCCACATTAGCCACCTCTGCATTGCCCCCATTGGCCATCTCCACATTGGCCCCCATTGTACACCTCCACATTAGCCTGACATTCACATATCCCTCATAATTGTCCACTTATACATTGCCCATCCATCTCCACATTAGTGATTAGCCACCTCCACACTCCCCCACTGTCCACTTCTATATTGCCCCCATTGTTCACTTCCACAGTGACATTGCCCCCAATGTATCCACTTTCACTCCATAATGCCCCACATTGTCGACTTCCACATTGCATCCACTTCCACATTGGCCACCCACCTCCACATTGCATGCCTAATGCCCCATAGTTTAACTGTCATCACCCCTTCCCAATTCCCACCTCAGTCACAGTGAGCAGACAGCAGCAGCAGCCACTCTCAACGCATCCGGAAAGAGCAGCTCAACTACATTGCGCTCCTCTTCCTGCAATTGTGCAGATATTCCGGACCCGGCCTGAACTCAACCTGCAAGTGAGGATGTAGTGACTGGGTTCTCAGGGGTCGGCCGGGCCCCCTGGAGTGACAGGCCACAGCGACCCCTGCGACCACGGTAATTACGGCACTGGGAATATGCCATGCATTGCAAAGCAATGCAATGCTCACCTCTCTGGCACTCAAATGGTTAGTAAAACTGATAACAGTGCTAACTGGTGTCCAGAGAGCAATTTGAGTGCCATAGGGGAGCTCAGCACATTACAGTGCCATGCACTGGGCACCCTCTGGCACCTCAGAGGTTTATTGCACTTTGGGAGAGTTTGAGTCATGCTATAGCTGACCAGAAGGAAGTTATGTCATCAGTGACCACAACAGAAAACCGCAGTTTAATTTAACCTTTTGATTGCTAGAGGGGGTTGAATAATACCTTTGCTCTGCAATGTGTTGCTCACCCTTCTGGCACTCAGTGGGTTAAAAAAAGATTAGCACAATAATAACCTGTGAATTAAACATTTCCCTGCAGAAGGAGTAAACTGGCTTTACTCAGGAGGAAAAGGTCTACAAGATACTTTTTTCATAATTAACTTTACCTTTTAAATTAAAAACCTAATTTTTGTAAGTATGAATTATTACAAAATTTTTCTACCCCTGGCTCCATTATGGGTTAATACTTTGAATGTCAAGGGTGGAGAGCAATACATTAGTTTTCTGGCACTCAAAGGGTTAATCAGGGTCAGGGGGTTACTTCTATTGTAGTCAGTGACAGAAGATGGCAGAGGATAGGTCAGAGTCCTCAATGGCTTATTAGAGGATGCTAATACAGGACAAAATACTGCAGCCTTATTAACCTTTTATGTTCTGGTAATTTGTAGGTAAGAAGAAGGGAGGGGAGGGTAAGCGGGGAATGATAATAATGAGAGCGTGTGAAATAAGTAAAGGGAACTGATGAGTTAGAGAGCAGACAATCATTTAAGGGAGTAGTAAACATTTTTATAAAAAAATATACATTGCAGGTACTCCTACTTTTGAGACCTGTACATTTTCAGAGTTATTTTAGTTTAGTTTTTTTAGCAATATCAGTGCCAGCTACTGGTCAGACAGAGGTGAGTCACTGACAAACAGTTCATAGAATGTGATAGAAACTGCTGAGTCACTTCTAACAGTTTGAATTTTCCAGAAGTAATATGCAGATATGTGATACCGAAGCGCAAAGTGTGAATGAGCTGGGGGAGGCACACTCTGCAGTGTTAGCTGTTCAATGCATTGTCGATGAAATTTCGGAAGAGAGCAACCCGTGAGAAGAAATCAGGGGCCACCCCGTTTCCACAGGTCCGGATAATGAAGGATGAGATGCCTTGAATAACCCCGTTACACACAAGGGGACCCCCAGAGTCACCCTACCAGAGAGAAAAGAATGAGGTGGTTACAAACATCAAGGGCTCTATTCATTATGCTAAAAAGCTGCAATTCCAAACAAACCACCTGCACCATAGCCTGCAAATAAAAATCCCCCAAATTCCCATTGATTTAAATGGAACTTTTAACCCCTTGCATGTTAGAGAAGTCCCTAATGTATTGTTTATCAATGTGTTGAAGACCTCTCTAACATTGAAATGATTAAAAGCCCCATTTCATACCTCCCAACATTTCAATTTGACAAAGAGGGACACTTGTAGATTAGGGGGTGTTGCTGGGGGTATGGCTGGTGGGTGAGACATTACCGGGAATTTTTAGGCTATTTCATGACCTCTTGATACCTACTTGTGTTACCTAATAAATAACTTATAACAAGATCTAAGTATTTTATTTACACAGACTAATTTATAAACACATATACTGACATTTAAACAAACAATAATGAGAGTTTTATTGCTGTAGAGTAATATGATACACTTATATACACACCAAGCAATCTGATCTTCTAAAAAGAGGGACATCAGGGTGGGAAAGAGGGACAGAGGGATTTGGGTCTAAAAGAGGGACTGTCCCTCCTAAAGAGGGACACTTGGGAGGTATGCCATTTAAAACTATGAAAATTTTCATTTCGCCTCTATGGTGAATTTGGTTTGCACCAGAATTATTACATTTATTCGAATAAAGGCCTATTATATCGCTATTGATCACACACTCACAGCTCTAGCACTTGTACAGCACTCTGTCCTGTTGCCTCCATTGCTATACTGAACTGATCACACAATACATTGGCACTAATACAGTACCATGCCCTTCTGCCTACTCTGCTATTACTTTACTCATTGATTAAATACAACTATGTCAATAATCCTGTATTCTGCCCTACTATCAATGCTATCCTTGCATCCACCACTGGCACTAAATTGACAGTCAGCCCCATTTTGAATTCACATATGTTGGCAAGTGCAAAATATGTCAAATCAAATTGCCTATACTTAATACTA
This sequence comes from Rhinophrynus dorsalis, assembly GCA_037306005.1. Classification (NCBI taxonomy): domain Eukaryota; kingdom Metazoa; phylum Chordata; class Amphibia; order Anura; family Rhinophrynidae; genus Rhinophrynus; species Rhinophrynus dorsalis. The sequence continues at coordinate 269,277,616 of CM074718.1, read as the reverse complement.
TTTTTTTCATATTCATTTTTTTAAGCCTTTATGTTCTTGACAGGGAGCCAGATTAATGTGTTAACAGATATCTTTCTATATTACTGTAAAAGAAGACCTAGCACAAGAATATAACCCAGAAAAAATGTGAAAATGACAGTGAAGCAATGTAGAGTCGCCTGGCACTAAAGCATACAGAGCAATCAGTGCTGCAGGTAGACTACAACATTGTATAGATATTTTTGTATTCTCAGTCCCAGACTTACAAGCTATTTGTTAACTGAAATTAAGCTAGATCCCTGTCAAACACATAAAAGTGTAAAAAAAGGTGAAGATGAAAAGGAATAATAACACTTATAGGGAATATGATTTTACGTATTGTGTATTTCCAGAACAGTTTAAGCAATTTAGAGGTTGACTGTCTCTGTGATCCTCCTCCTTGCCCTTAGCCACTATTCCTGTTATGATCTGGTCACGCTTAGCTCACTCACCAATTCTTGGTTCACTTTTAGATGGTTACATGCAAAACAGCATGCAACCTTTTAGAACAGTAACCATGTCGCCATGGTTAAAATGGCGACATGAGAGTTTGTCATGTCGCATAGTGAAAGATCGCATACCCGTAACTACAACTCCCATCTAAATTGCAGTGAAAGTTTCCCCCTCCCTTCCCTTTCCCTGACGTCAGAGCTCTAGCTGACTGTAGGGGAATCCAATACCGGGACCATCAGAGGCTCTTCAGTAGAGCTGAGATCAAGAGACATAAAAAGAATTACTTCACTGGAACAGTCTACAAAGTGTGCCTGGTTTGCAAGCACAGTTTGTAGACCATTCCAGTGAAGTATTTATTTTTCTATCTCGCAATCTCGGCTCTGCTGAAGAGCCTCTGACGGTCCCGGGACTGGATTCTGCTGCAGTCAGCTAGAGCTCTGACGTCAAGGAAAGGGGAGGGAGGGGGAAACTTTCGCTGTGATTATCTCTCAAGCCATAAAGGTTTGAGAGATAGGACTGGCATAATTTACATTAGTTTTTTACTAGCTACAAGATTCCATTTTATTAAAATGTGACAATACTATTCCTTTAAGTTGAATCTGGCAGATCTATCTTTTGCTCACCAATTGACAGGAGAAGGTTGGCCTGGGGGGGAAGGGAGCAATTGCCCCTAGGCCAGTCATATGTCTGTACTGATGGGCCACTGTAGGCTGGGACAGTGGACTGGAACAATAGTAGAAATAGGCCACTTGATTGTATTCCCCCCAAGGCCACAAACTGCCACTGATGAATGGCCAAATGCCACATTTAAAACAGCAACTGATGAATTGTAGCATGGGTAAATGCTGTAGGAAATCAAAGTATTCCCTTGTTTTTCCATGGAACTACTTATTGCTTTACAAAAAACTCCCAAATGCACACTTAGCTGTTTCCTGTCTTCCATTCTACATCGTAGCATCAAAATTTACACAATCATAAACACACACACACACGATTTCTTCTTCCCGTTCTGTAGCAGCCACATATCACATGCACACAAAGAGATGTCACTATTATTTCATCTCAGTCTGTCCCATATAATATTTTAATACTAGTTTAAAAGCCTGTGTACGGGCCACAGTGCCACCCAGCAGCCTCGGCTGATGCCCTTAGACTCTCTGCGCACTGCCCGGGCTGCAATCTCTACTGCGCATGACGGCTTCTGACAAACATCTTAGCAAATTATTATATAGGATTGCCACATTACCCATATGCACACACATTTTTCATGGATATTTTATGTCACATTGTAACATCTCCTAGTATTCATATACTTAAACGTGCACAAGCCATGTCAGTACACACTCATCCTGACCTGCTCTCTCTTTATTGTCTCCGCACCCCTTTCTTTTCCAGCAGGGATTTGTGTTACAGACTGTTCTCTCTGCAGACACACACTCCTCACTGCTCTTTCACCCTTACTTGGATTATTGTGTGCACCCATACACACATCTACATTCAGATATGTTGATTACCTCAAATTATCAGATACCTTACAAATCCACCTCCATTAATGCATAATTCCCATGCTTGCACCTACTGTGCGCTTCTCAAATACTCACAAAACAGATGCCAGCCTGACGCATGAAGACCCCAGTGCAGATGTTGTTGGGACGACACAAGTCTCTGCTAGTCACAGTGACATTAAGCTCTTGTAGCCTGTCAGGGACTCTTCCCTGGGTAGCAATTCTGCCCCAACCAGCAGCCACACACCGGGTGCCTTCAGGAACACTCTCATTGGCACGAGGCAAACGAACTGTCTGTATTAGGTTATTCAGTGTCACTGGCCGATCAAGCTGTGTAATGCGGAAATGTAAGGAAATTCATTATTAATTAAGTAACTAAAAAGGGTTAATTTGCAGTACTACTATCTTTCCGATGGTAAAACTGACCAGGCGTTATGTGGAAGAACAGCTATTTCTGGTGTCTTAAAGGGATAGTAATACTTAAAATGTAAAAAAAAATATGTTGTAGGGTTTATCCCCCTGAGTAAAACAAGAGTACTCCCACTGCTGAAAGGTGTTTCATTCAAAAGTTATTCATTTTCAAAGTTGAATTGTTTAGGTGCAATATCACAGTGGCCTGAAATTGTACAGTGGTGCTGTTGCTACACGATCCTATGGACAGCGCTGGTCCCGGGACTATAAATCTCCATAGGATGGTGTAGCAACAGCGCCACTGTACAATTTCAGGCCACTGTGACATTGCACCTAAAAAATTCTACTTTGAAAATTAATAACTTTTGAATGAAACACCTTCTAGCAGTGGGAGTACCCTTGTTTTACTCAGGGGGATAAACCCTACAACATATTTTTTTTTACATTTTAAGTATTACTATCCCTTTAACACTGGCTTCGAATATGCTTGGAAGCATATTTATTTCTCAAGCTGAACAACATTGAGAGGAGTATTACTTGGCACCACAGCTACCACTGGTGGCACAACTTTCACAGGGTACCCCTTAGTAACATATGTATTTTAAAGGCATAGTAATGTTTCATAATAAAATCAGCTCTAATTAATCATCATAGTATTTGAACTTTGGAGAGTGTTATTTAAATTCTGTCAGAGTTGTAGTTCAAGAGTAATTCAATGACAAAGTATCCCCTTCCCGCCCCTTTTACTGATGTAACACTGTTCAGCCAGATCAGAAGGGATGTGCCCAGGTAGATTGCAGAGAGGGACAATCTTCAATCAAGATAAGGGAAAAACCTGAAAAACTTGTCAAGGGGGACAGGGCTTTCATTCTTCTCATAGGAAGAAAATTGTCCCCTGCTGTTATCTGTCTGGTCTATGGACTGGATTCCACATCTGAGAAGAGATGGCTTACACTAGGTAAAAGGGGTGTGAGGGGAAAATTTGCTTGTGAATATCTTTCAAACCATAAAGGTTTGAGAGATAAGACTTATATCGTTCTTCATGTTTTTTTAATGCCTACAAAATAAAATAAAGATAAAATTAAGTATTACTATCCCTTTAACTGGCATAATACTGGCAGATATTTAACTAGTACAACACCTATTTCAGCCTGCAAAACTCTGGAAGGGTACTATGTGGCTGCACAGCTAGATCTATTGTGGCTCACTTTATATTTGCTGTCCAGCACTGCTACTTATCACAATTTGAGCGGTCTTACTTTTAATATGACAATGTCATTCTCCAGGGTCTGGGGGCTAAAGCCATTCTCGAAAACCCGTGAGATTCTGTAGTTTTGTTTCGATGCTTCATTTGTGCGGAGGGAGTGTGCCCCCAATACTATGGTAACCAGCGTGGGGTCCCTAGAAGGACAAAAGAGTAGTTAGGGAGTTGCAGGAGAGTGGGATATTTACAGCTGTATGCTCAAAGCAAAAGACAGGCAATTAGAAAATAAACAAACATCACCATAAGACAAAAGAAAACTAGCTTTGATTTAAATGGGCGTTTAACCCTTTAAGGACCAGAGGGCTATGCAATACATTGCAAAGCAATGCATGTACACCCCTCTGGTCCTTAAAGGAGCAGTAAACTTTTTTAATGAAAAGTAAGTGAGTAAAATAAGGGTACACGCACTGATGAGTGATGCATATGTCCATCGCTATTACAGTTTAAACCCAAGTTTTTTTTATATTAGCAGTGCCCTATAGTGGTCAAATTCCAATTAGTTATTCTGTTAGATTCTAATGGAGAGGAAAGTCAGTGACTTACAGTTCTCCACAGAATGGGATAGAAACTGCCAAGTCACTTCCTGTCAGTTAGAACAATCAGGAAGTAAATACAGTAAATTCACTTCCTGATTATTTGAACTGTTATATCATTTGCATAAAACATCTGCCAACAGTTATGGTGCCGTTGTTTTACTCAGCAGGAAAAGTTCTATAACATATAGGCTTTCATAAAAAAAGCTTATTGCTCCAGGGCTGAATTTCTACTCGCCATTGACTGGAGGCGAGTGGAAATTTTGATATATACACATATATATATATATATATATATATACACATATATATATATATATATATATATATATATATATATATATATATATATATTGTATGGTTTTTCCTGTTTAGTAAGACACAGATGGAAGATGCTTTCTTCCAAAATGACCAGTTCGAACGTTTTTTTTTTTTTTTTTTTTTTTATTAAAGTGGAACTGACACCTTAAAACTTCTTAAGCAATTTAAAAACATCTTGCAAAAGAAGCCCTCATGTCTGCCTATAAACTATTAACCCTTTGAGTGACAGAGAGGAAAGAAACGCGTACCTCTCTGGCACTCAAGGGTATAAAACTATATGACAATAAAAATACCTGTTCATATGCGAGAAAGGTAGCTACCATAGTGCTGTTTCGCATAGAAGATATCTGCCCTCATTTTACAGAATCACCCAAGGTGAAAATGCATTAAGGTGTGATAAAAAATGTAATTAAGAGGAGATGACTTCTCAAGCAAGATAAATTCTCCAATTATGTTATTCTACTGAGTCAAGGCACTAATATTTATTCATCTTAGTGCATAAGCTCCACAGGATAAAATAGGGACTGTAGAGTTCATCTCTCTGGAAATGTGGATGGTTTTTGCATTAAAGGGATAGTAATACTTAATAATTACTAACCCCTGTATTGAAGTCATATTAAAAAGAAATGAATTGTCCCCAGTGTCATCTCTCAAACCTTTATGATTTGAGAGATAATCGCTCCTAAAGTTCCCCTCTCCCTCCCCCTTCCCCAAAGTCAGAGTTCTAGCTGACTGCAGGGAAGCCAGTCGTATGACCGGCAGGCGGCTCTGCAGCACAGCCAAGATTGCGTTAATAAAAAAGCAATCTTTCACTGAAATGGTCTTCTAGGTGTGCTTGGTTTGCAAGCACACGTAGAAGACCGTTTTAGTGAAAGATTTTTTTTTTTATTAACGCGATCTTGGCTGTGCTGCAGAGCCGCATGATGATCGTAAGACTGGATTTCCCTTCAGTCAGCTACAACGCTGACTTCGGGGAAGGGATAGGAAGAGGGCAACTTTAGGAGTGATTATCTCTCAAATCGTAAAGGTATGAAAGATGACACTGGGGGCAATACATTTCTTTTTAATTTGACTTTAATATAGGGATTAGTAATTATTAAGTATTACTATCCCTTTAAGGCATAACAAAGAGGTGGTAATGAGGAAATGACTTCTCCGGTGATATAATTTCTCTAGCTTTTTTGTTATTCTATAGATCCTATGCACTAAAATCTCTAAAGCTGGAAAAATCTTAGTGCATTGGTCCACAGAATAAAATAGGACTTGGCATTTAACTCACTCCACTTTATCACCTGTTTATCACACCTTAGTGCATCTCCTCTTAATCACCTCTTTAGCACTTATTGCATCCCCCTCCAAGCTCCTTTCCACTCATTGTCAAGTTATCTCTGCAGACAATCCCCAGTGTGGTTAGCACCTTGATTGCCTAAGTGTGCATAGTTATCTGACACTCAAAGGGTTAAATATGCACATAACCATTTGAGTCAAAAAAATGTTACGTGCCAGAGAAGTTTGCACCTAGCGCTCAAATGATTTAACCCGTGTCATATCTGACTTATAATTAACCCTTTCATTGCCAGCATGGTGCATTGCGTACTCCTCTGGCACTGAAAAGTCTAAAACTTAAATAGGACAAACAATATAGTACCACAGGACTCTGTATATAACAATATTTTATTGATTTTACCCAACCATTCTTTTATTAAGCCTTTCACTACTCCCATACTGAGCAATGACTGATCTTTCCCTGCAAATGGCTATTATATCAAATATGGCAGCTGGTGATTGCACTGACTGTTCTCTCCTATATGAGTCTGTCATGTATCATACCTTCCTATGGCAGGAGTTTCCAATACACGGTGTGTGTGCCTGAGTGCAAGTGCTTTAGGGTGCAAGTATACTTGTCCTCAGCTCTTGGGTAGCTATGTGGATGGGGTCAGTATACATCACTGAACATCAGTGTGCAACCTGCACTTTCCCCTGCACACCACAGTTCTGAACACTAGAGGGAGAACTGCCCATTGACTGATGTGCCTGTAGAGTGTCTACAAGAAAATGTGCATCATGCTCAAAGCCTTATATTAGTATTACACAACAAGGAAAGGCTACTGCATCTCCTGTTTGATATCAGGATCAAGGTTCAGTTGTCTCTCTAGAGTCTGGAAGTCATTTTCTTGTAGCCCAGCAGAGGCATTACTTTCTGTCACTGCAATCAATAGACAGTTTTTCTAGTGTTTAGAACTAGTGCTCTAGAGTTTTCATTCTGGGACTTTGTTTTGTCCTAGGTGGGTGCTACCCATGATATAGGACACATAAATGTGAGTGTCCTGGGCAATCCCGGACATTTGGACACCCTAGTGTGCATGCATGAATACACGTGCTGATTATTTAATCCATCAAATGCACTGGAGGCATCTCTAGCATTCAAGGGTATGGTAATTTGTCTCTTATGGTACAATCAGCACTTGACACCCTCTTACCCTGTTGTCTGTCTCCTATTACCCATTTAGAGTGTAAGCTCCTTGGGGCAGGGGGCTCTCTCCTAATGTTTCTATGAATGTGGCACTTATTTTATTCCCTCTTATTTAATGTAACTTACTTCTACTGTAAGGCGCTGCGTACACTGTGTGGTGCCATATAAATAAAGATATACATATATACATACATACATACAATCAGGATGTTTTGAAATTGCTAATCTTTTAGGAGAAAGCATAGCAAATGTAACTGATGAATTCAATATTCAGCATGTTGTGAGATGTACATAAACTACTGGGTTTTATGCACAATTAAATGTGGAGTAATTCTGGGGCAAATCAACTACATCACAGGGGACAAATTAAAATTTCTATTGATTTAAATGGGGCTTTTAACCCCTCAAATACTCTGCAATGCATTGGGGACCTTGCTAGCGTTCAATGGTTTAAATCAGGAATGGGAAACTTGAACATTTCAGCAGTTGTGGACTACAACTCCCATCATTCTCTGTCAGCTGTGGATGATGAGGATTTTAGTCCAAAACAGATGGAAGGGCTCAGCTTTCCCATTACTGGTTTAAATACTCCATTCATTTTAATGAGAATATTGGGACTATTGATTTTTTTTCCCCTATAGTGAACTTGGGTTTCCTCAGAATCATCCACTTTGTTATACATATGCCTCTGTGATCTAAAGATACCTTTTTTCCTAGAACAGAGCATTGGCCTTTCAGTCCTAGAATAACGTCCAGATACTCACATATTCTCCAGGCAGTGAGCAGCGGTCATCAGGAACTGTCTGCCAATCAGGGACCCTCCACAGAAATGCTGGCGTCTGAACTGCAGGGAGGCAATGTAGGGGTGAGAGTGGGGGACAGCCTCTCTGCCTCCCACAATTCCAGTGCGTAGGGAACCTGATAGAGAGATTATTTTACGGTCTCGTAAAGATAAGAAAGGAGGCTGATGCACCAAGTAGAACTGGAGAAGGCAGATGCACATTAGGGGACAAAAAATAAATTCCATTGTTTTAAATGTGGCATTTAATTAATTGAATACTAAATACATTTCCAGTGCTGCATTGGATATCTCAGACATTAAGTAATGCCTAGGAGACCTCTCTAGAATGTAATCTTTGGGAATTTTTTATTGTCCCCTATGGTGCACTTGGATTACTCCAGTTCTACGTATTATATCAACCTCATTAAATAATACACATCTGATGTATAAACACACAGTCACACTTACCCCCGTGCACTTGACATGCCCACAGAAGTGCCACAGTAGCCAGCAGAAGGTACCCCATTGTTGTGTCTATGCCCAAGCATCCAGTTCTTGGACATTTTATAGTTCCTCCAAAACCGTTAGTGTTACATAAGTTACATCCACAGGGAAGCTGTCTAACCGAAAATTAGAGTTGCAACTTCCCCAAATGATTTCATGGGTAAGGGTAGGAGATGTTTAAAGGGGAAGTAACACATTCTAATAATACAATCCCCCACACATTTACAATGGACAGAAATTCCTAATTGAAATTCTGAATTTTGCTCTGTTTTTGGTTCGATCAGTCCCAAATGCCATGTCCATGGAGGCAGACATGACAGCTGCTTAGATTTTAAAACTGGAACAAGTGAATGAGTCTGATTAACTGTTTAAGGACCAGAGTCATACACAGTGCATTGCTAAGCAAAATATTACACACCTCTCTTTAAGGGTTAAGATTATTGTGAGCAGAGTTTGTGTCCTATGGTAGTGCTAGCAACTGTCATGTCTGTCTCCGTGGACATGACAACAAGGACTAATTTAAGAGGTTATCACATGACCCAGGAAGCAAGAGCAAAATTCATAAGGGTCATTAGGATTTTCTGACCATATTAAAGTATGTGGTAGTATATTATAAGGGTATGTCAGTATTCCTTTAATGAGAAATGGAGTCTGAATGGGGAACTGAGACTGGCATTATGACCAGAGCAAACTGACTGGGTCCAAATGCCAAGAAACCTCTCTTGCACTCTATTGCCCCTTAAGAGCTATAAGCTGTAACAATCCAGTATGAGAAGTGTTTACTGCTACTGGGGTGGGATGTACTAATCCTCCAGCTCAGTTCCACTAGCTTCAGCCTTCAAAGCCAGAGGCTGCACTTCAGTGTATGAACTAGAGTGTATGATAAGATATACAATCACATGCAAATATATAATAACACCCAGTGATATAACATGTAGAGAGATATAGGGTTAAATGTCAAAATCCACCAGTGCAGCTCCATTCATGTTAGCCTCCAACTCTGCAGCCTGTGGAATACACTACGGTGTTTCATCCCTTTAGTATATAATCAGTGCCTATATGTACCCCCCAACTCAAGCAGCATTAAGGGGAGAATTTACAGAGAAAGTAACTTAGTAAATTGTCATTAGGAAGGACTAAGATATCACTCCTAGAGCATGTTATAGCACAGAATCATATTAATACACCCTCCCCACTTCTGTGTTTATGTTTATACTGGGACTGAGCAAATTGCAGACCCACAGCTATTGTTGTACTACAACTGCAAAGCACAAAGAAAGGAAGCAGTCAGAAGTCAGAACACAAGGACAGCCAGCCAAATGAGAAATGGTCTGCTGAGGAATCATTTTGCGGATGAACAGGACAGGTACAGAACAGATGGATGTCCATGCCACAGTATAAGCAGACATTCAAATTGCACCTCCAGGATCACTCTTCCGCACTCAGGGTAGCTTGAACCATACTGGTTCATTGGAGCATTGTGGCAATGAAGTCACCTTTGTAGATGGCATAGTCTGCCACACATGAGACCGAGAATTAGCTCTCTCATTACATAATTCTCAGAGTAATCTATCAATCTGAATGGATATGGTGATCAAAGCCTCTAGAGATTCAGGTACACCTACAAGGGTCAGCTCATCCTTAAAGAATTTGGATAAATCCACTCTGAATTGATCCTTCAGAGCAGGTGAATTCCAGAGAGTATCAGCAGGCCAGTGGCAGAATTCACCAGCATATTCCTCTGCTGGTCTCATGCCCTGCTTAAGGGAACAAATAGATGTTTCTGCAGAGGATATTCTATGGGGATCATCATAAACAGCAGCCATGAATTCAAAAAAAGAGGTCAGGTCAGTAAGCAGAGGGCTGTGTCCTTGTAGAAGATGGTGTGCGCAGGATGCTGGCTCACTGACAGAAAGATGATCACTGTACGAACCTTGACGTCTTCAGAGAAGACATGGATTCTGAAAGCCGCGAAACAAAGTCCTGCCCCCAGAAAACTTGTCAGGCAGGAGAACTTGTGGATTAGGAAAGGATGCTGATGAGACTGAACTAAGGGCAGCAGAGACCCTCAGAGCTGGAGCAGTGGGACCAGGGGAATGCAGATCCTGGACCTGAGCATGCGATTGAGCCATGCCGCTCTGCAGGTCAACTGCAGCCTGAGATAAAGGTTCTAGCTTCTGGTTCAAGCAACTTAGGACCTGATATAGCCCCAGGGGATCCATACTTGCTTAGTTGTTCTGTCAGGTATACCGGTGACTGGATCCCAATGGTGGGACAAGAAGGCTGAAAGAAACCTAAGACTTGCGGTCTCTGCAGAGGGAGCTAGGGAGTGAAGCTTTAATGTTAGGTTGCGGAGCTGAGAAGGAAAGCAGTGTACACTGGCAACAGTAGAAACTGTATTAAAGGTGCTGGCCAGCAAGCCAGATATCCCACCACATGTTGAGCCAAGGGCCGGACCAAGATAGGTACACTGGTAGTCCCGTGAAAGCAGAAAAACAGGAGGAGACTGAGGAGTAGCTAAGGCAAGCCAATAAATCAAGTGGAAGTCACAAACGCTCAACTAGGAACAAGCCTGCAATACAAATTTGCAGACTCTCTAGGAGTGGTGTCCTACCCAGGGTACAGTCTCTTTTAGCCCACTAGTGCCTTTCACAGAGAGAAAATATCCTAAAGTATATCATATTGGCCCTGCTCTAACTGCAGTCCAGCCACAAAATACCAGGCAATTCTTCTCTGAACAAGAGGAGCAGCCAACCCCAGACATATGTTTCAACCTCATTGGGCCTTGTCTGTGAGGTGTAGCTGATCTCTCTAGGCACTGTGAGCAAGTGGTCCAATGCTGGATTCCCCTATTACCCTTGAGGTGACAAATCCCAAGGGCAATTTGGAAACTCTGGAGTTTTGTGATCCGTGTTTCTAAGTACTTCATTTCACCTGTCAGTGAATTCAGCGGATCTGCAAACCCAAGCACAGGACCCAGTGGGAAGAATCAAATTACCATTCATCCACTGCTGACATTTAATCCTGCTATCGGCATCTCATCAGTGTAGTCCTCACCTTTTAATCAAATCTGGCTGCAATTGAATCTATGGATCGTCTGGTCTGGAAGGAAAAACTGTACTACATTTCATCTAGACAGCTGAAGCTATCTGCCTGCAAGTCACTGATCACTCACATCACCATTCTCTCACCCATTTGAACTTATACTGTCATTAAACAATGCATCTATTAATTTTCTTATTATTGTTTCTGCCACCTCAACTGTGCAAAATATCAAAAGCATTCAGTCCTCCCACCTGCTCATCAATCTCTATGGCTCCATCCCTCTCACACTCTCCAATGATTTGCTCACATGAGCTGTTCTGTTACCTTAACTCTTTATATCCATTCACAAGAAACAGCCCACACCTCTTCACACATGGAAATCCTCCTCTCCCCTGCTTTTCCTGTCTGCAACTCTTCTCATGTCTGCAGGTGACATCTCTCCCCCAACCCTGGACCCACCTACATTCCCACCCGTGTCTGTCCTAGATTACGGCCTACCTGCTCCTCTTGTGGGACAAACCATGGCAATCTACTAGCTGCTCCCTGACTCCCATCATCTCTTCCACCCTTCTCCTGTGCATTATGGACTGGTCGCTCTCTACTAAACAAACTCCACACTACCCACGACCTTTTCCTCTCTAACTCTTTAAACGTATTTGCTATCACTGAAACCTGTCTCTCACACTTTGACTCATCTGCTGAAGCTGCTCTCTCTTATGGTGGCTTATCTTTGTCTCACTCTCCTCACCCTGATGGCAAGAGTGGGGGTGTGGGACTTCTTCTCTTTCAGCTCTACCACTCCAGGTCTCTGTCCCTTCCTCCATCAGTCTCTTTTACCTCTTTTGAAGTGTATGCAGTCCAACTCTTCTCCCCTGTCCCTCTCCTGGTAGCCGCTATTTACAGGCCACCAAGCAACCCTTCCTCCTTTCTCTCCAAATTTGAAACTTGCCTCCAGGGCCAGACTGGGAATAAAAACCAGCCCTGGAAAAAACTGCTGACCAGCCCCATAGCACTGCGTCATTATACCAGACATTGCCCCTCCTTTCGCCTCATGATCCCCCCTCCATTTGCCTCTTTTTTCCCACTCTTGACCCCCCTCTGCCTCTTTTACCTGGTCTTGATTCCCCCTCTTGTCAAGTTGCCTCTCTTTACACCTCTTGTTCTTCCTTTTGCCATTCTACCCTTCTCGATCCCCCATTTTGCCTCTTTCCCCCATTGTCTTTTCATCCCCCCCTTTCGCCATTCTCCTTCTCTTGATCCCCCTCTTGCCTTAATCCAGCCTTGACTATTGTCTTGAGCCCCCTTTTGCCTCTTTCTCTCCCTCTTGCCTCTCTCGCCCCCCTTCCTGATTCCCCAATTTAAACCTCTTGATCCCCCTCCTTTTGCCTTTTTCTCCCCTCCCCCATTTTCCCCTCTCTTGATCCCCTTTTGCCTCTATCTCTCCCCTTCTTGACTCTTGATCCCAACCTTTTGCCTCTTTCTCCCCCTCCTGATCCCCCTTCCTTTTGTCTCTTGGTCCCCCCTCCTTTTGCCTCCTGATCCTTCTCCTTTTGCCTCTTTTTTCAAATTTTACCTCTTTTTCTCCCTCTTGAGCCCCTCTGCCTCTTTTACCCACTATTGTTCCCCCTTTTGCCTTTCTCCCCCTCTTACCTCTATATAAACCCTCTTGATCACCCTTTTCCTTTCTCCCTGTCTTGACCCCCCCCCCTCTTGCCTGTGACCGTGTCTGGCTTCTGCGAAGCTGTCTCTGCTCCCAGCCTCCCACTCAGCTCTGTCTCCGCAGACCTCAGTGCTTAAGGTAGGAGTGGCCGGCCTACCCGGTGCACAGACATAGTTCTTTTCACACTGCTTCTGATGTCACTGGGTCTAGGCCCGGCCTGCCTCCACTCACTAGACGCGGCAGGCGTTTGTTGAAAGCAATCATCCGTGGCCGCAAGGTAACAGGCAGCCGCGGATGATTGCTTTGAAAAAAGCTGGCACATTTAAGCAGCCCTGGCCGGCCCCCGGGGAAGCCCAGTGCCGGCGGCCTACCAGGATTTTTCCCGGTGTCCCGGTAGGCCAGTCCGGCCCTGCTTGCCTCTCTGTCTTTCTGTCCTCAGACACTCCCACATTACTCCTTGGTGACTTCAACCTACACGTTGATGATGCCTCCTCATCTAGTGCATCCCAATTTCTCTCCCTGACCTTGTCTTATGGCCTTCAACAGTGGACTGCTGACAGAACTCACAGGGAAGGTCACTGGCTAGATATAGTCCTCACCAGAAACTGTTCAGTCTCTGACTTCACAATTTCCCCATTTCTGCTATGTGATCATCATCTTATCTCCTTCACACTCTCACACATATCTTCCCCTGCCCTCCCTAAATCACCCTTCCTAACCAGGAACCTACACTCAGTCAAACTACCACACCTGGCATCGACTGTGCAGACATCCCTCTCCTCTCTGCCCTACTACTACTACTACTACTAACATAGACACTCTGACCATGAATATAACACCTTATTAACATCTTCCTTGGACCTGCATGCTCCCCTCCAACGTCGACACTCCCACCCCAGGAATCCCAGACCCTGGCTAAATTCAACAACCCTCATGATACGCACCTGCTGTCGAGCTGCAGAATGTCCCTGGCGAAAGTCTCATTCTGTTGCCTACTTCCACCATTATAATTTCATGTTATCCTGTTTTAACACAGCTCTCAATCAGTCTAAACAGCGCTACTTCTATAACCTCATCACTACACACAAATCTATCCCATGTGACCTCTTTAAAATCTTTGATACTGTTCTCAAACCCCCAACCTTAATCAGCTCCTCCTTCTCCAACACTCCACAGGACTTTACAGAGTTTTTCACAAATAAGATACAGTCCATCCAACAAACCATATCCTCTTTATCCTCTCCTCCTATCCCCCTGATTCCTAGTCCACCTTGAGCAACCCTCAGCTCGTTCTCCCCTATAACAGAGGAGGAGGTATCTCTTTTACTATCCTCCTCTTCACCCACTACCTGCCCCTCGGATCCCATGCTCTCTCATCTTATTAAGGCTCTGGCAACCACTCTTGCTTTCAGCCTTACAAATATCTTTAACTCCTCTCTTTCTACCGGAACTTTTCCATCCTCTTTCAAACATGCAATAGTCAGACTGATACTCAAAAAACCCTCACTCGACCCCACCTGTCTTTCAAATTACCGTCCAGTTTCACTCCTCCCCTTTACAACTAAGATCATGGAACACCTTGTATTCTCTTGCTTAATCTCTTTTCTCAGCTCAAACCCATTACAGTCAGGTTTCTGTTCCAATTATTCCACTGAGGCAGCCCTAACAAAATTTAATAATGACCTATACACAGCAAGGGACAAAGGACAATTCAGTATACTAATCCTACTAGATCTATCTGCTGCTTTTGACACTGTTAACCATGCACTCCTACTAGACACACTGCACACCCTTGGCATCCGTGACACACCTATAAAATGGTTTTCCTCCTACCTCTCTAAATGTACTTTCAGTTCTTTTGCTAACACTTTCTCATCTCCCCACGACCTCACAGTAGGTGTTCCTCAGGGATCAGTCCTGGGATCACTTCTCTTTTCCTCTACACCCTCTCACTTGGTGACTTCCTCTCATCTCTTGGATTTAATTACCATCTGTATGCGGATGACACAAATGTTAAGTGGAAGTCAGAGGAGCTCGACTAGGAACGAGTCTGAAATACAAATCTGTAGGCTCTAGGAGTGGTGTCCTACCCAGGGTGCAGTCTCTTTTAGCCCAAGAAATTGCACCCTGGGTAGGATACCATTCCTATAGAGCATGAACATTTGTATTGCAGGTTTGTTCCTAGCTGAGCATCTCTGACTTTTAATAAAGCTAATAAGACAGGTTGGGTGGAGTTAAAGCGAAGTCAAAGTAAAAGCTGAGGTCAAGATGGGCGGAGCTCAGGTGAAATCAAGGTAGAAGCTGAGGTCAACCAGAGACTCAACAAAGAGGAAACAGGAAACTTCACCACCAGGGTTAACATATGAGCACTGGGAGCTCAGGCAGGCTGGTTTAAATAGTCTCTAAAGAAGATACAGCTGGAGACCATTAATCAATAGAGCTAGGAAGAAGCAAAGGACTATGCTGCTACAGAACAGCTTGCAGATAAAGAGTCCTCTGGTGGCAGCAAGGGAAGTCAGTGGCAAAATACACCAAAGGTTGCTGGTTCAATATCAAACACAAGTCCAGAGGCTTGACCGTGACAATCTTCATGAACTTACTTCCACTTATGAAACTATTTGGCTCATACTATCAGAAAAGCCTTAAAGTATTGGCCTTTTAAACTTAATGGTTGACGCTTTGTAACACATTCTAATAAGAGCATATATGAGCGTGGTATAGCATATGTGCATGTCTACCCAGTCCTTAGCCCCACTGGGCTGATAGTGCCCAACTTAAAAATCTCAAACAATTCTCTTCTTCTGAGTAAAAGCATTCTATTATGACTCATACTATCAATGGACTCAATCCTATAACTTTGAAGCCCTTTAGTCCTCCCTGAGAGCATTCTAAAAAATGTCTAGGAACTCCATGGTCTATATACTTGTTTTGAAATGTTATCCTATGTTCTCCTAAATGTTATCTCAATGTACTTATGGTCCTTCCCACACATTTATTCCTAAAGAAACATTGTATCAGGTAAATTATATATGTGGTCTCACAATTTATAAGTTGTTGTGAATCACCAGCATTGGTAAAAAATAAATCCCATATAACATATATATATACAATTGTAACATCTTGGGGGAGATTCACTAAGCTTTGATAAAGAGGGGATAAAGTGGCGAAGACTGCTCCAGTTTATCACTTCTCCAATTCCTATGTTATTCTATGGAGCTTATGCGCTAAGATTTCTTCAACTCCATAAAATAACAAAGGAACTGGAGAAGTGATAAACTGGAGAAGTCATCAAGTTTTAGTGCTAATCCAAATAAATTACTATTTTTTGGCAGGGCCGGATTTTCCATAACGCAGAGTAGGCATCTGCCTACAGAGGGGCGCCTGCCATAGAAATCAATTTTATTTTTTTTTTAAGTGGTGTGCCGTGCTGCGCAGTGCCGCCTGCCACATGTAAGGTCTGTGCCTTCTTCAGCACAGACCTGTAGCTGCTGAGCTCCCCCGGCTCTTTTGTAATACAGAGCACTGGGAGATTACATCATCTCCAAAAGAGCTAGTCAGAGATGCTCAACTAGGAACGAGCCTGCCCTCAAAGTGATGAGGCTCTATAGGATAAGTATCCTACCCAGGGTGCAATCTCTTTTAGCTCACTAGTGCCTTTCACAGAGAGGAAATATCCTAAAGCACATCATACTGATCCTACCAAAAGGCAGTCCAGCCACGAAGTGCCAGGCAATTCCTCTCTGAACAAGAGAAGCAGCCAACCCCAGACATACGTTTCGGCCTTGTTGGGCCTCATCAGTGAGGTGCAGCTGATCTCTCTAGGCACTGTGAGCAAGGGGTCCACGTCTGGATTACCCTGTTACCCTTAGGGTGACTAGTCCCAAGGGCAATTTGCATATGCAAAAGAGCTAGTCAGAGATGCTCCACTAGGAACGAGCCTGCCCTCAAAGTGATGAGGCTCTATAGGATAAGTATCCTACCCAGGGTGCAATCTCTTTTAGCTCACTAGTGCCTTTCACAGAGAGGAAATATCCTAAAGCATATCATACTGATCCTACCAAAAGATTACATCATCTCCCAGCGCTCTGCATTGCTAAAGAGTAGACCACACGGGAGCTCCAGCAGCTACAGGTCTGTGCAGAAGCACAGATCTCTCCTGCCGCTGGTCCACCAGGGAGGTAGGAAATGTGAGGCTTAATGTGAAGATGATGGGGGCAATGTGAGGGTAATATGGGGATGATGGAGGGCAAGCAATGTGGAGCTGATGGGGGCAATGTGGAGCTGATGGGACAATATGGAGCTGATGGGGGCAATGTGGAGCTGATGGGAGCAGCTGATGGGGGCAATGTGGAGCTGATGGGGGCAATGTGGAGTTGATGGGGGGCAATGTGGAGTTGATGGGGGGTAATGTGGAGATTTGGAGCATTATGGAAATGGCCACTGGGGGGGCACTTCAGATTTCTGTGCCTACAGGCTCCTGAGATGTAAATCCGGCCCTGTTTTTTGGAAGAATCTTTGGTTTACTTGGTGCCGAAAAGTTCCTGTAAGTATATATTAGCTTATAGAATGGTGGTTTTTCATAATGAAGTTATTGTGCTTAGAGGTATTTTTCTGTTCTCTTTTCTCTCTGTTTTTCATACGTAGTTGCCAAAGGTTGGTTGCCTGCCATACCCAGGAGAAGCAGCATTGTCAGAGAGTATTGATTTCACATTCTTAGATATAGTGATCCTATTCAAATTACTGGTAATCTGTATGTTTTAGAGTGCACTTCTAGATTGTGTTTTTGCATTAGGTAAGCTAGCTTGTTAGCCTCAAGTCACTATATAATGCATAACTGTCCACACATATGCTCTAATTTTGTGTCAGCACAAAAACTTGTCTTCAATCTCATTCATTGATTTGGTAATATCTGGCCTTTGATACACCTTTGTTTCTCAATCTGGCTTTTGAGAAAAAAGGTTTGGACACCAGTGTTGTATATTTTTTATTTCTGTAGTTCATTATTTTTTGGAAAACATTCACTGGAAATCCTGGGATTGTTCCTGAAATGAAGGATGGTGCTGTGAACAGAGAATAGTAGTATCAGAATGGATGAGTTAATTGATTAATGGCAGTGGCATTAAAAGTGATTAAAGGGCCCTGGCCCCTTAAAACAAATATTTATCCTAGTACCATAATGATAAATTCAAAGTGACTTATCTTCAAAAGAAAACATGGTCTTAAAAGAGCAGTAAACTTTTTTTGTGAAAACAAATATACCAAAAGGATTTTCTTGCTGAGTAAAACAAGAATTCTACAACTGCCGGGAGTTACTTTATTAAAAAATTATAACAGTTCAAACTGACTTTTTGTTCATGGACTCATGCAAGAACTAGTGGAATGGGCACAGAAGCAGGAGTTGTCTGGCATCAAAACAATTATTACTGATTGAAGATATCTCTGACCTGTGGAGCCAGTGGCTCTAAGACGAGGGGACTTTGCTGATTGGACAGACTTTGGAGAAGATCCATCCAGGAGGAGTGTGGTGGGGACTTACGAGGAGACCGGGAGAGACCCTACAGAATGCCCACAGAGCAATAGGTGGATAGTAGCCTCTAACTTTTCAGTAGAGGTGTTTGACTCACAAAGGTGGTGGTCTGATACAAACCAAACGTTTGCACTTTCTTTTTGTTTTTGTTTACAGAAGCAGAAGTGCGTGAGATGGAGTGGTTCAGATATCTTCAAATCAAGAATGTTATATGTGATGTTTTGAAGCAACATCTAGATCCGATTAGATCTCATTACAAGTCCACAGCATTTGAATACTCATGTTAATCTGTTACTGTGGAAGGGTAGGAACACTTATTCATATTCTGTGGGATTGCCCATATGTGTGCTTATTTTGGTCATGCATCTTTTGACTAATCTCCTCCCTATTAAACATCACCTACAAGCTGACTGTTGGGTAGCTTTCCTAGGTATGGACCTGGTAGTTGTCCAAATGTACTATTATGCTACAGCTTACCTTGTTTTCGCATCATCTGCAGGCGCGAGGCTTCAAGCATGCAGCAGACCTCTGTTTTATGTGGCATGCTTCCTGTAGTTCCCTCCTACCTACTTCCTTCTTCTGAGCTGCTCCTCCTACCTACTTCCTGAGGAGGGGTTTAAAGTGCAGTCTGAGTCCTGACTCAGTTTCCCTTGCGTTGTTGTTCATAGCAGTTCTATTACCTTGGGCTCTGTTTATGACCTGGCTAGTCTTCCATCCAACCTGGTGCTGACCTGTGGCTCTGTCTGACTATTCTTTTGTCCATCCCTATAGTGGACACCCAACCTGGTGCAGACCTGTAGCTCTGGCAGACTACCTGAACTGTGTATGACCTGGCTTATCTGACTACCCCCTCTGGTGCTGACTTGTGGCTCTGTCTGACTATTCTTACATTTCTTCCTTGTACCTGGCAGACACCAAATGTAGTGCGGACCTGGGGCTCTGATAGACTAGCTCCGATACTGACTGCAGGTGTGAGTCAGGTATCCCTTTCCTTATACTGACTGCAGGTGTGAGTCAGGTATCCCTTTCCTTATACTGACTGCAGGTGTGAGTCAGTTATCCATTTCCTTATACTGACTGCAGGCATGAGTCAGTTATCCATTTCCTCATACTGACAAACGGTGTGAGTCAGATATTGCTCCCTCCTGACTGCAGGCGTCGGATCAAGATCCAGTGTTCCTGTTCCTGCTCCTGGTTCCTGCAGAGACTACCAGTGGCAGTGGCCTAGTCTCCAGCAGAGTGGTCAAGCTTGGCAGCCTACTATTCCTGATAGCAGTGCTTGCTAGCTTGTAACCCTCTGCTTGCTACTTGTGTTATAGTGTGCTCTACTTTTGTATTATTAATAAATTTTGCATTTAACTATACTGTACTGACTCATGAACGTTATTGGTAAACCGTGACATATTATCACTTAATATCCAAGATTTGCTTGGCATCCTACTCCCATTGCCTTTGTAAAAAATAATTGATGATCTGTAGCATCAATGGAGAAACTCACAGCCATTATCAAAGACACTAATTGAAAAATTAGGGACTCAGGATTGCCCAAAAATCTAATCTCACCTTTGCAATCTTAGTTCTGAGAATATAACCAATGGAAGTTGTTCCTTTCCTTCTCATATCGTGTGTCTTTCTTCTTCCCCTTCTTTTCTTTACTCTGTTTTATCTACACTATTCTGCCAAGATGTTGGCAGTGGACATGCTGCTGTATTCTTTTGTTGAAAACCAAGGCAAGATGTTGGCAGTGGACATGCTGCCATATTCTTTTGTTGAAAACCAAGGTTTCATGGAACTGATGTCATTTAGCTGCACTTTGGCAAAGCCCAAGCCACAGTTATTTTTCCAGGATGCCTGTGCCTGAATTCTACAAGTAGGCCGTCAGTCTGGTCCGAAAGGGGCTGCAAAGTGCGTGCAGAAAGAAAATCCACCTGACAACAGATATGTGGACTGTGACTGCTCAGGTAACAGCCTGTAATCATGCATCTGCTTCTAGCAGTGTGATTAAAAGGCAGAAACAGAAGAGCGGATACCATTGGCATGCCACCTTGTTTCATATAAACTAGAGCAGATGATAGACAAATGGTGTGTGCCCCTCTCCTTAAAAGCTGGTTTTGTGTCTGCTGATAATGCCTCCAACATAATCGCTGCCTTGAAAATAGGTGATATGGTGTATGTGCCCTGCTTTGCTTATGAGCTAAATTTAGCTGTGAACAGAATCCTGGCAGAATCCAAAACCCACAGAGAGATACTTAATATTGCCCACAAAATCTGTGCCCATTTTAGTCGCTCCTACAGTGCAAGCAATGCTCTATATTCCATACAAGAGCGTAACAATCTGCCCCATCTCCAGCTAAAAATGGAGGTCCCTACCAGGTGGAATTTCACACTGTACATGCTAGACCGCTTATACGAGTTGCCCTCCAGCAAGAGTTCAGTCTGAGCAGGTTTTCAATGCATCTCGTTACAATGATCGTAGGACGCGGCTATCAAGGGATAGTAATGTTTCACAATAAAAACAGCTCCGATTAATTGTATAGTATTTGAGAGTGTTATTTCAGTAGTGTCAGAGCTGTAGTTCAAGAGTAATTGAATGATAAAGTATCCCCCCAGCCCCTTTTACTGATGTAACACTGATCACCTCAGAGCAGCAAGGGACAATCTTCATTGAGCATAAGGAAATACTTGAAAAACATGTCAAGGGGGAAGGGTTTTCCTTAGGCTCACAGTAAGAAGATTGCCCCTTGCTGTGAGCTGTCTTTTCCCAGGAACAGAATTCCCATCTGAGGGGAGGCGGCTTACACTAGGTAAAAGGGGAGGGAGGGGGATACTTTATCATTCAATTACTCTTGAACTACAACTCTGACATTTTTGAAATAATACTTTCCATGGCCCAAATACTATGAAAATGAACTGTAGCTGCTGTTTTTGTCAAACATTGCTATTCCTTTAAAGCGGAACTACCACCCTATATAAAGTCACCCTCCAATAATTAGTCATATGGCGACTAGCTTCTTAATAGTGCTATTAACCCAAACAAGCAGCGGGTTCTGAATTAATCCTAATTCTTCTGACACCGGAAGCCAGGCTTGCACGCAGACATCTTGGCTTAGAGACACCTACACACCTGTGCTGTCCGTCCCAGTCTCCTCTAGGAGGCATTGCATGGTGCCTTAAAGCACCAGAAGGGACTGACAGTGCAGGTGCGCAGAAGGCTCTAAAGCAAGAAGCTTGTCCGTCAGTCTCCAAAGAATAAGAATTACTTCAGAACTGGTTACTTCTGTGAGATAATAGCACTATTAAGGAGCTAGTCCCCATATGCCTAATAATTGGGGGGTGACTTTAAATAGGGTGGTAGTTCCTCTTTAAAAATGAAACAACATCTCATACCATCTGAGTTCAGGCAGCAGAAGCCACACATGACAGTGAAAGCCAGACCAAATGTAATAACAGCAGCACTGATGAAGTGGAGGAGGAGGTATGTGAAGAAGGGTTGTTACCATATACCACACTTGGGACCACTGCTATGACCAATAAGTAATATGTATCAGTAATCTGAGAAGGATACCTTACATTTGACACAAACATGACAATGGTAAAAACTGTTGTAGGAATCTATAGATATCACACCACGCCAGTCCACCACCACCACTACCATACACATCTGACACATAGTGGGTTGTACTTTTTTTTTATTTCTTGACATCATGCTACCCTTTTCTTTTGTTGAAAACAGAAGCTTTAAATAACTTGATGTAATCTGTTGCACCGAGCTGGAATATATTCCAACGTCACTTAAGCAGGGAGTTAGTGTTGTGGGAAAAGGATAAAGGCACTCTGCATGCTAACAAATTTTTCAAGGCATATGTTGCTGTAGGACACACAACTTTCAGTTGCAGATACTTATTTCTCCATTGCAGTCCTCAGAAAAATTAATATTGGGTTGGGAAATGTTGCAGCATAGGAAGCATTGGCAAAAAAATGTATTGGCTGCGACGAAAAGGAGAAAAGTTTACACTGGAAAAAACATTCACAAAAAAAAAACCGAAAAATTGTTTTATTGAAAATGTAATGAGGGAAATTTTTCTGACTTTTTGCTCACTCCTAATTGCTAACCCTGTTGAATGCTAGAGACAAAGCGATGTATTGGAGACATCTCCAGAATTCAAAGCGTATAAAACTAAGACGTTTGTCTCTGATTTGCAGCCAACATATTCACAAGTGGTGCAGAAACATAAAGGGAACAAAAACACAAAAGGGCACTCATAGTGTAGAATATTTCATTCCTTTTGGAACACCTTCACACAAACACTGGAGTACACACAATATTTTGATCTGCTGAAAACGGAAAGGTGGGCATTCGGAGGATTCACACTGCTGCCATTCAGTGATCATTCATAGCTCAGCAGCTCCCCAGAACATGATTGAGGAACTTTTCTTCAAATTCCCTCAAAAGATAATAAACAAAAGAAAGTGGGCTCATAATACAATTAACAACTGACAATTAAGAACACAGCTGCTTTTAATCGTCATTTGCTAATTTTAGTAAAAAAAAGTATTTTTATGATATATCAACCACTGTTCTTTTCTATTTGTTATCCCATACGAGAGTTCCAGAGATAAGTATACTTGAGCAGGGAGGATAATTATCCCTGGGAGCGATATCACTGGCTTAGGATCTTCAAGCCGGTATTAATTTAAAGCGGAACTTTCAGGTAGTAATAAGTCGCCCTTCAATAATTAAACATATGGTGACTAGCATCATAATACATGCATTACATCTGTAAAGTGCCACATTCTAATGAAATCCTTACTCTTCGGAGACTGATGGCCAGGTTAGTGATGTCTGCATGCCTGCTTCATCAGTCCTTCCGGTTACCTTGTGGCACACTGCAATGCTTCTTCCAGGAGACCGGGACTGACAGCACAGGCGAGCAGGACAAGATGTCTGCGCTGATGCCTGGCTTCCAGATTAAAGATTTCTTTAGAATGTGGCACTTTATAGCGGTAATACATGTATTATAATGCTAGTCGACATATGTTTAATTACTGAAGGGAGACTTATTACTACCTGAGAGTCCTGCTTTAAATGTAAATTTCAATATTTATTTAATCTATGGTACACCAAAAACTGACAGTTTCTGTGTGCCCCCACTTGCTATGCTTTTTGGTGCAGAAGCATGCATACAAGAAAGAGAGAATCACTTTTAGAAAAACCCAGTTGAGCCAATGGGAACAGAAAAGTTACCAAAGCCCCCACTAATTTTAATGTGGCTTTTAAACCCATTGAATGTTAGACCGGTCCCCGTTGCATTGTGATGCAATGTGTTGGAGGCCTCTCAAGCACACAAGAGGTTAAAATCAAAATTTAAATCAAGGGGAATGTTGTTTTTTCCTTATAGTGCAGATGGTGTGCTCCAAAATCATTCCACTTTTACTGCACTAATACAACATGAGATTAGGAGAGTTTACCTTATAAGAGAAGCGGGGTTTGGTGCCTCATGCACTGTGTAGTCTAACCCAGAGTCTCTTAGCCATAGACCTCAAGTGCCCCTAAAAGTGCAAGTTTTCTGTATTTCCTTTCCAGGGAAGGGCTGGCATGGGGGGCAGGGGGGCAATTGCCCCCTGGGCCAGTCATATGTCTGGGCCAGTGGGCCACTGGCTCACTCAATCTCACGTTTGCTGCTTTTAATGGAGCTACACTAATGATACTACAGAGCTTACAAATGAAATTTATCTACACAAATGATACCACAGAGATACAATCCAAATTGAGCATAACGCATTTTCCTTGTAAGCTCTATGGTATCAGTAGTGTAGCTTTACTTAAATTGTGAGCTCTGTAGGATCACTAGTGTAGCTCCATTTCAACTGTAAGCTCCGTGTTATCACTTGTGTTGCTCCATTTTCATTGTAAGCTCTGTGGTATTGCTTGCCTTACTTCACAACATTAATGCCAATTTTAATATTAACAAAATGGGGCGGACTGAAACGACAGAACAAATAGGCCACTTGATTGTATTTGCCCCCTAGGCTACAAGTTGCCAGTCCTCCCCTGTTCCTTTCCCAAGCATAAACAATTAGTGGATCTTTCATTCTAATGAATTCTCCTGTGCTCAAACAAGGAGATTCAGAAACACCGCTCTTTTAGGAGTACTTGAAAACCACGGTTGGGAAACTCTGCTCTAGGTTAGTGGTTCCCAACAGGCATTTCACAACACTTTCATCTGTCACGGCACCAAGCGTAGTGTGTCACAACATCCCAAATACATTCATTAACCTTTTAAGGAGCCAAGAGTATACAACACATTGTAAAACATTGTGTTTCACACCACTCTTTTCTGATATAATTATTATCTTTTATTTTAAAGTGTCACATACCTCACAATATTTCTAAATGGTCAAAGAGGGACACTTGTGTTTTAGGTGGTGGTGCTGAGAACATGGTTGGCAGGTGGGTCGTTACCAAGAATATTTAGGTTATTTCATAACCTACTGACACCTCTTTATATATCTGAATAAGTAATTTAGAGTAAGACCAAAGTATTTTATTTACGGACTAATTTATAAACACATATACTGAAGTTCAAACAAGCATTAATGTGTTTTATTGCTGTGGGGCAATGTGATACACTTAGATTAGGGTGACCAGACGTCCCCGGATTCCGGGGACAGTCCCCGGATTGAGGGCACTGTCCCCGGGCAGAATGTGTCCCCGGATCTGTCCCCGGATCAAAAATGCAGCTGCTTTATCATTCGGATGTCATGAACGGCATTACCTCAGCTGCATCTGCCGTTCAGTGACTTCCGAAAGCGGCCCCGAACTGAGACTGGGAACATTCCTGTAGTGATTGGATAACCTGAGGGCGCTGCTGCCGTGATGAACTCCCTTAGAGATTGCGCAGTGGATCCGTTTCATTGGCTCCCTCTTTGCAAGATACCGCCAGGTTGTAATCCCGAAGTATATTGTAATGAAGGAACCTGTGGAACTGCTCCACTGCACAATCTTAAAGGGACGTCATTGCGGGCTTGCAGCAGCAGTGCCCTCAGGTTATCGGAGCTGGTGGGGGCAAGATGGAGCCGATAGAGGGCAAAGTGGAGCTGATAGGGATCAAAGTGGAGCTGCTGGAGGCAAGTTGGAGCTGCTGGAGGCAAAGTGGAGCTGGTGGGGGGCAAGTTGGAGCTGCTAGAGGCAAGTTGGAACTGCTGGAGGCAAGTTGGAGCTGATGGAGGCAAAGTGGAGCTGGTGGGGGGCAAGTTGGAGCTGATGGGTGGCAAAGTGGAGCTGATAGGGGGCAAATTGGAGCTGGTGGGACAAGTTGGAGCTGATGGAGGCAAGTTGGAGCTGATGAAGGCAAAGTGGAGCTGGTGGGGGGCAAGTTGGAGCTGGTGGGGGCAAGTTGGAGCTGGTGGGGCAAAGTGGAGCTGATAAGGGGCACAGTGGAGCTGATAGGGAGCACAGTGGAACTGATGGAGGCAAGTTGGAGCTGGTGGAGGCAAAGTGGAGCTGGTGGGGGGGCAAGTTGGAGCTGATGGGTGGCAAAGTGGAGCTGATAGGGGGCAAATTGGAGCTGATGGGACAAGTTGGAGCTGATGGAGGCAAGTTGGAGCTGATGGAGGCAAAGTTGAGCTGGTGGGGGCAAATTGGAGCTGGTGGGGGCAAAGTGGAGCTGGTGGGGGGCAAATTGGAGCTGGTGGGGGCAAGTTGGAGCTGATGGAGGCAAAGTGGAGCTGGTGGGGGGCAAGTTGGAGCTGGTGGGGGGCAAGTTGGAGCGGTGGGGCAAAGTGGAGCTGATGGGGGCAAGTTGGAGCTGATAGGGAGCACAGTGGAGCTGATAAGGGGCACAGTGGAGCTGATAGGGAGCACAGTGGAGCTGATGGAGGCAAGTTGGAGCTGGTGGGGGGCACTTTGGAGCTGGTGGGGGCAAGTTGGGGCTGGTGGGGCAAAATGGAGCTGGTGGGGGCAAGTTGGAGCTGATAGGGGGCACATTGGAGCTGATAGGGGCACAGTGGAGCTAGTGGGGGGCATGTTGGAGCTGGTGGGGGGCACGTTGGAGCTGATGGAGGCAAAGTGGAGCTGGTGGGGGGAAAGTTGGGGCTGGTGGGGCAAAGTGGAGCTGGTGGGGGGCACGTTGGAGCTGATGGAGGCAAAGTGGAGCTGGTGGGGGGCAAGTTGGAGCTGGTGGGGCAAAGTGGAGCTGATAGGGACAAGTTGGGACTGATGGTAGCAAAGTGGAGCTGGTGGGGGCAAGTTGGAGCTGGTGGGGGACATCTCTTACAGGCACCTCCAGACCAGGGGTAGACTGCAGACTGGCCCAGGGGGCAGAGAGAGGACACAAATGAATTAAGTAATGTATTGTGGGTTTCCTCCCTAACCCTGACTACCTACACTGTATTTAGTTTACACTACAGTTTTGTGGGCACAGGCACTCAATGGGTTATCCAGTCATTGGCTAATCCTTTGAGTGCTAGTGCCCGCAAAACTGTACTATAACCCTTTGAGTGCCTGTGCCCACGAAATTGCAGTGTAAACTAAACAATGTGTAGGTAGCCAAAGTTAGAGAGGTATGGGGGGCTATTATATGGGGGGAGGGGGACCCCAAATTGATACCTTGCCTAGAGCCCCGTGGAGTGTTAATCCGGCTCTGGGTTATCCACTCACTACAGAAAATGACTGTAAAAGTGCCAGAGGTTTGCAATCATTGTGCAGTATTATCTTTACTTTTATTTTCTGGTTTCTCTTTGCTTCCTCCTTAACAATAAGCTTTTTAAAAAACAAACAAACAATTTTAATGACAAACAGACATATACTGCTGACCGGGCATATGCCATGCTCTTTTTATCTGATCCAGGCAGTAATTGTTCTGGGTTTGTTTTGATCAGGACGGAATTAGTGACACTGTAACTGATGCATCTGTTGACTGCTGAACCATCAGCAAGCCAGTAGAAGTTTAACTCAACAAAGCTAGCATTACAGGGTATAGGGCTGGTTTGTCATGGGGTAATAACTGTTCCAGTTTTTTTTTTCTTCTTAAAAGAATGATATTACAGCAGTTGGCGTTATGCAGTCTGATGTTGCATCCTTCATCTCATTAATTTTTAAGGTGCTATGGTTCATGAGACAAATGTTTATGCTTGCCTCAGAAACCCATATCACATTCTTCCCATCAGCATTCCTGAATTCACCAAACGTGGGGACTAAAGTTAAAAATTGGCAATATATTTAAAAGGGACCATTAGAAGGCCTTATTGGACTATTCACCCTGATACTGCAAAAGTTTCTACACTTCAATATTAATGTCCTATACCTTTTAACACAACACCATGACTATGACAACCTGATTAAAATGAGGACCAAGGCGAGAATTTTAAAACATGATGAGGTGGGCAGTGTGTGGAGGAGGACAGCAGGCACATGCACACATAGACACCAAGGGGAACTGGAGCACCTGCCCTTTTTGTCCAAAGTGCCCTCATGCCCTTTTAACAAAAAATAAATAAATAAATTATGAGAAGTTCCCTTTTTTTAATTTGAGCCCCTGCCCTCCAAAATGTCTGCGCACGTCCCTGGAGGACAGGGCAGGCAGTGTGGAGGTGAACAATGTGAAGTTGGAAAGGGTGGGCAGTGTGGAGGTGGACAATGTAAAGTTGGGCAGTGTGGAGGTGGACAGTGTAAAGTTGGGCAGTGTTCAGGTGGACAGTGTGTGGAGGTGGACAATGCAAAGTTGGGCAGTGTTGAGGTGGACAATGTGTGGAGGTGGGCAATGTGGAGTTTGACAGTGTGGGAAATGTGGGGGTGAACAGTGTGTGGGAGGGGCATTGTTGAGGTAGAAAATGTGGGTAGTGTGGAGGTGGGCCATGTGGAGGTAGACAGGATGGGCAGTGTGTGGAGGAGGACAGGGTAGAAAGTTTGTGGAGTAGGATGGGTGGGCAGTGTGGAGGGGTGCGGTGTGGACAGTATGTGTGAAGGTAGGCAGTGTGTGGAGGACAGGGTGGGCAGTGTGTGATGGTGGGCAGTGTGGAGTGGGGCAGGGTGGATAGAGTGTGAGGGGTGAACAGGGTGTTGACGGGTGGACAAGGTGTGAGGGTGGACAGGGTGTGGGCAGTGTGTGGTGATGGTGGACAGGTTGTGAGGGTGGACACAGTGTGGGCAGTGTGTGGTGTTGGTGGACAGAGTGAGCAGTGTGTGCCAGGGTGTGAGGGTGGACAGAGTGAGAAGTGTGCGGCAGGGTGTGAGGGTGGACATGGTGTGGGCAGTGTGTGGACAGGGTGTGGAGGTGGATATGGTGTGGACAGGGTATGGAGGAAAAAATGTCCCCGGATTTCATTTTAAAAATCTGGTCACCTTAACTTAGATATACACCACACAGTCTGATCTCCTAACTGAGGGATACAATGGTTGGAAACTTGGGACAGATGGATTTGATTATCAGTGAGGGACTAAGCAAACCAACTGTGGCATAGGGAGAAAATGAAAATTCAAGTTTATTTAAATGGACCTCTTAACCCCTTTAAGGCTAGAGGGTTCTCCAATATGTTGTAAAGCTTTGCATTAGAGACCTGTCTACCATTCTTCGGCTGAAAAGCCCCATTTAAATAATTGAGAATTTGCAGAATCTTCATTTCAAACCTATGGTGTATTTGTTTGCTCTAAAACTGCAACTCTTTAGCTGATGAAGAAGGCCCAAAGTGACACACATGCACAGACTGATGCCTACAGATATGGGTCACAGAAAATAACATTTTCCATTTCTGAGTGTGTGTGTTTATGTGTGTGTGTGTGTGTGTGTTGGATACCCCTTTCACACTCAAAGGATTAAAAGTAATGCCTTAAAAAATGTGGGAGCCAATGCGCTAGGAGCACAGCTGCCCCATCATAGAGTTGCAGGTGGGTGTACACTGGTGTACAGTAAAATCTGCTCAAAGATCTGCACCCTTCCTCCAGGTATCATGTGACTTTCCAGTCTTCAAAAACACACCTTTGTTAAACCCTTTTGAGTTCCAGAGAGGTACATTGGACACCCCATTGACACTCAAAGGGTCCATCTGCAGAACCATATTTACTTATCTTAAAGCATAATTTTTCAATTTGTAGCACATATGTGATTCTGAAAATGCTTTCAAAATAACCTATACGTTAAATAGTTTATTTAGTTGTCTGTTTATACACATTAAACAGTACAGACTGGCATTCCTGTCAGATACTAGCATTTCACACTGCTCCCCATTCCAGCTACCGCTCCTATCAGCCAGTACTAACAGGGCCGGTTTTAGACAGGTGCTAAAGGTGCTGGCCCTGTGAACACAGTTCTGGTATGGAAGATAAGAGGCTGGATTCAAATGCAAGTGCTAATTTTATCTCTGCTTTTATCTCCAGGTATCCCCATAGACTTCAATAGGAAAATGTTTGATAAAACGGGAGGTAACATTTATCGCCTGCATTTGAATCCAGCCCAAGATGTCCCCAAAGGTGAGAGATGAGATCTCCCCAACGGTGCCATAGAGGTCTGTGTTTCTCCGGTACAGACCTTTATATATCCAGTTTCCAAATAGTCTTGCAGTACTGGGATATGACATCATACCTCCAGGGCATACCTGGAAATGAGAGAAAACATTTTCTAAATAAATAACTTCCCAGTGCTCTGCATTACTGGGCAGATTCAGCATCTCTCTGGAGCTGGATGTAGAGGTCTACCCTGGAGAGGCACGGACCTCTGGTTACATATGCCTTTGGACCACCAAAGGTTATTTTGAGGCTCCCCTCTGGTGCCAGCAGGAGAGGGTGGGGTAAACAGTCCCATAAATTGTTTCACACCTGACCTCGCAAACTTTAGAAATGGCCCTGAGCACTAACTAACTTGCATAAATATCTCAAACACTATTGTTTGAAATACTAAATGATTAAAGGGGATGTATCACCTTATAAAAAAGTTTTACCATAGGTTTTGTTACTAAAATATTATTAGGAAAGGTGTTTTTTTTTCAATATAAGTCCTTTTACAGATATTCTATCTTCTGTGCACTTCTGCACAGTGTACACAGCACAGCTCGTCTTCTCCAACCTCCTCCCTCCCAGCTGCCCCAGGGAGCACATTCACGCTTCCCTTCAGTGTGCTGCGAATGGCTTCTATCATTATATTAAGCTCCGGTTAGCATCATACTGAGGTTGCAACCTCAGCATAATGCTAACCGGAGCTTGATATAATGATAGAAGCCATTCACAGCACACCGAAGGGAAGCGTGAATGTGCTCCCTGGGGCAGCTGGGAGGGAGGTGGGAGGAGAATTAGGCAGTCAAGAAGAGCTGTGCCGAAGAATCAGCATGCTGCATTATACTGACTGGCACAGCTTGAAAATAGAATATCTGTAAAAGTACTTACATTAAAATAACAAACAACAGCTTTCCTAATAATACTTTAGTAAAAAAACCTATGGTAAAAAATTTTCATAAGGTGATACATCCTCTTTAACATAAATACAGTTGATTCAGTTGATGTTATAATCTCTTTCAAAATCACACAGTTGTTACGAAGTGACAGTCCGTTCCGCCCCCCCCATCTCAGACACGCGTTGTTCCTGTATAACTTTTGATTGCTCCTTATAGCACTGTATATAACATCTGCAGTTTCCATCAGCCCCAGAGCAACCAATATATTAGACAGAGTGGCAACACTTCCTCATTCCTGGCTGATTAGATGTTACTATGTGCAGACCAGTACTGTAGAGATAATATGGGACCTATTAATAAGGATGGAGTTAGCTTATTTGTGTTTTGTGTGTAACAGCAGAGGAACACAATATGTGGCTCACCAGCTTCTGGACTACAATTGCCATCACCCACAGATTTCTAATGGATATCTGAGTTGTAGTCTGACAACAGCAAGATAGACCCATTTCTCAAACAGTGACCTGGTATCTCAATCTAGCGCACAAAGTTCTAATCACTAGACAAGAGGGTGAACTGAGCCCTACTTTATGACTCCAGAACAGGTGCTGATATATTTACCTTACTTGACCCATGATAGGTGGTTATTCAACTCATGGATTTGGTGATCATCTGGCTTAAAAGTACTGACAGGATGCATGTGACAAAGTGACTTAACCCTCTGAGTACCAGAGTGGCAAACAACTCATTAGTCTGCATTGCACTGCACATCCCTCTAGAACTCACATATGAAATGTCAGTAACTATTAAATATCTATATACTGCTTAATAATATTACATTAGGCATTTGCTTGTAATAGGGCTAAAAACATTTATTATTGAGTCCAAAAATGTACATTTGTGTTTTAACCCCTTGAATACTACAGATGTTTGCAATGCATTGGGGACAGCTCCAGCTTTCAAGAGGTTATACAATTTATGGGCAAAGTGCCATCATTCCCGCCAGCAGCTGGAGAGCCTTCTATTGCCCATCCCTGGGTCAAACTGTCAAGGCCCAGTGAGATGGCTCAGTTGGTTAATGCACCAGATGTAGAATCTATTTAAACGTCAAGATAGTAGGTTCTAGTCCCACCAAGGTCAACTTAGCCTTTCACTCTTATGAGGTAGATAAAATGAGTTTGGGGGGGAGAGATTAACTTAGCAGTGATAAAGTGGTGATGACTTCTCCAGTTTATCACTTCTCCAATTCCTATGTTATTCTATTGAGCCTATGCACTAAGAAGTCCTACAAATCAATGTTTCATCATGGCTTGGGCCCAACAAGTCTAAGTCCTACAAATCAATGTTTCCTCGGGGCTTGTGCCAAACAAGTGCAAGTCCCACAAATCAATGTTTCCTCAGGGATTTTGCCTCTAACAAGTCTGAGTCATGCAAATCAATGTTTCCTCAGGGCTTGTGTCTAACAAGTGTAAGTGCTACAAATCAATATTTTCTCAGGGCTTGGCCACTAACAAGTCTAAGTCCTACAAATCAATGTTTCCTCGGGGGTTGTGCCAAACAAGTGCAAGTCCCACAAATCAATGTTTCCTCAGGGATTTCACCTCTAACAACAAATCTGAGTCATGAAAATCAATGTTTCCTCAGGGTTTGTGTCTAACAAGTCTAAGTCCTACAAATCAATGTTTCCTCAGGGCTTATGCCTAACAAGTCTAAGCCTTGCAAATCAATGTTTCTTCAGGGCTTGGGCCTCTAACAACAAGTCTAAGTCCTACAAATCATTCTCTACAAAATACTCTGTCCTGTCAAGGATCAGTCTGCCCCAGTCACAGTTTACGTCAGGGAGGTCCGTGTCTCTTTCACGTTACGTACCAATTTCTTATTTTATTTAATTGTTTATTAACTACCCCCCAATCCCAGTAAACAAACCACCCCAAAAAAACTATCTGTTCATCTGATTCTTTCCCTAGCCTCTACCAACAAAGACACCCTCAGACCCCTTTTATACCATGGCTGTGGGAAATAAAATAATTTTTTATGTGTTGTATGTAAATTCAGTCTTCCCATTGAATTCAATGCAATGAGCTAGGTGAAAAAAGCAGAAAAAATGCACTTTTCACAGGACATTTTACACTAGGTGGGATGTGCCATTTTTCTTCTATTTTGGTTTGAGGAGAAAATTTTCACCCACCCCCAGTTGGGACCTCATTTCAGAACTCTGGGACTGTGGACTTGACTTTAGGCTGAAATGAGGTAACCCATCCAAGCAGGGCATCTTTGCATTAGTGGATTCGGGAATAGACCAGTCTGCACTGTTGGGCCAGTCAGTAAGAGGCTATCAGATCTGATTATCCCTCCCCAAGGTTTCATCAATAGTCTGGTTGTCAGATCAGCTATGATTTGAAGGGGTAGGTATGGGCCAATCCAAGTACAGCAGAGGGACTGTCTGTGGTCATCCTCTTGGTCAGTGAGAATGTCAATAGCTACTTAATTGGATCATATATCTTAATTTATATATTAGCTCTGGATTAGCCACATTGCCGTCAGAAGCCCAGCTGGGGGGATTTCAGGCATATGGCAATGTGTGTGATCTATGTTTGTGTGTAAAAGTTAAGCATAGGGCTCGGTCATGCAACAACATCCAGTTGATCCTGTACTGTGAATAAAGAATATATTTTTACCTCCTATGGTACAGTTGTCTTGTTCTGTAATTGCACCCCTTTTTCATCCTACATATGACATTTAATGTTTATAGTAGATCCATGATTGAAAAACTAATCAAAAAGTGTGGAATGAGAAATCCATATACTTGGGTTGTTATAATTTTGGAAACAGAAGTGGACTTTAGACTATCTGGAACAGGCATTAGGTATAATTCTTATTTGAAAATCAAACAAGGAATAAGGTTCTTATCTATTTGTCACATTTTGGGGTTTTGAAATCAGCAACACTAAAATTGTTTCAACAACTCACATGCTCCCACTCTGTACAAGTGTATGACCTACTCCCACTCTGTAGTTACCTGCTCCTACTCTGTCCCAATGTGTGTCCTGTTCTCACTGTGCCAATGCATTAACTGCTCCCACTCTGTACCAATGTGTGACCTGTTCCCACTTTGTACTAATGTGTGACCTGTTCCCACATTGTACCAATGTGTGATCAGTTCCCACTCTGTACCAATGTGTTACCTTCTCGCACTATGTAACAATGTGTGACTTATACCCACTCTGTACCAATGTGTTACCTGCTCCCATTCTGTACCAAGGTGTGTCCTGCTCCCAATCTGTATCAATGTGTTACCTGCTCTCACTCTGTACCAATGTGTGGTCTTGTCACGGTTTGTTATGACACTCAGACGCAGAGTTAAGATAAAAACACAACTTTATTGAAAAGTTTTAAGGGAACCCTTGCGGGTAGCATTCACATTCAACATTTAAACACAATACACAATAATAGAGCGTAGTGGTAGCAGAATGTAGTACAGGCTCTACCGGCCTTGCCAATACCGGGTAAGGCAACCATAGGTTGGTACAGGAAGGAATTGGTTCTACCGGCCTTACCAATATACCGGGCAAGGCAGCCTGGGAGGCTAGTGTCATGTGGAGAAAAGGCTCTACCGGTCCTGCCAATAAACCTGGAAGGACAGCCTTGAGACTGGTACACTGAGAAGTGAGGCTCTACCGGCCTTGCCAATACCGGGTAAGGCAATCATAGGTTGGTAAAGAATGGAATTGGTTCTACCGGCCTTACCAATATACCGGGCAAGGCAGCCTGGGACTGCAAGACTGGAACATCGGCACAGCTGACCTCAGCGACTGACCAAAGATGTAACAACCAGTCGCATAAGATGGACAACAGAGGCCTGCTAGGCTGTCAAGCTGTAATAACCTCCCAATGCAACAATGGCGTGAACCAGTATCAGTGTACAGGAATGACAACCTCTACTGGTGCAATAAGTAGCCAGTGCACTAGGAGCGAACCAGTACCCGCGTACTGGAGGAACACAATCTCTACCGGTGCTAACTGGGCACAACAAGCCACTGGTGCGTATGGAGCGAACCAGTACCCGCATACTGGAGTGACAGAATATCTCTACCGGTGCTGTCTAGGATTGAACAAGCAGCCGATTTATGTGGAGAGAACCAGTACCCGCGTACTGGAGTGACACAATCTCTATCGGTGCTGTGATGCAATAGAACAAGCAGCCGGTTAACGTGGAGCGAACCAGTACCCGCGTACTGGAGTGACACAATCTCTACCTGTGCTGTGAGGCAAAATAACAAGCAGCAGGTTAACGTGGAGCGAACCAGTACCCGCGTACTGGAGTGACACAATCTCTACCGGTGCTGTGAGGCAAAAGAACAAGCAGCCGGTTAACATGGAGCGAACCAGTACCCGCGTACTGGAGTATCACAATCTCTACCGGTGCTATTAGGACAGGACAAGCCACCGGTTAACGTGAAGTGAACCAGTACCCGCGTACTGGAGTAACCTTCTGTGAGTGAAAATGTCGCCACAGCGACAGGAGGAAAGAGAGACGCTCTACAGGCAATCCAGGAGCAAGAACACATCCGGTCAGGACAGGAACTGAATCACTATGGCAGGCAACCGGATCAGTAACGGCAGCAGGAACAGCAGCAGGAACAGCAACCCCAACCGGATTAGAAATGGAAGCTGGAACCGAGGAAGCTGTCAAGCAGGAACTCAGGCGACCACAGGAGAGCAAAGAGGTAACACGGCCCAGGAAGCTCAGGAACACAATGCAGGTGCAGGCGACATAGAGACAATACAAAAGGGCAACCAAAGGGTGCCCAAGCTCAGCCTAAATAGGCAATACAGGGCGAGCTGCAGGCAGGCAGCCAATGGAAAGCCCCTTAATGTGACTGACAGAGAAAAGCAGCAATCACGGGTACCGTGATAGGTCTGCACCCACTCTGTGTCAGTGAGTGAATGGTTACCACTATGTACCAATGAGTGACCTGATCTTACTCAGTACTAATGTGTTACATGCTCCCACTCTATACCAATGAGTGACCTGATCCCACTCTGTGCCAATGAGTGACCTGCTCCCCTCTGTACCCATGAGTGACCTGCTCCTGTCCTGTACCAATCAGTGACCTACTCCTATTCTGTACCAATGAGTGATCTGCTTCCATTTTGTATAAGTGAGTGACCTGTTTCCACTCTGTACTAATGTGTAACCTTCTCCTGCTCTGTAGCAATATGTCACCTGCTCTAGCTATGTATCATTGTATAACTTGCTCTTGTTCTGTACAAATGCATGACCTGCTCCTGTTCTGTACCAGTATGTAATCTGTTACGTTAATTTCTCCTGCTCTGTATCAATGTGTGACCTGCTTCTGCTCTGTACAATATGTGACCTGCTCCCTTCATTTGGGGGGCTTGTACTTACTCAGTGGCAAAACAAAATTAATGCACCAACTGAAATGTTTCCACACTGTATCAATGTGTGATATGTTCCCACTCTGTACCAATGAGCGACCTGCTCCCACTCTATGCCAATGAGTGACCTGCTCCCACTCTGTACCAATTAATTGTGCGCTCCTATTCTGCACCATTGAGTGACCTGATCCCACTCTGTACCAATGTGTAATATGCTCCTGCTCTGTACTAATGTGTGACCTGCTCCCACTCTACCAATGTGTGATCTGTTCCCACTCTGTACCAATATGTGTCCTGCTCCCATTCTGTACCAATGAGTGAGCTGCTTCCACTCTGTACCAATGAGTAATTTTATCCCACTCTCTATCAATGTGTGACAAACTCCCATTCTGTACAACTGTGGGATAAGCTCCCTCGTTTTTCCAAAGGGTGACCTGCTCCCAGTCATTGCTAATGTGTGTCCTGCTCCCATTCGGTACCATTGAGTGACCTGCTCCCTTTCTGTACTAATGTGGGCTAAGCTCCCTCTCTTTTCCAATGTGTGACCTGGTCTCACTCTGTAGTAATGAGTGACCTGTTACTACACTGTACCAATGTGTGATAAGCTCCTACTCAGTATCACTGACTGACCTGCTCCCATTCAGTACCAATAAGTGAGATGTTCCCACTCCGTGCCAGTAACTAATT
Organism: Rhinophrynus dorsalis; assembly: GCA_037306005.1. Classification (NCBI taxonomy): domain Eukaryota; kingdom Metazoa; phylum Chordata; class Amphibia; order Anura; family Rhinophrynidae; genus Rhinophrynus; species Rhinophrynus dorsalis. Next base: position 269,240,653 of record CM074718.1, on the reverse strand, counting down.
TTCTACCAATATGTGTGATATACTCTTCTTCTGTACTAATGTTTGATCTGTTTCCACTCTGTACCAATGAGTGAGCTGCTTCCACTCTGTACCAATGAGTAACTTGATCCCACTCTTTACAATGTGTGATAGGCTCCCATTATGTACAACTGTGTGGCCGGCTCCCACTCTGTACCAGTCTGTGATATTCTCCTGCTCTGTACCAAATCATGACCTGCTCCCACTTTTTACCAATGTGTGATATATTCTCACTCCACACCAATAAGTGACCTGCTCCCACTCAGCAATAAGTCAGTGATGCACCATCTGAAATGCTCCCATTCTGTACCAATGTGTGAGATGTTCACACTCTGCACCAACGTGTGATATTCTCCCACACAAATTTGAGACATGCTCCTTACTCAGTAACATTGTGTGACCTACTTCCATTCTAAGCCAATTTGTGACCTGCTCACACTCTAGCAATGAGTGACCTACTCCCACTCTATACCAGTGAGTGATAAGCTCCTACTCGGTATCATTGATTGACCTGTTCCCACTTAGTACCAATATGTGATATGCATCTGCTCTGTACCAATGAGTTACCTTCTCCGACCCTGTACTAATGAGTTATGCACCTGCACCAGCACCAGCTGAAATACTCCAACTCTGTACCAGTTTGTGACTTGCTCCCACTATGCCACAGCAGAGGAAATTCCCATGCCCATATCAGTCTGGTTCCACCCCCCGGAAGTCCAGCTACAAAATATCAGGCAAATCCTCTCCGCACGAGAGAAACAGCATATCAACAGATGTATGTTTCGGCCTATGTGGGCAGGGGAGGGATGGAATGGGGGGTAGGGGGCAAATTGCCACCCTTGGCCAGTCATATGTCTGGGCTGATGGGCCACTGCCACACTCAATCTTTTGCTTGCGGCTGCATATGGAGCTATGCTAGAGATACCACAGAGCTTACAACTGAAATGGAGCTACACTAGTAACATAACTTGTTTCCCTTTAAGCTCTATATATCAGTAGTGTCTTTAATTCAGTTCTAAGCTCTGTACTATCACTAATGTAGATAAATTCCAATTGTAAGATGTAGTATTACTTGCTTTACTTCGCAACATCAAAGACAGTTTTAAAAGTAACAAAAGGAGGTGGGCTGGAACAGTGGGCTGGATTGATAGTAGAAATAGGCCACTTGATTGTATTTGCCCTTCCAATTTAGGGAGATCTACAACAATTCTGTACCAATGAGTGTCCTGCTACTGTGTAACAATGTGTGATATATTCCCACTCTATATCTATGTGTGACCTGATCTCACTCTGTATCAATTTGTTACCTGCTCTCACTCTGCACCAACATGTGACTGGCTCCTACTCTGTACCATTGTACTTTGGGAGTTTGAACTATTTCAGTGTCAGAACTAAATAAATGACCTAGCTGAAATACTTTCACGTTGTACCAATGAGAGACGTGTTCCCACTCCATAGCAATGAGTGACCTGCTCCCACTCGTACCAGTGAGTGACCTGCTCCCACTCTGTACCAATAAGTGACCTGCTCCTGCTCGTACTAATGTGTGACCTACACCCAACCATTAACAATGTATGATATGCTCCTGTTCTGTAACAATATGTGACATGCTCTCACTCTGTATCAATGTGTTCTGCTCCCATTCTGTATTAATGTGTGACCTGTGCCCAGTCTATACTAGTGTGTGACATGCACCTACTCTGTATCAACCTGAACTGCTCACACTCTGTACAAATTTGTTACCTCCTCCCACTATGTACCAATATATGACATGCTCCCACTCTGTACCAAAGTGTGACCTGCTTCCACTGTGTGCTAATACGTTACCTGATCCCACTCTGTACTAATGTGTGAGCTGCTCCCACTCTGTGCTAATACATTACCTGCTCCCGCTTCGTATCAATGTGCTCCCACATTTTAACAATATGTTGCATGCACCTGCTATATACCAGTGTGTTACATGCTCCTACTCTGTGCCAATGTGTGACCTGCTTCTGCATTGTACCAATACATGAACACCTCCTGCTCTAGATCAATGTGTGACCTACTCACGTTCTGTACCACTGCATGGCCTCCCGCTCTGTACCAACCTGACCTGCTCCCATTTTGTAACATTCCTGATCTTCTCCCACTCTGTAACAATTTATGACATACTCCTACTCTGTACCAATGCTCTGCTCCCACTCTGTACCAAGGTATGACCTGCTCCTACCTGTATCAATGTGTTTCATGTTCCCCATTCTGTATGCGCCCCAGTCGATACGTTACATGCTCCTGCTCTGTATCAATGGGTTACCTACTCTCATTTGGTACCAGTGTGTGACCCGGTCCCACTGAATAGTAATGAATGACCTTTTCCCACTCAGCACCAATATGTGACAGGCTCCAGCTCTTTGCCAATGTGTTACATGTATTATACCAGTGTTACATGCTCCCACTCTGTACATATGTGTAACCTGATCCCACTCTGTACCAGTGTGTGACCTGTTCCTGCTCTTTACCAACGTGTGGCCTGCTACCGCTCTTTACAAATGTGTGACCACACTGTTCCAATATATTAGATGCTCCTGTTCTGTACCAATTCATGATCTTCTCCCAGTCTTTACCAATGTTTATCAATGTGTTAGAGGCTCCCACTTGGTACCAATGTGTTAAATGTTCCACTTACCACCAATGTGTGCCCTGATCCCACTCTGTACCAATGTGTGACCTTCTCCCGCTCTGTACCAATGTGTTACACATTCCAACTATGCACCAATGGGTGACGTGCTCCCACTCTGAACCAATCAATGTGTTAGTGGCTCCCACTTGGTACCATTGTGTTACATGCTCCCTCACGGTACTAATGTGTGATCTGCTTCCTCTCAGTACCAAACCGTGATATGCTCCTGCTCTGTACCAATGAGTTAAAAAGGGTGCATTTTGACTTTTGGAGTCTTTTAAAATATTATTCAATGAAGGTTAAGAATCAAAGATTTTCTATCCTAGCTATAACTACTATTAGAACCTCAAATTGGTCTCCTGTAGTTAATTAGAGGTTGCTGCACTAGAACCTGCTAGCAGCCATCTTTTTATCATTGCTCTTTGTTGTTACTGATAAATATATGAGACTTGTGGGGCTTGTCAAATTAAAAATCATACTTACAAGTTTCCCCCTAACAAACTTGTGAATCTCTGTTACATCTAGATAATTCAGGTACAGGATAGAGATTTTCTGTAGTAATATGGGTGTGGCATATGTTACCTCTGATCTTTAATATGCCAGCCCTGCAGGTACTGAACTGAACATACCCAGGGGAGTGGGGTGGGGAACAGAGGGCAGGTGCCTGAGGCAGTAGTATTTTTTTGTTGCTAAGTATCTGGCACAAGAAAATTGACAAACTCACCATATGCAGACATGAGGGATACTTATTAACCCTTCCCTGCCTTGTACTCAGTCCCAGGACACATACAGTAGACAATGGTGAATTATCTTAACCCAACCCCTGCATGCTTTCTCCTCCATCATTCTTTGGTATCTCTGGAGATCCACCATGGGAAACAGGGAAGGAGCTGAGAACTGATCACGCATGTGTGTGTGTGTGTATAACAAATAATTAAAGTACTGGATAGAGTTTTTCTGCAGTACTATGAGTACAGAAGTACTCTATAGCTATTGATGGAAATTGTCATCCAACACAGGTGGAGAGTCATATGTTCTCTAATATGCCAACCCTGCATATACTAAACAACTGAACATACCCAGGGGAGTGGGATGGGAAATAGAGCGCAGGTGCCTAAGACAGTATACTTTTTTGTTGCTAAGTAACTGGCACAAGAAGCTTGACAAGCTCACCATATGCAGATCTTGCTGTGCATTATGGGCCGAGTACCATACATGAGGGCTTCCATTAACCCACTCTGCCTTGTACTCTGTCCCAGCAGATATACAGAAGATAATTGTGTATTTTCCCCTCCCCAACCGACACACACGCTTTCTCCTCCATCACTCTTTTGTTCCTCAGAAGCTCTGGAGATTCACCATGGAAACCAGGGAAGGAGCTGATCACATGTGCATCCAGTATATATTTGCAGTCTCTACAATGCGATGGTTAACCCCGTGGATGCTAGAGGATTTAACCCACTTGATTCGGAATGTGCTAAAGACCTCTCTAGCATCCAAAGGGGTTAAAACCCAGAGTATAGATTTGAGCATGCCGCACATTGTTACACATTGCGGTATCAGCTAAAGATGTGCAATCTTGGCGCAAACGAACTGCACCATAGGCGGCAAATAAGCTTTTCCGAAATTCAAATTGGATTAAATGGGACTTTTACCCATTTGAACGCTAGCGAGATCTTCAAGACGTAAGGGATTAAATGCCCTATTTACATTATGAGGAATTCGTATTTGCCCCTCTGTGGTGCAGCCTGTTTGTTTCCGAATTGCACCTCTTTTACTTATTGAACACAGCCCATATTTTCAGCTCTGCATGGGATTTTATCAGCTAGCAGTTTATTAAATTGCTCTGCAAATGGGCAATCCATTAAAGTGAAACATTCACTAGCGGTACATGCTGAAATATTCAAATATGAATACTTATGCACTGAATAACACCAGTACATGGTTCAATTATTATTTTCAATACAGAAACGAGAAATATGACGTAGGGGCCAGATGCAAAGTGCAAATTTAAATCCCTCCTCAAAGATTATGAGTGAGAAGCTCACAGTGCACGCTCGTGCATTCACATATATACACCTTCAAACATAAACACATTAGAAGCAAATACACTTGAAAATGAAAGTCAAAACATGTTTTGTGTTTGTGAAGAAAATAATTTATATATATATATATATATATATATATATATATATATATATATATATATAATGCATGTCCAATAAATATATATATTCAAACACGCATTCATATGAGTGACACACCCACTAATAAATATATATACACATAATGAACACACGCTCCATCATTCTGAGGGCTTTTGTGTGAGCTGCAGACTCAGCCTCTACATCTCTGTCTCCTCCTCTGTCTGTCCCTCCTGCACTCTCCCTATTCTTCACAAGCCTCCCCCTTTATTTCGCTTACTCTGTCTCTGCCCCACTCCCTTGTGTCCCTGACAGGTTGGGGGAGGAGGGGGGTCTGCAAGCCTGTCAGAAGGGTCTGATTAGAAAGAGCTCTCCATTTCTCCTCTTAGGGAAGGGTCAGTATTTGAAGGGATAGGCAAACTGCTAGGGTGCCTGTATACAGAGGTCCGTCAATTTGGTGTCTGTATCCAGATCTATAACTGAACCTTCCCCCTCCCCTCTTCTATTTTTAGAGCCGAATATTCTGATTTTCCAAATTATCTCATTCCCCCTATTCTTTCCCCCTCCTTTTCTTTCATTCACTTCTCCATTCTTCCTTTCAATCCTCCACCTCACTCCCTTTTGTTCCTGATTTTGCCCTATGGGATAAACCGATTCTTCTTTCTGCCCTGCATCTTGCTCGTGTGACAGGTACATTTCTTGGCTTGTTTTGGGGAAGCGTGTGTTTCTGTATTTGGGTAATTGAATGCACTAATGTGCCAGACTACGAAACTGGTAGTAGAAAGGCTATAATCCGTTTCATGCCATGTGGTCAAGCAATATATGAATGGTAGAGAGGTCGCAATGCTTTGGAGACTTCTTGCATCCAAGGGGTTAATATTATCATGCATCTTTATACATTGTTATTCTATCACGCTGCATGTCCTATTGATTTGCATGTTGTATTGCTGTGCATGCTATTACATTGCTCTACATGTGGTTATATGTTTATGTTTGATGATAAGGGCCTTGTATATAAATACAAACTGGATCAATTCTTATACAAACCATCGGAACCATATGGGCTAAATAACAATTCCTAAAATTCCCATTGATTTAAATGTGGATATTAACAGCTTGAATACTAGATATATATCCAACGCATGGAGATCTCCCTAGCAATTCTGGAGCACATCAACTGCATCTTAGAGGGACAGACACACGTCGACAGAATTCCAATTGTTCTAAATTGAGGTTTAACCCATTGAATGCTAGATGGGTCTCCTAGGCATTGCAAAGTGATGCACTGATTCCTTTGTAGCATTCACGGGCTTAAAAGTGCAAGTTAAACCAATGGGAATATCCCATTTGCTTTTATTTATATATATATAAGGCTTCATTCATATACCTTGCCAAGTTATCCTATCACTCTATTACTGTGTTTCTCAGCATGCTGTATAATTGCTTGGCAAGTTGACTTGGTATAATATTGGCATTCATGTAACCATATAGCTGTGCAAGTGCTATCACAGAGAATGTTACTTTACTCTTTGCATGCTCCAAGGGGTAAGCTGTGAGGGAGTACCTGAACATTTCATGGTGTACTGTTCCTCTGATTCCATGCCCAGGTTGGGTTTTATTTACCAGGCTAAAGTGGTGTTATTCTGGAGTAACCCATCTGCACCAAAAGATTGAAATTACAAATCTGATGATGAATCCTGTTGGTTTTAATTGGGCTTTTTAACCCCTTGAAATTAAAAATCTGATAATGAATCCTGTTGGTCTTAATGGGGCTTTTTAACCCCTTTAATGCTAGTGGCCTCCAATGCATTGCTTTGCAATGCATTAGAGAACTCTAGCATTAATGCATTGGAGACCTCTAGCATTAAAGGGGTTAAAAGATTGAAATTTAAAACCTGACAATGCATCCTGTTGGTTTTAATTGGACTTTAACCCCTTTAATGCTAGAGGTCTCCAATGCATTGCAAAGCAAAATCCATTCACATTAATGGAAATGTTCATGATCCCCATGGCATACAGGGTACTTGGTTTCCTCCATAGTTGCAGCCTACTCATGAGAGCACATTTGTGTACAAACTGGGCGGAAACAAAATAGGATCAAAATTGTTCCTTTTCATTACACCTGTTATAGGTGTTGAATAATGGGTTACTTCACTAAGATGTTGTGTGCCAACATATACTACAGCATCTGTACACAAGCACAGGAGTAAGTTTAGTGAATCATATTTAGTCACAGGTCATATTTCTGCACCTTTGGTACATTCCCCTCAGAATGTCATTATATGTCATATTCAGGAAGAGAGGTGCAATTCTGTGGAAAATAAACAATGGCGGTATAGTGGAACATTGAAGTTGCAATTAGTTAAAATGGCGTATACAGTCCAATTAAATAAATGGGAAATTGGGGACTGTTCATTTGTCACCCATAGCACATTTGTTTTCCTCATAAATTGCTGTTTGTTAGCTTCTGGAATATGGCCTTTGATATTTTTATACATTAACATTTCTCTTTCCATGTTATATCAGTTTGAGCAATGTTATTATATTACTTTGCATGTTATTAGTCCACTTTGTCCAAAATGTACTAAACAACAAAAATTAGCCATGCAGCTGATATCATGGCTTTATGCACCAAAACTGCAGAGTAACAATTGTATCCTATGTAATAATTCGCTAAGGATGTTTGTCAGAAGCCGTCATGCTTAGTAGAGACGGCTGCACGCGCTGCAGTCATGTGCAGTAGAGACTGCTCGCACTGCGGCTGATACGGAGCAGGGTGCACTGAATTCAGACCGGAGTCCTTTCTGCGCACCTTCCTGGGACTGCTGTACTGCGCATGACTGCACCGCGGCCAGTGACGTCAGGATTCGGCCACCAGCCGAGGTTGCTAGGTGGCACTGTGGCCCGTGTACACGGGCTCTTCAAGTAGTATGCAATAAAAAGTTATGTTATACTTTAATACAAAAACAGAAAATAACTGTATCTAGGTTTTTTGGGGTTATGTGTGAGAAATTTAGCTTTTTCACATACTGCCTGTCTCCATGGGAACATGGTTGCCATTGACTAAAAAGGTGGCCTTTGACATGGGTGGAAATGCATGAAAAGTGTTTCAGCTTTGAGAGAAATCTTCAGAGTAAATCTTGTGAGGTTGGAAATGTAGAAAACATTTACTTTCTAATCCCGTATTGTAAAGGGACATTTTACCATTTTGTTCATAGCAGCCACTGTGGTGTATGGGAGTAAATGTTTAAAGTCACCAGCACAGCTCCACTTGCATTGGTCTCCAACATTATTGGCTGCACTTCAGGGTATGCCCTATAGCAGTGTTTCTCAATGTTTATCCTAAGAGCACACCAACAGTGGTTATTTTCTGGATACCCCTCCTTAATCACAGGTGAGGTAGTTAGTGGTTCAGTCATTGTAATTGATCCACCTGTGCTTAATTAGGGATATCTTCAGTATATAACTCAGTGTGCCCCAATGGAAGGAGAAGAATCACTTTACTACAGTATATCATTGTTTTAGTGCATACTAACAGACATACTTTAAGGATCGGGGTGTGTGCAACATATTCTGCAAGTGTATAATATATAAAGTCAGTTTGCCTATACTACATTTTTATCTCTGATTTGTTTTATGTCCCTGGCAGGGAGATAAATGAGTTTGCTTTAAGTAAGCTATCTGTGTGTTTCTGTGAAAGCAGAGAGAGTGTGCAATCATAAAAAAGGACAGTGAAACAATGTAGAAAAGTATGCCTCTACTACAGCACACAGTTCAATCAGTGCTGCAGGTAGACTGCATTATATTGCATAAATATCTCGGTTTTCACAGTTCACAGCCAGAAAACTATGGAAAAATAAATTCACTGAGATGTCTGTCAGGGACACTTGCACTTGCAAAATATATAATGTCAAAAAGAGGTTAACTGCCTCTTTAAAATATTGAATGAGAATTTGGGATTTTTTTATATGTCTCAAGTGCAGTTGGTATGCTCCAAAATTACTTGTGTTTTGCTGATGTATCTTGTTACATAGCTCTGCAATGCATTTTTGCCTATAAAGGAAGATATGAGGTTAACAGACTAGGTAGGAATTTATCATATCCCAGACGAGAGTAAGAAGTAAGAGATCCACTTATGAAATACTCTTTTTACCTCCTTTCAGCTGATGGACCAAGATAAACTGGGGAAATTCATGAGCAAGCTAGCTGCAGCATAAGGCTCAATTGAAAATTCATATGACTTTAAATGGGAATTTTAACCACTTAAATGCTAGAAAGGTCTCCAAAGCATTGGGAAGCAATTCATTGGAGACTCCTCTAGCATTGAAGGGGTTAACCCATTGAATGCCAGAGGGGTGTGCAGTACATTGCAAAGCAATGCGTTGCACAACCCCGCTGGCACTCAAGGGTTAAAAGCTCCATTTAAATCAGTGGATTTATGGAAACTTTTATTTGTTTTATATTACACAGTTGATTTGCTACATTTCTCATTAGTACAGCAGCAACAGTGATGAAACCATCTCCACAAAAGTGTCTGCAACCATCCACTGGGGGACCACAGAATACACGTTTACTGGCAGTCTCAGCTGTTTGGGTACCAAAAAAGGAAGTTGGAAAAAATGTTATTTCAACCTTCAGTGCCATGCCTCACTAATTCTATGGCCCACTCAAAGCCATTGGTTTCGATTACTTGGTATGCCTCCCAACAAAAAGGCATTCATTTTCATCTGAAGTTTGAAGTCCCCATTTGAGGTTGACTATCCCCCATTAATATGAAAATACTTGCAGGGATTTACTCTGCATTGTCATTTGTGCTGAAAGAGTCACATCATGATTTTAATGTGTGTTCCTCTGTTCCACTGTTATTCCTGTCTTAAAGGGATAGTAATGTTTCATAATAAAAGCAGCTCTAATTAATCTTCATAGTATTTGGACTTTGGAGAGTGTTATTTCAATTCTATCAGACTTGTAGTTGAAGAGTAATTCAATGACAAAGTATCCCCTCCCGTCCCTTTTACTGATGTAACACTGCTCAGCCAGAGCAGAAGGGAGGTGCCCAGGTAGACCGCAGAGAGGGACAATCCTCAATTAAGATAAGGGAAAAACCTGAAAAACGTGTCAAGGGGGGCAGGGCCTTCATTGTTCTCATAGGAAGAAGATTTTCCCCTTCTGTTATCTGTCTGGTCTTACAACCAGATTCCACATCTGAGAAGAAATGGTTTACACTAGGTAAAAAGGGTGGGAAGGGAAACTTTGCTTGTGAATATCTCTCAAACCATAAAGGTTTGAGAGATAAGACTTATATAGTTCTTCATGTTTTTTTAATGCCTACAAAATAAAATAAAGATAAAACAAAGTATTACTATCCCTTCAATATTTTACAATACTTTGCTCGCCCCCTATGGAACTCAAAAGCTTAAACTTCCTGTCATCCAAACTCGCACTGGCCATTAATGGTGTGTGAACTAGAAAGCCCAACCAGAAAAGATGGACACAGGTCACACATATTTGCATTCAGGTTATGAGCCTAATGCACAAAGCAAAAATATAGCAAAATCAATAGCATCATAGGAAAAAATTAAAATTAATAAAATTTACAATAATTTAAAGGACAGTTATCCCATTTTATTAAGCATGTTCTTAGGGGAGCAGACTTTGTAAAAAGACTGGGGCTCCAATCTGCTCCCATCCACTTAGGCAAAAGGTGGTACCGCGTTAGCTGTAAAAGAAGCAGGAGATTGGTAGAATAAAAGTGATACCTTTATTGGCTAGCTGAGTAGCTTTAGAATTTGTATTCAGCCTTCATTCTAAGCATGTCTGACATAGAGACCTAAGTTGTCTTGAAAGCTTGCAATCTGAAGCTACTCAGCTAGCCAATAATGCTATCACTTTTACTCTACCATTTAGGCAGTCAGACTTTCTCTATGCCCTCCCACCCCCCACACCACCACCACCACCACCAAGAGTTGACAGTGGGCTGGAACCCAACCCAGAAGTATGTTCATCTCAGCTACAGATATCTCAGGTTGCATGCACAGCCTGCATAGAACTACTGTGCTGGACTTTCAAACTAGAATCGAAGGGTCTGTGACAGCCAGCCATGTCAATCTTAAATATAGTCAAGGGTTGCATACTCAATTAGTCCCTCTAAGAAGGGACACATCCTCAATAATCCATTTAAAAAGGGCGACATACTCAATGATTCCTTCTAAGCAGGATCATATACTCAATTGTTCCTTCTAAGGAGGGCCACATTCTCAATTATTCCCTCTAAGGAGGGCCACATACTCAAGGATTTCCTCTAAGAAGGGCCATATACTCAATGATTCCCTCTAAGGAGAACTGCATACTCAGTGATTCCCTCTAAGGAGAGCTGCATACTCAGTGATTCCCTCTAAGGAGGGTCACATACTCAATGATTCTCTCTAAGGAGGACCGCATACTCAACGATTCCCTCTAAGAAAGGGTGTATACTCAATGATTCTCTATAAGGAGGGCCACAATATTAGCACCAGTGTCTTCATTATTATTTTGCTGGTGAGGTTTAGTTTTGTAGTTCAATCTCTTTTCAATTGACCAATGATGTATCCTTGGGGGTCGCTTTTCAGACACCTATAGTGCTCCTCCTTTGGTCTGCCGAAGCTTAAATTGCAGCCCTGATTCACCAGAGGAGCAGATCTGCCCATAGAACACTAGTCACATGATTATTTTTCTTCACAAGGCATTGAACACCTATCTAGCATTATTGAGGTTGAAAATCCCATGTAAATCAATGAGAATTATTATTTCTCCCCTATGGTGCAATTGGGTTCCCCAGAATCACATCTTTAGCTTTCTGAATGCGGCTCTATGTTTCAGTGTACATGAACTGGTAGAGGTTCTTTCCACCAATAATTAAAACTGGTTCTCAGAATCTTCTCACATAAAAAGGTGATCACCAGTGTAGGTGACTGTCACTATTAAGCGTGGATTTGTCATTAGCAAAGGTAGCTCTGTGAAAATGATTGAGCCATGGATTGATCTATGTGTTTATGTTAGGGGATCCTATATATCTCTACCCTGTTGGAGGTTTATGTGAACCAGTGCCACCATCAGAAAATAATTTTGAACTCTAGTAAATGTTCAGAAGGAGACAGACTGGGCCTCATGGCACTGAGCAGAACCCATACTCCATATGACTGATGTTTAGACTTTGAGATTAACTGGGATTAGCCAATAACCAGCATATTTTTCTTGCTGTAAAAGTGTTATGCGACAGAGTTGGAAGAGCATCTGCAGGTATGTTGTAATTAATATTTTTATAGGGTGACTTGTTTTCTGCCCATACAGGTGTCCTACGGGCCCTCATTGTCATCCAAACACCCCAGAAGGGGGGCCATGATCTCGCCTAAAGAAAAGAGCAAAATTCAGCCCCCAAAGGACAGCATGACTCTCCTGCCCTGCTTCTACTTTGTGGAGGTGAGTGGAGGAAATGGAAGCCCTTCAACAAAAGAGCAGAGAGAAAATGGCATAGTTGTCTCCTAATCACAAGTGTTGTGCTGGGTACTACACTGACAGTATTCAATGGTGTATTGTTCTGCTGGTGGCACATAACGGTGGGTTGTTCTGCTGTTCTCATATAATGGTGGATTGCCCAGCTGACAACGTGTAATGGTGCATTAGCTTGCTTGTGGCATGTAAGGATGTATTGCTTTGCTATTCTCATGTAATATCATGTTAAATGGTACCTGTTCATAGACCTAGCATGACCTTGTAAAAATGAGCTTTGTGCTTTTTATTTCACTATCAATATTGCAGAGAAAATTCTCCTATAAACATGCTATTCTTCTGTGGATACTCTTCTTTGAAGGGTAATATTTACAGATATTGTCATGCTGCTTAGAGAGTTTTATTAGGGTTTATTGTATGGTTAGGCAATAAGCACCTTGTCTTCAAGCTAAAAGGCCAGATGTCAAGGATAGTCATGGTTGAGCACTAATGCTGTGCACTAAGGTTCTTTTAATTTCACTTGTTTAACCCTTTAGAGACCAGAAGAGTGCACACTGCTTTAGGAAGCAATGCACTGGCCACCCTTTGGTACTTAAAAGGGTTAACTGATCCCCAGCTGTACTCATACCTGATACAGAAGTTAGAAGGGATGATCCATACTGTTATTTAAAGGGATAGTAATACTTTGTTTTAACTTTATTTTATTTTGTGGGCATTAAAAAAACATGAATAATGATATAAGTCTTATCTCCCAAACCTTTATGGTTTAAGAGATATTCACAAGCAAAGTGTCCCCCTCCCGCCCCTTTTACTGATGTAACACTTTTCAGCCAGGGCAGAAGGGAGCTGCCCAGGTAGACTGCAGAGAGGGACAATCTTCAATTAAGATAACAGAAAAACCTGAAAAGCTTGTCAAGGGGGGCAGGGATTTCATTGTTTTCAAAGGAATAAGAGTGTCCCCTTCTGTTATCTGTCCAGTCCATGGACTGCATTCCACATCTGAGAAGAGATTGCTTACAGTAGGTAAAAGGGGCGGGAGGGGGAAACTTTGCTTGTGAATATCTCATAAACCATAAAGGTTTGAGGGATAAGACTTATATCATTCTTCATGTTTTTTTAATGCCTACAAAATAAAATAAAGTTAAAACGAAGTATTACTATCACTTTAACTGTATTACAGTGAAAGTGACAGCCTTTGTGAGTGACCTGTCTGTGCTCACCATGATATATCTTTAAGAAAAGGAACCAGAAGGGGCGCAATACCAAATTTTCTGATGAAAAAATCCCCAATCACTGGAGTTAATACTCACGATATATAGAGCACCCGGTTGAATACACTTACAACCGGTATAGCGAGCAGGGATTTATTATCCGCCCTGCTTCAGATGTACTGATATCTGGATAAAAAACTGGAACCAATGGATATCTCTTATAAAATTTAATACAATTCCTTAACTTTAAACATCAATTAAAATTGATAAGCCCCAACGCTAAACGCGTTTCGATGCGCCACTTCTTCGTCAGTAGCGCCAAAAAAATATAAGTTTGGGCTCAAATATTATATCATAAAACTAAATAACATATAATTTAATATTCATCCACACTCAGTGTAAGTGTACTCAACCGGGCGCTCTATATATCGTGAGTATTAACTCCAGTGATTGGGGATTTTTTCATCAGAAAATTTGGTATTGCGCCCCTTCTGGTTCCTTTTCTTCTTGTTTTGTTAGGGGTCCATTTCAAGATCCCTTCTCTTCTTTGGGAGCAGCATTTTACAGCTATAATTGGAGCGACTGAGTGGGGGCAGTTTGGATTCCTCCATCTATTTGGCTGACCACTAGTTAGTGGTTGTACAAATTGTGAGTTCGGTGAATAAATGGTGGTACACGTATTAGGAGCGCCCCTCTTTTGTTTTTGTTTTCTATGATATATCTTTAACCATTTCGGTGCCGGGGGATGTGCAATGCATCTAAAAATTGCAGGCATATCACCCTTGGCCACATCCACTCAATATACATGTTTTTTCTCTTTATTGTGCAATGTGCAGAGAGAACACAGGCAGAGGAAAATTAAAGGTCTACCTTGCCATTGCCCCACCTGCTTTATGACACACTCAGCGCCAGTCTTTCCTCTAATCCATGGATGTGTATCCTGTAGTCACCAGAAGGGAGATGCACTAAGGTTAGACATAGGTGAGATAAACTCTCCAATCCCTATATCAGTGTATCTCAACTCCCCCCCTTGGGACTCATCAATTGTGCACGCATTTAGGATTACCTCATTAGAGTACACATTGATGAATCAGTGAATGAGGAGTGATAGATCCACCTGTGCAAATATAAAGATATCCTGCACTCTTGTTCTTGTGTCCAGAGACTGGAGTTCAGGAACAACTGCCTTATACTGTTCTATGGAGCCCAAGTTCTCTCCAACTTTAAAAGGAGGCTTCATTTTTTGTGTAAGAATTGAACAGATCTCCCTAAATGTTGTTTATCTTATCTTTCACACCATTATCTCACCTTAGTGCATAACCCCCAACCAATGGCCAGCTGAGGATGATGGGTGTTGTAGGCTGAAAACTAGAGTCCTGCAAGTTTTCCCAGGGAATTTTAAATGTTTAAATGTCTTTGAGGCTCCTGCTGGTCACAGCTTGCCTTGATCAAAAAAGTCATGATGTGCCAGGACCGTCACCGGTTCTAAACACACAGGCAGTCCTGTCAGTCCTGGCACGTCATTGGTCCTGAAGGGGTTAAGGATTTCCCTGATTAAGCACAGGTGAGGTAATCAGTGGATCATTCATTTTGACTGACCCTGCCGGTGCTTAAAGGGATAGTAATGTCTTAAAGGGATAGTAATGTTTCACAAAAACAGCAGCTCCAATTAATCTTCATAGTATTCGAGCCATAGAGAGTGTTATTTCAATACTGTCAGAGTTGTAGTTCAAGAGTAATTGAATGATAAAGTATTGTGCCACCTCCCCTCAGATGTGGAATCTGGTCCACAGACCAGACAGCTCACAGCAAGGGAAAATCTTCTTACTGTGAGAACAATTAAAGTCCAGCCCCCATTGGCAGGTTTTTTCCTTATCTTAATTGAAGATTGTCCCTCTCTGTGATCCACTTAGACACCACCCTGCTGCTCTGAGCTGAGCAGTTACATTAGTAAAAGGGGCGGGAGGGGGATACTTTATCATTCAATTACTCTTGAACTACAATTTTGACAGTACTGAAATAACACTCTCCATGGCCCAAATACTATGAAGATTAATTGGAGCTCCTTTTATTATGAAACATTACTATCCCTTTAAAAGAATAAGAAGTAATATTGTAGATAATGCAAAAAGAAATAGATTGGTGCAAGTCCTATCTCTTAAACCTTTATGGTTTGAGAGATAGAACGTGTTAATGTTCCCCACTCCCTGCTCTCAGCTGTAAAGTTGACAGCAGGAGATTTGAGTCGGCCGACTCGAAGCGGCTCTTCAGTAGAAGAAATCTAAAATTAAATACTTCATTGGAACGGTCTACAAAGTGTGCCTGGTTTGCAAGCACACTTTGTAGACCGTTCAAATGAAAACGTTCTTTTTAGATTTCGGTATCTCAGCTCTGCTTAAGAGCCGCCTGATAGTCCCTGGACCAGGATCTCCTGCTGTCAGCTAGATGCTGATATCAGGGAAAGGGGAGGGAGAGGAGAACTTTAAAACGTTCTATGTCTCAAACCATAAAGTTTTCAGAGATAGGACTTGCACCAATCTATTTCTTTTTGCATTATTTACAATATTAATTCTTATTCTTTTTAAGACATTACATCCTGGTCTGTTGGAGGCCCTTGAGGACTGAACTTGGACAAAGCTGATAGATAGGATTACTTCAAGTTTTGTTGCTGCCTGCCTTAGTTCAGTCTATATTTGTGGGAAAAGCATCCAAAATGTGTGCCCAGAACAGTCTATATCCTTTCTGATCAAAGAATTTAATTGATTCCTTGCTGAAAATCTGGACCTTTGCAAAGGTGAGGACCCCTGAAACTGGTTCCCCCCTGTGGATCCCAGGTACAGCAATGCATGAAAATGCCCCTGAGTTGCCCACCCCCAGTATAAACTATTTAATAGTAATAGGCACTACCATCCCCACTCCCCCTCTTGAACCATAATGGTGTTCCTTGGTCTCTGGTGAAGCCATTTCTGACACCTTTCTTCCTACCATAACTGTGTTGTGGACCTGGTATAAGAAAATCAGTAACCCCCTTTTGTATGGACTTCAGTGTTAATGTCTCTCTTGTTTGTTTCCTAATTTTAGCTTCCCATCGTGGCCTCCTCCATTGTTTCCCTCTATTTCCTGGAGCTTACGGATATATTCCGCCCTGCTCAGGGGGGGTTTCAGTGCCATGACCGTGCCCTCTCTATGCCATATGTGGAAAGTAACGAAGAGCTCATCCCACTCCTCATGCTTCTCAGTCTTGCATTTGCTGCCCCAGCAGCTTCCGTGAGTAAATTAACTAAAAGGGGCACTTAGCCATTTTATTTTTGTACCCCCCCCCCCCCGAATGCTACAGATGGCTACAATACATTGTGTAGCTGTGCACTGGAGTTATCTCTAGCATCCAAGGGCTTAAGTAGAGATTCATATTTTTTAATTGTGTACTATATATATATATATATATATATATATATATATATATATATATATATTTTTTTTTTTTTTTTTTTTTTTTTTTTTTTTTTTTTTTTTAAATTTTAAATAGCACAAAAGAGAGGGGAGTTTATATATTTTTTCATAGTTGTTAAGGGGTTGTCCTGCGAATATCAGGCACATTGAGAAATATTCTCCTACATGTCAGCATACTGCCATGCTTAGATTTACCCTTTTTTTTTAGATTTACCCTTGACATACAACAAAATAAATATAAACAAAAATAGGTGTAGAGGGAGGTCCTACCTTTATTTCATTTCACCATTCTTTTTCTGTCTCACTTGGCCTTTAAGAACAAGGCCTTTTGGCCTGTTCCAGTATGCAATCCCCCTTGCCTGTTTGGTATCATCCATTTCTCACATGACTTGTGGGAAAGGACATAAATGGAACATAGTTTTCTATGTAAGTATTTTATCAATGCAGGCCCTCATGGGCCCTGTATCAGGTAGGCCCTCCCTCTACACCTATTTTTGCTTTTTTTTATTTTGTTGTATGTCTGTTGTTTTTAATTGCATTACACTGGGACCCACAAGAAATAAAAACATCAAAATGCCATTTAAAAGGTCCCCACCAATGCGTTTATTATAACATCTTTCCTCAGAGAATCTCTGTTTTTAATTTAGATAGGGCCTTTATTGGTGTATTGAGTAGGACTTACCTCAAAGTGAGATACCTTGGGGTGGTGGTAAGCTTACACACGTATTGGACAATTTGTGGGACAAAATTCTCACTTATTTTCACTTAGATTTACTAAGAGTTATTACATATGATAAATACAGGGCACATATGTTCACAGTATATAGAGGAGCGCAGGTCTGTCGTTTTTGTATGTGTTTTCACTTTTGGGTTAGGCCTAATGTCAGGGGGACTGGAGAACCCTCTCATTCCTTGCTGCTATCTATATTTCTAACTTTATACTTATATTTAATTTATAATATGATATGGATAATTTATGGTGAGTAAGCGCTGTGAGCTTTCTTCTTTTTTCAGCCTTAATTAACGTGAAAGTTCTGCTTTAATGCAGGACGTTTATGAAAATGTAATTCTGCAAAGGTCTGCATATAAATCGGTAGAGCCCTGTTGTGTTTTCTATAAGACTCCTACATTAAATAGGAGGCCTGGGCACTTTAGTCTTCACTTACAACAGGATAACATACAATAAACATTTTATTACAAGAGTGCTGCACAGTGATACCAATAAATAGCTTTTGATTCTGTTCCAGGTTTAAAGAAACATTGTAGTCCTCTTTTTTCATTATGCATATTTGATCTGGATCCTCTTCATTGGTTGCATCTTCTTGAGCAGTTATTAATTAGGAGCGGTATATATAACTTTTACCACTACTTTAACGCCTTGGACAACAGACAGGTCTCAACACTCTGTGAAGCAATGCATTCGAGACCTCTGTAGCATTCAGAGAGCTAAAATTGTTTTGATTACAGTGGTGACTGTATGCGGTACCATTGTTTTCAATTGCAAACAAGATAAATGAGACCGAATTAGGATATGATAAACACATACTGCAGGGATACGCTAATTACTCTACAACCCTAGAAAATGTAATTTTCATAAGCATTCTGTCCTGCACTAAAGTGGAGGTATGGCCAACTTACAACAACAACATTTCAGGTGACTGTAGGATTCATCCTCTTGAGGCACCTTGACATGAATATGAACATTTATCTTGTTTGGTCAATATATACTGTATAACCAATATGTATCCTCCAATGTCCAATTTGATTTACTTACTATTTCTCTTTATTATGGGGAACGCAGTCTCTTTTTTTGTCATTTACACACTGTAGCCAAATATTTCTGGCAGCAAGCTCACACCTATTTAGTATCTGTTGGGAAATAAATTTATTGTAGTCGGTGATGGAATTACATCCCAGATGCCCCTAGGCAAGGCATTCAAGGTGCCTTTAGCTCCACCCATGGCCAATCCCCCACTCCTTACATGACCTGCACCCCTAGTCCCACAACTGTTTCCTGGCACAGAAAATACCCTTGGACTATAACAAGCAAGAACAAAAAAGCTTTAACCCCTTGGTTGCTAGTGAGATCTCCAATAAATTGAAGAGTAATGCATGAGAGAACACTAGCATCCAAAGGGCTTAAAGGGATGGTAATGTTTCACAAAAAAAGCAGCTCAGATTAATCTTCATAGTATTTCGGCCATGGAGAGTGTTATTTCAATACTGTCCAGATTGTAGTTCAAGAGTAATTGAATGATAAAGTATCCCCTTCCAGCCCCTTTTACTGATGTAACACTTCTCACCTCAGAACAGCAAGACTGTCTGGATGGATTGCAGAGAGGTACAATCTTCATTGAGCATAAGAAAAAACCTGTCAAGGGAGGGCCATGTCTCCCTTATACTCACAGTAAAAAGATTGTCCAGTCAAGTGACCAGATTCCACATCTGAGGGAAGGCGGCTAACACTAGGTAAAAGGGGCGGGAGGGGTATACTTTATCATTCAATTACTCTTGAACTACAACTATTGAAATAACACTCTCCATGGCCCAAATACTATGAAGATTAATCGTAGCTGCTGATTTTCTGAAACATTACTATCAGTTTAAATAATAGCCTGTAAAGGGCTATAAAACTGGTGCAGAGACACTGAAGTTGCTCTGGCTACACCCACAATTCAGAATGTGGGTGTGATCATCACAGTTGAGACACTCCTCAAAATTTGGCACTCTAGGCAGTTGCCTACTCTGCCTAATGGGATATCTGGCCATGATTGTAGTTGATCCTGTTCCATTGTAGTGCACCAATGCTAATTTATTCTGCTTTAAAGTGATAGTTATATATTTTTAAGTATATTATGCAAATGCAAAATAGTAAAAGCACAAAAAACTTTAAATTCTTAAATTTCCCTATTCTTTTATTTTAAGAGAATTGGAGAGTGGGAGTGTTAGGAGAGAGTTGAGAACAGCAGGGGAGATGTAGGGTACGTGATGGGGTTCTACTTAATTACAGAGTTCTTGTTTCCCAGATCATGCTCGGAGAGGGGGTGCTGTACTGTATTCAATCCAAATTGAAGGGTCGTGGGAGCTCTGAGGGGAGTATCAATGCAGGAGGTTGTAATTTTAACTCCTTCCTACGCAGGACAGTCCGTTTTGTGGGTAAGTAACATGTGGAAAGGTAAAAATGTATAAAATCAACATAAAGCCCTGCATTACAGCTGTTTCTCTTTACTTTCTCAGGGGTTCATGTCTTTGGACTGTGTGCCACTGCATTGGTCACTGATGTAATTCAACTGGCTACAGGGTACCATGCCCCCTTCTTCCTGACTGTCTGTAAACCCAATTACACCCGTCTGGGCACTTCATGTGCTACTAACCCCTACATCACCCAGGACATCTGTACGGGGAATGACCAGCATGCCATCCTGTCTGCTAGGTAACCAAATCCCCATTCCCTACATGCCCAGTCACAAACCTAAGTTGTGGAATTCTTCTATCACAGTAACTAGAATAATTGATTCTCCTTTTTTTCTTCTGTGTTCTCTTAATGTGGTAAAAGAGGTGTTTAAAATAAGTCTTCTTTTCTTCACCCCTTCTTGGAGGGGTGCTCAACTTATGAGTCTCACCGGGTCGGGGTTTCTTAGATGGAATGTCATGGTGTTGTGCTACCTGTATCAACCTGCCACCTCAGGGTGCATCGGGACCCCATAGGCCCTCCTCCATGAGGGGGTGGGTGGGCTCTAAGCGGTGCACCCTTTTGGTAGGACTACTTGCAGGGGGGTCATTGTGGCGTCCTGCGCACGACTGCCCAGCACGACCAAACCTGTTAGTCAGTCTTACTTTCTACAGCCTGAGTGCAGTCATTCCTTTGTTTATGGAAGACCGAGTCCAAAAGAGACTGGAAAAAGATGAGAGTGAATAAAAAAATATGGACCAGATGGCATACACTCAACGCTACTTAAGGAGCTTAGTTCAGTAATAGTAAGACCATTATACTTAATATTTATTGAGTTGCTCTTCTATGATCGGAAGAAAGCAGATGTAGTGTATTATTCAAAAAGGAGACAAGATCTAAACCGCAAAATTATAGATCTGTGAGTGTGACTTCTGTAGTGGATTACTAACCAAGGACATTATTAGTAGGAGTCATCATGGTTTCATGAAAAAATAGAGCATGTCAAACTAATTTATTTTCATTCTTATGAAAGGGTAGCTTGGACAAGGGTATTGCTACCGACGTAAAATTCTTGGAGTTTCAAAAGCTTTGATACTGTACTGCAAAACATATTACTGCATAAATTAAAAAGGCTTCAGCTTTGGAGGTAATATTTGTGCATGGACAGAGAACCGGGTAGATGATAGTACACAGAGAGTGGTTGTAAACTGAACTTTTTTTTATATTGGCCTAAAGTTGTAAGTGGTGTGTTACAAGGTTCTGTTCTGGGCCCAATGCTTTTTAATTGATTATTAATAATCTTGAAATGGGTATTGAAAATTGTGTCTCAGTCTTTGCTGATGACAGGAAGTACATACTGAGCAGTATGTTTTCTCTCAGCAGAAAGATTTGGATAAACTGAGTGAATGGATGTAAAAGTGGTAAATTAGGTTTTATATTGGTAAATGTGAAGTTATACATTTAGGTTACAGAAACAAACATTCTGAATATACACTAAATGAGACACTTCTTAGGGAGTTCTTGTTAGAGAAAGATTTAGGAGTGCTAGGGACCAGGAACCAGACAGCCACAAAAATGTAAAATGCAAAACACCTTTATTGAAATAACAAAAGCAAACAAAGCAAAATCGTGATCCAGAAGCGCAAACCAAAGGACAAGCCGGAGTCAGGGACAAAAACAGGTACTCAGCCAAGCTGGGGTCAGGAATATGGAGATCAGTGATGTCAGGAACAAGTCAGGAGCCAGGAGTGATGTCAGAGGAAGACAGGTCATGCACAGATAATCAGCAACTCAGGAGAACGTGCTTGCAGCCAGAATCAGACACAAGGGCTATCAGGAAGTGAGCCAGCTGCTTTATATACCCTGGGAGGGTTGGCTGATAACAGTCAGGTGAGGAATCGCAGAGAGGTCAGCTGATTCAGCCTGATCCAGGAAAGGAAAGGCAGCAGCAATGGATAACAGAGCTCTAGATTAGCTCAGACAGCAGAATCAAGCAGCAGAGTTAGAGCAGCTCAGCCAAACCTTGACAAGGAGTACTGATAGACTATAGACTTCAGAGAAATGTGTAGTGTCGTTCAGTCACTGCAATAGCCAGTAGGGTACTATCATGTATAAGAAGTGTATACTTGTATAGAATGGGAATATAATTCCACTTTTACATAAATCCTTTGTAATGCATCATCTGGAATATGGAGCACAGTTTTGGGCCCCAATTCTTAAAAAAGACATTATTGAACTGGACAGTTGGAAAAAGTGCAGACATGCAATAAAACTGATAAAGGAATTGGATAAAGAGAGAATAACTAAAATGGGTTTGTTTACAATACAGAAGATATGTCTAAGGGGTAATATGATTATCATTTGCAAATATATTCAAGGTCGATACAAATAAATCTCTGAGGAGCTATTTAATTAAAAAAGCAGAGCAAAAAATAAGAGGTCATTCGTAAAGACTAGAGGATAGGTAATGTCAACTAAAACCAAGGCAGGGCATTAAGGTTGTAGAATTATTTGGTTTGGGTAGTCTGTGTTTATAGATACTGTAGATGCTTTAAAAAATAATGGACGTGTTTCTAGCACAGAACAATATTTAAAATGATGACACATGGGTTCAAAGCAGATAGGATGTTCCAGGGAAATAAACTAATGCCTTTTGGAGTCAGGAGAGATTTTTCCCACTTAGGGCTTAATTGGAAATGAGTTCAGTAGGGTTTTCTTTTGTCTTTCTCTGGATCAACAAGGGTGATATGGAAAGGGTTGATTTGTTTTCAGCTTGACTGTTACTATGTTATCTCACTGCAACCTGGTAATGCATTTCAGTCGACTGTGACATACAGTGAGAATTACCTAACGCTGGAGCTAGTTTTCTACCCATGCTGTAGCCAGAAGACATGGTTTTTAATCTAATGTGTATGAAGGTATCAATACGTGTACATCAGAATCACTGGTAGCTAAGCAACCAGAAATGTAACTGTATCCTAGCAAAACTGGACCACAGCTTGCTCTGAACTCTTTTGGCTATTTATAATTGGAGACTTGCTTAATTTTATTTTCTATATCAAAACCTGCATCTTACTTATAGAATGTAAAAATTAAATCCATAAAGCAATACTCCAACTAATATGTTATGAAAGAATGGTGTAGAATACACTGGCAGGGATCTGTTTAGTAAAGGGATGGGTAGGGGTTAACTGGGGATTTCATTTCTTTCTGTTTGCAAAAGAATCCTGCTAATGTTTTTTCCTCTGTTGCTTCCTCAGGAAGACGTTTCCTTCCCAGCATGCCACACTCTCTGCTTTTGCTGCAGTCTATGTTTCAGTAAGTATCCTACACTAAAGTGTGTAGTTATATAATGCTCTCATTTCAGGTATGAGTAATGCAATTCTTCAGAACAATAATTTTATAATATAATAAAAAAGGTAGAAATCAAGCGTACCCTGAGTCTGGTGTACTAAGAAATTATAGCAATTCTGGGGCAAACTAGGGGCGGATTTATAATTAGATAGGATAGGCCTAAATTTCCAAATACTGAGCTGTGTATCAGCCGTGCTGGCCATACCTACATTCTAAGTTGTGAGGAGAGTCAAAACTATCCCATTAAGCCTGCACCAGACACCTGCTTCTGGTTTCTGATAGTTAATTTATTTATCGGTTAATATACTTGAGCGTAACAGTGATCGAAAACAGTATGCACAAATTAAGACGATCAATTCTAAGAGAAACCAACATCACCACATGGCACAAAAAATAAATTCCCATTAATTTAAATGGTACTGTTAATCATTTGAATGCTAGAGAGGTGTCCAACACATTGCTTCATTAAAAGCCCGATTTTAATCAATATGAATGTTCAATTGTTTTCTATTGTGCAGCCGGTTTGCTCCTGAATTACTCTTCATTTCTTAGTACGTACATAGTGTTTCCAGATCACCCCTTTAAAAAAAGGACGCTTATCAAAATGGGTTCCCACACCAGAAACAGAAAAAGGAAAATTTGAGAACCAGACTAGAAATTATTTAACAGTTTAATCAAAATAGAAAACAATATATAAAAAAAAAATATATATATATATATATATATATATATATATATATATATATATATATATGTCAGTTTAAAAATTCCTAGAGTTACCACGGAAATAAAATGAGCCTGTGGCTCTTAATATTCAGCACATATTATTAGATCAATACAATATAAAAAGTGACTAGACTGGATTGTGCAAACAGAGGGTATCGAGATGGAGCTTCTATGAGGGTATGTTGAGAAATATAGTGGGACACACTATAGGAGATAGTAAGTAGACTGATAAGATTGGCCCCTTACTGGAGAGTCTGCAAAAAAAGGCATGCAGCAATACAACTGGGGCAGAGCTCCTCTTATGCTTCCTCAATCCAGTTTGGGTGGCCCCTTACTTTATCACTATGTAGAGTCTTAAAGTGATATAAATTTATTTTACATTATACTAGTGTAAAAGCCTGTGTACAGAGGCCAGCATTCTGTGTGTTCAGGCAGTCTCTACTGCGCATGACTGTAAAAGCCCGTCTCCACAGGCCAGCATTCTGTGCGTTTGGGCAGTCTCTACTGCGCATAACTGCATCGGCAGTCACTACTGTGCATGACTGCTTCGGACAAACATACATCTGGCCTTTTATATTACATGATACTTTATGTTCAATTATCATTGAATGTTTTTATACCGTTATACTGTTTTTTCATATTAAAATTAATACTTAGATATCGTATGGGCTGTCTCTCCCCCTTCCTTATCTGTTTTGCATGGTGACAATCCTCTGGGCATCATTCTGCTTTCACATCTGAGACCAGAGGCAAAGAACGTGTTAAAAGAGGCCTTTTTATAAAGACGACTCTTAGGGAAAGATAGTCTTTCTTTGGCACTGTCTCCTATATATTTTTTTATACATAAGAACTGAATTACAGGGACTTCCTGTGACTAAAATCTTTGTTAAAGCGGAACTTTCATGCTAATAAAATGCCCCTGAATATATTACTTACCTAGAGACATGCAAAGTTATACTATCCATAAGCTCAATAAGTCCAGATTATTGCAGAAAAAGCACATCTTCTGTAGGCATTGGGCTGCACAGTACTTACAAGAGAAGCTCTGTGCTCCTAGGTGGTCAGTCACTTCTGGTGCCTTAAGGCTCCAAGGAACATCACCACCAATGCTGACAGTGAATGGGACAGAAAGAGCAGACTCAGAGGTACATTTCTTTAAAGATGTCTGTTCTGTCTGTTGTCTGGTTCCTGCTGAAGATGTGTTTTTTTCTGCAATAACCTGGAGTCATTGAGCTAAAGGATAGTATAACTTTGCATATTGCTAGGTTTGTAATATATTCGGGGTCAGTTTTATTAGAATGAAAGTTCCACTTTAAGACATCATACTCTTAGAGTGTAATATAGATATACATATACTAACATGAATATACTCCAACAAGGGGAAACTAGCTCCTCCTTATTACTGGCAAATCCCTTTATATATCCTTTTTTATATCAGTTTGTGTGTTTATATATACTGAGAGGCACTGTGTGTTCTTCTTCCTATATGCAGTCTTCCACATTCATAATCTTCTTGAAAGTGCACTAATTAGGTCCCCTCACAAATTTCCAGCCCTCCATTCAGTGCTTCTGTGCTTGCACCAGGCAGGGAGTGAGTGAAAGGACTCCCTTCCGCTGGAAGTAGGTTAGTCAGCAGTCAGACATACTTTTAATCACTCCTCATCTAGAGCAAGCACAGAAGCTCCAAACAGATGTCTGGATAGCAGAGAGAGGATCTTATTAGTGCACTCTTACAAGAAGCATTTGAATGGGACGGACCATGTGTATAGCAACTGATTGCTAGGAGCAGAATAGGAGATACCTGAGCTGGTGCTAGCACCTTGAAAATGGTGCAGGGCACATGACAACTATCAAAACTCTAATTAATGTTTGCTGTGATTGGAATGGTGTGTGAGTCTGTGAGTGAGTCACACTAGAGGAGGAGTCACACACACACAGAGTAGGCAGTGAACAGAATAACAAAGTTGTGGTGGCAAACAGTGTATACACGGTTCTATGGCAACCAGTGGTACTTGGGCTAGCATTGGACAGAGGGAAAAGGCTGGGGTGTTAGAAACTGTATGTGAGTCTCTGTGGACAACAGTGGGACACAGCTGGCTGTCAAACAGTGTATGTGTTTGTCCATGACTACCAGTGGACACAGTGGAACAATGCTGGGGTGTCAGACACTCTGTGTGTGGTTCTGTGACTGCCAGTGGACAGTGGAATATGGCTGAGGTGTCAAACAATGTATGTGTGATTTTGGGGCAGTGGAACAAGGCTAGGAGTAGGTAAGGAGGAGGCATAAACAATAAATAAATACTATATATCAGTATTTGCCCATCTATGTTCTGATTTTGTAGCCTTTTTGAGAGGGAAATGTTGAGTTTGAGATGTCTGTGTGACTACAAAGATGGGGTTCAGTTGTTCTTATGTAACCATGTGAAACATGCATATTTCATGTATCTCTGGTTTTAAAGACATAATTCACAGTATTAATCAAATTGATAGATACAAACTCCTGTTAAAGAATCATTAAACTTTTTTAAGGAAAAAAAAGATGCATGGGTCTTTATCAAGATCTTGGGTAGGGTCTAAATGCTGATCTCATTTGTTTTAAAATAAATACACTTCAAGGTGATACCCTGCTTGTGTTTATACTGATTAGCTGTGAATGCACCCAGACAAACTGAACTTTGGACAGTGTGAGTGCTGGGTATTGTATCTATCTGTTTATGTATCCATCTATCTGTCTGTTCGTCCGTCTATCTATCTGTCTATCTATTTATAGAGAGAAACAGTGAGATGATAGTGTTGGTATTAAGTGTGTAAATTCCATTCCAGTTTTTTCATTTTTTTCTGAAAGTACATGTAGGCATGTTGCAGAGAATTAAACAGGGGAGGGCTGACCAGGGGGCGAGGAGGGCAAGTGCCCCCTGAGCCAGTCATATGCCTGGGCCAGTGGGCCTCTGTCTCACTCAATCTCTCACTTGATGCTGTAAATTAGGCTACACTAGTGATAGCTTACAACTGAAATGGAGTTACACAAATGATACCACAGAGCTACAATCCAAGCATAACCCATTTCCATTGTAAGCTCTATGGTATCACTAGTGTAGCTTTACTTACTACAGAGCGTACAATGTATCAGTAGTGCAGCCCCATTTCAACTGTAGGCTCTGTGGTATCACTTGCCTTCACAACATAATGGCAATTTTAAAATTAACTAAAGGAGTGGGCTGGGACAGTGGGCTTGAATGATAGTAGAAGCAGACCACTTGATTTTATTTTCCCCCTGGGCCACGTGTTGTCAGCACTCCCCTGGAATTAAACCTGTATTTCTTGGCTTGTATACATTTAACAATGGCTTTAATTAATTTTGCCATTGAATTTCTATAAATTATTAATTTGTCTATGATTGGGTATGATTCTAGAACATGGTATAATAAAGCTCTTGTCTAGTTTTTTGTCACATACCTTTCTTTTGATATTATTTTTATGTATTGTGGAATTTCCTGCATTTACAGTATATTTATCCATTTTTCACATTATTTACTGGTGGTTAGATTTATCTTGACATTTTGTATTTCGTCAACTCTGATTTGTAGTCCTGCAGTGCCATTTATTGACAAAAGACATCACTGCACCTAGAGTGATTATTGTTTCACTGTGAACATTTTCACAACCATTTACACCAATAACATTATGACCATAAATGCACTTCTTTTTTTATCTTTACATTCTAATATCTCCTCTTGTTTATCTTATAAAATAGCACCAAATACTCATCAGGGCCTTTCTCCTTGCCAATTCTTTGAGAATCTATAGCCTAATTTGGGCATCCAATCGGAATACAGTTTCTTGTAGCACTGAATTGTACTCGTAAACTACACAAGCAATTTTTTTTATAAAACTTGCAGGATTTGAAGGGACAATCAAACCTGGAATGTAAACTTTCAGACTATTTTGCTGCTGCAAAGAACAGTTAAAGAGATAGTAATGGATGTGAATAAATGTAGCTCTGATTAATGCTCATACATTATGGCTCATGTAGCGCTGTATATAAATTAAAAGCAAATCAGTTTTAAAGTATCCCCCCTCCCACCACTTTTACCCCTTGGATGCGCCTCCCAGTATATGTGGAATCCAGTTGCTTGAAGGACAGCGCACAGCGAGGGTTAATTTTCCCACTATGAGCATAATAGAATCCCTGCCCCCCTTGACGGAGGGAAGGATTTTCATTACGCTCACTGAAGACTGTCTCTCGCTGCACTCTGTCCTTGCTGACTAGGGGAGCACATTACGCAAAAGGGCCGGTAAGGAAATGCTATAAAATTTATTTACTTTTGAATTACAAGCCATATATGAGCATTAATCAGAGCTACATTTATTTGCATCCATTACTGTCCCTTTAAGGCAGAAATAACAATGTCAAGTAACACAGAACCTTTGTTCAAACTGAACTATAGAAGCCATATAAGGCAGATGTATAGACTGATAGAGTTTAAGCCTAGGTATAATAATTATTCACTGTTTCTAATGTTTTGCAGATGTATTTTAACGCCATCATCTCAGACAGTACAAAGCTCCTGAAACCGTTGCTGGTTTTTTCCTTCTCTATCGCAGCTGGAGTGTGCGGTCTGACCCAGATCACACAGTACCGCAGTCACCCAGTGGATGTGTATGCAGGGTTTCTGATCGGAGCAGGCATTGCGGCCTACCTAGTAAGTTGTGGGACATGTTCCTTATCACTGAATGTAGATGCCATCAGGGATGATTTTCAAGAAACAAAGGTGCCAGGTCACTTAAAGGGATAGCAATACTTCGTTTTAACTTTATTTTATTTTGTAGGCATTAAAAAAACATGAAGAACGATATAAGTCTTATCTCTCAAACCTTTATGGTTTGAGAGATATTCACAAGCAAAGTTTCCACTCCCGCCCCTTTTACCTAGTGTAAGCCATCTCTTCTCAGGTGTGGAATCCAGTCCATAGACCAGACAGATAACAGAAGGGGACAGTCTTCTTCCTATGAGAACAATGAAAGCCCTGCCCCCCTTGACAAGTTTTTCAGGTTTTTCCCTTATCTTAATTGAAGATTGTCCCTCTCTGCAGTCTACCTGGGCACCTCCCTTCTGATCTGGCTGAACAGTGTTACATCAGTAAAAGGGGCAGGACGGGGATATTTGTCATTGAATTACTCTTGAACTACAACTCTGACAGAATTGAAATAACACTCTCCAGGGCACAAATACTATGATGATTAATTAGAGCTGCTTTTATTATGAAACATTACTATCCTTTTAATTCTGCAATAGAACATTGATCTGGTGGTGGCACGTAATGGGTTATTGCTCTGCTGGTGTCATAATGGGGTATTGTATTTCTGGTTTCATTTAATAACAGATAAAAAGGGTCCCTTGTCATCAACTTGGCATGACCAGGGCTGAAAATCAGCACTGGATATTATGTATCATTGCAGAAAGATCTTTATCAGTAAATAGATAATCACCATCATTATCCATGTGTAGATGCTCAGTATCATTATACAGTCCAGTACATTCAGTATCATTACACAGTGCAGAAAGCTGTTAATCAGATTATGGATACTCAGTGAGGCTGATGTACTGAGATGGCCTAAAGTAATTCTGAGGCAAACCAGATGAACTATAGGGGGTAAATAATATTCCCCTTTGATTTAAATTGGACTTTACATCTCTTAAATGCTAGAGTGGTTTCTAACACATTCTGAAGCAATGCTTTGGAGACCTTTCTAGTATTTTTAGGGGTTAAAAGACCCATTGAAATAAATATTAATGTTGAGGATTTTTATTTGTCCATTGTACCATTGGTTTGCTCCAAAATGACTCTATTTCTGTGTAGTGCATCATATTCAGTATCATTACACAAGCCGATGCATTCAATATCTTTGTACAGAGTAGTATGTTCATTAGCAGTGTATACATACTCAGCATCATTATACAAAGCAGTACTTGTATACATATCAGTGCATATATAGTTATTCAGTGTCATTATTTAGACCAGAGTGTTCACGATCAATAAGACTGTCAGAGTAGAGATACCCAATAACTTATGTGCAAGTGTTCATCTTAAAAACACTGAATTGGGTTAGTTATTTATCTATCATTATCATATCTCCCTCCTTTGTATGTAACATCAGTCCTTTCTTTGCAAAGGGCTGAACCAGAAGAATGTTCCCCAGCACACATTTGACTACTGCACAAAGAATATCACTTCTGGCTCCCTCTGCTGCTGACAGTGATACATTGAATCAGTGTTGTGCTTTCTGGTAGCATGTATCACTTTTCCTCTACAGAGAAAGCCATAACAGATTGTTTTTTGGTGCAGCAGTCCTGCTGTAACAGAACAGCTAGCCAGACCCCAGGGCCAGTTCAGATTGGCTAGTATTATTCTCACCTTTATACAATTGTATTGTAAAGTGTAACTTGCTCATTGTGCATAGATATTCTATTTTATTATACAAACCACCATATTCATTATCAGTGTATAGATACCCACCTTAACTGTACAGCTCAAATAGTGGTTTGCTCATAATCATTGTATAGATAAAGCAGGAGACTGGTGTTGTAAAAGTGATACCTTTATTGGCTAACTGAGTGACTCTAGGATACAAGCTTTCAAGACAACAACTATTATAGCACAAACAATTCTAGGTGATCCAAAATATGTACCCAAATATAATCAATAAGTCCAGAAAAATAAACAATTTCAATTGATGAAACTTTACACAGTCAGTGTCCCAAATAAATAAACAGAATCATCACAAACGATATGGTCCCCAGTCTGTATTAATCCCGCAGAAGATTTCTCCACTTGTTCACTTTTTCATATGGAAGTTTTCTCCGATGGTGTATATATTGAAATATATGGAAATAGTTGATTAGTATTGATTCTATATAGCACTAATTCAAAACAAAATATTCACTCACTTATTAAGTTCTTGAAACCCAGCGTAGGGGGAGTCTCTCCGGGTTTTTCTTTCGTCTCTGTCCACATATATAGAGGGGGAAATTCCACAATCAATTTTCATTCACAATTGAATGGCAATGATACGTAAATATCTACTCACACTATAGATTCCTGTAGTTCAGCAAGAAACACATCACCGGTTCCGGTTTATTGTTATCAGGATCCTGTAGGTCTCCAATATCAAACGATTCCAGTACTCTGTCATCCACTGTCTGTCTTCTCCTTCAATTTTTCTTCTCTGTTCTCTGTGATCTTTCTTCTACTCTTCTTTCCTATCATTACGAGGCTACAGAGTCCTAGGGTGTGATGCATCAGCCAATACACCAACTCAAAGCTATGGCCATAGCATAATTGTTGTGTTACTAGTCTAAAAGAGTTAGATTTTATTCAGGCTGAACCAATAAGTCTACATATCCCATTAGATTCATGTGAGTGAACTATCCTGATCAGTGCGCTTAGATTCTTAGCACTGACAACTTGATCTATTTTTCAGGCATAATAAGAATGAATACACAATACACGGCAGGTTAAACTCATGCAAATTATTTTAATATTTCATTTGTACTATATAATTCATTCCCTAGGCTCCATGAATGAATTATATAGATAATACTGATAAGAATATTTACTGGCAGTGGAATTTAAATGTTAAAATAATTTGCATGAGTGTTCAACCTGTCATGTATCGTGTATTCATCCTTCATTCTAATTATGCCTGAAGAAGAGACCTACTGTCGTGACAGCTTGTATCCTTACATGGTTTTGCAAATCAGAATGTTTACTATAATTACATAGATACTCATGGTCAGTAGACATGTTTAATATATATGCAAATCTATTCTTTATAACTATATAGGGCAGAACTGAAATTAGAAGCATGTTACATAAATCATTATAGAGAGCAATCAGTTTAGTATCAGCATACAGCAAGACTGGAAAAACTCAGTCAGGGCTTTTAAAATTCTATTTCTGGCTCCCAAACATTGGGATCCAGAAATATTAATTATATTTTGTCAAAAATAATATAATGTGTCCATTACCAGTATATAGATACCTAGCACCACTATACAGCACAGTGAAGCTAAGACAAACGGGAGCATTCTAGAGTACACCATCTGTATCACAGGGAACAAATAAAAATGCTCATTGATTTAATTTGTGGATTAAGGGCTGGATTCAAATGAAGGAGATAAATGTTACCTCCTGTTTTATCAAAAATGTTCCTTTTGAAGTCTTTTGGGATACCTGGAGATGAAAGCTGAGATAACATTAGCACCTGCATTTGAACCCAGCCCTAAATCCTCTGAATTCTAGGGAGGTCTCCAATGCATTGCAAACCAACCTCTTTAGAATTCAAGAAAATAAGTCTCATTTGAATCTTTATATTAAAGGGATAGTAATACTTCGTTTTAACTTTATTTTATTTTGTAGGCATTAAAAAAACACGAAGAATGATATAAGTCTTATCTCTCAAACCTTTATGGTTTAAGAGATATTCACAAGTAAAGTTTCCCCCTCCCGCCCCTTTTTCCTAGTATAAGCCATCTCTTCTCAGATGTGAATCTGGTTGTAAGACCAGACAGATAACAGCAGGGGACAATCTTCTTTGTATGAAAAGAATGAAAGCCCTTCCCCCTTGACAAGTTTTTCAGCTTTTTCCCTTATCTTAACTGAAGATTGTCCCTCTCTGCAGTGTACCTGGGCACCTCCCTTCTGATTTGGCTGAACATGGGGGGGGGTATTTTGCTTGTGAATATCTCTTGAACCATAAAGGTTTGAGAGATAAGACTTATATCGTTCTTCATGTTTTTTTAATGCCTACAAAATAAAATAAAGATAAAATGAAGTATTACTATCCCTTTAAGAGTCAGAGATGCTCAATTAGGAACAAGCCTGCTATACAAATTTGCAAGCTTTATAGGAATGGTATCTTACCAGGGTGCAGTCTCTTTTAGCCCACTAGTGCCTTTCACAGAGAAGAAATATCCTAAGGCATATCATATTGGTCGTGCCATTACAGCAGTCCAACCACAAAATGCCCGGCAATTCCTCTCTGAACAAGAGAAGCAGCCAACCACAGATGTACATTTGGTCTTGTTGGGACTCATTATTGAGGTGAAGCTGATCTCTCTAAGCACTGTGTTTTAAGGAGTCCAATGCTGGATTCCCCTTTCACCCTTGGGGTGACTAATCCCAAGGATAATTTTGCATATGTATATTAAGAATCAGAGATGCTCAACGATGATCGAATCTGCAATACAAATTTGCAGGCTCTATTGAAATGGTGTCCTACCCAGGGTGCAGTCTCTTTTAGCCCACTAGTGCCTTTCACAAAGAGAAAATATTCTAAAGCATGTCATATTGGTCCTGCAATTACAGCAGTCCAACCCCTAAATTCTTCTCTGAACAAGAGACTCAGCCAACCCGAGACATACGTTTTGGCCTCGCTAGGACTTGTCAGTGAGGAGAAGCTGATCTGTCTCAGCACCGCGAGCAAGGGATCCAATGGTGGATTTCGCTATTACCCTTGGGGTGGCTAATCCCAAGGATAATTTGCATACGTATATTAAGAGTCAGATATGCTCAACTAGGAACTAACCTATAAAATAAATTTCCAGGCTGTATAGGAATGTTGTCGTACTCAGTGGGTGCAGTCTCTTTTAGCCAGCTAGTGTCTTTCACAGAGAAAAAACATCCTAAAGTATATCATATTGGTACTGTAGTCCAGCCATGCTCTAGCCAACCCCTGATGTACATTTCAGCCTTGTTATGCCTCATCAGTGGCACGGTGAGCCAGGGGTCCAGTGCTGGAATCCGCTATTAACCTTGAGGTGATAAAACCCAAGGGTACTTTGCATATGTAAAGTGGAAGTCAGAGACACTCAACTAGGAACAAGCATGCAGTCTCTTTCAGCCCACTAGTGCTCTCTTGTTCTCTTGGCATTTCGTGGCTGGACTTCTGTTATGGCAGGACCGGTATGATATGCTTTAGGATATTTCCTCTCTGTAAAAGGCACTAGTGGGCTAAAAGAAACTGCACTCTGGTTAGGACACCACTCCCAGAGAGCCTGCAAATTTGTATTGCATGCTTGTTCCTAGCTGAGAGTCTCTGAATTCCAATTTCTCTGTCGTCCAATACAGGTTACTGGTAACTTTGGGTAGGCGATCCTCCCCTTTAATTGTAGGCAGGAACAATTCTAGAATTGTATGCATGGGGTGGAGCCTACCTTCCCTCCATGGCTGCAGCTAGCCAACCAGCTCAAAAAAGATTTGTTCCTTGGTGAAGACACAGGCAAGAGAACAGTTCTGCTGTAGTTTTAGAAATTTTTTATTTTTTCTGTTAGAAATGGAATACCACCATTACCATAACTGACAATGCCCTTAGATGTGGCTAGCTCAGTAACCAGGTGCTTTTTTGTGGACCTTAAGCCCTGGAGGGAAAATCTTGGCTACAAGTTCTTTCCTCAGGAGTTGCCCACCGAGGCTTCTTCTTAATACATGGTAGTCTGAAGAAGGAAGATCTGCAGGAAAGGTGAGCAACCCTTTGAGTGCTGTAGGTCCACATGCCCCACAGTGCCCCTCCGCACAGAGGTTTCCCTTTGGAGTTCTTATTGCACACTCCTGCACTCATTGGGTCTATCTGTATGTCTGTTGGGTGCTTTGGAGCAGGTTTATGTGGTACTTTAACACTTTAGCTGTTGGTTTTGCATCTTTTTTGGGGGGGGGGGGTTCTGACACTTTTCCTATTGGTTCAGTGTTTTTTGGATATCCGAACATGTTCTAGTGATGTTTCATGCATTTTTATTTTACTATGTCAATTTTGTAAAATTTGAGTTCCGCACCTTTAAGACGCTCTTTACCGCTTAGGCGCCATTGCTCCATCCACTCCTATGGGACTGTACAGTTTGGGACATATCTCTTCAACCACTTAACTTAGCGACTTCAGAGATGGCTCATTTTTCTTATCTACCCTTGCTCTATCATGCAGTTCATGTTTCTAGTGTGTTGGTGACGATGGATGCCAGCCTCTCTAGCTGGGGAGCGGTCCTGGGTCACCTGAGTGCTCAGGGTTGGTGGTCTCCGGAGGAATCTCTCCTTCCCATCAAGGTGTTGGCACTTCGGCGATATTTCATGCCCTTCGTCATTGGACATCTCAGCTGAAGGACTGTCCAGTCCAGGTACAGTCCGAGAACGCCACGGCCGTGGCTTACATTAACAAGCAGGGCTAAACAAGAAGTCTCGCCGCTTGGTTAGAGGTCAAAGCTATTTTGTCTTGGGCAGAAGAACACGTTCCTGCCATATCCGCAGTGCACATTCCTGGCATAGACAACGTCATGGCAGACTTCCTCAGTCAACACACAGTGGACAACGGAGAGTGGGAACTGCACCCAGAGGTGTTCACCCTCATTGTTCAGTAGTGGAGTCTTCCTTACATCGACCTGATGGCGACAAGACACTACAGGAAGGTTCCGAGGTTCTGCTCTCGATGGAGAGACCCTCTAGCTCTGGTGGTGGATGCAATGTCCATTACTTGGTTATTTCCTTTGGCCTATATCTTTCCTCCCCTCCCAATGTTGCACAGGGTGTTACGGAAATTGAGACTGGAATGCTGTCCAGTCATTCTGATTACTCCATTCCGGCTCCTTTACCGTCCGGATTTTCTTCTACAGGGTTACCTGTGGAAGGAGGATATTCATCGTCTAGCTTTGACGGCTTGGAACTTGAATCCTCAATACTGAAGAAGAAGGGGTTTTCTTCTGGTGTGGTGGCTACTATGCTTAGTGTCCACAAACATGTTTCTTCTAAGGCCTACCATTGTGTCTGGTCGACCTTTCTCTCTTGATGTGCTGATAGGGACCTGTCTCAGGATTTTGATCTGTCTACGGTCCTGACCTTCTTGCAGGACGTTGCGGATAAAGGCCTCAGTTTGAGTTCCCTTAAGGTTCAGACTCCTGCTCTCTCTGTTTTCTTTCAGAGGCACATTGCTATTCTTCCTGATGTCAAGGTTTTCTTCCAGGGCGTTGTTCATAACCATCCTGTTTTCAAGACTCCCGCTCCTCAGTGGGATCTTAACTTGGTTTTGGGCATCCTTCAGCGCCCTCCCTTTGAGTCCTTGGCTACTATTCCTCTACACCTGCTGACGTGGAAAATGGCCTTTCTCCTGGCGTTCGCCATGTCACGGAGTTGCATGCTCTGTCTTGCAGACCACTCTTTTTGGTGTTTCACAAGGGCAAGGCAGTGCTTCGCACTTAGCAGGAGTTTCTCCCGAAGGTGGTTTCTGAGTTCCACATTAATCAGGAGATTGTGGTGCCTTCTTTCTGCCCTGACCCTACCTCTGACAAGGAGAGGGTTCTCCACTTGTTAGACGTGGTGCGTTGTCTCAAGTTTTATGTACAACACACTGAGTCCATTCAACATTCTACTCGCTCTTTGTCATCCCTGAGGGTCCCGGGGCAGGGAGACCTGCATCCAAAGTGACCATTGCGTCTTGAATTAAGTCCACTATTTGCAAGGCTTTTCAAGCTAAGAAAGAAGCCTGTTCCCTTTCGGGTCACAGCTCATGCTACAAGATCCATTGGGACTTTGTCACGGTTTGTTTTGACTCTCAGACACAGAGTTAAGATAAAAACACAACTTTATTGAAAATTTAAAGAGAACCCTCGTGGGTCCTGACATACATATATATATATATATATATATATATATATATATATATATATATATATATATATATATAATAACACACAACTTGTACAAAGTAGTAGAGAACAATGGTACAGAGAATATGGATAGGCTCTACCGGCCTTGCCAATAACTGAGTAAGGCAGCCTAAAGACTAGCACAACAATGGAATAGGCTCTACCGACCTTACCGGTATACCGGGCAAGGCAGCCTGGAGACTGGCACACGAGATGGAGAAGGCTCTACCGGCTTTGCCAATATACCAGGCAAGGCAGCCTGGAGACTGGCACACGAGATGGAGAAGGCTTTACCAGCCTTGCCAAAATACCGGGCAAGGCAGCCTTAAGACTGGCACAACGAGATGGTAGGCTCTACCGGCTTTGCCAATATACCGGGCAAAGCAGCCTATATACTGATACCCAGGAATAGTTGGCTCTACCGGCCTTACCACTATACCTGGCAAGGCAGCCTAACAAGGACACAGAGTAGGCAAGTACTGGTGCTGTAACGAAGGTGGCCTCAGCTACTGGTGATAGTGGTGGAGCAAACCAGTCGCAAGTGCTGGACAACAAGGAGGCCTTACCGCTGCTGTATAGGAGTAAGCAAGCAACCGGTGAATAGGAGCAAACCAGTACCCGCGTACTGGACTACAGGGAAACACAACCGGTGCTGTAAAGGAGCAAACCAGTACCCGCGCACTGGACTACACGGAGACGCTACCGGTGCTGTATAGGTGGCAGTAAGCAACCGGAGAATATCGGAGCGAACCAGTACCCGCGTACTGGACTACACTGAGACGCTGCCGGTGCTGTATAGGTGGCAGTAAGCAAATGGAGAATATTGGAGCAAACCAGTACCCGCGTACTGGACTACAAGGAAACACAGCCGGTGCTGTAAAGGAGCAAACCAGTACCCGCG
The DNA here is from genome assembly GCA_037306005.1 of Rhinophrynus dorsalis. Taxonomy (NCBI): domain Eukaryota; kingdom Metazoa; phylum Chordata; class Amphibia; order Anura; family Rhinophrynidae; genus Rhinophrynus; species Rhinophrynus dorsalis. Next base: position 269,202,839 of record CM074718.1, on the reverse strand, counting down.
TACTGGACTACATGGAGACGCTACCGTGCTGTATAGGTAGCAGTAGGCAACCGGAGAGTAGTGGAGCGAACCAGTACCCACGTACTGGACTACACAACCGGTGCTGTAAATGAGCAAACCAGTACCCGCGTACTGGACTACACAGAGACGCTACCGTGCTGTATAGGTGGCAGTAAGCAACCGGAGAATATTGGAGCGAACCAGTACCCGCATACTGGACTACACAACCGGTGCTGTAAATGAGCAAACCAGTACCCGCGTACTGGACTACACGGAGACGCTACCGGTGCTGAGAGGTGGCAGTAAGCAACCGGAGAACATTGGAGCGAACCAGTACCCGCGTACTGGACTACAAGAATACACAACCGGTACGGTAACGGAGCAAGCCAGTACCCGCGTACTGGACTACACGGAGACGCCACCGGTGCTGAGAGGTGGCAGTAAGCAACCGGAGATATTGGAGCGAACCAGTACCCGTGTACTGGACTACACGGAATACGCCCAGAAATCAGAACGTCGCCCAAGCGACCATAATAACGGAGAGAATCCAAACACGATCCAGGAGCAGGAGAGACAGCCAGGCCGGGACAGGAAGCTGGAACAGTAAATGCAGTCAACCGGATCAGGAACGGAAGCAAGAACGTCAGCCCAAACCGGATCAGGAACGAAGGCAGGAACCACTACAGCAGAGAAGGCTGTCAGTCAGGTAGGCAGGCAGACACTGGAGAGTAGAGGATTCAACCAAGGCCCAGGGAACACAGGAATACAAATGCAGGTGGCTACTGACATAGAGACACCACGAAAGGGCAACCAAAGGGTGTCAGAACCCAGTCTATATAGGCAATACTGGGCGGACTAAAGACAGACTGCCAATGGGGAATCCTCACAGATAACTGACAGGAAAAGGCAGCAATCACGGGCACCGTGATAGGCTTCTTGGGCTTACAAGAATCAGGCCTCAGCTGATCAGTTGTGCAAGGCTGCCACTTGGTCATCTGTGCACACCTTTTTGAAGCACTACCGTGTTGACGTGCTGGCATCGACTGATGCCAGCTTTGGGAGGAAGATCCTGGAGGCAGTCTTGCCTGTTTAGGATCTTTTTCGATTCCTCAGTGCTCCTTCTCTTTTGAGCCCTGTTGGCTCTAGTTCAGTGTGCTGTGTAACAGTTCCTGGGGTGTTGTTACCCCTGTTCACTGTCCGTTGACACTTCATTTTTTATTGTTGGGCTATCTCTAATCTGATGGTTCATTTATGCTCTGGTGACTTTGGGGGCCCTGTGACTGGTCCTTGCCTTACTTCCCGCCTGTGGGAAACTCAATGGTTGGACATCCTAAAGTTACCAGTAACCTATATTGGACGACAGAGAAAAGAGGATTTTAGTCTTACCTGTTAAATCCTTTTCTCTTAGTCCATATAGGTTACTGGTCTCCCACCCTGTCAAGGGACCGTGCTTGGCTGTCCTGTGGCAGAATGTGGGGGTCGTTCGGGTTCATGCTCACAGGAGTCTTCTTTCCCTTCTTAATATCTAGTCAACAGTTAGTGTCTCAAATCTTACTGGAGCTGATTGGCTAGCTGCAACCAAGCAGGAAAGGTAGGCTCTACCCCTGCATTCACTTCTAGAATTGTTCCTGCCTACTTAAAGGGGTGGATCGCCTACCCAATGTTACCAGTAACCTATATGGACTAAGAGAAAAGGATTTAATAGGTAAGACTAAAATCCTCTTTTATTCAACCAACTGTGTGCCAGAGGGGCATACAAAGCATGCATTGCCCGCTCCTATAGCACTCAGTGAGTTAAATACAGCAATATAAAATGCTATGTGTAACCACGATAAAGTAAATTGGGATGAATGTTGTTGCTTTTCTACAAACTGATATTTCTCCCCTATCCCCAGGCTTATCACGCTGTGGGTAATTTCCGATCATCCACGGAGGACACCCCCCCCATTCCACCTACCAAAGACCCACTGCGGGCCCTTACCCAACGGGGCCATGAATCAGTTTACCACCAAAACAAGTCATCAAGTACTGATGAGCTAACACCTCGCCCACGAAGCCAAGCTACCCAACGCCAGGTGAACTACAATCGCTCCCATAGTATCTACTGCAATTATATAACAATGAATTTATTTACTTTATTGAGAAAATGCTTTACCAGGAAGAATACATTGACATTTTCAACTATATCCTGTAGAGTTTTTATAGTAAAGAGTTACATATTTACAAAAAATAGGGAAACAATATAAAAATTATATACAGTTACATATTCTTTTTAGATACAAAGAAGTAGTTATTTTTAGTAATTTTTTTGGCTTTTGGTGCTCTGAAGGAGAAGGCAGATCAACCAGCTTCTTTCTTCTAGTGTGATATACTTAGTGAGTTGTTAGCAGTGGAAGGGAGGTTATAGTTAGTATGGAGAGCTGAAGTGAGCATACTGCTCAGGTAGTCTGGTAGTTTTCTAGAGAAGTGGTTATAAACTAGGCAAGAAAGGTGAAAGGCATGTCTAGATTTGAATGTTACACCCTTTATTTCTTTAAACATATCACAATGAAAGGTTAAGAAGGGGTTACATCTGAATAATGATATCATATGTCATGGTTGTTTGGAAGGGAATAAATGCCAAAATAGATGTACACAATGCTGTGTTATATATGTAGAGATTTATTTCAGTGTACCAAATTATCAGTTAATGTGAAAGCAATGTCAAAGAATAATATTATTTTGTATTGTAGATGAAAAAAAAATCCCATCTCTCAAATCGCTATGGTTTGAGAGATATTCACATTGAAAGTTCCCCCCTCCCTCCCCTTGTCCTGACGTCAGCACTTTAGCTAACAGCAGGAGATCCCGGTCCTGGGACCAGCCGTCGGCTCTTCAGCAGAGCCAAAACTGTGATATTTAAAAATAATTACTTCATTGTAACCATCTACAAAGTGTTCCTGGTTTGCAAGCACACTTTGTAGGCCGTTCCAATGAAGTAGTTCTTTTTAAATAATGCGATTTCGGCTCTGCTGAAGAGCCTCCTCGTTCTGGCCGACTCGAATCTTCTGCTGTCAGCTTTACAGCTGACATCAGGAGAAGGAGAGGGAGGGGGAACTTTCAATGTGAATATCTCTTAAACCATAGTAGTTTGAGAGATGGGATTTCCTGCAAATAATTTTTTTTCCTCTACAATACAAAATATTATTTGTTGCTATTACTATCACTTTAAAGTGGACCTGCCAACAGAAAAAGTGTAGTTAATTTTAAAGAGACTGAAACCTGCCTTTATGTTCTGTTTTCCATTTATTTGTAACATAAATTTTTCTTGGGAAATGAGCCTTTATTTGTTGATGACACATTATGCTAATGTCTTTCTGTGCTTGGTCAATATCATCACACATTGTACTGTGAATTAATCTAGTCAGAGCCCACATATTTGGCACATTTCTAATAGCATGGTGAGTGTGATATGTTTGGCCTAGAACATAACTAATTAGCATATCGTGCAGGAAATTAGCATTAACCCTTTGAGTGCCAGAGGGGTACGCAACGCATTGCTTTGCAATGCGTAGAGTACCTCTCTGGTACTCAAAGGGTTAAGTGCCACACTGCTCCACCAGAATATAAAGATTAATACTGTATCTCAATAACTCTTTATTTTACAGAATAGTGGCTTGTACAGTGTTGAGGCAGATTTTTCTTATCTGTAAAACAAACACAATTTGTCCTAAGATTGAAAGAGGCCCTGTCACCTGTCCAAATTTGCACCTCAGTCTAAGCATCCAGTTTCGCAGGATTTGCATGATTATTCCTCCCCATTAATTTATTACATCACATTTGTGGTAGCTGCAGAAGGTAGACTGAGGAAGAGAAAAGCTATTTCAGGACATGTGAGTAATTCACTATGCAAGCTGCATGTCAGAGAGTTATGCTCTACTAAGGTTAAAAGCCCTAAACTACTAAACCAAAAATCTCAAATTCCATTGAAAAACAAAAATCACAAGCTCTAGGAGAGGGGTAGTTACTGCTGGTAACTACAGCTCCCATCATCTCCAACCATCCTGGTGGCTCATTAGGGAAGACGGGAGTTGCAATCTCCAACAACTGACTTCTCCTGGTATAGGCAGTTTAAATATATGCATGTAAGTAGCAAAAAAGTGGTCTAGTGATGGATCCACCTTAAAGGCATAGTAATATTTCACAAGAAAGCAGCTCCGACTGATCTTCATAGTATTTGGGCCGTGGAGAGTATTATTTCAATACTGTTAGAGTTGTAGTTCAAAAGTAATTGAATGATAAAATATCCCCGTCCCACCCCTTTTACTGATGTAACACTGCTCACCTCAGAGGAGCATGACTGTCCAGATGGGTCGCAGAGAGGGACAATCTTCAGTGATAAGGAAAAACCTGTCAAGGGGCAGAGTTTTCCTTATGCTCACATTAAGAAGATTGTCCCTTAGCTCTCTTAGTGTACAGATACCCACACACACTTGTGCACTTACTAGTTCTCCCAACAGAACTAATGCTGTGTGCACCAGAGAAGCAGCTAATAGCCCCTGTTGGCTGCTATGACCTCACACCCACCTGCACAGCCAATAGGAATGTGGCTACCACTAGCAACTTCATTTTTTGCAGAAGGTGGGATAAGAAGATTGGGGTGAATCTCTGTCCTCAGTGTTGGAAGATTAAAGGGGAACTCTCACCTCGGTTAATGTCCTTCTTCTATAAATGTTAAATCCGGTATTTTTTTTTTCTTTAACAATATTTTCACTGAGATTTTGGCTTTTTAATTTTGTCGTGTGACGTCACTTCAGTACAGGCTGTGGCACTGCTCCATACCACATCATGTCAATCTTTCCTCCCCATTTGTTCCCCATTCACATCTGCTCCTCTGATGGAAGAATCCAAAATATGAGCTGAAGCGATCTCTTATCAGTGAGAGCTCTCCAACTCACATGCTGGATTCTTTCGTCAGAGAAAGAGGTGGAAGAGGCTGAGTCTGAAAAGGTTGTTACGGAGCGGTGCTGCAGCCTGTACTGAAGTGACATCACGTGACAGAATTTAACAGCCGAAATCTCTGTGAAAACATTTTTTAAAAAGAAAAACAAATTACTGGATTTAACATTTATAGAGAAGCAAGATTACAATAAGAAGGACTTCAAATGAGGTGAGAATTCCTCTTTAAAATGCTGCTATGATTAGTAGTCATTATTAACGTGAAAAACTCTGTGGATCAGAGAGGTGTGCACCACATTGATTTGCATGTGGTCTGGTGCACTATTCTTAAAACAAAAATTGTGAGCAACAGGTGGCCACCTGAGGATCCTTCTGAGGCCTCATCAGTCCTACTGCTGAAGTGGACACAAGAGAAAATATTCCTCTAACACATCCCAAGTAAAATGTTTACACACACACACACACACACACACAATCAGTCTCTTCCTCTATACACACACACACACACAATCAGTCTCTTCCTCTATACACACACACACAATCAGTCTCTTCCTCTATATACACACACACACACACAATCAGTCTCTTCCTCTATATACACACACACACATACACAATCAGTCTCTTCCTCTATACACACACACACACACACACACAATCAGTCTATTCCTCTATACCTACAACATAATATTATTCTGTCTTCTAATCCCAATAAGAATTATAATCTCATTATTGATGGTTTGCCCTACAAAGGACGTGCAGTTTGTCCAGAGTATTTATTTTCAGTGCATTGGGCATTGTCTCACACTCAAAGGGTTAAACATATTGTGAGACTCTTTTGAATCCTTGGAGTTAAATTGGTTGCCTATACCTGCCTCAAAATCTGACCTGTTAGTGGCTCTAGAATACCTGTGTTGTGTAATACTGACCCAACTTAATTTTTAAATTATTTTATTTATTTTTGTTCCTTTTTCCTTCTTCTCGCTCTTTGTTTTGGATTTCAAGTGAACTGAGTTGTTTGCATATTTGAAAATTGCATTCAAAATGTACTATACATCATGTTAGCCAAAAGATCTGAACACTTAAAGGGATAGTAATTCTTTGGTTTAAAATTTCTAATATTGTAGAGATTAACAATAGAAGTAGACTAAACTACCTCCCATACCATCTCTCAAAACGTTATAGTTTGCTAGTTCGTAGCATTTAAAGTCCCCCCTCCTCTTTCTCATACGTCAGAGCTCTAGCTGACAGAGACAGATCATGGTCCTGGGAATGGCAGAGGCTCTTCAGCAGAGCCGAGATAGCGCTACTTAAAATGAAATAATTCATTGGAACGGTTACAAAGTGTGCCTGGTTTGCAAGCACACTTTGTAGACAGTTCCAATGAATTACTTAATTTTAAGTAGCGCTATCTCGGCTCTGCTGAAGAGCCTTCACCGGTCCCAGGATCTGCCTCTGTCAGCTAGAGCACTGACGTATGTGAAAGGGGAGGGAGGGGGGACTTTAAATGCTACAAAATCGCAAACTATAACATTTTGAGAGATTGGAGGTAGTTTATTCTACTTCCGTTGTTAATCTCTACAATATTAGACATTTTTAAACCAAAATATTACTATCCCTTTAATCAGCATATGGCACTACACTCATGAACTATGGATCAGCTGGTATTTTGGATAATATGATATATATGTAGTTCTCAATGAGGTTTTCAAATGTGAAAACTTAGTTCAAGGTGGCAGGCCCACCTGCAGCATACCTCTCTTCTGCAATTGTTATACCTACAGTGCTGAGAAGAGCAGCAAAGCATTGCAGGCCCTCTCAAACATGAAGACTTTAAAGGAAATCTAACACTTAATAGTAAAGCTCCATTTACTGTAATTTGTGCAAAAGTAATATGCTGGAGACCTCACTTTGGGGTTGAAAGCCCCATTTAAATCAATGGGAGTTTTTATTCATCCCCTGCTTGTGCATATGGCACTATGATTAAAAAAAACCCATGATCTTCCTATAATATTCATTTCTTGTGTAATAATCACAGTAAAGAAGAAGGGGTCACATATGAGCTACCTCTGTTAACTGACTGGCTAGATGATAGGTTCATATGGAGTGCCTTGCAAGTCTTCTGTTTACATGAATCAGCAAATACTCCACTTCAGGCTGCAATAAACTGGTTCATATAAAGAGAAACGGCAGAGAAGATGTTGCATGTAACAGATCTGCTTTGTCAGTTTGAGCAGGGCTGTCCAAGTTCAGTCCTCAAGGGCCACCAACAGGCCAGGATGTAAGGATTTCCCTGCTGAAGCACAGGTGAGCCATCAAAATGAATGAGCCACCGATTAACTCACCTGTGCTTAATAAAGACAATCCATGCATCCTGGCCTTTTGGTGGCCCTTGAGGACTGAACCTGGACAGCACTGTGTTTGAGTATCTTACATGATTTATGAAGCATGGCAGGGGATTATAACTATTTCAGAGCCACAGGGGTGTGCAACTTGTTGCAGAGTAATGCTTTGCACACCCTTATGGCACCCCAGGGGTTATTAAGGGTGGGCTGGTGGTTGTGTTGGTGTTGAAGTCATAGCACATCCTCTCTTCTCTCCCACTTGCCTTCCCTAACATATCACCAGCATTAAAGTGATAGTATCACTTAATATATATAGTAACATTTATATTGTAAGGTTTATCCTCGATGTTTTATTAAACCGTTATAGCAGCTAAAAGTTGATTTTTTTTGGTGCAGAATCTCAATGGCCTGAAATAGTGGCACTGTTGCTACATCATCCTATGGAAACATCTGGTCATTGACCATAAACTTCCATAGGATGGTGTAGCAGCAGTACCACTGTACAATTTTAGGCCATTGAGATACTGCACCTAAAGAATTCAAGTTTGACCTGATTCTCAGCGGTGGGAGTACCTTTGTTTTACTCAGCAGGATAATCCTTACAACATAAGTTTTACGATATATTAAAGGGATAGTAATACTTAAAATGTAAAAAAAAATATGTTGTAGGGTTTATCCCCCTGAGTAAAACAAGAGTACTCCCACTACTGAAAGGTGTTTCAATCAAAAGTTATTAATTTTCAAAGTTGAATTTTTTAGGTGCAATATCACAGTGGCCTAAAATTGTACAGTGGCGCTGTTGCTACACCATCCTATGGAGATTTATGGTCCCGGGACCAGAGCTGTCCATAGGATCGTGTAGCAACAGCGCCACTTTACAATTTCAGGCCACTGTGATATTGCACCTAAAAAAATCAACTTTGAAAATTAATAACTTTTGATTGAAACACCTTTCAGCAGTGGGAGTACTCTTGTTTTACTCAGGGGGATAAAACCTACAACATATTTTTTTTTTACATTTTAAGTATTATTATCCCTTTAAGCCAACCCTACATGTTAATGATTAAAGTGTCTATCCTCCCCTTGCATAAATAATTCTTAGTACATATGATGAAATATGCTGTATTCGCAATGGAGAAGTGATGGCCATACATCGTCAGACACACTTCAACACATCCCTTACTGCATCTCCCCAGGGCTCATTTTGTGCCCTGTGTGACCTCACTTCCCAGCCAATGACCACCTGCGAAAATATTTAAACAGAGATTGGTAGAATAAAAGCCAATCCATGTTTTGAGAGGTGGTGTTTTTAGGGTGTTTATTATTTTATAAATGTCTTTAGGGGACTGTAGTGGAGGACCATGGTGTCGTGGACACCACTGGTAAGTGTTGATCGTTACAGAACAGGTAACCGCAGTCTGTCCGGAAGTAGGGTGGGTGCAGGGCAATATTTATTCCTTTCGCCCAAATAGCTTTTTAAAAAACGAAATTAAGGAAATACCCAAAATAATCGCTATATAACCTAACATGTAAGAGCAACTTGTATAGAGGTGATAGATCTCCTTTAAGGTTCACTGAGGAACAAACCAACTGCCAAAGGAGGAAAAATGCAAATTATAAACATTGTCAACACCCATAGAGCCTCTATGCACAGAGGGACTAAACAATGAATCCAAAAACTGACTAACCCTACCCACAAATTTTTTAATGTACATTCATTTTATTAGTCTTCCATGCAATCAAATGAACTAGATGGTTACATATGTATCATTAAATAATATATTTTTGGGGGATTCATTTAATTTAGTCTCTCTGTGCTTAGAGGCTGTGTGGGGGTTGACTTTGTGTACAACATATGTAGGGGCCATTTTTTTGCCCCCTTTGTCTAAAGTATTTGTAGGACATTTATCTGTATTTAAAGGGATAGTAATGTTTCATAATTAAAACAGCTCTAATTAATCATCATAGTGTTTGGACTTTGGAGAGTGTTATTTTAGTTCTGTCAGAGTTGTAGTTCAGGAGTAATTCAATGACAAAGTGTGCCCCTCCCGCCCCTTCTGATCTGGCTCAACATGGTGGTGGGGGGGTACTTTGCTTGTGAATATCTCTTAAACCATAAAGGTTTGAGAGATAAGACTTATATCGTCGTTCATGTTTTTTTAATGCCTACAAAATAAAATAAAGATAAAACAAAGTATTACTATCCCTTTAACGGGACTTCACCCTCAGGATCGCTGGTCCTTAAGTGGTTAATATAGACCACAGGCCTTCTTTTACATACTGCAATTTTTTATGATCTTTTGAATATCTAGTCTGTTGGGCTTCACAACTGAATGAATACAGCAACTGATGGTTTAACGCTTTGAGTGCCAGAGGGGTACACAAAACATTGCTTTGCAGTGTGTTGCGTACCCCTCTGGAACTCAAAGAGTTAAAAAAAAGTGGAGCAATTTTTTCACTGCCGAATGCACCAACAAATAGCAATGTGTTGGAGACCTCTCCCCCATTCAAAATGTTAAAATTCCAATTTGAAGCAATGGAAAGTTTTGGACATTTTCTTGGTCCCATATGGTGTAGTCAGTTTGGTCCAGAACTGAGTTCTTCTTAGTACATCAGCCTCACTATTGTATATGAGATCTATAAGTAGTAATCATGATCTGTCTTTTCTTCTAATCTCTCTCCTAGCAATCCTGAATATTCTCACATCTTTACATGTAATAATTAATTAACTTTTTTTTCAGGTTCAGCGTGAAAAAAACTCCCTGGGCAGCCTCAAACGTGCAAGTGTGGATGTAGATTTATTAGCTCCCAGAAGCCCGATGGGTAAGGAGAACATGGTGACCTTCAGTAACACCCTTCCAAGGGTCAGTACCCCATCCATGGAGGACCCTACCCGTCGTCACATGACTATTCATGTCCCAGCAGAAGGCTCCCGTCCACGTGGTACAACACCTGAGTGGAAGCCAAAGCCCCTGGAAGGGCGGAGTCTGACACTGGGTGAAGAGGTGGCATTGGCACAGGCTCACAGACGGGCCCTCTCAGAGACTTCAGGCATTGTCCTTGATGATCCAGACCCTGATCGTGTGCCCTCCTCACTGTATCCCACAGTGCAGGCAAGGACAGGGGGGCCACGGGTCCTCATTCAGCCACGACCTGCAGCCCCACCTCTCCTACACATTCCAGAGGAGAACCAAGGAGGATCCCCCAAAGGCAGCTCTGCTATCCGTGCCAAATGGATGATGATGGCAGAGAAGGGGGGAGCACCACGGGCAGCTGCCAACGCCCCAAGACTCATGCAAGTGATTGCACTGTCCAAGCAGCAGCAGCAACAACAGGCAAACATACTGGGGTCCAGTACTCCTAAACATTCAGAGACCTCTTCTTCTTCCACCACCAGCAGCTCTGACTCCTCCCAATACCGCTCCCCCTCAGATCGGGACAGTTCCAGTATTGTCACCATTGATGCCCATGCTCCCCATCACCCTGTAGTTCACCTATCATCAGGCAATGGGCCCTGGGAATGGAAGGCTGGGCAGAAAAGCAGTGAGACCCAGGATGGAGGAGGCTATGACATGAATAAGGATTACCGTGGCTACAGAACCCCCAAGGGGGCTGGTGTTTCCCCAGGATCCTCCATTAGTGACCTAGAACCCGACCCAGAACCCCGTTATGGGCCCACTGTCAATGTAGCTGGAGGGGTGCCAACCCCTTTAGTGGAGGGAACTGGAATTTCATCTAGCCGGGAAGCTAGTCTAAGAAGGAAACCCCAGTCAGCTGAAAGGGAGGGCAGTGAAGAGGGAGAAGAACCATTCTACAAAAAGCTTCAAAACCAGAGGTTCAAAGACTGAGCAACAAAAAAATGTGGGGGAGCAGTGATGTAAATACTTGGGCATTTTAGGAAGCAGCGAAAACACTACAGATAACAGCAGCAAATCACTGCCCAATATATCACAGGCCCCCTCTTCCTTTTACAGTTAGTGATATCACATGACAATAGAAATGTCACCCTTGTGCAGTAAGTGGCATCAGAACTCCAAGAGAATTCGTATGTAAAATAAAGGGGAGCATCATAATTTCAATGTCGCCTCCCAGGTCTGTCACAGAATACAACACTAAAGATGCAATTGTGGAGTATACCAACTAAAGAGGTACAATTCTGCATAACAGCTGCACCACATGGAACAAATGAAAATGCCCATTGAATTAATTAGGGCTTTTAACCCCTTCTTTGATAGAGGTGTCTTCAGCTTATTGATTCGCAGTACATTGGAGCTCTCTCAAGCATTCACAGAAGTGGTAACATTTTTTCCATAAAAAAAATTGTATAGATGGATAGATAGTGTAGTAGTTGGTTAGCACTTAGACCTTCAATAAAAAAAACCTTCAATAATACACAGGTGCTCTAGCAAATGAATGTATATGAACATAGATGGCCAGCACTCATGGGACTTTCATAAAATCAGATATATTGCATCAAATCTACATTTCGGTTCAATAAGAAAATTTATGAAGATATACACACATATAGCAATTCTGTTAAATTCTATTGGAGAGGTGTCACTGACCACAGTTCTTCATAGGATGCTATAGTCCCTGCTGAGTCATTTCCTGTCACTTTCAACTTTCAGGAAGTAACCTCCCTGGATCTCTGTTTCCATAGAATATAATATTTTTGAACTATCTTAACATTTGAATAACACAGTTGCCAGCATTGGCAGTACCCTAGAGTTCATCAGCATGAAAAGCGCTATGACAAATGTTTTCATGTAAAAAAAGAAAAAAAAAATCATTACGCCTTTAAGGTGCTAAAGGTCAGTAACCCTTTATTTTGACTACATATTCTGCAAGGTTATAATTTGTAGTAAGCAGAATTGGCTTTACCATTTATTATTATTATTTTATACTTTACACTTACAGCCTTGACAATAAGAGGTTTTCAGAGAGTTTTCTGGTCAGTCAACCATGAAAGCAGGATAGTAATACAATGTATCCCTGCAGTACAGAGTGCTATGTATGTATGCTATCATTTTTCATTGTATCAGCATCCATGCTCTCCTAGTCCCTGACAGGAAGTTTTCCTCATACAGATCCAGGGAGTTCACTATCAGAGACATTAACCCCTTAACAACGGGCAAACTGGGGGTGGGTGGCCCTAGAGGACCACAGAACTTTTTTTTTCTGCAATGAATTCTGGGATCGCAGAATTCCATGACGTCCTTAACATCCGGACTGGCGTGACAGTCATGGCATGTCATGCGTCGTTATGGGGTTAAAGTAAGTAAGTTAAAAATGGGTGAAGATGAAAAAAATTATAGGCAAGTTGCCTTTACATTTTCTGGAATTGTATAAAATGTAAAGCTATAATAAGAAGTAATTATCACTTTAAAAGATCCATTTAAATCAATGGGAATTTAAACACTGTTTATAAATTAAGGTGACATTGGTTTGCTCCATAATTGCACTTCTTTAGTTTCCAGAATTGTACCTAAAATTTTTGTTGCAGGCCCAAATATAAAACTGGTAACACCAAGACCTTGCATATTTTGCTCTGCTTTGCACAGAATGCAGCACTGCAATTCCCTTTTAATGTCAGTGAAAGTACATTTAAAACAGTCAAAATGAGTCACAAACTGGGGGAGAAATATTTCTGGAAATTGTGTAAGGGTCACCTGCTTTGTGTGGTGACAGAAGAAGACTCTGTGCTGCAGAACTGAAAAAAAGACTGTGTAAATAGTTTTTGTTGTTTGAAGAATGCATGAAACTCGGGTGGGGGGAGGAGAAAGAACATAGAGGGTATGAAAATGTAAAAAGTGTCATATGCCAATGGAAGAGTTACGAGACGGCTTGGTACCTGCAACCCTCCAGATGTAGTTGAATTACCATTCTCATCATCCTCAGCTAGCCAAGAGAGGTGTGCATGATGGGAATTCTTGTTCACCATGGGAGTGGGGTTATGCGCTAAGATGTGATAAAAAGAAGGTAACAACTTCTTCAGTGTGAAACTCTCCAATTCTATTGTTATTCTATGGAGTCTATGCACTGAGACAGAGTTCCTAGAGGTCCAAGACAGTGCAGGTATTTCATATATCCCTGATCTTGCACATGTTTCAACAATTACTTACAGTGGCGTAACTAGAAGCCATTGGGCCCTGGTGCATAAATTGCCACCGGGCCCGGGCCCTCCCCCCCAATCTTCACGTTTCCCCATTCACATCTCTTACCTCCATCTCTCGCGCGGTTCTCAGTTATGCAGAGTGCTGGGAGATGATGTAATCTCCCAGCGCTCTGCATTAGTAGAGCGCCGGGAGATTAGCTGAACTGCTGCAGGCAGGGCTGTGGGCGAGTGGCGATGGGTTCGCAGGGGGCGGCCGGGCCCGGTCGCAGGTGGGACCCCTGCGACCCCTATTGTTACGCTACTGATTACTTAACATCATTCTGTTGACGTAAGTTCTGTACAGGCTGCAGGACAGCTCTGTCCTGCAGCCTGTCTATCTCAAGTATTTCCTCCTTCCCTCCTCCTCTGATGACGCAGAATTCCGGCATATGACCTGGCACGCTCTCTTGCGTCCAGGTCATTGTACTTGCACATGCGTTCATGCGCTCAGTCCTTTATAAATGTGGCAGTCCAAACTAAAAGTAGCCACAGAGGCAAGCGGAGTGCCACTTTTTATAAAGGACTGAGCACATAAACACGTTCCGTCTGTGCCTGTACGATGACCTGGACGCGCATTTGCAAGAGAGCGCCTCAGGTTATATGACGGAATCCTCCATCATCGGAGCTATCCCTCAGCCTGTACAGAGCTTACTTTACTGGCTTAAAGGAGCAGTAAACTTTTTTTATGAAAAAATATATATTGTAGGGATTTTCCTATTGAGTAAGATAAGGGTACTCCCACTGCTGAGAGATTTATATTTCCAGAGTTATTACAGTTTAATCCCATGTTTTTTTACATTAGCAGTGCCCTCTAGTGGTCAAATTCTAATTAGTTTCGTGTTAGATTCTAATGGAGAGGAAAGTCAGAAGTCAGAAACATACAGTTCTCCATAGAGTGTGATAGAAACTGCCTGTCACTTCCTGTCAGTTAGAACTTTCAGGAAGTAAACACAGTAAATTCACTTCCTGATTATTTGAACTGATATAAATTTTGAATAAAACATCTGACAGCAGTGGGAGTGACCTTGTTTTATTCAGCATGAAATACTCTATAAAATATGTGTTTTCATAAATAAAAGTTTACTGCTCCTTTAACTTTAAAAGACAATATCTCGGTCAATAAAGAATTATACTGGATAAAAAAGAACCGGGTAACAGCTTCACTACAAGGGAACTTTAACCCCTTAACGACCAGCGGTCGCAGGGTGTGTGGTCCTTTAAGGTCCCGATAGAGAATTTCGGCGTGCCGCCCCAAGTGACTGATCATGTGGGGCGGCACGCCGAACTAAGGGACTGCAAGAGATCGCTCCGGTCTTGGAGCGATCAAATTCAGTCCCCGGTATTACTCACCGCGCTCCTGCACGCTTAACGCTAAGGGGTTAAGATGAAGACAGGTTTACTACAGGTGAGAGTTCCCGTTTAAGTAATTTTGACTATGACATCTATGTAAAATCAGGGATATCCCAAAAATGTGCACCTTCTCAAGGATTGCAGTTTGAGTCCCCTGCACTAAGATCTCTCAGGTTGGAAAGATGTTCAGTAGAATAACAGGAGACATGGACAGCTTATTACACTGGAAAAGTTATCTCCTTTTTATTACCCCTTAGTGCACAACTCCTCTGGAGTGCCACTGCTTGCTCATTTCTTGCTCTGAGGTGTGCTAATGGGACTGACATTATTTTACGTACTTTTGACAAAATACACAAGTGATTTAATTTACAGTGTGCCTTAGGCTTATGCTTCCCGAAGCGCCTGCAACCAGTTACTCTGCATTTTTCACTGCAGTTTACTATAGGCCCCTCGGGCAGGAAAGGAGTTAATCCTGATAAATGAGCAATGTAAAAACTCTAGCATTTTTCTCATCTACATCCAATCTCTCAGTCTCAGTAAATCAATGAAGTGACAGATCCAACAGCCCATTGGTAAGTCATACAGATGAACTTATCATTGATGTCCTAGATCCAAGGGCATAGTGCTGGATTGCTAAGATGGACAATGTCTGTGTTGTCAGTGAGTCATACTGAGATATCTGGTGCTGTTTCCTCAAAGGTCTTTCAGGGATTCAGGTGAGATAGTATCTTAGAACCAGACACTTTTATATTTGGGGACAGGATTCAGTGTAGCAAAAAAAACTTATAAAGGTGATCCACAGAAACCAATGTGTTGCACTATGACTGACACTCAAAGAGTTAATACTAATTTGGCCTGACCTTTCCTTCAAGCCCATCAGGACCAGTGTGTGCAATGCATTGTATACCTCTCTGGTTCTGAAGGGTTAATGCAGGACATTAAAATGATCACACTCTGTTTGGTGTCACTGGTTCCGGTGCTGCCCTGCAGAATGAATGTTATATAAGCCCTGCATAAAGGGTACACTGGTCACTTTTTTATGGAAAATGTTCTATATATAGTTAGTGTATTTTTTCCTGTTGATTAAAACAAGGGTACTCCTACTATTGATGGATGTTTAATTAGAAACATATTAAAGCAAAAATGTTTGTTTTAAATTAAACTGCAATTTTCTATTTTGGTCACCAGATGGTGCTGTTTCTACCTTGTAAGCTTTCATGAGCAGGGCCCTTTCGCCAACAGTATCTGTGCATGCATTTTATGTTGTTTTGTTTGTATATTTCCCCTTTTGTACAGAGCCATGGAATATGCTGAAGCTATACAAATAAAAGATTATAATAATACCACTTACTATGGAGAGTGCAGACAATTGCAAGCTCTCCCACAGTGAGGCTAATGTAAACATGAAGTAATTCTGGTGCAACTGCATCACAGGGAACAAATAAATGTCCCTGATGATTTTTACATGGGGCTTTTAACCCCTTGAATACTGGAGATGTCTTCATCGGATTGTGAAGCAGTGCATTGGAGACCTGTACCATTCAAGGGGTTAATCCTCTGAGTGCTAGAGGGGTGTCCAGTGTATCGCAGAGCAATGTGTTGGACACACCTCTGGCACTCAGTGGGTTAAAGGACCCATTTAAATCAATGGGAATGTTGGGCATTTTCATTTGACCCCTATCAAGCAGATGGTTTGCTCCACAAACCAATTTCTTTAGCCTTACAGTTTATTATCCAGAAATGCCTTTTAGACTATTCTGTCGCTCAGTTTAATTTAAATAAATAAGCCATGGAAACTTTTGCATGAAAACACACCCAGCAATGCAAGTTACCGTGTATTAGTCAGAAGGAAACGCCATAATTTTTTTCTTTACAATTTACTTCAACTTTATTCCAAGATTTTAAGTGACCACTAATGTCAACCAAGATGTGTGCACATCTGTAATTCCAGCTGCACATTTGTGTTTTGTAAGGTGTTTGTTTTAAAATAAAGTTATATATAAAAAAAAACAATTCTCCCCCTTGGAATAAAACCTATCCATGATTCATTAAAAGAAACCTAGGTGCAGGAGAGTGACTCCTAGCAGACGTACTATCAGGTTACACTTGTGATTCTGGTATTTTTGAAAAATTGTTCAAATTGGTTTAGGAAAGAAGGGAAAAATGATCAAATAAAGACAAATATTTCACTCACATCATGCTGGATTAAGTTTCAGGGGATAAAGTTAAAGGGGATGTTTACCCCTTCACAACTTTGGCTAAATTGTTTCATTATCAATAATAAATAATGTAAATTGTATTCTTTTTTTAAAAAAATCCGCCTGTTTGCAGAAATTCTAAGATTAAATGTACCTCTGGGATACAGATCCGGTCAGCGCTGTCTGCCGGAAGTAGGTACAGAGGTACATTTAATCTTAGAATTTCTGCAAACAGGCGGATTTTTGTTTAAAAATAATACAATTTCCATTATTTATTATTGATAATGAAACAATTTAGCCAAAGTTGTGAAGGGGGTAAACATCCCCTTTAACCCCTTAAGGACCCTTGACGTACCAGGACCGTCACGGTCCTTGAACTACTCAAGGACCGATGATGGTCATAGTACGTCACATACTTTTTACTTACAGCGCTCTACCGGGAGCGCTGTAAGTAAATATAGGGTCTGAAATTGACCGCTCCAAGATCGGAGCGATCTCTATCAGGCCCCATAATGACGCGCCGATACACGTGACAGGTCACGTGTACCGGCGCGTCCAAGTGCGCCTATGCGGTCATTATGGGACGGAAATGTCCCATGACCGCCTGTCCTTAAGGGGTTAAACTGATCATTGGAGTAATTCTGAAGCAAATCAACTGCACAACAAGGGAACATAAAACATCCTATTGATTTAAATGAGGTTTTTACCCACTGAATGCTAGAGAGATTTCCAAAACATTGCACTGCAATCCACTGGAGAGCTCTCTCGCTTTCAAGGGGTCAAAATCCCAATTAAAGCATTAAAAATATGCAAAGTTTAATTCTGTCTCCAGAATTACTCCACTTATTCATAGTACACCAGCCTCAGTGATATTATGTCCACATTTTACCACATGCCTCAATATGAATTTGAGATAAACAATCCAGTGATAATTTTATCACCTGAAATGGAATGCAGCCCATTATCTGTACGTGTTATTGTCATACCTGGGAACTTTCAAAATGATCTGACCTTAAGATCTGGCAAATATTAACCCCTGAAGTTGTCATAATGCAGATTCTCTGCACTATGTCCCTGATCACTGTAATCAAGAGGTGCTCCACTCAGTCCTGAAGGAGACACTAGTATACAACAGCTTAACCCCTTAACATCCAGTGACGTGCCAGAACCATCACTGCTATTTTTCCCTTAAGGACCAGTGACGGCTCTGGCACGTCACGTACTTTTTACTCACAGCGCTCCTGCAAGAGCGCTGTGAGTAGTAGCTGGGACTGAAATTGATCTCTCCAAGACCAGAGCGATCTCTATCAGTCCCCATTCGGCATGCCGGCACACGTGATCAGTCACATGGGCCGGGACATCAAAGTTTCCTATCTGGTCCGTAAATGACCACACACCCCGGGACCGCTGGTCCTTAAGGGGTTAAAGATACAGTATCAGTGCATCAACACACACAAGCAGGACTTTTCCCTCTGTCTTCCTGGTATAAGTAGCACCAAATTATAGACTAAAGAATCAATTAATTAGAGCACAATATATAATTGGTAGCACTGGAGCCTTGCTAGAAAATTTGGCTCCACACTGAGATCCTGAAATTTGGTTCAAAACATTAAGGGGGAGAGTCACTAAGCGGTGATAAAGTGGAGTTGACTTCTCCAATTTATCACTTTTCCAATTTCTATGTTATTCTATGGAGCCTATGTACTACGATTTCTTCAACTTTGAAGATCTTAGTGCATGGACTCCATAAAATAACATAGGAATTGGAGAAGTGATATCACTGGAGAAGTCACCTCTACTTTATCACCTCTTTATCACACTTCAGTGAATCTTCCCCCTTATCTCAGGTTCAAACCCTGAGAGTTCCTAGGTATGGTTGTTGCTTATAGGAGACCAGCTTGAGAAAGGCTAGCAGTTATGCTCCTTGAGCAGCACACAAGATTAACAGGTTCTGCAGCACTGGATGAGCAGGTCTCTCCTCCCCAATGTTTCTTTCGCAGAATAGGGTGTGGAATGGCAATCTTCTCCAGTATATGTGAATGTCTCATGATTATTTCTGGATTTTATGATGTATACACCCAGGTACTGAGGGTGTAGAAATACAATCTGGGATTTGTAATCTTTCTTTACATGTCTGTACTCTATTTTCTGGGCACCCTTGCACTTAGAACTACAATTTCCAACATAATTGAA
The DNA here is from genome assembly GCA_037306005.1 of Rhinophrynus dorsalis. NCBI lineage: Eukaryota > Metazoa > Chordata > Amphibia > Anura > Rhinophrynidae > Rhinophrynus > Rhinophrynus dorsalis. The sequence goes on along the minus strand of CM074718.1, from coordinate 269,183,661 downwards.
GGAGAAGCTCCGAAACTGTCATTAGGTCCAGAACTGTGGGCCATATACTGGAATCTAAAGTTGAGCAATTCAGAAGAAAATCAACTACAGAATGAGGGAAATTGAAATTCACTTTGACTTGAATGGAAATGTTAACACATTGAATGCTAGAGAGCAATATGTTGCATTTATATCAGTGAGGATTTGGGACATTTTATTTGCCCTCATTGTAATACCTGGGGACTCTCAGGATTTGACCCCGAGACTCAGAGTTTTGACCCAGATCTCAGAGTGAAGGTCCAAATTCTAAAGGAGAGAGGGTTCAGTGTTACCTATCATAAGATTTGCCCCCAATTAACCCCTTTTTAGCCTCTAAATTCGTGCCATTTATACCAGGCAGGCAGAGGGAGAAGTCTAGTATATATATATATATATATATATATATATATATATACAGGGCTTAAAATTTTAAGTCCTTTGCTACTAGCCAGACCTGAAAAGTTACTCGCCACTGCAAGCCATAGCATACCCACCAGGGCTGAATTTCTACTCACCAGGGCTATATTTTCACTCGCCATTGGCTAGTGGAGAGTGGAAATTTTGAACCCTGTGTGTATGTATATGTATATATATATATATATATATATATATATATATATATATATATATATATATATATATATATACACACACCTGTGGGAAAGAAGTAGATCACAGCCAATGTGGTTAACTTCAAATGTAAAGACAGAAATGGCAAGGGTGAAAAAAAAAGCATTTAAACTATTTAAGTCTGAAGGAAAAGAACATTCTTAGAATACAGGGAGTGCAACAAAGATTGCAAAAAGGCAATTAGGTTAGCAAAAATAGATAATGAAACCCAAATTGCAAGACTAATCCAAAAAAGTTTTTCAAATACATAAATGGGAATGCATTGGACCTTTCAAAAATGAGATGGTGAGTTGATTAGAGAGTCTAAGGAAAAGGTGGATGTTCTAAAAACTTTCTTTGCATCAGTATATACAAAGCTGGTGTTCCCGTGCAGGAGGGGACTTGCCTGTCATTTTGGGCAGGATTAGTCTAATGTGTATGTAGAAATTTTTTCTCTGTAATGGAACTAGAGAGCTAAAATGTGATGCTTGTGGGCGGTGACTAGCTGTAGAACAGGCGATTGTGCTGTTGTTCATTCCCAGAAGCCTTTCACATTCTGTATGTCTATTTTGAATACTCTTAGGGGTCTCCCTAAGAGTGAAGGGTAATCCAGACGTGGACCCCTTGCTCTCAGTGCTTAGGGAATCCAGCTGCACCCTCCTGACGAGGCCCAACTAGGCCGAAACGTATATCGGACGTTAGCTGGTGTTCCCGTGCAGAGAGGACTTGCCCCGTCATTTTGGAACTGGACTGCCCTTTTGGGTGGGATTAGTCTAAAGTGTACCTGGAAATTACTCCTTTGTAATGGCACTAGAGAGCTAAAACGTGATGATTCTGGGTGACTAGCTGTAGAACAGGCCATTGTGCTTTTGTTCATTCCCAGAAGCCTCTCACATTCTGTATGTTTATATTCCAGTTATATGTCGGATCATTCTCCTGAGGTATATCACTCTGAGGGGGATTTGCACTAAGGCGTGATAAATCGTAGATTACTTCTCCAGTGATATCAATGGAGCCAATGAACTAAGATTCCTCCAACTTTAGAGATCTTACTGCATAGGCTGTATAGATTGACATTGGAACTGGAGAAGTGATATCAGTGGAGAAGTCATCTGCATTCTATCACTGCTTTATCGCGCTTTAGAGCATAACCTCCCTGGTCTTCTTTGTAGTGCAGTTCCCTCTCTTGCAGACTAAACACACAAGGAAATATCTTCTATCCCAGACTCAGAGTATCTTTGGGCATAGTGGAAAACTACTGGTCATGCTTTGCAAGGGTGACCATAAACAATGTTCAGTTCCTTTGGTGGGGATCCCCAGGGCAAGTTGATCTCTAACTTAGAGGGCTCAAACTTGTGTTTTAAAGATTATACCTCCTTTTATATGTCATAAGTCACTTTTATTCTAAAAAGTAATTGGATGCCGATCTTGTTTTGATACCCTGCCTGGTGATGGATAGAGAGGGAGGATCTGACCACACTTGAGGATGTCCAGACTGCTACTCAATCCCTTGGCTCATGTAAATGTCCTGGCACTGATGGAATTCCTGTAGAATGGTATAAACACTTCTCCAAACCAACTTCCAGTATTATCTTCCAGACCTGGATAGGCCTTGATTCAATGAAGCACAGTAAAACTGCCGTTAAGGCAAAAAAAGTCCACGGATAGTAAGCCATGTCTGACTTATGTAGTATTCAATAAGTAGTCGATTAGAATGGTTAACAAGCATAAACCTAAAAAATTCACATAGCTCAAAAATTTGTGTTGCACCTTTTTTTCACCTCACTGTGCATCCCAGTAATTCTACAATTAACGTGTGATATGTCTAATGCAAAGAAAAAGATAATGGTTGACGTTATCTAGCGACACTAAACGTCAACACAAGTTCAAAATCACAGCCAATCACAACACAATAAAGTATCAAATACATTCAAATAAACTTATATATACCCCAAAATAACTGACCTTGTCAGTGTTTTGAGTTTTTGCGAGCTAGGGCACAGGACCCAGGAGCAGAAGATAGCCATAGAGAGAGATGAGCATATATCTGAGTGAGGTAGAAGGAGTTGGGAGCGGAGAGAGTTGGTACACCTATATTGACACGATACACCTTGGCACACAAACTAAAACAAATACACACACATATCTTTTTTATTTTCGCACAAGTAACACAACTTTATCTTTTATTTTGACAGTGTAATTCAGTGAGTGCAAGGGAGTGACAGAGAATGAGTGTGATCGAGTGTGTCTGTGAGGATCTGTGTAAGTCGGTGAGTGGTGGCAGGGAGAATAGGATAGAGGGATAGGGAGAGGAGGATAGAGGGATGGGGAGAGGAACAGGAGGGGAAAAAGGTCAGGAGGGGACCCGACTAAGAAGAGGCACACAGAGGACAGGGACGGCTGTGTCAGGCGGATGAGGGGTAGATCTTGGGGAGCACCCCACACAGTCAGGTGTGGCGCAGGCAGGGCCTGAAAGCCAAAGCTCAGATACATCCCAGGCTGGTGTGGATGAGGAGAGGCTGCGGGACCCAAAGTACTCCTATGAGCAGAATAGGGTCCTTGTACAAAGGATACTGGAGAGCGAGAGCATCCTGTACCCCATGGAGAGTCACTGGATTGGAAGTGGAGAAGGCCGCCTGGCATCAAGTACTGAGTAGAGTTAACGCCTTTTCTACCTGAAAATGGACCCTGAAGTCCATTAACCCTTTGAGTGCCTGAGGGGTATGCAATGCATTGCTTCACAATATGTTGCATACCCCTCTGGCACTCAAAAGGTTAAGAAGTGGTGGGATTATTGTAAGAGGTGTGTGAAGCACAAGACTGGTGAAGTAGCCAGGCATGCCCGAGGCACCGGAGGTGGTCCCACTGTCCACATCACCTTCAACATCTGGGAAGATATACTGATGCAGAACCTGTCTTTAACAGCTGTTGAGGGGGTCCCTGGAGGAAGTGACACTGGTGACGACAGGACCCTCCAGACTACTGGTAAGTGCATCATTCCATAACTAGACACCACACAACCCCTCATACCCAGTACAGCTCATCACAGTGACAGCTTGTCACGCTGATACGCTCCCTTTCCAGTCATCTGCCTGCTATTCTATGATTTCCTTCTCTGTCATGCCGATGCGCTTCCCTTCCAACCATCAGGGCTGCAACTCTTTAGTAGTTTAATCCTCTCCTGGCACCCACACCTCGCTCCAGTTCCCACTTCTGGTTTGGGCCTTTATAAGGCTTTTGACTGTGTGAGACATGTTATTATAGCGTATATTGCCTAGGTGGTTTCTGCTGATATTTTTAATTATCTTATATTCTGACCCAGACTGCCTGACTTCTCTCTTGCCTGCTGATCTGTGCTAGATCTGCTGTGTATGACCCGGACCTCCTGACTTCTCTCTTGCCTGCTGATCAATGCTGAGCCTGCTGTGTCTGACCCAGACCTTCTGACTACTTTCTTGCCTGCTGATACAAAGTAGGTTCAGCAAAGCAGAAGTATCTTCTGGACTGCTAGACAATTCTCCTGCCTGCTGTTCTATTTTTGTTTATCCTGTTGTGTTTGTCTTTTCAGCCTGCCATCCTCTTCGTGGACTACTGTGAGCATCATCCAGCTGTTCCAGACTTCTCTCTCTACTTTGGTGTCCAACCACTGTGAGTGACCTCCTGTTCCTAGGATCCTGAGTGAGTACCTATATTTTATCCTGAGGAGTGTTTGGTTTTCTCCCTGGGGATTGCTTAGTATAGCTTGTCTTGGTAGGGGTTATCCTGGGTCACACTTCAGCTCCTCTGTTGGGGGCCACATCATCTAGCTCCACGGCTAGCACCTATAGGCATCTTAGCCACAGAACCCCCATCCTTGGCAACCCACGCTCACAAGCTCTGTACCCAAGCATCACCCGTAGCAACTAGCTCAGTGATCCCTTGTTGGAGGAGTCTTCTGTCTAGCTCACCTCAGTACTCTAGTCCTCTTATGTTCTTTACACAGCTGAACACATGGCCAGCATTGATTCACACAACTTCACCAACACATCACTGAGAAGGTTCAAACAAGGACAGAATATTGTACAATCAAAGCACAAATCTGAAGGCTTAAACAGGACAAATCCTGTCCAAGTTGAGGTTTAACCTCCTCATTGCTGTGTTGATCATTATACCCAAGCCACACAATGCTTTGCATCATGTTATCATATGAAGATCTTTTAAGTTCCTACACAATGTTAAACATGTAGCCATAGGGAGGTCAGCACCTAACCTCTTGAGTGCTAGAGGAATAAGCAACACATTGATCCAAAATGCATTGGTTACCCTTCTGGCACTCCAAGGGTTAACAGAGGATGAACACAATACAACAGTGGTACATTGCACAGGTCCACAGGGGTCATTCACACATCACAGTTCTACTGAGACAAACCGATTACATGATAAACACATAGGCCTCAAAACCCACAAATGCACAGTTGACACAACCATGAAATCTAGGTAGAAGCAATGTCAGTAACACATACAGGTAAAGTAAAACCACAAAGCAACTTAGACTGAGGAACACAGCAACACAACATGTCATGGTTGAAGATTGGATATCAAATGTATCCTGATGAGTGGGGATGGCAAGGAAGGGAATTGGTGTCTGAGTCTTCTGAGAGCCAAATGAGGCTCCCCAGCTGTTCAGACTAGCATCCCAATTCAGTATGGCCAACTGACAACCCAGAGGCAAGAGTCCTGGTGCCACTAAAGAAGATATGACTTTATCTGGCTCGAGAGATATCATGTGGGAGAGATGAAATTGCTGTCTGGAAACGTTGATGATCTGTGTGAACAGGGATATGCAGATATGTCCAGGTAACACTTCCCCGGGCACATGGAGGTGATGACAGAGAGCAAAGTCTCTATCTTGAACAGAGGTGCATGAACAATTTGATTGAGCTGCTTTTAAGAGATAATATTACCTCTATTAAAGTTTAGCTCCGAGTCTTCTTTACATATTTTTTTTTTAACATATGGTGGTATATTTAGTTAATTACAGTGTTGTAGTTAAAGTGTTATTCAAGTTGAAAGGAGTGCTAAGGACTTTCCTATAAACTTGGCAGTGTCAAATGCAACCTTTCCAAGGTATGCATTGACCTCAAGAATCTTAGAAATGCAATGAACAATATCCCATTTTGGAGCATCTGAATGGAGTGCACATAACAGCTGTTCCCCCATACAGTAATGGCCTTAGTCAACCATGCCATAGCAAAGGCTAAGCATAAGGCATGTTTCGCAGACCTGGGATCCACCTTAAATGAATACAGCTACATCTGGCAATGGCGTGTTCTTACAAAGGTCAGAAACTGGAGGGTCAAATGCCTGGGGTGGGTGGGGGTAGACCACTGATGTAGAGCAGCAGAGAAGAAGACTTCAGCTCCTCAAGAACCACATCGGATTCTGCGCGTTTTCCTCCGTCTTTGCATTGACCTTTTGCTCTTCTTTGAAATGTCCAGAGATGAGGAACTTTGATCTTAGCCCTCAGAGACCTTAAAGGTCTTCAGAACTGCCTGAATAAGATGACCCAAGGGCTTCCTCAAACAAAATCCCTGGGGTAAAGAAGGAAACAATATCCTCCTCCTTAGATTCCTCCTCATCCAGAGAAGAATCCACTTCTACCAAAGTCCCTCCTCTCAAAATAGTTAAACAGCCTTTTGGAGAAACAGGATGGTCTTGGTTCCAGGACTGAAGAACTTGCTTAATAGATGTACAATTAGTAGCCATAATGGAAATAAGGCTATTAACTCATGCAGGTTCCTGTTCAAAAGAAGAAGGATATGGAGTTGGCTGTGTAGGGACTACAGAAAAAGAGGGAAATAATGTGCCACTATGATTATGGTAGAGTAGCCTGAAAGGAGGAACAAAAGGTTACTGAAGAGACCCCTAAAAAATCCCTGGTGGTTTTAGTCTTCCCAAATCTGACTGCCATTTAGAGTCAGGAAGGAATTTTATTAACCACTTGGGGCTTCATTGATGTATCCTTCTGAAATGGCGCTCACTGAATTGCGTCAAAGTCGCATTTCTTTTGTTGCCCTCCTCATAATGACACATTAACTATGTCGATTGGCTAACATTGGAGCATTCCTTATGTCTGCTTGCACACAATACCACGGTCAGTATATCGCCTGCATCAAAATGTCTATCACATATTCACTATATCATGCACATCTTTGTTGTGCACATATTAAGGGTGCACATCTTTATGTTGTGCACATATTCTCCTTATAAATGTCGCCTTAATTGGAAATGGCTTCACTGGGGTTTTTTGTTTGCCTTCTTCTGGATAAGTAGGGGTGATTTGGCACTGGCTGGACTTCTTGAAGCATGTATTTTTTCAGCCTCATTAACTATGTTACTATGTTGTTAGTTACACTAAACTTATTTCCAGTACTTGACTCCCTGAGGTCCAAAAGTAAATACCTGGGGGTCCTTTACTCTGACTATTGTGATTAAAATTAATGTAAAAGATGGGATGGGTGAAAACTTTCGCCTCAAACCAAAATTGATGAATAATAGCACTTCCCGCTTGTTGGAAAATTTCCCAAGAACAGAATCAAGGATATTGTCAGCCTGATCCTTGGTACCTGCAGCATCTGCCAATGGAAGAGCTGTATTCTTGAACAGGTGTGAGACAGAAGTGTCAATTGTAGGGGGAGAACCCCATTGTACTAGAGCCTAAGCCACAAAGGAGATATGCTTATTAAGGAAAGGCTCTTATCTTGTGTTTCCATCTCCCTAACAGAACCTGGTCTAAGAATACTAGAAAGTCTTTCTTGCAACTATGAATGATATTCAGAGAGGTAGATCCCCCATCAGAGGCCTCAGAGACCTGGAGAGTCTCCAACACTGCTCTGATTACCCCTCTGCTGAGGGGACTGGGTCAGCTTCATAGGCATCGTCAAAGGACAAGGAAGAGTTCATATCATCTTCCTCTGAGTCCTCTCCTCATCAGATGTTTCCCCATCTGAGAGATGCCCCTAAAAACAGTATCAGCTTGTCTGATGGGGGCATGGGTCACCAAGAAAGCAGGGCTGACCATCAAGCCAGATAAGTGCAGCCTTGCTATGGGGGAAGTCCAGTATCTAGGCCACTAGGTAGAGGGAATGCAATTGAGATGAGACCCTGCCACAGTGGAAGCGATTAGTCAGTGGCCCATTCCCCAGACTAAGAAACAAGTCCTAGCCTTCCTGGGTACCCCAGTACAGCGTCATTGCCAAGTCCCTGACAGACTTGACAAAAAAGAAAGAGCTAGACTGTCACTTGGACTCCAGAGTGTGGGTCTGCCTTCCGACAACTAAAAGCAATCCTAATCTCCTACCAGGTGTTAGTTGCCCCTGATTACACTAAATGATTCATAATGCAAACAGATGCCTTTACTTATGGCAGTGGGGCCATTCTAAGTCAGGTGAACGAAGAGGGGGACAAATATCCAGTGGCTTTTCTCAGTCGGAAGCTACTGGATTGTGAGGTCAGTTAAGCAGCCATAGAGAAGGGTGCCTTGCTGTAGTCTGGGCCCTCAAGAAACTACAAACCTATTTTTATGGCAGAGTTCACTGTGGTAACTGACCACAATCCCCTCTGCTGGCTAAACTGGGTGGCAAGTGACAATGGGTGACTGCTGAGATGGAGCTTGGCACTGCAGCAGTATAATTTTACCATCCAGTACAGAAAGGTAGGCCACACAGCAATGTGGATGAACTGTCTAGGAGTATTGAGGGATAGCCCTGTCCTTCAGCAGCCTGTCATCCACTATAGAGCAGTTACTCACAGAGAAGTGCCAGGAGACTAGATAGACTATCCTATAAGAACCGGAGCTATCCATGCAGTTTATCCTGCATTGCCAGTGGATACACAACTCAAAGTATCGTGTCTTAGTGCTTAGTATAGAGGTTAGATGTGCAGGTTAATGAAAGAAACGTTCCTGTACTGCTATACCTTCCGTGGCAGAGGCGCTAGGCCCATATCGTCACATAATTAATGCCAGACATGGATGCAAGACTTGATTTGCAGACATTCTGTGGTTCTTTGACTAATTTGTATGTTTGGACATTTTTGTCTGTAATATTTCAGCATAGTGTTCGATTTCTGTAACAAGCCCTACAACCTAGCTACCTCTATGAAAAATAAAAACTATATATAATTAAGTTGATACAACTACATGATAAAATTGAACCTAATAAATTTTTTTTTTTTTTTTATACCAGGGAACTCTCAGGATTTGATCTAAATCTCAGTCTTTCAAGGTGATGAGTCAAGTTGTCGGGGGAGGTCCACTGTTGCCTTCTACATGATCTCCACTTATTTATTGATTGTTTAACCCCTTAAGGACCGGAGGTTATGGGACATTTCCGTCCCATAACGACCGCATAGGGGCACGTTGACGCGCCAGTACACGTGACCTGTCACGTGTATCGGAGCGTCACTATGGGGCTTGAAAGAGATCGCTCCGATCTTGGAGCGGTCTAGGTCATGCCCTATTTTTACTTACAGCACTCCCAGTAGAGCGCTGTAAGTAAAAAGTACGTGACGTACCATGACCGTCATCGGTCCTTGAGTAGTTCAAGGACCGTGACGGTCCTGGTACGTCAAGGTTCCCTAAGAGGTTAAACTCTAAAATGGTGCTACTTCTACCGTATCTGAAAGGCACAAGAAGTCGTCTTGTTTGTCTTGCGTGCATTCAAGCAGTAAGATCTCTTAATTAGAGCATGCTATAGGTTAATTAAAAGGGACAGTAATACCTAAAAAGTTTAGAGCCAATTATTCTTAACATGTTGTGCTATATATAGTTACTTACTGATTTCTAATACAAGCACTTTTTAAGAGGAAAGAACCCACATCCCGCCCATTCTGGCTGCTTCCCTTTAGATCTACAATCCAGTTGTGGGAAAGGACAGATGCAGCAAGTGACAATCTTCAGTTCGTAAGTATAAGGAAAACCCTGGCCCCCTTGACAGAGAGCAAGATTTTCCTTTTGCATACTGAAGATTGCTCCTCACTGCTCTCCACCTGAACCAGACAGTGGCTGGAATCCTTTCCACTTCAGTAGCATTTGGACTACAAATCTGTAAGTAATTATATATAGGGCAGCATGTATAAAAATAAAAAACTGTAAAGAATAAATGGAGTTATGTTATATTGAGGTATTACTATCACTTTAAGGACTGATTGGAGTACCTCTGGGTTCAAGCAAGCAGGTAAATATCCCCTATAGTGTGCATTATGGAGAGCACTAAGTGTTAACCCTTTGAGTGCTAGAGGGGTATGTAAAGCATTGCTGTGCAATGCATTGCTTACCCTTCTGGCACTCAAAGGGTTTATATTTCAAAATCACAGGGTCAGCTCATTTTGAAAGTACCCATATATGCAAATAGGTGTATAACATGCATTGCTTTGCAATGCGTTGTGTACCTATCTGAGGCAGACATCATGCTTCATTAACAGCTTGAAGATCGTAGGGATGCACAATGCCTTGCAAACAATGCACATTTTACATTAATTTGGTCTTCAAGAGATTAACATGCAACAAAAGATAAGGGAGTATATATATCTCGTCCAGAATCAGCAATCATATTATGACTGCCATTCCTGGCCAGCTTTAAAGGGATTATAATGATTCATAATAAAATCATCTCCAATTTTCATAGTATTTGGGTCATGGAGATTATTATTTCAGTACTGTAAGAGCTGCAGTTCAAAAGTAATTGAATGATAAAGTATCCCCCTCCCACCCCTTTTACTGATGTAACACTGCTCACCTCAGAGCAGCAAGACTGCCCAGATTGTTCGCAGCATGGGACAATCTTCAGTGAGCATAAAGAAAGAAAAATCTGTCAAGGGGGCAGGGTTTTCCTAATTGTCACAGTAAGAAGATTGTCCCTTGCTGTGAGCCATCTGGTCCCAGGACCAGATTCCACAGCTGAGGAAAGGTGGCTTACGCTAGGTAAAAGGGGCTGGAGGGGGATATTTTACAAATTACTCTTGAACTACAACTCTGACAGTATTGAAATAACACTCTCCATGGCCCAAATACTATTAAGGTTAATTGAAGCCACTTTTTTTTTTTTTTTTTTTTTAGAAACATTACTATCACTTTAGAGTTAGAAATATTAAGATACAGGCAAGGGAGTAACAGTTACTCGTTTATGTGGAAAGGAGAAACTACATTAGGTTAAGACTCTGGAACAATCCTAAAACCATCTTATATTGATTAAAGAAGGTGCTCTCTTTTGTATCATCCACACCCGTTCTGGGTCTCACCCTAAGGAAGACTGTTTACAGTGTGATGTCTCGTATAGAGGCCAATGGCAAAAGGTTAAAATGGAGAGGCTTGAAGGACCTCAGACACTAAACTTATCTCATTCCAACATAGAGTGTGTCTAAATGGGAGAAGGGTGACTATCCTGTTGACCCCTTTGAGAAAAGCTTGAATTTGTGGGAAAGAATCCTTCTCTTGAATTGTACAAAAAAAAATAAGGCTGAAGCTAAACCTTAAATCATCATCTAGAACTGATGATTGCAGGAACTCTAGAAGAGATGGAGGATAGACAAGATTAGTCTAGATCTTTCCTAGCACAGAAAGAAAAACAGATTCTACCGACTCAGTGATGTACATTAGCCAACACCAGTTTGCGAGCCCTGAGCATGGTTTGAATTGGTGGAGACTGAAGCATTTGTTCTTCAAAATCTGGTCTTAAAGGGATAGTATAGTCCCATAAAAGTATGTCCTAAATCGTAGCTGTACTAAAAACACATTCAATGTGCTTAATCCTCTCTCAAACTGTTATGGTTTGAGAGATGTAATAAAATAAAGACCTCTGCTCCCTCCCCCTTCTCATGCGTCCGCTGTACAGCGGACATCATGAAATCCTGCTTCCGGGACCAGACGGCGGCTCTTCAGGAGAGCTGTCATCTAGACGTCCAAGTATAATTATGTCATCGGAATGGTCCACGTGTGCTTGCAAGCCAGGCACATGATGTAGACCATACCAATGAAGTAATTATAACTAGATATCTAGATGACAGTGTTCCTAAAGAGCCGCCTACAGTCGGGCAACCGGATTCTGCCTCTGACAGCTTTACAGCTCGTCCGGCAGAAAGGGGAAGGAAACAGAGGACTTTATTTTCTTATTTCTCTCAAACCATAACAGTTTGAGAGAAAGGATTAAACACATTGAATGTGTTTAGTAGTGCAGCTACGATTTAGGACACACTTTTATGAGACTATACTATCCCTTTAAGTTTCTACCATCAAAGTGAGGTTGAGTAAGTTGTGTTGGTGAATTGGACCTTGAGAGATGGGAGTCTGAAATCAGAGACACAACATGGCTCTGTCAATGAAATGTCTTTAAGACTGAAAACACAAGACCTCCATCCCCAATACAGGAATATGAAAAAGGGGTGAACCATCTCTTTAATTTTGCAAAGCACTCTGGGAATTATAGCAGGTGGAGAGAAGACATACACTAGCCTCTAATTCCATGGAATTGTTAGGGCAGCCACTGCTAGTGCTTGTTGGCCCTTTGCTCTTGAAAAGAATGATGGCAGTTTTTTTTTTCTTTTCTTCTGGGTGCAATTATGTTTCTTTATTCTATCCAGTATAGAAAACACTTAAAGGGCACAACTAAACATTATTACCTATGAAATGCATTGATCAGACAGTGTACACCTAGCTTGTGAAGAAGTCTTAAAGTCTGTGACTCCCAGTGTTTCAATGTGATGTCTACAAGCCCTTTAACCCCTTCGTGACACAGGATGTACATGTACGTCCTGTGTGGCTGTCACTTAGTGACAGAGGACGTACATGTACGTCCCGGAAATCCGGCTCGCTGCGCGCCGTTCGGGGACTCCGGATTGTTTAAAAAAAAAAAAAAAATGTTAGACGGGCGTTAAGTGACGGCCGCGTCTGCACGCGGCCGTCACTAAGGGGTTAAAGTAATTTTTTTTTTTTTACTGGATACAATAAACAGATTGCTGTTTATCAATATACAGTGTGTCAATTACATGCTTGTTGCAACCTACGCTTATGGTCTGTGATATCTTAATAATATTATGAAGATTGTGTTCTTGGAACAAATGAGAATTAGGTCCTATAAAAAAAAAAAAAACACAAAACTACAGGTTCAACTGAGCATAAGGGACTGCGTCTATAGTGGCTATCCTATGGTCTTCATGCAGTGACTAGAAACTCTACAACGGAAAGAAAATATTGGATGGTCTTGAAGATCCAAAACTTACTTTAGGCGAAGACACCCTTTGAAGGCTGATGTTAAATCTCATACCTAGAAACATGATCTGCTGGGATGGTATTAGATGACACTTGCTTAGCTGGCTCTTAATAGTTAACAGAGGAAGATGATGAGTTAGCTCACTTTAGCAGCATATCATCCAAGTAGGGAGTTCTGTTTATTCCCATGGATGTTGTGAAGACTGAGTACTGTAGCTAACCTAAAGGCAGAGCCACAATTTGCAAGTTGGTGTCTAGGATAACAGAATCCACCTTTTTGGCTACCATAAAAATATTGGAATAAAGTTTGAGCTTTTCTTTGGTACTGAGATTATCTCCCCCTTGTTAAAAACAGATTGCCTGTTGAAAGGGCTCCTGTAATGTCTCTTCAGTTGGTAGCGCAGCCATGCAAAACCAATAAGAAATTGTAAGAGATATTGTGCAACTTACTTTATGTACACACGCACCTGAAATAGACATCCTCCATAGGTGAGTGATGTCGTTGTCATCCCCCTAGAGGAGGATTGGTGGAAGACACCATACTTCGTTCTGAAACGGGCTTGGAATACGAAGCCTTCTGCACATTTCTCTTTTGTGCCCAAGTAGGCTTTTGCTATATTAAAATCAAATAAAATGTAATAAAATCAGATGAATGAGAAGTTGGGCTACAGGTAGTTTTAAATCTAAAGGCTTGTCGTCAAGCGTTGTAGGCTTATTCTGAGTGAGGGGGAAAAAAAATAAATTTTTTTTTTTATACCTGTTAAATACTTCTCTTTAGTTCATACAGGTTACTGGTAACTCTGGGAGGCGATTCACCCCTTAGTAGGCAGGAACAATTCTCAAAGTGTATGCAGGGGGTGAAGCCTCCCTTCCCGCCTTGGCTGCAGCTAGCCAATCAGCTATAGAAAGATTTGAGACACTAAGATGACTACATGGACTCCTGTGAGCATGACCCCGAAGGACCACCATGGATTGCCACAGGAGAGCCAAGCATGGTCTCTTGCCAGGGTAGGACCAGTAACCTGTATGGACTAAGAGAAAAGGATTTAACAGGTAAGACTAAAATACTCTTTTCTCTGTCGTCCAATACAGCTTACTGGTAACTCTGGGATGTCCAACCATTAATTTGCCCAGAAGTGGGAAGCGGCAAGGACCAGGCGCAAGGCCCCCAAAGTCACAAGAACATTTATGAACCATCAGATCAGAGATAGCCCAACAACTACTGAAGTGTCAGCGGACGCCAACAGGGGTAACGGCACCCCAGGAACATTACACAGCACACTGAACTAGAACCAAACAGGGTTCAACAGAGAAGGAAGCACTAAGAACCAAGGAAAACACTACACAGGCAATACTGCCTCCAGGCTTTTCCTCCCAAAGCTGGCATCAGCTGATGCCAACACATCCTCACGGTAGTGCTTCAAAAAGGTGTGCACAGACGACCAAGTGGCCGCCTTGGATAACTGATCATCAGAGGCCTGATTCTTGTAAGCCCAAGAGGCCCCAATAGAACGAGCCATGACCCTGAAAGGGACAGGCTTCTTCCTCAACTCAAACCTCGCGAATAGTTGACTTGATCCAAGAAGCGATAGTCACCTTGGATGTAGGTCGCCCTGCCCTAGGACCCTCAGGAATAACGAACAGAGCATCAGATATCCTGATAGACTTGAGACAATGCACCACGTCTAACAAGTGGAGATCCCTCTCTTTGTCATAGGTGGGGTCAGGGCAGAAAGAGGGCACCACAATCTCCTGATTGATGTGGAACTCAAGAGACCACCTTCGGTAGAAACTCCTTCAAGTGTGAAGCACCGCCTTGTCCTTGTGAAACACCAAATAAGGTGGTTTACAGGACAGAGCCTGTAACTCTGCAACATGATGAACAGACGCAATCGCTAAGAGAAAAGCCAGTTTTCCACGTCAGAGGAATAGTAGCCAAAGACTCAAAAAGGACAACGCTGAAGAACGCCCAAAACCAAGTTATGATCCCACTGAGGAGTGGGAGACTTGAAAACAGGATGATTATGAGCAGCTCCCTGAAAGAATACTTTGACACCAGGAACGATGGCAATGCGCCTCAAAGAAAAAACAGAGCAGAAGTCTGAACCTTAAGGGAACTCAAACTGAGGCCCTTACTCACACCACCCTGCAAAAAGGCCAGGAACGTAGGCAAGTCAAAGTCCTGAGATTGGTCCCTGTCAGCACACCAGGACAGAAAAGTCGACCAGACACAATGGTAGATCTTGGAAGAAACAGACTAGCGGGCACTAAGCAAAGTGGCTACCACACCAGAAGAGAAGCCCTTCTTCAATATTGAGGATTCAATTTCCAAGCCGTCAAAGCTAGCTGATGCACATCCTCCTTCCACAGGTAACCCTGCAGAAGATGATCCGGACGGTCGGGGAGCCGAAAGGGCTCCGCTACTGGCAGGTCCACAAGCTCCGGAAACCAAGACTGACGAGGCCGGTATGGAGCAATCAGAATGACTGGGCAACGCTCCAGTCATAGCTTCCGTAACACCCTGTACAACATGGAAAGGGGAGGAAAGATGCGAGTCAGAGGAAAAAGGTCAAAGGAGTGGACATTGCATCCACCGCTAGAGCCAGAGGGTCTCGCCACCGAGAACAAAACAACGGAACCTTCCTGTTGTGTCTCATCGCCATCAGGTCGATGTAAGGGGAACCCCATCGCTGAACAATGAGTTGGAACACCTCTGGATGTAACTCCCACTCTCCGCTGTCCAAAGTGTTGACTGAGGAAGTCCGCCATGATGTTGTCTACGCCTGGAATGAGCACTGTGGATATGGCAGGAACGTGTTCTTCTGCCCAGGACAAAATAGCCTTGACCTCTAACCAAGCAGTGAGACTTCTTGTTCCACCTTGTTTGATGATGTACACCATGGCCGTGGCGTTGTCGGACTCCACTCTGACTGGACAGTCTTCTAGCTGAGAAGTCCAATGTCTCAAGGCATAAAATATCACCCGAAGCTCCAGAATGTTGATCGGAAGAAGAGATTCCTCCAGAGTCCACTGACCCTGAGCGCTCAGGCGCCCCAGGACTGCACCCCAGCCAGAAAGGCTGGCATCCTTCGTCACTTATCCAAAAGGTCACCAGAAAGGACTTGCCCTTCAGTAGGTTGGAGAGGTCGAGCCACCATGACAAGCTCCACATGAAGGAGACAAATGATTCCGAAGATCCTGCGGCCCCTTAGACATCTGGATCATGAATCTCTGGAGTTCACTGGTGTGCGCCATGGCAAACGGAACCGCTTCTATGGTGGAAGCAAATTTCCCCACTAGACATGAGAGCTTCTGGAGTGGAACGAAATTCTGGGACAGAACTGCTGAAACCCTGTGAGTGATCTGGTGAGCCACCTCATCCGTGAGGAACACCATGTTCTTCTGAGTGTCGAAGAGAAGGCACAGGAAGACCAGACGCTGAGATGGTACAAGATCTGACTTGTCCAAGTTGATGATCCACCAGTGACGGGTGAGAGCCTGGATGCAGTTCTGAACCTGCTGAAAGAGATCCGCAGAGGTGGCCTTCAGAAGTAAGTCGTCCATGTATGGAGTTACCCTGATGCCTTTCCTGTGGAGGACAGATAAAGGCAGTCAGCCCAAATGGAAGGGCTGAGAACTGAAAATGCCCCCTGTCTGAGGCAAACCAGAGGTACTGTCTGCACATTGCCATTCATCCGGAGAGCAAATACTCGTCCGGCAGATCCAGAGAAGCGAGGAATTCTCCCGGGGATATGGCAGCAATCACTGTGCACAAAGGGAGGGGGATACTTTGCTTGCGAATATCTCTTAAACCATAAATGTTTGAGAGATCACTTATATCGTTCTTCATTTGTTTTAATGCCTACAAAACAAAGATAAAACAAAGTATTACTATCCCTTTAACCCCATGGTCCCTGCATTCCTCAATGGGCTAAGAGAAAAGGATTTATCTGCAAGTTATATGCTGACCAGTGAGGAGTAGCAATCTTGTTCAAAATTACATGATCTTTCTTGCAGCAGTTTTAGAGATTGTGCTGTATACATAATTGTAAATACTGAAAGCTAGATGACAAATCACACTAAAAACACACTTTACATTTCTGCTACACCATTTTAAAACACAAGACAAACTGCAGTTAAAGCAATGTCTCTACTAAGGTAGCAGTGACAGGAATACCTGAGCATCGGTTTAAAACAGCACCATCTTGCCAGGCACTGAGCACAATTCAAGACTATTCACCATTTAATGAAATATAACATTTTGTATAATGGGAGACTATTAACAAGCCCTGTCCAAAAGCAAAAAAAACAGTTAACCCTCTGGATGAAGAGGCCTTCTTAGTATTCAATAGGTAAAAGTCACAAGATGAGACACACATTTATTCTGCAAACGCCCTGAGTTTTTTTTACCTCTATTATCCTAAATGCCGATAAAGGAGATCCCACACAGCCATGCACAATATCCTTGCAACTCTTGCATCGAGCCAATCAGCAGCGCTATGTAAACAGCAGCTTGGCCAGACTATACCTGTCCTGCTCTCTAGTGCTGCAAGGGTAAGCATGAACAGAAGTGCAACTAGTGTGGGGTCATGTTACCCCACCTGAGGGCTGTAGACACTGGTGTATACAGAGCCTGCCGCTTGGATTCAGTTAGGAGACTAAACCAGCTAGGCCCTGTTACCTTACCCTCCAGTTGATTGATATGCTGTGCTCACAAACTGTTTCCAGGGGGCGGCTTTAGTGTCATAATTGCAGGGTTCTCTATGACACCACTTGTCCTTATAGGATTAAACAGATTGCTGTTTGAAGGGCCTAAGTCAGAAACATTTTATGCATTATATCTACAGTTTTGTGTACATAGTGATGTTTGAAAAACTGCATTTTCATTAAGCCTCATGACAATGGTCAGACTAAGAGCCAAACCTGCAGGAGAGGTGTATATCCCCCCCTCGTACACACATATACACAAACATATACACACACACTTTTTCCAATATCTGATCTCCTAAAGTATTAGTTCTAAAAGGTTTCTCCATTGTATCTGGATTAAACAATCCTGAAAAAGCAAGTCAGAAGGGGTAGTAAGTAGGAACAACAGATGTATGGAGGAAGGAGGGAAAAAAAAACCAAAACAAAAAAACAAAAACACCAAACAAGTAGGAAGTAACAGAAGTGAAGAATAAAGAAGTTTATTTATAAGCCCAAGTACATACTGGCTGATAACTGAACAAACATCTACTGAAAATATGTTTCTTATAAAATAGTTTAATTTGTCTTTCATACAAACAGAGGTAATGCTTTTCTTTAGCTGTTGGTCATCTCTGTACCCGGCAATACTGAATCTTTCTGAAAGGTTATCAAAATATACAGTTTACTACTTAAAGAAGAAAAAAAAAAAAAGTATATATACTTTTGCAGTTGAACAGGTGTATATATATAAAAAGCTACGGGTATTTACAGTTCTTGTATACAAAGTGAAATGCAGTGTACTGGGGAGGCACAGCTGTATCCTGATCAGTTAATGCATCTCTGCAGATCTGTCAATCTTTTCATAGCTGAATGGTTCTAGACCAAGTTACATTCATGAAACCTTAACAAAACCAACATTGTATTATGGACACCCAGTTGGTTATATAATGCTACAGCAGCAACAGCCATGCTACGAAGCGGTGCATTAAGGCACTTTATATCTGGGAGGAGTAGACTATAAGGCAAAAGTGATCCGTTGTAGAATAATCAGGGTTTAAGACGCATCCCCACTATAGGATGGTGAGAAGTGCAAATGTATGACTAAAGCAGCATAACTCTTTAAATCAGAATTCATTAATTTGGTCCACAATTCTAAACAAAGGTGTTTGAGCAAGATGCACAACACCCCATAGGGTGAAGATTAAATGCATCATTGGGAGTGTCTAAAAGGAATGGCTTATGCAAGTCCATAAAGGAATGTACAGCTGGAATAAATATGACAATTTGAAATGCTCCATTGCCTAAAAAGGAGGATTTCAGCCTTTATGATCACCTCCACTCTGAGCAAGACCAGACTGGTTTTGCTTTGACAAAAAAAGTATGCAAAACAAAGCATAAAGGGGGAAAGGGGGGATACACACCCTATAATAAACACCCTTGCATGAAGAAATGCAAGGTCATTTGGTCAATTCTGTGTAGGACAGGGAAGCTGCATCTAGTCACTAAGACAGAAAAACCATGATACAGTCAGATTATGCACTTTTGAGATAAAAAAAAAAAAAAAAAAAAAAAGGAAGGCTTATCTGGGACCAATTTCCCCCAATACAGCTGGGTGTCACAAAAGAGGACTTTAGTTAGATAATGTGCAGGCCACAATATTCCAGTTGCCCATAAAACAGATCAGAATTATGAACTACAGAAGTAAAAACTGGAAAGCACTGCTGACCTTGTCCACAAAATGCAGAGACTCTTCTGGAGGAAACCTACTGGTCCACAGAGGGATAAACAAACTTCCCACTGAATTAAGAGGAGCTTTTAACAACTTGAATGAGGTCGGACACGATGCAAAGCAAGAAGTTGAGACTAGGCATTCAAGAGGTTAAAAAATACCATCACTGGGAATTCAGTGTTTTGCCCCCCCCCCCCATATTTGTCTCCTACAATGCAGTTTGGTCCAGAACTGCACCTCTTTAGCTTACGGAATGTTCCTGGATGTACAAAAATTCACCTTCTGCCAGAGACATGCAACATGGATTTGGTCTGAAAATCATGAAAGGTTTCACCATCTCCCACATGGAGATAAGAATCCGTGTCATTCTGCCCCATATTTCCCCAACCCCCCCCCCAATTACCGTCTTAAAACCAAGTATATTAAAAAACAAAAATATAACATAAAATCTGGTCTGCAAGGACACTTGAGCTGCATCTCTTCCATAAAGTGGCTTTTTTTTCTGGAATGATGGAAGTTTGCCTCTGGGAATGCCTTTTAAACAGAGGTTATTCCCCATAGGCTTTTAGAGTCCTTTTCTTTTATCCATACTCAAATTGTGGATTTGGAGAAAGATACCCGCAGATGATGGTTCTCTCCCAAGTCATGGTTGTGGAGTTCAATCAGAGACTCCATTGCTTCCTCCACCGAACCCATTTGGATCAAAGCCATTTTACGGTCCTTCCTGGAAGAAAAATAATTAAATAAACCAAGCTGTATTGGCATTTTATGCAACACAAAATTCATACAGGGATTTTTTTTACAGGTTCTCCCCACACCCACCTCTTTAACCCCTTAAAGGGATAGTAATACTTAATTACCAATCCCTATATTAAAGTCATATTAAAAATGTATTCCCCCCCCAGTGGGGGGGGGTCTGGAAGAGACAACACAAACACCCACACAAGCCTGGTCCGCAAGTGGTTAAACAGTCTACCTAGTCAGATGTCAGAATCAGTGAGCAATTTACTTACTGGAAAAACTTAAATCCTTTCACTGTGCAACCATCAGCTGAAAACAGCATTTTTATCTCTTCCTCCGAGACAGCTGGCCTAAAGGAGGGAAAGAATGAGAAAATGACAATTTATACTCAAATAGAAATACAATTGGGTAATCCAGATCACAGACCCATACCAACTGCACACTCAAGATTAAGAGTAGTCAGTTGCTGAACCTCCCAGCTGCTGGTGCACAAGTCCCATGATCTCCTGACGGTTCATTTGGAATAACGGGAGTAGAGGTCCAAAATAAACTGCCAACCACACTTCAGGTAGTAAATTAAAGGGGCATATACAATGTGCGTGGGTTTTCCCAGCCAGGAAGAGAGCACTTACAGATTTAATTCAAATAGATTAAAAAAAAAAAAAAAAAATAAAAAAAAAATGCTTACGGAATGTTTGAGAGGTGCAGAGTGGCAGATGGAGGGAAAATGTTCTGGAAGTTTTTGGAGCCTGGTTTCTTGAAGCGATGGAGAGGAGAGCTGCTATAATCTTTTGTCAAGCCTTGGTCCTCCTGTCCCTCTCTTGGTAACTGAACTGTCTGATGTTTAGACACAGTAATACGAAGTGATTTTCCGTGGAGCCGCTGGCCATTTAAGTGGCTCATAGCTGTAGGAACAGGGAAGGTATTTATTAAAAAAACAAAACAAAAACCTTTTGCATTTAGAAGAGCTTAAAAAGCTGATCTAAATGCAAAAAAAAACGGCTCTCTCAAACCGCTATGGTTTGAACACCAGGCACACGTTTTAGACCATTCCAATGAAGGGATTCCGTGTAAGTAACGAGATATCGGCACTTCCCAAGCGCCACCGTGTCGGCCGACAAGGATCTCCTGCTGACAGCTTTACAGCTGTCAGTAGGAGAAATCAAATTTTAAACGCCAGTATCTCTTAAACCATAGCGGTTTGAGAGATGTGTTTTTTTGCATTTAGATCAGCTTTTTAAGCTCTTCTAAATGCAAAAGGTTTTTTTTTTTTTTTTTTTTTTTTTTTAGACATTACTAACACTTTAACGCAAACTTAAAATAATGGCATACCAAAGCAATTCCTTTCATAATTGCAGCGAACACACTACATTTGCTTAAAACTTCAGCTAGTCACTGTTCCAGAGTTGTAATCTGAGTTAGCAATATTACAAAAGACACCAATTTGCATATTGAGCCAACTCCCCCACTGCAGGGCAATTCCCTCCTGCACAACAATAAATAGAAAAACCCAGCTGCGGAGATACATGGCAACCACACCCTGGAGTGAGGTTAATGTGACTGCTTAGCTTTTTGGGGTAGAGCTTGAAGTAGTGATGTGTAACAGTCAATGCTTAGAGCAAACAAACACTCCTATAAAACCGGTCTGTGTGTGAACTTACAACTTCAATGCAATCTCACTGGTTAATCTCTGGCACTCAGTTAATCAGGCGCTATGTAGCAAGTCCTGGAAGTGTTAATATTACAGGACCAAACATTTAACCAAAAGCAGCTATTTGCCCCCCCCCCCATCTATTTTTAGCCCCCTTGTTTATGAAAGAAGGGCAGAAGAAATCACACTTATTACCAACCCAGAGTACCCACGCAACAGTCTCCTGTATCTTGTTCATTCTTTATTACCATGTCAAGGTCTGCCTCTTCATTATTGGAGTTGTTTAAAAAGGTTTAAGCCTTTGAGTGCCACAAGAAGCAAAAAGGAAGGAGTTAAGATTGATACAAAGAGGGACAGACCACTTTAGTAAAAGCAGCCAATACTTAACTCATTGAGGGCCAGACTGGTTATCCAACTTCTTGCCACCCCCTCCAGTGCTTAAAGGGATAGTAATACTTTGTTTTATCTTTATTTTGTAGGCATTAAAAAAACATGAATGATATAAGTTCTCTCAAACCTTTATGGTTTGAGAGATATTCACAAGTAAAGTTTCCCTTCCCTCCCCTTTTACCTAGTTGAAGCCATCTCTTCAGATGTGGAATCCAGTCCATAGACCAGGCAGATGGCAGAAGGGGACATTCTTCTTATGAGAACAATGAAAGCTCTGTCCCCCTTGACAAGTTTTTCAGGTTTTTCCCTTATCTTAATTGAAGATTGTCCCTCCCTGCAATCTACCTGATCACCTCCCTTCTGCTCTGGCTGAGCAGTGTTACATCAGTAAAAGGGGTGGGAGGGGGATACTTTGCTATTGAGTTACTCTTGAACTACAACTCTGACAGAATAGAAATAACTCTCCAAAGTCCAAATACTATAGTGATTAGAGCTGCTTTTATTATGAAAACATTACTATCCCTTTAAGGGTTAACACTACAGGTAATATTGAACAAACGAACAAATCTCTATACAGGCAGTCGTATGTAGCAGGTAAGGGGGTTGGTGAAGCACATCTCCTCCATGTCCCTACTTTAAAGCCACTCTATATAAATCACAAAATAAGAACTGTGTTCCAATACGTTAACACCAAGTGCTAGAGTAGTGAGCAATACATTGAAACCTGCCCTCTGGCATGAAAGGGTTAAATTGTGTGGCCATGAGTATGTGAGCATGTTACAAGGAACCATCTTTCTTGCCAATATAGGAGCAAAGGATATACCAGATATAGGCATCTACCTTTAGGATTTGCTGGTACTGTCAGTTTCCAGCAATTATGCTACATATTCATTTAAAGGGATAGTAATGTTTCACAAAAAAAAAAAAAAAAAAACGCTCCATTTAATCTTAAAGGGATAGTAATACTTCGTTTTAACTTTATTTTATTTTGTAGGCATTAAAAAAACATGAAGAATTATATAAGTCTTATCTCTCAAACCTTTATGGTTTGAGAGATATTCACAAGCAAAGTGTCCCCCTCCCGCCCCTTTTACTGATGTAACTTCTCAGCCAGAGCAGAAGGGAGGTGCCCAGGTAGATTGCAGAGAGGGACAATCTTCAATTAAGATAAGGGAAAAACCTGAAAAGCTTGTCAAGGGGGGCAGGGATTTCATTGTTTTCATAGGAATAAGAGTGTCCTCTTCTGTTATCTGTCCAGTCTATGGACTGCATTCCACATCTGAGAAGAGATTGTTTACAGTAGGGTAAAAGGGGCGGGAGGGGGAAACTTTGCTTGTGAATATCTCAAACCATAAAGGTTTGAGAGATAAGACTTATATCATTCTTCATGTATTTGGGCCATAGAGTGTTATTTCACTACTGTCAGAATCGCAGTTCAAGAGTAGCTGAATGATAAAAGGGGTGGGAGGGGGATACTTTACCTAGTGTAAGCCACTTCTCAGAAATGGAATCTGGTCCAGGGACCAGACAGATAACAGCAAGGGACAGTTTTCTTGACAGGTTTTTCCTTTATGCTCACTGAAGATTGTCCCTTGCTGAGATTCATCTTGTTGCTCTGAAGTGAGCAGTGTTACATCAGTAGAAGGGGCAGGAAGGGGATACTTTAATCAACTGCTCTTGAACTACAACTCAAACACTCCCCATTGCCCAAATACTATGAAGATTGGAGATCTTTTATTGTGAAACATTACAATCGATTTAACTGTAGCTGAAGTGTTATTTGACCAGACCCATTAATAGCTTATTTAAGAGAGTTACATTAGGCCCCTTGGAGTCACTTAACATTTTCTAAGCATTTCAAATAGTCTGCAAGAATGAGGGATTGGTGGAAAATGAATAGAATCTATACAAGTGGCCACCCAAAGGCAATGCAGCTCTTACCCAACTGAGCTTGGTTTCCATCTGCCATCTGCACAAGTGCATTTTCTTTTTTGTTGAAAAGAATCTTCACTCTATGTACATCACCATACACGCCTTTGAGAGGGGAACAAATGAAGCGGAAAAAAAAAAAAAAAAAGTGTTAAGTTTTCTGCTAAGAGTCCTCACTAAAGGATACCCACAGCAAAACTTGTTATAGGTTTACAACCAGCACAAAGTTATTGCAAGATCATCCTACCAGGTTGTACAGCGTTCTACATCTTGCTCTACTATACCATACAGCCAGTGGGGGGTGTCTGTCATTTGAAATGTGAATCAATGTTACACAATAACGGTCAGATGTATAAAGACAAAAATATGAAACAAATCTGAGATAACTGTACCACTTAGAATACAAATCAATCTAACTGGATCCTTTACCATTTTGAACAGGACAGGCCTCCAATACACTGTACAGGAGACTGCCAATTAGAAGAGTCAAGAGCTCCACATGCATTTGTTGCTTTTGGTGCAGAACCGCTCCACGTTTGTCTTTATACAGGTGTCCCAAGATGTTTGCCCACCCTTGGCCTAGAAGAAAACTGGAGCTTTCTTTACACTTAGCAAAAATTACTCTCACTCTAGGGATAATGGCATTTGTAGTACTCAATCAGCTGTTGGAGGGTGGTGGGGAGGGGGAGAGAGAATGATGGGAGTGGTCTCCAACAGCCTAAGAGAAAAGAGACTTACAACCCCTAGTTTAACTTGAAAGACTACTGAGGACACTTTACAATAACTGTCATACCCAGATAACACTTCTCACTTTAGGCTTCAGTGGCAAAGTCACCACAACTCTGCATGCTACTGTACCCTAAAATATTCAAAGGTGCAGTTCTACAGTATATATAGAGTTCATTTGCAAGCTTACACTAGAAAACAGTATTGTAGCCAAGTGTGCATAAGGACTGTACGCTCCTAGAACTGCAACTTTAAAGATCTGAAATGACCCACCCAGCACACCACACTTGCATGCAGACCCAAACAAAACGAGAAAAAAAAAAAATAAAATAAAAATGATAAAAAGTAGTAATAAAGTGTGAAAAACATACCGAAAAGAATAAAGAGGCATTGGGGTGTAACTCTCTTTAGAGAACAGCAGAGCAAGGCAGCGGAGGGACAGGGGTAGAGAAAAAGGAGCCGGAGGGGGAGAGCACAGCTTGCAGAAATGGTCCACGAGGAAGGTGTCACCGAAGAAGTGGTAGCAGTTGACGGATGATATTCAAGGTGGTTAATATTTTGAAGGATAGGTTGGATCCAGACAGCAGGGTGTTTGGGGTTTATTTTGGTTTTATTTAATTTTTTTTTTTTTTTTTTTTTTTTTTTTTTTTTTTTTTTTTAAGGGATAGGTTGTGTTTTGTTTCAAGCACAACAGGAAGCAGAAGATGCCGTGCAGTCAGTTGGCAAAGAAATTCCGGATCAATGGAATAACAAAAAAGGGAGGGAGTGGGAGGAAAAGAAAAGTAGCAAAATCAGGTCAGTAAATATAAGAATATGTAGAGTTCATAAAGTTTAAAAAAGGCTTAAAGCTTTCTAAGTTTAATGTTTAAAGACTTAATCACTAGGTTAAAAAAAAAAAAAAAAAAAAAAAAAAAAAAAGTGAAAAACCATAAGAATCCATGTAAAAATTATGTAAACATGGGAGACAATATCCATGCACTGGAAGGGCACAAAATTAAGATTGTAAGAATGGGTCTTCAACTTCACTGCTAAGTAAGTCACTCCATTTTAGGTAAAGAAAACAGATTTTCTGGGAACAGTGACAAGTGTCGCATTTCAATGACCCTGGCCTGTATTAGGATTAATCTATGCAAAATAAGTTTTCTGAAATGCTGTATTCTGTAATTAGAGCCATATTAAAAAAAAAAAGCTATGATGAGCAATTCTGGAGCAAACCAACTGCACAAAAGGGAACCAATAAAAATACACAACACCGATAAAGAATTCTTATTGTAAAGTAATGTATTAGAATTCTGGAATCACAGATGTTAAGTGTTATTACATTCAACTGCAGTTTTCAAGTGAGCCCAGTTTGTTTCAGAACAGCTCCTATAGTGTTTGGCCCAGTACTTGTTTTTATTGTTTGCTCCCACTGAGTGTCATCTTAATGACATGCAGATAAATTCTATGCAAAAGCATTAAAGTGTTAGTAATGTCCATAAAAAAAAAAAAAAAAGTTATTTGCATTTAGAAGAGCTTAAAAAGCTGAGCTAAATGCAAAAAAGTATCTCTCAAACCGCTATGGTTTAAGAGATACGGGCATTTAAAGTTTGATCTCTCCTACTGACAGCTGTAAAGCTGTCAGCAGGAGATCCATGTCGGCAGATACGGGGGCGCTTGAGCAGAGCGGTGACCTCGTTTACCACAAATCCCTTCATTGGAATGCTCTAAAAACGTGTGCCAGGTTTTCAAGCACTCGTTTTAGACACTTCTAGTGAAGGTATTCGTGGTAAATGAGATTGCTGCTCTGCTCAAGTGCCTCCATGTCGGCCGACATGGATCTCCTGCTGACAGCTTTACACCTGTCAGTAGTAGAGATCAAACTTTAAATGCCCGTATCTCTTAAGCCATAGCGGCTTGAGAGATACTTTTTTTGCATTTAGCTCAGCTTTTTAAGCTCTTCTAAATGCAAAGAACTTTTTTGTGGACATTACCAACACTTTAAAAACAAAACCGTCTGTATACATGAAAGTCTGATTCATTGCTACAATGCAGGTTTTGATGGAATGGCTGTAGCAATATACAGTTGCCTTAAGTATGCTCGGATATTGTCCCCACAGATTAAGAAGAGATCAGTATTTACACTCACATTAGAAAGTTAGTCAAGTTTACTACAAAATGTTTAGTTTTCTGACTGGAGCAGTTGTGGAGCAAACCAGCTAACCATAGGGAAGAAACTATTTAAAATGGCATACAAGCTGTGACATGCTCCAAGTTGGGTTCCAGAACACAAACTCTTGAATGCCAGGTCTACAAAGTATAAACAGCCCCATTTAAATTCAGCAGGAATATTTGGTCCTTATGATGCAGTTTCGTCCCATTATTGCTCCATTTTTGTCATAGTATGTATGCCATATTGAATTCACATGATAGTTTAGTTTACCATGCTAGAATAGATTGCAAGGCATGAATTCCTCTAGCAATATTGTGGCAATAGTTTCAAAACAGCACCAACTGGCACTGACTGCATTTTGCAGGCAAAGAAAAAAATCAGCAGAATGTAGGTTTGGAAAGTACTCAACTGAGTGAGTGTCAGCCACAGATACAGAAAATCAACCTTCCCAAAAGTCCAGGGGGAGAGAAAAAGGGGGGAGGTGGTCAGCAATAAAAACACGATACAATTTAAAGGGTGGAATGAAGGGGATGGGAAGAGAATTACCTGGCACACAGCCACATGTAGATGTCAAGAGTCAGGTCAGATGTCACAAAACAGATGTGTTTAATTATACCACTTTGCATATGTATATGGTAGTTTTACAGTTTGTAGTGCAACAAAAATAAGGTTAGGCTCAGTTATAAAGTTTGGAGTGACTTAAAGGGATAGTAACACTTCGTTTTAACTTTATTTTATTTTGTAGGCATTAAAAAAACATGAAGAATGATATAAGTCTTATCTCTCAAACCTTTATGGTTTATGAGATATTCACAAGCAAAGTTCCCCTCCCCGCCCCTTTTACCTAGTGTAAGCCATCTCTTCTCAGATGTGAATCTGGTTGTATGACAGTACAGATAACAGAAGGGGACAATTTTCTTTGTATGAAAACAATGAAAGCCCTTCCCCCCTTGACAAGTTTTTCAGCTTTTTCCATTATCTTAATAGAAGATTGTCCCTCTCTGCAGTCTACCTGGGCATCTCCCTTCTTATCTGGCTGAACAGGGGGGGGATACTTTGTTTGTGAATATCTCTTAAACCATAAAGGTTTCAGAGATAAGACTTATATCATTCTTCATGTTTTTTTAATGCCTACAAAATAAAATAAAGTTAAAATGAAGTATTACTATCCCTTTAAGTGGTAACCAAGGTCACTGCTACTGCAGATGGAAGCCTTCTTTGATCAGAACTGTAGCTAATACAGGGCTTGTGATCCTCTGATTAGGATAAGTGTAGATTGATAAGTGTTGCAGACCATCACTAACCTCTGGGTTAAGGTTGCTGACGAGCAGGACAGAGTTTCCAGGGATTCCAAGCCCATGAATGCCCAGTCTACCTGCAGCTGCTGCCGCCGCCGAAGCTGCTGATGGTAGAGCAAGATGTGCTAGTGTTCCATGGACACCTAAAGAGGTTAGGGGAATAAGTTTTGAAAATGTAAACAATGGTATTACTTGATCTTACAAAGTGTGCAAGAATATGCATATTCACTACAAATTTTAAATCCGATCCATAAATCTGTTGGGCCCCAGCCTACCCAGTCTGGAGCTCTCACAATGTTTTTTTCTTTGCAAATCTCTCACACCAATGACATTGTAGAAAAGGAGTATATTACCTTGAGGAATTGCAAATGCTGGAGGGAATCCAGCTCCTGCATATGGATTGGCAGAGATCAGTCCTGGAGCCCCTGAAATTTGAAAGATTAATTAGTCCACAATACAATAAATAATCAAGGATTTAAGCAAGCAGGGATATATATTATAAAAAGCTTTCTGCTGTTTGTTTCCTTAAACCTAGGGAAACAAATCCGAACTGCCACTTAAGCAATACAAATTAAATTTGAGCATCACTAGAGGGAAAAAAAAAAAAAAAAAAAAAAAAAAGGGAGGGGGTCATGATACTGTGGGGGGGCTGAACCTAGCACCTTGAAATGGATTTTCAGCCGGTTAACCAGTTCTTAAAGTGACAGTAATGTTTAAAAATAAAAGCAGCTCCAATTCTTCATAGTATTTGGGCAAGGGAGAGTTATTTCAATACTAGATATGTAGTACAAGAGTAATTGAATGATAAAGTATCCCCTCCTGTCCCTAACCTAGTGTACTCCACGTTTGACGGTCACAGCAAGGGACAATTTTACTGCAAGCATAAAAACTATGCTCCATCTTGACAGGCTTTTCCTTATGCTCACTGAAGATTGTCCCTCTCTGCAATCCACCTGGACACTACCTTACTGCTCTGAGGTGAGCAGTGTTACATCAGTAAGAGAGGGGGGAGGGGGATACTTTATCATTCAATTACTCTTGAACTACAATTGACAGTACTGAAATAACTCATGGCCCAGATACTATGAAGATTAATTGGAGCTGCTTTTATTTTGAAACATTACTATCCCTTTAAAGGGATAGTAATACTTTGTTTTATCTTTATTTTATTTTGTAGGGATTAAAAAAAAAACATGAACGATAGGTCTCATCTCCCAAACCTTAATGGTTTGAGAGATATTCACAAGCAAAGTTTCCCCTCCCACCCCTTTTACCTAGTGTAAGCCATCTCTTCTCAGATGTGGAATCTGGTTGTAAGACTAGACAGATAACAGAAGGGGACAATCTTCTTCCTTTGAGAACAATGAAGGCACTGTCCCCCTTGACAAGTTTTTCCCTTATCGTAAAGGCTGTCCTGTCCCTCTCTGCAGTCTACCTGGGCACCTCCCTTCTAATCTGGCTGAACAGTGTTACATCAGTAAAAGGGGCGGGAGGGGGATACTTTGCCATTGAATTACTCTTGAACTACAACTCTGACAGAATTGAAATAACAGTCTCCAAAGTCCAAATACTATGATGATTAGAGCTGCTTTTATTATGAAACATTACTATCCCTTTAAGTTTGACATCATAAATTAGATAAATATTTGACAGTGAAACATTTAGGCTTTGTTCTCTTGAGGAACTGGTCTGCATAGTAAGGCATTCTTCAATTAGGAAGCTCTTAAAATTTAATAGAGTACTGTTAATACTAATCCTGCAGGCAGGATACATTTCACTTCGAACAGTTCCTAAAAGGGAATGAGAAAGATCTCAGACAGGTGAGCTGGAGCAGGACTAGAGTGATGACACTAGCAGCTGATGGAAATATTTTGTACAATACACATTTAGAAGTGTAACAGGAGCCTTACCGAAAGCTGCAATTGTTTGGTCCAGTGAAGGCTGCCCATCACCAGATGGCAGGTCAGGACGGGTGTAGTCACGACTCTTGTCATTGTTGTACTTGACATTAAGACTGGTGAGTTTGGAGAAGTCGATTCGCAGTGTACAGCAGGCATTATAAATGTTTTGTCCATCAAGAGTCTGTAAAAAGAGTGCATAGGTGATGCAGGACATGGCAAACCAATTGTCGCTGATGTTTAGGACTACAAAATACAATTCTCTCCATGGGGGGGGGGGGGGTGTGACATTAGCATACCACAAAATCTTTTGCAACGCATGCAACAAACCACAAAAACTGCATTGGAAGTTCATGCATCAAAAGTAGAAAAGATACAAATAGGCATGTTTTAGAAATATAGCAGGTCCATACGCTACTTTGGGGAGGGTAAGGAAGCCATATGAATACGCACCAGTTTGGCATGCTGAGCACTCATTGGATCGCCATACTGCAGAAGAGCTTGAAACTGGTTGTTCTTGGTAAAAGTAATGATTTTCAGCACGGTTCCAAATTTTGAAAAGATCTGTCATACAAAAAGTTCAACTTGGTATACTGCGTAAACACACAAACCACACACCCCACACCCCCACACACACACCCCCACACACACACTTCCAGCTATTACATAAGACTGCTTAAAGGGATAGTAATACTTCATTTTATCTTTATTTTATAGGCATTAAAAAAACATTAAGAATGATATAAGTCTTCTCTCTCAAACCTTTATGGTTTAAGAGATATTCACAAAGTATCCCCCCCTGTTCAGCCAGATCAGAAGGGAGGTGCCCAGGTAGACTGCAGAGAGGGACAATCTTCAGATAAGGAAAAAAGCTGAAAGCTTGTCGGGGGGGGGGGCTTTCATACAAAGAAGAGTGTCCCCTGCTGTTCTCTGTCTGGTCTTACAACCAGATTCACATCTGAGAAGAGATGGCTTACACTAGGTAAAAGGGGCGGGAGGGGGAAACTTTGCTTGTGAATCTCTTAAATCATAAAGGTTTGAGAGATAAGCCATATCGCTCATGTTATTTTCATGTTTACAAAATAAAGAAAACAAAGTATTACTATCCCTTTAACAGAAGATCACAGGACAGTTTGTTAACCCATCAAAAAGGCCTAAATTACACAGGTAAATAGCATTTTTTTTTTTTTTTTTTACTACACACTGAAGTGGCAGTCATAAACAATGCTTTCAGGAGGGGGCAAGTATAGCAGATCTCCGGTTAACATCCTGAGACTTGTTGCACTCTATAAAGCAGAATTAGCCAAGTGGCTAAATACTGCATTTCTTACCTGATGCAGGACATCCAATGTGACTGGATAGAAGAGATTCTCCACTATTATCCTCAAGACTGGGCTCTGTCCTGACATGGTCATGCCAGCATCTACAGCTGCCGCAGAAGCAGACAATGCAATGTTTCCAGATTGCACAGAGTTCACAGCCTGCAAAGCTGCTTGCGCTCTCTGTGGAGAGAAGGTTAACCATGATAGGACACAAAAACGCAAGGTACACACAGCATACTACAACATGAATTTATTTTGGTTCAAATTTGTTGTGCCTCTGCCAATACTACAACCCAGTCACAAAATTTAATAGGTTAACTTATAAAGTTTCAGTCTTCAAACCCAAATAACAAAAATTAAGAATTTCAGAGAAGTTCCACAGGCTTATAATATAGTCAACCTCTATATAGGAAAAGCTGGACAGAATAGGGGAGTGTCTTCCAAGACTCTACTCTGACCATCTCTTCGGAGGACACTTTTTAAAGCTTTGTAAGGACAGGACAGAACACAGAGGGTTTTTTTTTTTTTATAAAAATGCATTGCACTCATGTGGGAGACTGCTTGTGTCAAGCAAAGAGAACTGTACCTACTAAGGTAACAAAAATAAAAATGCAGTCCCAAGGTTAGCAAAGTCTTTACTCACCGCTTGGTTTGGAGAATTGTCAGTCTTCAGCTCCTTATGGTTGGAGTACTGGATATATATGGGTTGGCTTCGAAGAACTGGAGTGACTGTGGTGTAGTAACTCACCATAGTGTTTGCAGCTTCTTCTGTGTTCATTTCAAGAAAGGCCTGAAGTGAACACAAACAAAAAAATAAGTGATCTTGTGTACCAACTAACTACATACACTATTTTTTTTTTTTTTTTTAAATAACCTATTTAAACCTTTTGATTGTAGGAATGGCAGCAAATGCTTTGCTCTGCAATGCACTAGATACCTCTGACACTCAAAGGGTTAAAAAGGTTCCAGTCAAATATCCTGATTGTCAAGAACACAACTATAGCAACCAGAGGAAAACATTTAAACATGCTCCCTTTAATACTTGTTTTGCCAGCCATCATTACAGCATTTCCCAGCTTTAAACTATGTCATGATTACCCCACCACCAGACACTATGTATTTTTGAAAGAAAAAACCTTTTATAGGGCTTATCCTGCAATAGAAGCTGAGGGGGGGGGGGGGGGGGGGGGAGCATCTATTTCAACTTTCAAAACTATTGAATCCCTTGCAGATTTAAAGGGTTAGTAATATTTCACAATAAAAGCAGTTCCAATTAATCTTCATGGCATTTGGGCAATGGAGAGCATTATTTCAATACGGTTACAGTTCAAGAGTAGTGAATAATAAAAGTACCCCCCTCCCACACCTTTTACTGATGTAACACTGTTCCTCAGATCTATATGGATCGCAGAGAGGGACAGTTGGGGGAATAAGGAAAACCCTGAAAAATTATGTCAAAAGGGGCAGGGTTTTCCTTATGCTCACACAGTAAGATTGTCCCTTGCTGAGACCTATCTGGTCTCAAGACAAGATTCCACATCTGAGGGGAGGCAGCTTAAACTACATAAGAGGGGTGGGTGGGGGATACTTTATCATTCAATTACTCTTGAACTACAACTCTGACAGTATTGAAGTAACACTCTCCAAGGCTTAAATACTATGAAGATTAATTGGATCGGCTTATTTTGAAACTATCCCTTTAATACACGTTTAAACACAGATGACAAACTTTCATAAATTAGACGAAACAGCATCCCATGATGTCTGGTGCACAAGCTGAGGCCTTTCAGCTGTTGTGGAAAAAATCCACATGAAGATAGTTTTATTACACAAAAACTGGGAGGGCCTTGTATTAAAATGGAGTTTGATTTATAGATTGTCTGTTAAAGCATGCCATGCAGGCACTTCATGTCCTAGGCCACTCACTGATCATGTAAGCAGTGCATTGCCCACTTTTCCTAGCACTGAAAAGACAACTATGCGGTTACAGTAAAGTTTAAGACTGCACAGTCTATAGATAATTCAATTAGCTTTTTCCAAGGCTATTGTATAGGCTATGCAACGCACCTCTGACACTCAAAGGGTTAAAACCAAAGTCAAGGACTCTAGTAAATGCGTAGATAGAATTTAGATAGCAATTTAACTAAAGGAAGAGCTAAAAGCAGATCACCAGAACTAAAAGTCACCCTGCAATAATCTGGCAGGAGGCAACTCGCTTTAAAATAGTTCCATTACCCCTCAACATCACACCATTCTACAGAAATCGTTAATCTTCCGAGACTGACGGCCAGGTTAATGCAGTCTGCACAGTCAGTCCCTCCCAGTGCAGTTCGGGCAAGTGCAATGCTTCTGAATGTAGACCAGGACTGATAGCGCAGGCAAGATGTCTGCGCTGATGCCTGGCTTCCAGTCTCAGAAGATTAAGGATTTCTGTAGAATGGTGTAGTGCTGAGACACAATATAACCATTATTAAATGGATCGTAATACTTTATTTTGTAAACATAAAATAAACATGACGAATGATATGTCTTCTCTCAAACCTTTACGGTTTGAGAGATATTCACAAGCAAAGTTTCCCCTTCCACCCCTTTTACTTAGTGTAAGCTATCTCTTCTCAGATGTGGAATCCAGTCCACAGACCAGACAGATAACAGAAGGGGACAATCTTCTTCCTATGAGTAATAAATGAAAGCCCTGCCCCCCTTGACAAGTTTTCCCCCCTCATCTTAATTGAAGATTGTCCCTCTCTGCAATCTACCTGGGCACCTCCCTTCTGCTCTGGCTGAACAATTTTACATCAGTAAAAGGGGTGGGAGGGGGATATTTATCATTCAATTACTCTTGAACTACAACTCTGACAGAACTGAAATAACATTCTCCAAGGCCCAAATACTATGATGATTAATTAGAGCTGCTTTTATTATGAAACATTACTACCCCTTTAAGCTAGTCACCACCTGCCTAATTATTGCAGAGCAACTACTTCTGGTTGTAGTTCCACTTAAAAAGGCATTTAGCAGACCTTGGTCCTCTTTTTAACCCAGATAGTGAATCATCATTTGCAAAACCTCTCAGAAGTCCTAGGGTTTTGCATTTCATACCTGACAACTGTTCAAAATGTACCTGGTTTTTGCCTTTCAGCATTAAAAGGTTGGTAACTTTGCCAAATGGAAGCCCGAGAGAGATCACTTCAGCCTCAGTTACGTCTCCTGGCAGCTTACGGACGTGGATCACTCTAGAACCAGCACCTACACTTCTACTGTCTCCTTTAAATTTCTTACTGTCATTTCCATTAGCTGTAGAGAAATAGGACTGTTAGTCACAACAGAAGAGGATTTGTACAACAATCTGATTAGTATGCTAATGAATTATTAGCATTGTATCCAGGAAAAACTGGACTATAGTTGAACACACAAAAACAACCCACACTAGTTAGCAGATATGCATCTCTCCTATGGATATATAAACATGGACACGTGGCCATTAAGGGAACAGTTACTTCTTTATGCAGACTACAAAGCCTGTTCCCTCAAAATCAGCAAGCTGTTATGTTGCTTGTTACAAGCTCACATCACCATTACTAATAACCTGCTCCTTTGACATTGTGCAAAGAAATATTCTAAGGCAGCTGTAAAGTTCCCCGCCCCCAGATAAGTCTGTTCAACCCAGCCACAATATCAGCCGCAGCAAGAAGCAAAAGACTGTGGACCAGGTACCACATTATAAACAAGTCTGTACATCTCAGGACCTCAGTGACCATTAACCTCTCAAGGATCTATGGTGTGCCCGGACCGCCATGGGTAATCTTGCCTTAAGGACCAGTAACTGCCCTGGCACATAAAGGGTTAAATAGCAGCTCACCTCAGGGTGTACTGCTATCATGCTTGGGAATCTGAAACCGAACTATTTAGGACTGGAGCACTCATTTCCTGTTTTGCCGGTGTTTGCAAATGCTACTACTGCGGTCACGTGTAATGGCTTTTTCAAATGCAATATGTTTCACACATTGCCACTGTTCTCTGCCTTACTGTGAAAGTAAAGAAGAGGAGCAGAGAATACACAAAATGAAATAGAAAGGCCAATGTTTGGGGTATTAACCATTACAGTGCTGCAGCATGAGGTGTACGTCACATTATGACATATGGACGCCCTTATTTAAATTAAAAAAAAAAATGTGGAGCAAGGCCAAATGTATTTTATTTGCACAGACTATTTTACCTTCAGTTTGTGTGGTTCCAATTAAACATGAGATTTATTGCTGTGGAACAATTTAATTCACCTATATACACCCCCCCCCCCCCAAAAAGGATAATGCAATAAATAAATAGATCAGGGAAGGAAAAAGGGACATGGTGATGAATGTGAATGACTGCTCTTAATTTTTAATACTGGATTAAAAGGTATGAAGTTAGGCACCAAATTGTCACAGGAGAACCTATAAAGTTTAATTTTTGCTATTTTTTTTTTTCTTCTTTTGTTTACTTTAATACAACAATGCAAACCACCCAGACTTTCCCAGTCCTTAAGGGGTTAAAGATAGAAGGTGAAGGGGAGAGAAGACACCACAAAGTAGAAAGCTGAAACACAGCCACACCAAAAAAGGAGAAGACTTTACCTGCAGAACTGCTCATGATAAAGGGTCCGTTAGTAACACAAGAGAAAAGCTCGTCAGATCCCCGCTGGAAGAGAAAATAAAGCGTATGAAATGACAGTACTTCTGCTAAGCTATTAAGAAAGGGGGATAAGACTCTACCAAGAGGAAAGACTTTTGATAGAGGTTTAACTTTTG
The DNA here is from genome assembly GCA_037306005.1 of Rhinophrynus dorsalis. NCBI lineage: Eukaryota > Metazoa > Chordata > Amphibia > Anura > Rhinophrynidae > Rhinophrynus > Rhinophrynus dorsalis. The sequence goes on along the minus strand of CM074718.1, from coordinate 269,147,475 downwards.
TAACCGTTTAGTGAGTCATATGCACTGCAAAAGCCACACCGCACACATTTTACACTTCAGTAGTTCCTGAGCTTGCCCTCAGGGTCAGCCAGTGTGTTCAAGCAGGAAAATCCTGATAGACCAAGTGAGTGAATCAGGGAACACAAAAAGGACAGTACAAGGTCCTGCTAAGTGGTATCCACATAAATATCAAAGCACAATTGCAGACTTGTACACCCCCCTTCAGTGTGGTTACTCACTTTTCAGAGGCCTATCCTGCTTCTAGGATTCAAACTTCGAATCCTAGAGGCAGGATAGGCCTCTGAAAAGTTTGAGTACCCACATTGAAGGGGGGGGGGGAAAGAATACAAGTCTGCAATTATGCTTTGATATTTATGTGGATAACACAGAGGGACCTTGCGTTGTCCTTTTGTGTGCATTTATCTTTCGAGTGTGAAACTGGAAAAGGCATTTTCCAACAACCCATAGGACAAGCAGCACGTTCCAGGAAAAATATCTTGGCAGAATACCAAGAGAGACATTGCACCCTTGCTCAGTTTGATCTATAAACTATAGTCTATGTTCTGGACTTTATATTTTCTATTTATTAACCTTATATTATTGATATTTATAGAGTATTGTATTTTTTCAATTGTGTATTTGCGTATTTGGATGGGAAAGGGGTTTTTGTAGTGCTGGAACAATATATTTTTGAGTGAATAAGGTGTTCCATCCATTTTAAGTCACCCACCTCAAGCAAGGAAATACTAGAGCCCATTAGGGAAAGATTAGAGAACCACTATTCTAGAGAATACAAATGAGAGCTTGAAGGAGATTTATTGCAATAAGTTAGTTTTCACATGTTGTACCCCCCTTCCCCCCAAACCTTGCTGCCAATTAGGTTTAAATTAATGTAATAGAGTTACCCATACAGGAACCCAAGAAATCCTAAATCAAAACAGGAGTGTGCAACTGCCTGCAAGGAATGTGAAAACATGATTTACACCAATTAGAAGAAAAATGGTACTTGGTAGGACTAGTATCCAACACCAAGTTCTTGCAACCAGAGTGCGAGTTTGTCACATATACCAAAATTGGAGACAAACACACACTGGCACTGCCAGAGAGACCTTTGTACCAAGGATCCCCTTAGGACACACCCTTCATTCACCCGCCTAGATAAAAGTAAAGTTAGCATGAAGTGCTGTAAAAAAAAAAAAAGCTTGAAACAAGATTGTTAAAAGAAATTACCTTCAGAGTTAGACTATGATACTTAACTGCCTACAATTCCATAGGAAAGGGTAATTAGTTTTAGGGTGGGAGTGTTAACCCTCTTGTTGATGAAGGTAAGGTTACATTGGTTAAGTCAATGAAAGAGGAATTTTACCTTAGTACCACAGTTGAACAAAATGACACCAAGGAACTTTCAAGTCAGCTGGGAGTCTTAGGAGCCAGTAAACGGGTGGTGCATGAACATGTATAAAGTGATCCCAAACATTTTAGCAGTCACAAGTGATGTTTAAGGATTTTCCCTAACCATGACATAACCATCTATATATTTTTTGCATTATACCTGCAGTTTTCTCAAAAGTAAAGAATAGTTGGACAAACATATGCATTCCGATATGCTTATTGTGTCCACATGCTGGAGTGTGACTGTAGCTAAGGGCTCAGTTGCCCACACATACAAGAGTATCAAGGTTGTACTCATCTGATCCATGTCAATATCTGTCCAACTCAAGTAACAAAAAAGGAACAGATTACAGTTACAGAATGTGGAAGTGCATCTGGTAAATAAATTATTAAAATAACAGAATGATGATACCTTACAGCCCCAGAAAGTTACAAGTATGAAGTTTCAGAGCTCACCTTTCAGCAACATATTAAAAAGGAGATAAGGCTAGAGTAAACCACACCATGTGAACTACTGCACAGTGAACAATGCTATCTATTATGCAAAACTTTATGTTGCAGTCACCAACATGAACTAGGCCAAAGGCTACTACAGCACAAAGAAAATACTATAACATGCAGTTTTGCAAAAATTGGGTGTTTTAACAAGATACAGAAGCCAGTGACTGGTGACAAAGACCAGTTACACTACTACATCTCCCCATCCCCCTCATTTTAGTTCTGGCGATGTGTGTGTGTATATAATTATAAGAATAAAAATAAGAGTCAGGTGACAAATTGAGACAAAGCAACTACACATTTACACTAACTACACTGGTGCAAGAGATCTCTACATCTTGCAGTGCATTGGAGATGTAATTAAAAGTCACTTGACGCAGTTTGGCAAACAACGCCAAGACACTAAAAGGTTTACCTTGCACAATGTTACAAAATAATAATAAATAAAGCATGTATCCATTGGGATACATGTGTGGTACTGAAAGGGTTAACTTTTATCAAAAGTCAGACTTCATGGTATGGCATCAGGACCCCTTCTGATGACCCCCTGCTACTAATATTCCAGCCAATTCAGATGGGAGATCAATAGGGGTGACTCAGGAGCGCAAGAGGGCTCTCCCACCTCCATTCTACCCAGAGCCAAAGCAAAAGTATACAGTAGATAGGAGGCTATTCCTCCTTGTCATATCTGCCAGCACCCTCCCTTTTTACATCTCCTGGACAGCTCAAACAAGACCCTCATCAGAAGAAACAGGGTCTTACTCATAAGAATCCCCATCAGAAAGAGATGAAGCCAGATGATCTGCTCCAGATTCTCCTTTCCCAGCCATGGGTGACTCTCTAAAGTCACTACAGTTGGTGTGTGTATGCATGCGTGTGCACTGGGACCAGGAGTTCAAAACCCCTCAAACAGGGGACTACAGAACTCAATGCGCAGAAGGCCTTAAGCCATATAGGCTCCTGTCCCAAAGTTTGTGCCGGTGCCAGTGAAAACTTAGTAGCATTAGCCTTGCCTATGTCCCCTTTAGGCTCAGACATAGCAAAGAGACCCCTTAAAATATTAAGACAGACAGAAAGTAGTCAAGTTATTTTAAAAGTTATGCGATTTCACAGTACACAAACACACAGATGTAAATAGGTCACAGAATAACTTTGCCTCTAAAGAATGCAGAACAATCACACCAGATTTGCCTTGGGAGACAACACAACTTTAGTACATCACTGCAAAAAGTTGTAAATGCGGACCTTAATCTAGGCACAAAATACTAAGCTACTCTGAATCAGTTTTGTGAGCCACGTTTCACTGGTATAAAGAAAAAGTACAGTTACAGTGGACAATTCCTGCTACAAAAGGTTAATAATTGCAACACCTGCACTCCTAAGGGGGGCATGACATCCTTTGCAATGCTAGGTGGGGGTGCTTCAGGCTATGCGTAGGCCATTACCCCTCCTCCATTAGGCTCATATACAAAAGGCTCTGCTATGGCAACACCTAGAAAAATAAACCTGTGCTATGAATACAGGGTGGGGCACACTAACGGCTGCACATTCCAGAGCTTGCAAAGATCTAAGTTCAAACACTCCAAGACAGATACTAGCTCCTAACAAAGTGCATTAACTGTTTGAGACGCACAAAAAGACATCCACAACTTGATGAAAGGCAAAAGATGTTTGTAACCAGTTTTGTTTCTAAGTTGTAGAAGTTCTCCCCCCCAGACATGTGCCCAAACATGGCATGCCAGTTTTATTTTGTCCAACAATTAACCATAACAATCCTCTTACTAAATCACATTGAAAACCTCACTTCTTAGGAACACAAAGCAAGAGAAGCACCTTGTTTTGGGTCACCCGTATTAAGAAAGAATGTGTAGCTGTGGTTTACAGAAGTAAGTGCATGTGCTCGTTCACAGGGGAACGAGCGTGTGGTGGATATGAAGACAGCCATTTGGTAGTTAGTTAACTGAAACAAAAGTGGTAGAGCATGCTTAGCATGGTTTGAGAAATGCTTTGGTCAGGAAAGGGTTAGAGGAATTCCAACCCTTCTCTTTCACATATTCAAGTACATTATGATCAATCAAGTTACCTACTCAACTTTTTTGTGAGGGTACGAAAACAGTAAATATGGAAAATAAGCAGCAAGTCCTGACATTATGTAAAGTCAAAATAAAGGGTAACTACTCCAAAAATACATGGTTTAATTTAGAAGATGGTGATCTGAGCTTTTGTTCTTTATAGAATGCATGGCACGAAGCCTGCAAACAATACAGCTGAATTCAGTTTAGAACCAAAAACATGCTATGCAATAAAACCTGCAGAAAATTAAGTTTCCATGTCTCCACCCTGTTGTGGGGGGAGGGGTGTAAAAGCCTAGAAGATTCCAGTTGTCTCTCTTATAGACACATCTAATATAGAAACTGAAAGGCTGAATCTCCAATAATGGCACATCTGTAGACATGCATAAAAGCTCCCATGTTGGCACTGGTACATATGCAGTACACAGATCTAAAACTGATCAGTGGTGGGGGGGGAATCTAGGAGCACATTCCTGGAAGGCAGCCAGAAAAGCAGTAATTACTAGAACCATGGTAACTGCCAGAGCTCTGCTGGCTGTCTAAAGTGTGTGCCCCATAAACTAGGAGATTTTTTTGTCATAAAAAGTGAAAATCTTTGAAAGTTATGCAGCAAGAAAGACCATCTTCTAGTAAGCAGGCGACATCTGACTTTTAAAAAGGCATCCTCACGCACGGTTATTAAAGGGATAGTAATACTTCATTTTAACTTTATTTTATTTTGCAGGCATTAAAAAAACATGAAGAATGATATAAGTCTTATCTCTGAAACCTTTATGGTTTAAGAGATATTCACAAAGTATCCCCCCCTGTTCAACCAGATCAGAAGGGAGATGCCCAGGTAGACTGCAGAGAGGAACAATCTTCAATTAAGATAATGGAAAAAGCTGAAAAACTTGTCAAGGGGGGGGGGAAGGGCTTTCATTGTTTTCATACAAAGAAAATTGTCCCCTTCTGTTATCTGTCCTGTCATACAACCAGACTCACATCTGAGAAGAGATGGCTTACACTAGGAAAAAGGGGCAGGAGGGGAACTTTGCTTGTGAATATCTCAAACCATAAAGGTTTGAGAGATAAGACTTATTCTTAATGTTTTTTTAATGCCTACAAAATAAAATAAAGTTAAAACGAAGTGTTACTATCCCTTTAAAGTCAAACAAATGTGTGCTTTAATACTGTAACTGACAACCAGCAGCTCTGTCTTACTCTTCTTATTGCAATTTTATACCTGCCCAGTTCCTAGAGATGGGAAGGCTAGGAAAAGCTGTCCAAACCTTCTGATATCCATTTGATTTCTTCAGCATCAGTCTTTACTGGCACAGTGTGTGACCTCTGTTGCACAACAGAGCCCATGCCCCCACAGTACAGAATGCTCCCACTTAAAGGAGGAGTGCTGCCGGGGAAAGGGGTGGGGCCAGAAAAGATATACACACTTTGCAGAGCTAAAACATACATAGTATTAAAGCACAGTGCATATGGAAGTGGTACCTTTGCTTTAAGGGGGGGGGGGAATCATGTTCAATGAATTCCATTTTTGTTTAGTGAATTTGTATGAGAGGCTGCAACTTGCCACTGGCTTTAGTTTGCACTATATAGTTCATTAATGTTAAAATTAAAATGTGCAGAACAGAAATTCTTACCTTTGTACCAACTGTTATATCTTGGACAATTCTGCAAGAGAAATATAAACAATTGTAATCTCACAAAAAAGCACGTTAATATCACCAAGTACATAGCCAATTAAAACCTTCAAATAAAAGCCTGGATTACACTGCAATGGATATACAGATTTCCTAATGTAATAGGAATATAAGCCAACATGCATCACATCGATCACCTACAATAGAAACTAGGCGTAAACTTGAAAAAGCATGCAGAGCCTCAATAAGATCAGTGCCTTTATTGCACGTGAATGAGTAATAAGTCCTAATTACAGTGAAGTACTCAGTGGGTAATGGTTGAGGGCACTCAAACTCCAGGATTTGTAAATCCGAGAATCTTTGACTATGCAGGATTCGCATTAACAGCATCCCCCACCCAGCAGTGCACAGCAAGATGCAAAAAGGTGACAATTTTACACAAGAAAGCAGTATATAGTGTCCAGCATTCACTATAGCCCTTAACGTATTTTGTAGCGTTGACATTTTTTCCTTTCTGCACGGTCCACGCAGAAGATATACAATCATGAGACCTGCATTTGCTTTCTGCTGATTGAAGATTTGATCACAACTAGGACACAAAATGTGTCCATACAGGCAACTGCTGCAAAGTTTGTTGTTTCTATGGAGTAGTTTATGTTCTGCAACAGTTGCCCATGAGAACCATGCCCTGGAGTCTGTCAGACTACTATAGACCAGAGTTAGTCAAGCCCTGGTCCTCAGGAGCTACCAACAGTAAATGTTTTCAGGATATCCCTGCCGGACAACAGGTATAGCAATGTCTAGTAAGAATAAAAGCTAATATTGTAGCAATTAAATATACTAAAAGATGTTAGTCCTCTCTCTCAAAGTTTTATGGTTTGAGAGATATATGAAGATAAACTTCCCCCTCCCTTCCGTGATGTACTTTCTAAAGCCGGTTGCAGGATAGCCTGGTCCCAGGACCAGACAGAGGCTCTGCTGAAGCCTCCATCTGACAGCTTTACAAGTCATGTCATAGACAAAGGGGGGGGGGGCTTAGTTTATTATTTTAATTGCTACAATATTAGCTTTTATTCTTACTAGACTTTACTATTCTTTTAATTAGTCTACCTGTACGTAAAACCTGAAAACATTCATTTGTCACAATTTTAATCATGAAAGTCTGTGACATGCACAAACTATGAAGATATTCGGAAGGGTGTGACATAAAGGGATAGTAACCCTTTATATTACACACTTTCAGAATATGTATGGTCTGAACACTTATGTCCAACAGTGAGCGACCTGGATCTGTTTCCAGCCAACCAAAGGAGGTCCATGATAAAATTATGCTTGCATTACAGTGTTTTGTAAGCCATGCATACATCGTGTAACTACAATCTTTTCATAGTACCTAACAGAATGTCTGGAAACAAAATCCAGTCAGTTCGTAATATATGCTTAACCCCTTTTATCGTGCATGGAATAGGTCTTAATGCATGAAAAGTAACAAAAAGGGCTATTAGAACGTACCTGCATTGCATGCCTTAATTAAACCATTAACTTTTTTTAATTTAGATTTTACTTAAAACAAGACCAAAACATAAGTTATCTTAACCCTTCAAATGCCAGAGAAATATCCAACACATTGCAGAGCAATGCACTGGATACCTCTGGCACTCAACAGGTTAAGTTAGTTTACGTAGGTGGGCCCCTTTAGCCAGATTTAAAGCTTGGACAAAAAGGCAACAATTACCTATAAGGTAAATAGGTTCAATTTGCTGGAGGAAACAAGATGAAACATTAACACTTTCAGAGCCACGGTGATATGACTCACTGCACATACATAAGGCACTCAAAAGGGGTTAAAGTGATACCGATACAAACATGACCTTTCATGAAATCACATTTGAGATAATCAAGTCCAAAGTTAAATCATAACCTAAAGAAAGAACTAAGATTATTAGGTGATCAGGATGCAATTGTGTGATATTAAAAGTCTAACAGATCAGATGTTAACATAGCACTTGAGTGGCATATAATAGGCCATTTGACAATGAAAGTTAATACATGAAGCTACTATTAGTATTTCATGTACATATTAATTTCTATAAACACACATTGAACCTCTGCATTTACACTCCCTCCCCAAGTTTATAATGTGGTAGAGACAAAGACAATAACCCTACATTATTTTGCCTTTTCATAACTCAATCCACAGCAGAGGTGCACATGAATGGAACACACACACACACACACACACACACACACACCCTTAGTCATGATTAACAATTATGACCTGTAGACAGGAAATGAATCGCCATTTTGCCTTGCTACAGAGGAAAGAGAATATCCAGCATATATTTCCACACACACACTTCCCCAGGTCTGGCAGGGCCCTCAAACACAGGAAGAGTTTTACATAGTGCAGCCATTACAAGCTGTGTGTACTCTAGTCTACAGAAAGCTACAGTTATCTGGGCAATATACTACTAGAAAAAGTGGTACTTGCATGCAAGATTTAGGTCAAAGCACAGGAGGTGGAGGAAGAAGGAAATAAGGGAGAAAAAAAAAAAAAGCTACACCCAGGGATTTGAAAGCATTAAAATGGAGGCTGGAGTTTCACAACTTACTCTGAAGCAATAACTGGATTACACACCACAGGATATGAGTAAGCACAATACTTCAGTGAACAATCTTTACAGTTCCTAGTACAGTAGAAACTCACATGCACCATCACAATGGAAGAGAGAATAAAATTAAAAAAAAAAAAAAAAAAATCATTTGCCACTAAATGCTAACTATCTATTTTATAGGTTGCAGGGTTTGACATTTCTTCTTACATAGATAGTTGAACAGCTAAATATGCTTCCTGAATTCAAAAGAACAGCAACTACAAGTTTGACCAAGTATTCTGTACCTTAAAATGTAATGTACAGTTACACACTAATATTTGTGTGTGTATATATCACACACGTTCCGCTGGGACAGTTACATTTTGTTACTGCCCAGCTCCGATGTCAACCGACCAGAAGATTTTTGGACGTAGTTCCAGGGAGAATAGTGTCAGGGACAAAAGGAGAATGAGAATAGTTCAGTCTTACAAAGCCATTTACATCAATACGTGGTCTTCTGACTGTTGGCCTTAACCCTTTAATGACCTAATTTTCATTGTGCATCCCTCCAAAATCATGTTTTTATACATGTCAAAGACTTGAGTAGGGGGGCACAAATGAGATTACAAATTTAGGTTCCTTCCTTGGAAGGAATAACGTGGGGGGTTAAAGTGGGAGCATCAAATTAATTAATTCAAATCACTATGGTGTTCTGTCGCCAGATCATGGTATTAACCCTTTTTGAGTGCAAGAGGAGTACGCAATGCACTGTGTTGAGAACCCCTCTGGCACTCAAAGGGTTAAGGAGATCTAGAAACTTGCATGGGACCAGTAAAGGGCCCATTTTCCATGTATGGGCTGTTTTGCAGACATGTGTGCAGAAAGAAAACGATCAGTTTTGAAACAAACTGCCCCATAAAAGGACCAATAAAGGTACCCGGTGACCGAGACCTGCCCAGCATACTGGAAAAAAGCGTGTATATATACATGCAACCCCACATGAATGGGAATTGTGGATTTTGTTAGGTTGTGCAATTGGTTTGTTCCAAACCCTAGCCTTTCGACATACGCTTCTAAGCTTCAGCTTGAAACCAGGTCAATAACATGACAGAAAACAAGAGGACAGTTGGCATTTATAGCAACTTCGTTGCCGATACATATTTTGCCATACATATCCCTGGTGCAAAGACCTTTGGTCATTCTAAGAATATCGTACATGGCAGACAATAGCATAGACCGGAAGCTAATTGAGGGGAAAATGACTGCTTCAAAGAACCTGGACTTGCACACGCAAGCACATTCTATACACCCAGACCACTTCCACAAGGAGAGTGGGCGGCGGCAAATAGAGCGTTTTGCTTCACTTGCCAGCCCACAGAAGCAACCGGTGATCCTTCAGCTGTTATAGACCACGATTCCCATCATCACTAGCTTGCCAATAACTGGCAGTGGATGCTGGAAGTTGTAGTTCTCAACCGAGGAACGGATTCAGCTTTCACATCCCTCTCAAGGGCGTACAAAGATTAGACATTTAAGCCAGAGAGTTGAGGGAGAGTAGAGAGAAGTATTTCGAAAACGCCAACATGTAGCGGGCAAGATTAACATTTTAATAATCCGGTTCCTCTGATCATCCCATCCCGATGACTACTCCTGGAAGGAGACAGCCATACAATGCATGCGCACAGAAAAAAAAGTTTCCGTACAAACTTTCAGAACAGGAGGGGGGGAAATGAAGGAACACGTAAGCAAGTCAAACATTGAAACTGCTAGCGACTAGGAAAAGTGTGTCTGTATCTAGCAGGACAGGGAAGTCACCAATATAAGGTCTGGAACCTGGCAGTAATTAGATCAGAGGTGGCGGTCCTTCAGTTGCCCAACGCTGCTCATATAGTAAGTTTGGTGAAAGGCGTTTCACACAACTCCCATTTTGGGGTTGTTAAAAAGTCTAAGAAAAAAGATAAATCTCAGTGATCATTATAGAGTAAGAGACATTAAGTTGCCACGTGTGCCAGTACAGGAGACGTAGGACATCATTAACAGCAGGGGTCCTCCCAAGTTACCCCATCCTCTACAAACTCAGTAAAAGTAAACTGAATGGCGGAGATAGCTCACTACACAAAGCGTTAATACCAGAAGACCTTTTCACATTTAGCATTCACAGTTTAGAACAGAGTGATAGTAATCCATACTAAACATAACCAGTAGCTTTCTATAGCCAAATTAGCAACAAAACCTTATACACTTGCTTCAACATTAAGATGGCCAAAACAGAATTCTCGTTCTTTACGGCTCTTATTCAGTTCACCAACCTCACATTATACGAATAAGTTATCACATATTCCTAGTAAACATTCAATATCACCATGTATAAACTGGTCCTAGCCGAATCGATCAAACTTACCCTTCCATGGCACACACAAAAACCACACAGCACACAGAGGAGGCGCCCCAATAACCGAGCAAAACTAGGCGACCGCCTCATATACACTCAAAATGGCAACCGGACCGATGACGCAGTGGTGCTACACAGAGATTGGCCGAGCGTGGTGTCCGTCAGGCTTGATGGGACGATCCAGTTCCACTGGCTTCTGCCTCTCTTGTTCCCGCCAAGCCGAGAAGGAGAGGGGTGTTAACAAAAGTAAGCTTCCGCTATGCAGACGAACTTTGTTCAGAGTACAACGATGTAGTTATAGTGGGAGTTGTTTCAGTTAATGTAGAAGTGCAATTCTGCAGCCAACCAACTGCAACGGGGGGATGATTTGAATGGGACTTATACCCCCACTGACTGATTAAACGGGTAATGCGTTCGAGGACGTTGGTATTTAAGGGTTTAAAATGCCAGTTTAACCATTTGAGTACCAGTGGTATCGGATGGCTCTGATATTCTGAACGTTAAATGAATTTGTTTCGGAGGTTTGTGTCTGCTAATATACAATTGGTTCGCTCCAGAAGCGTACCTCTGGCTTTTTGAAGTGAAAGACACATTAACGTAACACTATACAGCCATACCTGGGAACTTTTAAGATGAGCTGACCCTGAGAGCTTTGAAATATTAACCCTTAAAGCTTCCCATAATGTAGATTTTATGCGATGTGTGCCTGCTTGCTCTAACACAGGTGCTCCGGTCCGTGTGCGAGGGACCTTTAACATGCTACTCTTTAGATAACTCACTGCCTGAACACAAACAAGACAAGAAGGATATCTCCCGCTGTCTTTCTGGTACTAATGGCACCAGTTTAGAGGCTAAGGAAACATTTAATTGGGGAAATTTAAATAGTAGGTGACACAGACCTCTCTCACCCTGATAATTTGGCCCTTCACCCTGAGATTTTGGTCAAAACCCTGAGTCTCAGGGTCAAACCCTGAGAGTTCCCAAGTATGTATACAGCACATAATGTCAGGCAAATAAACTTGAAAGAACAGTGCGACATGCTTGCATATTTTGTGTTTGAAGCTACCTGAATACCTTAAGTAGGCCTTTCCAGGTTACCTGGAATTTGTTCTGGGAGTTGGATTCTAAAATGGAACTTTGTTTACACTAGTACCATTAGGAGGTAGATGCATGCAAGGAAAACTGTGAGGGAGGTCATTTCTCAGCCTCACTTAACTGCCTGCCCAGCATAATCTTGTTGCATGTGTATTTACGCTTTTGCTATTGGTGGTCTGTTCTTTGGTAACATTGCCCCCTTTCCCATTTTAAGCATATTATTTTAATATTAGGTGGACCCTTTTAAGTCCTATTTGAACCACACCTCCTTTACATTTCTGGGAGCTGATGGCTGTAAGAGCTATTGCATCCTTAACTGCATTTTATTTTCATACCACAAATCTCATGGATGGCACAGTAAGGGTTGGCTAGTCTATAACAATGGGGTGACCCATCTTGGGTCTTCTGGTGCTCTGTTCTGTGTATGTGTGACAGCTGGAGAGCAACTGCCTCCCCTTTTGTTCCAGTCTCTGGGGAGGAGTTTTGCTCCCCTGATTCCATGCTGCTGTCTGTGGAGGGTTCTTACTTTATGTTCTCTCCCTTTGGAGGTCAGATCTTATTTCCAGGCCACTGTCTAGCCCTAGCTGGCTAAGATAAGCCATTATTTTGTGTTATTACTCTTTAGGGTTTTTTTTTTTTTTTATCTCTGCCTATCTGAGGCAAATTTTTTTTTAGGGAACAGCCAAGACAGAACCCAAAGGGAACATGGGGAAAAATAGGACCCCCAGAACTGCGGCAGTTGCATTAGCCCTGACGTCTTGGTTATTGTTCAAAGTGGAACTCACACCTCCCAGAAAGTTATTTCTATTTAAATTGTTGTGTGCAATAAAGCTTCAATCCATGAACATTTTTTTTATTATGGACACAGAGATATTTGACTTTAAATAATAACTTGCTGACGTCACATGGGAGATCGCTGTGGTACAGCTCAGTACCTTAGAGCTGCCTATCACCTCCCTTCTTGTACCTCATACAAAAGTTAAAGAGTTGGACATATGAGAACGTGGTGGTGTTTGTCTTTCTAATCCAGACTAGATCTAAGGTGCTGGTTACATGAAAACCATCTGATGTTAGGGAGACCTTTACTATTGCCTAGTGGTCGTTGGTAGCAATGGATTCTAGCCTGTCAGTTTTATGGGGGAGGGGATAGATCTTCAATCAATGGACACCAGGGTCTTTGGTCCAGCTCTGAGGTCAGGTGTCACGGTTCCCCAAATATGTTCTGGAGTCAGTACTGGATGAGAGTTTGTACCGTGTTAGCCGTAGAAATACAGGAGGCAAAAATTTAGTAAAGTTGATATGTTTATTGGCTAATTAAACAGATTTAAAATGCAAGTCTTGAAAGCTTGCATTTTAAATCTGTTTAGTTAGCCAATAAAGGTATCAACTTTACTAAATTTTTGCCTTCTGGAGTCAGTACAGTATAGTTAAATGCAATTTATTAAACATATAACAAAGGTGGAACACAAATATAAAACAGGAACAAGCAGTGGGTTACAAGCCAGAAAGCACTGCTATCAGAAATAGAAGACTGCCAAGCTTGACCACACTGCTGGAGACTAGGCCTCAGCCACTGATAGTGTCAGCAGGAGCAGGAACACAGGATCTTGATCTGACATAGCGGTACTACTGACTCATGCCAGCCGTCAGTATGGAGAGATCTCTGACTCACGCCTGCAGTCAGTATAGGGAAACTGATACCTGACTTACGCCTGCAGCAAGTCTGCCAGAGCCCCAGGTCCGCACCAAAGAGGTTAGTCAGACAAGCTAGGTCATACACAGTTCAGTTAGTCAGCCAGAGCCACAGGTCTGCACCAAATTGGGTGTCCACTATAGAGAAGCCAAAAGAATAGACAGAGCCACAGGTCAGCACCAGATTGGATGGAAGAGAAGCCGGATCATACACAGAGCCCAAGGTATAGAACTGTTTAGCAAAACAACGCAAAGGCAACTGGTAAGACTTCAGTCTTCCCTTTAAACTCCTTGACAGGAAATAGAAGGGAGGAGCAATAGGAATGTAAGGCATAAAGCAAGGTCTGCGACATTCTGGCTCTTCACGCCTTTAATTGACGCACCCATACGTTCTGCGTCATTTGAGCGACCATTGCCTGTAATTGACGCATCTTGGCGATGCGCCCAGATCCCACGTCGCCTCAGTGACCATTGTCGCGGTACCACCATCCTGCCCGAGGACATGGGCGACACATAGTTCCCCACACTGCACCCAGAAAGACACCAGAAACGCTGCTGCGCCATTTGCCAGGAGGCGCCTTATCCAGCGGCACCTGGAGCATGACGCTGGGTGCTACTTACTGTAACAGTACTCCCCCTTAAAGGCCCCTCCTCCTCGGAGCCAGCCATGTTTGTCAGGGAAATTAGTATGGAACCTGCGCACTAAACCAGGAGAGTGAACATCATCAGCTGGAATCCAGGCGCGTACTTCTGGACCATATCCCTTCCAATGAATGAAGTACTGTAGACACCCTCGAACCAAACGGGAGTCCAAGATGTTTTGGACTTCATATTCCTAGTGATCTGCAACTCTCACAGCGAGTGGAGGATGGATAGGAGCTGAAGTATACCGGTTGCAGACCAAGGGTTTCAACAGGGAAACATGAAAGACATTATGAATGCGCATGTTGGCAGGAAGTTCCAATACATAAGCCACTGGGTTAATTTTACACAACACCCGAAAAGGCCCAATGAATCGGGGAGCCAATTTGTTACAAGGGACCTGGAGGTGCAAGTTACGGGAAGACAGCCATACTCTATTTCCTACCTGAAAGGTAGGTGCCAGCAATCGCCTTCGATCAGCCTGCCTTTTCTGTCACTGCAAGGAATCACGTAGGATATGCTTTACCCGTACCCAAGAGAAACGGAGGGCCCATAAATGCTCGTCCAGAGCCTTTGGGTGCTTGGAAGGTCTCAGGTAGAGCCCAGGGTTGGAACCCATAGTTAACCAGGAATGTGGAACTCTTTGTGGCAGAATGGGGAACTCTTTGTGGCAGAGTTAACAGCACTATTCTGAGCAAACTCCGCCCAGGGTAACACAGTTATCGTGATGGTAAGAGAAATAGCAGCATAGGAACTGCGCCAAGGCTTGGTTTGACCTTTCTGCCGCACCGTTGGACTGCGGTGTTACGGTTCAGTACGCTCAGAAACAGGAGGTTTAGGTAAAAACACAATTTTATTGACACACAATGAATAATAGCAACCCTCACGGGTCCAGTATACAGAAATATGTTAAGCTGACACAAGACAGGTTACAATTGTATGATTAACCCACACAGGTCCAGTATGTAGAACAAAATTACAGTACTGACACAGGTCAAGTAAATCACAGTTCATACAGTGTAAGAATGACCAAGAGAAGCAAGTTAGGTCAAGGACTGGATAGACCTCAATGTAGGAAGGCCCAATGTAACTCTCTACGCAGGGAGTCACAACAGCGACTGACACGTATGCAACGGGTTAAGCCAGTGCAGGTCTGGCCAAGGCAACAAGGAGGACTGCTGCAGAGTGAACGCCCACTGGAGACTACAAACAGCGTGAATCTGAGTTACGTTCAGTAGGATAATAAGCACCCAACTGAGACTTCAGACTCATACACAAAGGCCCAGCACCGCCCCTGAAGGGGTTAACGTACTCTCCAGTCTGTATTGAGGTGGTAACCTGAGGCGCCTAAATGTACCCAACCTCAGTAATGGCAAAGCAGACCAAGCGTTCGTGGTGCTAATCTGAATACCGGAAGGTCGCACAGTGTGCAAACGGATAGAGAACAGGACTACTATGCGAAACCGGATCACCGGGGCTCTGACAAGACCACTGAACTTAAGCAACAACGTAAGTGGAGAGGCTAGCGAGCAGGAACGGAACTGGAGCAGGATCTTCAACCCAGCCAGGTCGGTAAACGGAACAGGAACGTCAGCCAAGCCGATTCGGTACACGGAGCAGGATCACCAATCACGCCGGGTCAGTACACGGAGCAGGTTCACCAGACAAACCGAGTCGGTACACGGAGCAGGAACGTCAGCCAATCAGGGTTGGTACACAGAGCAGGAACGATGAACAGGCAGAGTAGTCAAACAGTTCGGGTCATACACTGGTATCAAAATAGTAAATGGAACTAGCGCTAGGCAACGGATACACCACGAAAGGGCGAACCCTAAGTGACAGCCCAAGGTATATAAAGGCTGTCACTAGGAGAAGCTATACAGCGCAGCCAATGAAAAGTCACCAGGATGTAAATATGTCAAAATGTCGCTGGAATCACGGGAACCATGATATGCAGATGATTCGTGGAGGAGAATGCCAATTGGATACCCATTTGAGTACAGAAACACCTCCAGAAGTGAGACACAAATTGGCTTCCTCTGTCAGACACAATTACTTTAGGTATGCCATGGAGGTGGAAGACCTCTTTAGGGAATACCACCGCCAATTCCTGTGAAAATGGTAAACCTTTAAGTGGCACAAAGTGAGCCATCTTAGAAAATTTGTCCACAATCATCAGAATGACTGTATAACCCATGGAACTTGGGAATTCGACCATAAAATCAATGGATAGATGTGACCAGGGGCGTTCCCCATTGGCCACTGTCTGAAGCAAGCCAACTGGCAGGTGTCTAGGAGACTTGTTTTGAGCACAAGTCATACATGCAGCCATGAAAGCAGTTCAGTCGGCCTGGAGACTAGGCCGCCAAAATACTTGTTACAAGGACCATATCAATTTGTCTCGACCAATGTGACCAGCGACTTTTGAGGTATGATATGTCTCCAACAGCTTAATGCGCAACTGCGCTGGAATAAAGCAACGACCGTCAGGTCTCTCAGTTGGAGCAGAGTCTTGGGCTGCTAGAATCTCCTCTCCTAGAGGAGAAGTAATACATGTTCGAATCGTAGCAAGGATACGATCAGCATGAATGATCAGAGAAGGTGGAACCTCCTCCCTGGATGGGCTATAAAACTGGCGAGACAACGCGTCTGCCCTCGCATTTTTTGAGCCAGGAAGATAGGAAACCACAAAGTTAAAGTGAGACAGAAACAGTACCCATCTGGCCTGCTTGGAAGACAAGCGTTTGTCTTCAGAAAGGTAAACGAGGTTCTTGTGGTCTGTCTAAATCAAGATAGGAGATTTAGTGCCCTCCAGCAGGTGCTTCCATTCTTTCAAGGCCAGGATAATTGCCAGTAATTCTCTGTCCCCAATTTGTAAACCATCTTTGCCTTGGACAGTTTTCTAGAGTAGTAGCCACACGGATGTAAGGCCTCACCAGGAGCTGAGCTCTGGGACGACAGGGTGCCCACTCTGATTTCGGATGCATCAACCTCCAGAGGGAAGGGAGGGATTGGGATGCTCCAGTATTGGAGCTGCGGCAAAGGCTGCCTTGAGACTTTCAAAAGCCATAATAGCAGGTTGTGACCATTCCAAGGTTTTGGCCCCCTTGCAAGTCATGTCAGTCAGGGGTTTTACAATAGTTGAGAAATTCTTAATTAATTTTCAGTAGTAATTCGCGAATCCCAGAAATCTTTGGATCGCTTTGAGTCCCATCGAACGCTGCCAATTTACAACCGCAGACAATTTCTGAGGGTCCATGACGAACCCGGAAGCGGAAATGATATAGCCCAGGAATATTACTTGAGGTTTGTGAAATTCAAATTTTTCAAGTTTACAAAGCAACTTGTTCTCACGTAATAGGCTTAGGACATTGGATACATCCGACTGATGAGTCTCCAATGTAGGAGAGTGAATGAGAATGTCGTCCAAATATACAACCACGCAACTTTGAAGGCGTTCTCGTAAAACATCATTTATGAACTCCTGGAAGACAGGTGGAGCGTTACACAACCCGAAGGGCATGACCAAGTATTCATAGTGCCCACTCCGGGTATTGAAGGCTGTCTTCCACTCATGCCCCTCTTTAATCTGCACCAAGTTGTACACGGCTCTTAGATCAAGTTTTGTGAATACTTTAGATCCTTTGACATGGTCAAAGGGTTCAGTGATCAGGGGAATAGGATATGCATTCTTAACCAACAGTTTGTTTAGACTGTGAAAGTAAATACATGGACGTAGCTCTCTGTCCTTTTTCCTGACAAAAAAAAATCCAGCACCCACGGGGGATGTGGACTTACGAATGATGCCTCTGGCCAGCGCATCAGACACTTGTTCCTCCATGACCTTATTTTCCTCCACAGACAAGGGGTAGATACGACTCCTTGGAGGTGTAGTGCCAGGCAACAATTCCAAAGAACAATCATACGGCCTATGAGGAGGTAGGACCTCGGCCTGACTTTCGTTGAAACGTCCATAAATGACGTATACTCCTCTGGAAGGAGTGGAGTTGAGGCTTGAGTGACTCTCATGGGACAAGATAGACAAGACTTCTTGCATTGTGTGGACCAGGCCAAAACATCACAAGTGTGCCAATCTATCCTGGGGTTATATCTTTGTACCCAGGGAAATCCCAGGACCATGGTGTGGTTGTTACAGTTGGCAAGCAAAACCAGGAGTCAGACGGTATAGTTAATATAACCTTTATTATGAGACTAATAACAGCAATACAATATAAATATATACACAGTGGGTGAATGAAAAGGCGAGTACTGTATCAGGAATATCAGTCTCCCAATATTACCACCACACTGTCCGAGACTAGGCCTCAGCCTGCTGGAGTCTCGCGGTACGGTAACGCCCAAGAGTGAAACTGATTCACAGCCTCTAGTCAGTAGTTGTGAGTCTGCTAGAGCCCCAGGTCTATACTAGGAAGGATGACTGAATAACGGAACTAACAAAGGAGCGATCAGACAGAGCCTTCTAGTAAGCACCAGATAGGATAGTCAGACAAGCCAAAGTCATACATGGAGCGGGTAGTCAGCCAGAGCCAAAGGTTTGCACCAGATAGGATATCCACTGAAGCTATGGAATGCTGGATACGCAGTGGACAGAGCCCCAGGTCAACACCAGAGTGGGTAGTCAGACAAGCCTAGGTCATACACGGAGCAGGTAGTCAGCCAGAGCCACAGATTTGCACCAGAAAGGATATCTGAGCCAAATCGGAACACACAAGGAGAATCGTCAAACAGAGCCACAGGTCAACACCAGAATGGATGGACAGACAAGCCAGATCATACACAGGAATCAGGAATACAAATAATGAGCTGCACAGAACACCAACGTATGGGTAACTGAATCAGGACTCAGACTGCCCTTTAAACCCCTCCTCAGGAAGTAGGTAGTAGGAGCAGGCTCAGAGGAAGGAAGTAGGTAGGAGGAGACTACAGGAAGCATGGTATAAAACAGAGGCCTGCTTCACTCTGAAGCCTCTCTCCTGCAGATGACGCGTGGAAAGACGCAGAGCTTCGCTGAAGAGGCGGCTCTGGAAATAAGGTACCGTGACTCTGGTGCAGAGATTTAATCACCTGAAACGTCAGGGTTTCAGTATGCAGGTCTACTATCAAAGGCGTCTACGGCCAGTGGGGAAGCAAGAGGCAACAATTGAATATTCTTACTGGCTGCAAATTCCGCATCCATAAAGCAGCCAGCAGCCCCCGTGTCCAGTAATGCTGGAACTAAACGGATTTACTTGCCCAATAAATGCAGGCCTTCAACATGGGCTTATCCAAAAAATTCTCTGGGGACAATGAAATGCCACCTATCATCTGTCCTCGACTGGATCTTAAATTTGTGCGTTTCTTAGGACGAATCAGACAGGACCGCAACAGATGTCCTGCCTTACCACAGTAAAGACAAAGTCCTTCCCTTCTCCTCAAGGCTCTCTCCTCCCTTGAAAGCTGGGTAGCATCCACCAGCCTAGGTTCACCACCCTCTGAAGCAAGATCAGGGGGCATGGGAGGAGAGGGAGGATAGGATGGGTAAGAAACATGAGGATATGTCTCCCCTAGAGGCCTCCGCAGGCGTTCAGCAACAGAGGGTCACCCCCTGACTATGGTATCCACCTGCATAGGTTCGGTGTCGTCCGAAATAAGCCCTGGAAGTGAGGGAGCATAGTGTGGGGTAGAATAATGAGCAGGCACTCTGCTTGAGGACCTCCGTAGGTACTCCTTAAATGAGGATCGTTCTCTGACTCTGGTATCCACCAGAATACAAAATTCAATCAGCCTGTCCAAGTCGTTAGATAGATCGCGAGCCGCAATCACATCTTTCATTGTGTCACAAAGCCCTTAAAAAAAACAGCTATCAGGGCCTTGTTATTCCAGTCGACTTCATTTGCCTGGGTACGAAACTCTATTGCATTGTTGGCCACCGTGTGAGTACCCTGGCGAAGGGTCATAAGGTGCTTGGAGACCAAGACTAAGCGGCCTGGACTATCAGACTTGCTTAAACGATTTCACAAATTCCGTGAAATTGTGGACAATAGGTTTATTCGTCTCCCATAACAGATTGGCCCATGCCAGCGCCCTGCCCCTGAGGAGGGATATAAGGAAGCCAACTTTACTGCACTCATTAGGAAAGGCATATGGTACCAACTCTAAATATATGCCCAACTGGTTAAGGAAGCCACGGCAGCCATCTGGATCCCCACTGTACCACTGTGGGAGCGGAGCAGAACCTGTCATCCTCTTGACCATGCCTGCGTCAGGAGAGGTTGGAACCACTGGTGCCTGGGAGTTGAGTACAAATTTGTTCGAGGTTAGCAGTGCGCTGTGAAGCCGTCTGCATGGCCAAAGACAACGATCAAGCCGTTGACTCAGTGTCTCCATCCTGTTCAGGATGCTTTGAAAGACTGCATTACTGTCACCGTCTGACCTCATGGCCCTTGTGTACTGTCACGGTTCCCCAAATATGATCTGGAGTCAGTATGGTATAGTTAAATGCAATTTATTAAACATATAACAAAGGTGGAACACAAATATACAACCGGAACAAGCAGCGGGTTACAAGCAAGCACTGCTATCAGAAATAGAAGACTGCCAAGCTTGACCACACTGCTGGAGACTAGGCCTCAGCCACTGGTAGTCTCAGCAGGAACACAGGAGCAGGAACACAGGATCTTGATCCGACGTAGCGGTACTACTGACTCACGCCAGATGTCAGTATGGAGAGATCTCTGACTCACGCCTGCAGTCAGTATAGGGAAACTGATACCTGAATGAATGAAACAATTTCAGGGTTTAAACAATACAGGTTTACAGGTGCTTTGTAGAGTGAAACATTGGATGCGAGGTCCATGCACGAAAGCTTACAATCTAAAGACCTGACTCATGCCTGCAGTCAGGATCAGAGCTAGTCTGCCAGAGCCCCAGGTCCGCATTAGATTGGGTGTCCGCTAGGTACAGGGTACAAATGTTAGGATAGTCAGACAGAGCCACAAGTCAGCACCAGAGAGGGTAGGCAGACAAGCCAGTTCAGTTAGTCAGCCAGAGCCAGAGGTCTGCACCAGATTGGGTGTCCACTATAGAGAAGCCAAAAGAATAGTCAGACAGAGCCACAGGTCAGCACCAGATTGAATGGAAGACAAGCCGGATCATACACAGAGCCCAAGGTATAGAACTGCTTAGCACAACAACACAAGGGCAACTGGTAAGACTTCAGTCTGCCCTTTAAACTGCTTGACAGGAAATAGAAGGGAGGAGCAATAGGAATGTAAGGCATAAAGCAAGATCTGCGACATTCTGGAGCTTCACGCCCTTAACTGACGCACCCATACATCCTGCGTCATTCCAGCAACCATTGCCTGTAATTGACGCATCTTGACGATGCGCCCAAATCTTGCGTCGCCTCAGTGACCGTTGTCGCGGTACCACCATCCTTCCCGAGGACACGGGCGACACATAGTTCCCCACAGTGTGCCCAGAAAAACACCAGAAATGCTGCTGCGCCATTTGCCAGAAGGCTCCTTATCCAGCGGCACCTGGAGCGTGAAGCTGGATGCTAGGTACTGTAACATCAGGCTCTCCATCAGGATTCTCCAACAATGGCCCTGGTCCGGTTTGACAATGCAATAATGGTGGTATATGTAAATTGAAAGGGAGGGGCTAGAAGCATGGCCTTCTGAATGAACGTTAGGTCAATTCTCACCAGGTTGGAGGTTAATGTTCCAGAGATATTGCTAATATATATCTCAGGAGTGGTCTCAGCTGATGGCAGCAGGGTCCTGTGGAATGAGAGCTAAAAGGACCATTTATCCACAGGTGTTGTAGGTGGATGATGGTGGCCTATATATGTTTCCTCCTCCTTCTCTTAAAGGGATAGTAATGTTTGTTATAAAGTAGCTCACCGAGTCTTTTTTATAGTAAATGTAACACATTGTGCTATCTACTTACATTTGTGTAGTTCAAATGATATTAAGTGGAGTAAATTCCCCCACCTGCCCCTTCTGGCCACGTCACTCTGGATCTGCAGTCTGGTCCGGATGAATGCAGCGAGAGACAAACTTCAAGTAAGCAAAGGGAAATCCTGCCCTCCTTTGTCAAGGGGGCAGGGTTTTCCTTATACTTACTGAAGTTTATCCCTTACTGCATCTATCCTGGACAAGATTTCAGATTCAGTGGGAGGCGGCCAGAAGGGGCAGGGAATCTTTCTCCAATTAATATATTTTGAACTACACAAAAATAAGTAGATAAAGATTGTACAGTGTGTTACATTTACTATAAAGAAGACTTGGTGAGCTACTTTATAACAAACATTACTATCCCTTTAATTCTATGGTGTTGAGGAAAATAAAGATGAACCAAGCATATCATTCTGATTGCTCCTCATTGGCCTTTCAGGGCTTGGTTCACAGATTGATCACCCTGGTAATGGAAGATCTGGGCTGTCTCCTTCTACTTACAAATGTCTTTCTTTCTCAGAGTCCAGTGTCAACTGGACCTGGTGAGGTTTGGATGATGTGGCTCTTGAAGCCGATCTTCTGAGGGGAGGAAAGGCTTTTCAGAGTCAGTTATTGCAACTGTGTTTAAGGACTGTGCATCTTTCATCTACAATTTACTGTAGGGTCTGGATATAAAAATATTGGGTAGAGGTAATCATACAGTAGGATGATACCGCAAGTTTTAAACTAAATATGACTCTATAACAAAGAAGAAACGAAGAGTAATATATTTGGTCACTTATATTTCCAGTAAAACCTACTAACAAATCTCTTCAAAAAGAAGACTAGTTCAGTGTCTAAGTACTAGTGTAGCCTGTCTATCGGTCATTAATAACTAACTTTTATTCATTCTCCATTTCTCCATTTAAAAAAATAATTGCATACTTTATACTCTTTGGTATTAGAGATTTTGATTAGCCAAGAAGTCACAGCCTTGCATTGTGATCTGGGTTCCTGCTTCCCAGACTGAGTGCCTTACTCCATTCAGGCCATGCTACTGATGCTACCTGGCAAGTCTCTCTAACTACCCAAATCCCTCCTTAACCCCTTAAGGACTGGCACACACGCGCGGCCGGCACTTGTGGACCACGGGGCATTTTTTTTTTATTGGCGCTTCCGGTTCAGGACTTCCGGAACAGCGTGCAGCCGCGACGGGAGCCCTGAATGCCATGCCGTGCCAGGACCGTCATTGGTCCTTAGTGCCGGACCGCCGCAATGGTCCTTAAGGGGTTAATCATTCTATTAAGTTACAGACGGTCTTAGCATTTACTTTCTCTGTTTATTTTGTTTTCTTGTGTTGAGTCCTCTCACTTACTTACCCAATATCTATCCCTAGAGTCTTTAGTGTTCTCCTTGAATCATTGCAGATTGGCGAGTTTTCTGTTGTGGCCCCGTTCCACAATTACATGTACCTCCTAGTGACACATCTTGGCCTCTGCTTGTTATACACTGCAAAGGGATCATAGGTGTCACTCAGACAGCCCGCGCAACACAGTTACACCCCTGTAACCCTATTGAGGGTCCAGACATTGCACCCTGATCACCGATTCCACCTCAGTCTTCCTTGGACGCTGCACCCATCACTGTGCACTTCCTTGAAACCCCACCCCCCAATTAGTGATCTCAGACTCACATCAGATTGGAATACTACAACACGCTGTTTGTGCTGAGATCCTTGAACTGTGTTTCTGTGGCCCTGGTTTGGCCTATTATGGTCACATCCACGTTAGTGCCGCCAACCTCCCATCACCACTTTCCCTTATGTGTCACTTATGCAGGACTCAGTGTAGGGTGAACGCACTCTGGATACAGCAAGCTTACCCCACCAGACAACACCAGTGTAGGTTAAGACAAGAACTGCTTTATTGTGAAACATACAGGGTTTAAATACACACATCACAAGTTATCCATCCATATTGGGATCCAGTCGGACACAGGTACTGCAATACAATGGGGCTGTTGGTGGAGGGGCACAGAATGCAAAGAGGCACAATGGTGAAGTAGGAATACATATCTTTACAATGGGTGGAGGGTGGTTTCAGTATAAACATGGAATACAATGAATACAAGGGGAGTGCAAACATACTGTGTGATGAGACAATGGGTAGATGACAACAGGATACAATGGGCCAGACCTGAGTGAGTTAACTATTGTCACTGTTTTTAAGAACTCTCAGACAATTTGGTAAGGCAAAAACAGCTATATTAAGAATAAAAAAGAACACAGGATTCTCTACACAGGTCCAGATCCGGACAGTACCAAGGCACTTCCCAAATCTGACACAGGTCAGGGTACAGAAATAAGCAAAACAGGCAATAATATAATAGCTGGAACAGATGACTGGAACGGGAACATAACTTCAACAGTACCAGCTAGGAAGCGGCCCACGAGCTGAGGGTAGGTACTGCAGGGCAGAATCCCCAGGGGCTGGGGAAGAGAGAACAGGCAACCGGAACACTGAAGAGTGACACAGTCCTGGTAACTGTAGAGCACACTGACTAACACTGGTCTGCCCTAGGTTATCAGACAGGATGACTGGAGGACTGGACAATGGAGGGAACTCAGGCAGGCACAGGGCCAGTCCAGAGGACTGAGGTAACCACAGGCAATACTGACAGGGACAGGCTCAACCCTAGGAGTTATAGGTAACCGAAGGCAACACTGACAGGCGCTGGCTCAATCTCAGGAGATATAGGTAACCAAAGGCAACATTGGCAGGCACTGGCTCAATCTCAGGAGATATAGGTAACCGAAGGCAGCCCTGACAGGCACTGGCTCAATCTCAGGAGATATAGGTAACTGAAGGCAACACTGACAGTCACCGGCTCAAGCGACTGGGGTAACTGCAGACTAAACGAACAGGCTCAGGCTTGGAAGACTGAGGAGAGGAGGCTCTACTGACATGCACTGGCTGGCACTAGCCTCGAAGGCTAGGATAATGGGACATACCACTAGAGCACAACCACAACCAGGATCGGAATAGCTAGTGTAGTCAGTCAGACCTGGAAATGCACAGAGAGAGCTATTGAGCCACGGCCTAGATCGGTACCAGAGAGCGCTAGTGAGCCACAGTCTGGATCGATACACAGAGAGAGCTAGTCAGCCACAGCCTGGATCGGTACACAGAGAGCAGTAGTCAGCTACAGCCTGGATCGGTACACAGAGAGTGGTAGTCAGCCACAGCCTGGATTGGTACACAGAGAATGGTAGTCAGCCAAAGCCTGGATCGGTACACAGAGAGCAGTAGTCAGCCACAGCCTGGATCGGTACACAGAGAGCGATAGTCAGCCACAACCTGGATCGGTACACAGCGGTAGTCAGGCACTCCGGGTCAGCAATGGTAACACGGCAACAGAGACAGAAGCAAGGTCAGGCAAAACCAGATCATACACAGAGCAGGAATCACAGTGTAACGGAAGAGAAGAAAGGACCACTTCACCTTCCACCATCGTTCCCGGGTCTCTTCTTCTCGACGGCGGACTGGCGCCATCGGATGCACTGGTCAAGCAGATAACCGGTCCGGGGGTCGACTCAAAGTGGCATCGAACCCCGGAGTAGCTGACTCTACCTCGAAGGATGCGGATGGCAGAGGGGTCGACGGGCTCTCGAACCGTCAAGATTCGCAGAAACGGAACACCGGGCAGTAAAAAGTGGAGCCTCTACTCCCGGACTACAAAGAACAGGGAAAATGTTGCAGGAACAAAGGTAGCGGTTGCCAAGCCATTCGAGCACTCCGTGCTCGACTCGAAGATCCTACTGGAATGGGAAGCAAGCAAGGCAGAGTCCACGTTGCAACCTGACAGGATCCGAAGTTCGATAGCGGGATACTGGCAGCAGGCGGACAAACGATACAGGAACATGGGCTCAGATGGGCGTCAGAGTGGCCGCTTTTACCATAGGAACACAAGACTCCAGGACTCTGGTTCACTCCAAACATAACTCACTTTATTGACAAAGACCACATATATTTATACAGAACTCTTGCATGGGAACTTATGGGAGAAACCAGATACAATAGGGCGTGATCCAATCACAATACATCAGACAAAGGCCAGCAACAGATGGTCTTAACAGATACATTAATTTAGACAGGATTACATTTCAGATACAAAAGGGTTTGATTGAACAAAGACTTGAGGGCTTGAACTAATTACCACATGGCAGGGGGTCTGGCTGCAATTCACAATGGCTTAATTAACACCCAGCAGGAGGTCTTGCTACAGTACCCATATTCACTGGCTTGAGGGACTGCAAAACACATTGGAATAATGAACCCCTCACTGCCTATTCCCTTGGAAGCAAGCCATCAGTCTACCACAGGGCAGTTGTGTGTAATAATGTCCATATTCTCATTCACATACAGCGTACACAAAGTATTTTTAGTGCATAACCAGGAAAAAATGTCCACAGTTTTTGGTTAAACAAACTTATGGCCAGACAAGGGCTCAAGTAATGGGTAGGATCCGTTACACACAGCAACAAACGCCAGGTCAGGAACACCACGAAAGGTTTGACAGGACTGAGCTTAAAAAGGCAAACACTAGGCGGAGCAGAACCCAGCTGCCAATAAGAACCCAGCAGGAAATAGGCAGGAAGTAGCAATGTCGACAGAACGTGAGATCACGGGCATTGTGATAACTATACAATGGGACAAAGGAATAGGGCTGGTACAAGTGTTACAGAGGGACCAGAATACACAAAACAGGATGCAGTGTTGAAGCATCTTTTACATATTAGTCCTTTGGGAAGTCTGATATCCTTTGATAAGGCTGGGAAGAATGTTCACCGGGTTTCTTGGTCACCCTGCACTCCCAATAAGTACAGGGTGACTTAACCCCAAGAGGGGACTGGGGAGCTGGGAAAGGATCATCCATGGCAAGGGGAAAACAGGGCAGGGGTTAATCTCAGGGGGATGCCATACCCTGTTCCAGGTCTAGGTCCATAGTCTGTGGGCAGGAGGCTGGCCCTCAGGCCCCTCCGGGAGCCAGGGGCCCAGTGGTTCCTGTGACATTTCCCCCCCTTCCAAATATGACTAACCTGGGGCCAGACCCTTACCGGGCTTGCCAGCAAGTTAGTCGGGTCCCCAGTCAGTCCCATATCCCATACTATCCTTGGGGTCTGCCTCTAACTCCGCCGGTACTGTGTTCTGTTCTGCAGGGAAACTTTGTTGAGGTAGCTGAATGGGGGCTGTTGAGGACCGCAGTCACACTCACAAGGGGAGGGGTAACGAAGCTGCTGGTGAGGACCTGGATCCCACTCACTGCGGCAGGGGCAAAAGAGTCTCTGGAGAGGATGTTGATCCCGCTCTCCAGGGCAGGGGCAACATGGGGACTGGTAAGGACCTCCGTCCCACTCACCAGATCCAGGGTAATGGGGCCACTGGAGAGGGCAGGCGTCCAACCCTCCAGTGCCAGGGTAACAGAGCTGCTGTGGAGGATCTTGATCCCACTCCCCAGGGAAGGGGCAACAAGGCCAATGGAAAGGACAGGTGTCCCATTCTTCAGTGCCGGGGTAACAGAGCAGCTGGGGTGGATCTTGATCCCACTCCCCAGGGCAGGGGCAAAAGATAGGAGTGGGCAGAGACCAGAGGTACTCTGCCCTGAGGCCAGAGCTTCTTCTGGCGTGGCCAGACTGGACACGGAGTGAGAGTTGCGGTCAGGCTTGGGGGACAACAAGGCTGCTGGGACTCCTCTGTCAGAGGGCTTGGGATCTGGGCCAGCTGCCCAGCATCCTTGTGACCCAGGTGTGGTGACAACAGGCTTATCCATCCCTCCTGAGTCAACATCTTCCAAAGTCCACTCGATTAAATCCCCACAATCCTCAGTCTCTGGATCCTGCTGTTGAGCAAAGTCAAACAGCTCTGGTATTGAATCTGGGCCATCTGCCCAGCATCTCTGGGACCTGGATGTGGAGACCATGGTCCAATCCACCCCTCCTGAGTAAGCATCCTCAGATGTGAAATCTGGACAATCCGTAATCTCTGGGGCATGCTGTTGAACAAGGTCAAACAACTTTCCATATGCCTTTTCCAGTTCCCGTTCTTGTGTAAAACAAAAGAGTCTAGGTCAGCCCTCAGCTCGGACACGTTTGGAATATCACCCTCCCTGAACTCCTAGAGGTCCTCTCTCCGCCACTCTGCTGTATTACCAAGGTTGTATTCCTGCTGGAGACTTTCAAATAATAATCCTGGCCTGCCAAAGCCATGGCCCTCTGTGAGATCGTTGTCCTCCAGCCCTGGACACAAGTGTGCTGAAAACCATCGAAGTGCCTGGTATCCCTCATCCAACCTCAGCTCTGTCTGGACCAGCACATCCAGCTTAGCTACCCATTCCTCCTGGGGCTGCATCCCCAGGAACGGCATTTGCAAGTCCAGCTGGAGCCGGTACCTTTCCTCGGCATTTGGGAGGATCTTTCCATAGTAGTCCTGTTCCAATTGGAGATCCTCCATCCAGAGCTCACGACGGCTATAATCTGTTCTAATCAGCTCATCCTGCTGTATCTCTGAGGATGCAGAGCCTCCAGAGCACACTTGGAGTTCTGCCACCTGAAGCCAAATCACCTCTGCCAGTACAGTGGGGATCACCTCCTCTGGGGGCCTGGGTCCATACAGGATCAAAAACCATCGAACCTCCGTCTGAAGATCCAACATATCTGGTACTGGAGCTAGATCCCAGTGGTGGTTTGAATGTCCCATAAGTTAGGAAGCATCCCACCGCTTGCCACCAATGTGGCAGATACCCGTACTCAGACTGAGTAGCTCCGCCAAAACTGTGCTTCCGTAACCGAGGACAACACATAGGAACTTCCACCAGTCAGGAACCAGGATCATAGCTCCATTCACCCAGTCACTTAGGCAGGACTCAGTGTAGGGTGAACGCACTCTGGATACAGCAAGTTTACCCCACCAGACAACACCAGTGTAGGTTAAGACAAGAACTGCTTTATTGTGAAACATACAGGGTTTAAATACACACATCACAAGTTATCCACCCATATTGGGATCCAATCGGACACAGGTACTGCAATACAATGGGGTTGTTGGTGGAGGGGCACAGAATGCAAAAAGGCACAGTGGTGAAGTAGGAATACATATCTTTACAATGGGTGGAGGGTGGTTTCAGTATAAACATGGAGTCCAAACATACTGTGTGATGAGACAATGGGTGGGTGACAACAGGATACAATGGGCCAGACCTGAGGGAGTTAACTAAACAATGGGACAAAGGAATAGGGCTGGTACAAGTGTTACAGAGGGACCAGAATACACAAAACAGGATGAGATGTTGAAGCATCTTTTACATATTCGTCCTTTGGGAAGTATGATATCCTTTGACAAGGCTGGAAAGAATGTTCTCTGGGTTTCTTGGTCACCCTGTACACCCAAAAAGTACAGGGTGACTTAACCCCAACACAGGACTGGGGAGCTGGTAAAGGATCATCCACGGCAAAGGGCAATAGGTCAGAGGTTAGTCTCAGGGGATGCCATACCCTGTTCCAGGGCTAGGTCCATAGTCTGTGGGCAGGAGGCTGTTGGGTCCTTTGACAGGTTGGATACCTCAGCAGAGGTAGAAAGCTTCCTCACCTTCCTGCCTGACTGATGGATACCTTCCAGACCTTTCCACAAGGGATGTTTGTCTCCCCATGCCTGGGGCTTGCAGTCATTGCTATGGTGGGACCGTGGCACAGCTATGACACTTTCCCTATACTTCTCTCTTACTGGGGGTTTTGGTGGACTGTCCTCACGCTTTGTGCTGAGCCTGGGTCCCTATTGTAAACAGCCTCATGTGGACCATCGATGTCTGTAGTTTTAGCCTCCACAGGCGCATTTGAGGGTTACACTTTGGCCACCTGTGTGCCAGGGGCTGGCGCAGAGATATTGGGGGCCTGCACATGACTCACTTGGGAAATCTGGTATTATCCTTCGGCAATACAGTATGTCTTTAGCATGGTGGTTCAATGTTTTTTCTTGTTTTTTTCCCCCTACTTCTTCCTACTGGTCCACTGTCAACGCTATGTAATTATCCTTTACTGCCTTCCTCTCATGGGGAGACCTCATCAATGCTGTATCAGACTTGACACTCTGGATCGTAGTATCACGGTGCCGTGATTGCTGGCTTGTGCTGTCAGTCAGTGGTAAGAGCCCTCCATTGGCTGCCTGTCATTTGCCCGCCCAGTATTGCCTATATAGACTGGGCTCAGGCACCCTTTGGGTGCCCTTTCGTGGTGTCTCTATGTCAGTGGTCACCTGCCCTTGGTTCCTGTGTCCTTGGGCCTGCTTATGTTATCATGCCAGTGTCAGTATCTGTGTCCAGATGTCAGAGTGACTCCTGAGTGGTACCTGCTTCCGTTCCTGATCCGGTGTGGCTGACGTTCCTGCTTCCATTCCTGATCTGGTTTGGCTGTCGCTACTGCTCCAGTATCCTGTTTAGCCTGGCTGTTGTTCCTGCTCCTGGATCCGGACTGACATTCTCCTTGTTACTGTGGTCGCCTGGGCGACATTCTGACTACTGGTTTACTCCATTGCACCTGTTGCTAGCTGCCACCATTACAGCACCGGTAGGGCTTCCGTGTTGTCCAGTACGCGGTACTGGTTTACTCCTTATCACCGGGTGCTAGCTGCCCCCTTTACTAGCACCAGTAGGGCTTCCGTGTTGTCCAGTACGTGGTACTGGTTTACTCCATATCACCGGTTGCTAGCTGCCACCATTACAGCACTGGTAGGGCTTCCTTGTTGTCCAGTACGCGGTACTGGTTTACTCCATATCACCGGGTGCTAGCTGCCCCCTTTACTAGCACCGGTAGGGCTTCCGTGTTGTCCAGTACGCTGTACTGGTTTACTCCATATCACCGGTTGCTAGCTGCCATCTTTACAAGCACCGGTAGGGCTTCTGTGTCCATTCACCGGTTGCTAGCTGCCACCATTGCAGCACTGGTAGGGCTTCCGTGTTGTCCAGTACGGGGTACTGGTTTAGTCCAAATCACCGGTTGCTAGCTGCCACCTTTACAAGCACCTGTAAGGCTTCCGTGTTGTCCAGTACGCGGTACTGGTTTACTCCGTTCACCAGTTGCTGACTGCCACCTTTTACAAGCACCGGTAGGGCTTCCGTGTTGTCCAGTACGTGGTACTGGTTTACTCCATATCACCAGTTGCTGGCTGCCACCATTACAAGCACCGGTAGGGCTTCCGTGTTGTCCAGTATGTGGTTCTGGTTTACTCCATATCACCGGTTGCTAGCTGCAACCATTACAAGCACCGGTAGGGCTTCCGTGTTGTCCAGTACGCGGTACTGGTTTACTCCATATCACCGTTTGCTAGCTGCTTCCCTTTCAGCACCGGTAGAGCCTCGTTCATAGTATTGTGCCACTCTCCAGGCTGCCTTGTCCGGTATATTGGCAAGGCCGGTAGAGCCTCCTTCTGATTGTTGTGCCACTCTCCAGGCTGCCTTGCCCGGTATATTGGCAAGGCCGGTAGAGCCTTATTCATCCTGTGTTACTTATTCCAGGCTGCCTTGCCTGGTACTTGGCAAGGCCGGTAGAGCCTACTACTGTATCAATGTATTTGCTGCTATTTTGAACCTATATTGTGTATGTCGCATATGTGTATGTTCAGGACCTGTGAGGGTTCTTATCAACTTTTCAATAAAGTTTGATTTTTATCTTACTCTGTGTCTGAGAGTCTAAACAAACCGTGACACGTAGCCTGGCCTCTCGTGCAGAACCAACGGGTAAGATGAATATTGTTTACCTAGAACGGCACTTAGACTTGGTAGGTCCATGGAGAGTCCTTCACCCATTCGAGCGAAATTATACCTTTTACTCCAAACCACACCAGATATTCACCCGTATAGACTATTTTCTGGTCTCCAGCTCCCTACTTCTGAAGATTCTCTCTGCTCACATTAACAACATTGTCATTTCAGACCACGCCCCTATCTCCATGGAGTTTACCCCCTCAAGAAAATCCCCAGCATCCTTTAACTGGAGGATGTCTACTTACATCCCCACTCTGAAAATTTCAAGTCGTACCCTAGAAGATATTGGCTCAAATATGAGGCAAAAAATCGTCCCTACTTATCAGATCCTTTTCTCTTCTGTGAAGCCTCTAAAGCCATTCTCAGCAGCAGCATTATCTCATACATAGCAAATAAACACAAGAAAATAAATGCTAAAGTAGTAGAACGTAATACCTCCCTTACCTGCTCATATAAAACTTACAAGACACATCACTGTAGACAACAAAACACGCTACTTAGAGACCAGATCATTATACAACAATTTCCTGCTGGAAAGGGCAAAGCTATCCTTTAATTTTTCGCGTTTCCGCTTCTTTAAAGAGGCCATCAAATCAGGCTGTCTGTCATGGTTCCCAGGAATAAACCAGGAGTCAGTACGGTAAAGTAAATCAATCTTTTATTAGAATAATAACAGTAATGCACGTAAACATATAACACACAGAGGGTGATCAAAGAGGCAAGCACTGTATCAGAAATAGCAGTCTGCCAATAGATCCACCACACTGTCTGAGACTAGGCCTCAGCCCACTAGAGCCTCGAGGTAATTTGGAACGCCCAAAGGACTATTACTGACTCAGCATGCAGTCAGTCTAGGAGTCTGATAGAGCCCCAGGTCTGCTCTAGGATGGGTGTCTGTGGAGCGGGGACCAACACACGGAGGAAACAGACAGTGCCCCCTAGTCAGCACCAGAAAGGATAGTCAGACAAGCCGGGTCATACACGGAGCAGGTAGTCAACCAGAGCCACAGGTTTGCATCAGATAGGATATCCACTGAATCGTTGGTGTGCTGGATGCGCAGTGGACAGAGCCCCGGGTCAACATCAGAGTGGGTAGTCAGACAAGCCAGGTCATACACAGAGCCCAAGGGAAACAGAACTGTATTTTACAACAACACAAGGGCAACTGAGTCAGGACTCAATCAGCCCTTTAAACCCCTCCTCAGGAAGTAGGTAGGAGGAGCAGCTCAGAGGGAGGAAGTAGGTAGGAGGAGACTACAGGAAGCAAACACATAAAACAGAGGCCTGCTGCATGCTTGAAGCCTCGCGCCTGCAGTTGACACTGAAAGGTAAGCTATAACACCGTCTTCTATCCACTGTATTGAAGCAACACAAGGGAGTCACAAATATAGCCAGCATACATCACTCCGTAGGCACCATTTTCACACCTTAGGGCATATACAGAGCTTTCTCAGATTACTATCACTCCCTCTATGGTTCCTTCCAGGATGATTCAGTGTGGGGGGGGATGGAAATTTATTAGGCAGGCTCACCTCCCAGCGCTTACCTCTCATCAGAGGGACTTTATAGATGCTCCAATCACTTCAGTGGAAATCTGGTTGGAATCTCCCTAAAGCAAAATCCCTGGGGCCTGATGGCGACCCCAATTTTGCATAGTCTTTTTTCTACTGTTTTGCAGACCCATCATACACCACCGTTATTCACCCAAGCCGGAATTATCATCTTGCCTACACTGGGCAAGGATCACTTCCTTGTTGACTCATACCATCCAATTTCTCTGCTAAAAGCAGACATTAAAATTCTTACAAATATTATGACCAACAGATTAGTCCATATTTCTAAATCTGATCTCCCTGAAGCAAACAGAACTTGTGCAGGGTTGACATTCCACACAATCTATCAGGAATGCCTTGGAGGATTCTGTCAACCACCCGAAACCCCCACACTCATAGAATTCTTTTGAGTCTGGACACACTGGATGCAGAAAAGGCCTTTGCTAGCATAACCTGGCCTTATCTGCATCATCTTTTACAACATCAAGGCTTTGGGGCCATTTTCTCTAGCTTCATTCACACAATCTACTCCAACCCACAGGCCTTTATTATGAACTGTACCTGTTTTACTCTAGAAAAAGGTACGCGGCAGGGGTGTCCACTTTCACCCTTACCATTTAATATTGTTTTAGAACCCGTTCTTCGCATTCTTCACTCACTTGTCAAAGTCAATGGTATTGCAACAGGAGATGGGGAACTTAAGGTGGCATCTTTTGCCGATTAACTTTTATTATTTATCCAGCATCCCTCTTGAGCCTTTCTACATATCCTCAACTTGCTTCAAGACTTTGGGGATGTTTCCAGTTTACATATTATTCAAAATCTCAGGCTCCCGCCTTGGACAGGTATGTCTGATCGGGACCTAAAGGCAGTTTACCCCTTCAAGTGGGCTGAACGTTATGTGAAATTTCTAGGCATTATGCTGCCACAATCTTTGCATTCCCATTATGACATAAATTACAGAGCTGCTACAGCCCAAATAATGGGTGAACTGGAGGCCTAGACATCCTTACCATTCTCTTTTTATAGGAAGATGCAATGTCATTAAAATGATTAGTTTTCCATGGCTGTTGTACAGATTTAAAATGCTTCCTATCCTTTTGGCTAAATCTGATATTACTGTATTGAACAAGGATTTTCAGCAATTCATATGGAAGAGCCGTAAATGCAGGATTAGCTCAAGCAAACTCTCCAGATCCCTGACCCGACCTGGTACCATTTTACCAAATCTCAAACTCTATAATGCCTTTAGCCTACTTCGGGTGTTGGCCGATTAGGTTCAGGACTCTGACATCTACACACGCACGGCCAGAAACAATAGCCTGATTTCCCCCTTGCATTTAAAATATGCCCCAGCCTCTAACTTGCCAACTGATATGCGGAATAATCTTTTGATCTGAAATGTCTGCAGGGCTTCTCATCACACATATAACATTTGTTTTATAAAACAAACAATCGATCTATATGTCTCCCTTTCTTAGGAAAATTGGACTTCCAACATGGAGAGGCTGATGGCTATTTTACAGAGTAGCATAACAGAGGCATTGGATCACTACAAGATCTTCTAGACCCTTCCACATCACGTGTTAGGGACTTTTAGTCTCTAAAACTTTCTATGGCATTTCAAACATCCATCTCTTTATTTACTTTACAGGCACAACATTATCTTAATACCACACTGGGTAGTTCCCAGACCAAATTCACTGATACCTCTTGGGTTAAATATGTGGCCTCATCTGCTCTTGTCTGATGCTCGACATCTGCCATTTACCGGGTGTGTAGTACTTAGCTGGAGGGTGTCGTGCCAGCACACTGGACTGGAATGGGCACATGGCTTTGGCTTTTTCCAGATTTGACTCTTGACAATCTAACTGTCACGGTTTGTTAAGACACTCAGACGATAGGTTTAGGTAAAAGCATAACTTTATTAAAAAGTTAAAGCACTCCCCATAGGGTTCACATACATATACATACAATATATATAGCAACTGAGAAATAGAACAGGTTCTACCGGCCTTGCCTATAATACCGAGCAAGGCAACCTAGGCTGCTATAAGGAACAGCAATAGCAGGCTCTACCGACCTTGCCTATACCGGGTAAGGCAACCGTGAGATGGAATATGCCGGTTCTACTGGCCTTACCAGTACCGGGCAAGGCAGCCTTGGGAGATGCTGAGAATAGGCTCTACCGGCCTTGCCAATACCTGGTAAGGCAACCGTGAGATGGAATATACCGGTTCTACCAGCCTTACCAATACCGGGCAAGGCAGCCTCAGTGAATACTGTGAAGAGGCTCTACCGGTCCTACCAATACCGGGTAAGGCAACCGTGAGATGGTTCTACCGGCCTCACCAATACCGGGCAGGACAGCCCCAAAGGAGGAGACCACCAGGTTAAACGGAGATAACCAGCGTCCGCACGCTGGAACCAATAGTATAATATGTACCAGGTTTAATGGAGTAAACCAGCACCCGCGCGCTGGGACCAACAGTATAATCTGCCACCAGCTTTAATGGAGTTAACCAGCGTCCGCACGCTGGGACCAACAGGATAGTATACCACCAGGTTAAATGGAGTAAACCAGCGTCCGCACGCTGGGACCAGCAGGATAATATGCCACCAGGTTAAATGTAGTTAACCAGCGTCCGCACGCTGGGACCAACAGTATCATCAGTCACCAGGTTTAATGGAGCTAACCAGCGTCCGCACGCTGGGACCAACAGTATACTCTGTCACCAGGTTTAATGGAGTTAACCAGCGTCCGCACGCTGGGACCAACAGGATAATCTGCCACCAGGTTTAATGGAGTTAACCAGCGTCCGCACGCTGGGACCAACAGTATAATATGCCACCAGGTTTAATGGAGTTAACCAGCGTCCGCACGCTGGGACCAACAGTATAATATGCCACCAGGTTTAATGGAGTTAACCAGCGTCCGCACGCTGGGACCAACAGGATTATCTGCCACCAGGTTAATGGAGTTAACCAGCGTCCGCACGCTGGGACCAACAGTATAATATGCCACCAGGTTTAATGGAGTTAACCAGCGTCCGCACGCTGGGACCAACAAGATAATCTGCCACCAGGTTTAATGGAGTTAACCAGCGTCCGCACGCTGGGACCAACAAGATAATCTGCCACCAGGTTTAATGGAGTTAACCAGCGTCAGCACGCTGGGACCAACAAGATAATCTGCCACCAGGTTTAATGGAGTTAACCAGCGTCCGCATGCTGGGACCAACAGTAAGAATATCACCGAGGCGAGAGAGAGAGCAATGTCTCCAAGCGACTACCGGATGGGAACTCTGAGACTAGGTGAAAGTGGAACACAGCGAACACCGCTGATTAAACAGCAACCGGAACAAGCCAGACGAAACAACCGGAGCATCAGTCGTCACGGAGAGGTCCAACCGGAGTGGCAAGCAGACTGGAACAGGAACACATGAAAGCAGGAACACTGGAACTCAGGATTCAGTAGCTGAAGACTCTGGAACACTGGAACAGGCCTCAATCAGCGAGACAGACTGGAACACAGGACTCTGTAGCTCTGGACTCTGGAACACTGGAACAGGCCCAAACAGCATGACAGGAAGAACAAACAGGTACTGTCAGAGACACCACGAAAGGGCAACCAAAGGGTGCCTGAGCTGAGTATAGGCAGCCAATAGGAGCCCCTGCAGGTGATAGACAGTGTATAGCACCAATCATGGGCACCGTGATACTAACACACTCTTTTTTTGTTTGTTTGTTTGTTTTGTCAACTTAAGGCATATTCTTCAGCTTCTCTTCATGTTCCTCTATATATGTTGACACACTCTGCATATATAGACCCTAAGAGGGTCATCATATGAAGACTGTGCAGACAGACAGCTATCCTAAATACTCCTGCCGGGGCAGACGTACTTCACTGCATGTGGCGATGTGAGGTCATTGTGAGGTTCTGGGCTGAGGTGCTATCAGACATTTCTACTATGTTTCACACACATCTGGAGAGGATACCCCAGGGCATCCCTCAGCAGATATCTTCTCTTACCTTGGCTCAGTTACATCTTTATGATATTTTGATTAGAGCAGCAGCTCTGAAAACCATTCTGATGAACTTGGTGGTGTCCTACTTTATTACAATGGCGGATGTTAACACTTGCCATGACCTATTCGGGGTGGTTACATTCTATCTAAAATGTGGAATCCAGGGGTTTGGCCTTCTGGAACATTTGGGAGCCCTTCATAGCCTCCCTCCCACACAGGCCATGCAGCACAGACAAGCCTTTGAAAAGATATCGTCGGCTCTTGCCAGAATCTTGTGAGGCCTTATCCAACTTTACTTATTTTTATCCACCCTCCCTGTCCTCTGCTGCGATACTAGACTGCTGGACTCTTTTTCTTTTGGTTGTAATGCTGCTAGACCCCTTTTAATTGACAGTGGACTTTCTCCCTTTTCCTTTTCTCCCTCTTCATTTTCTCTTTCTGTGTATTTCTCTTGGTTTTCTTGGTTCTTGTTCTAGTTTTACTGGTTTCTGTCTTTCTGGTGTGTGCCTTTCTCTTCCACTTCCCCCCTTTTCCCTTCCTCTCCCCTTCTTCCCTTCCCTCCTTTATGAGATTCTCTCCCTCCCTTCCTTCTTGCCCTGTGCCTATTTTCCCTTCTTTTATCCCTTTCCTCCCCCTCTCCCATGTTCGTGTCTTATTCCTACTCCTTTGCTTATCCCTGCCCGTGATGATATGTTTCATTTTAAGGCTGGGTAACAGTCATAGAATCCTTACATGATAAATTTTTTGTGCAAATAGCTAGTCAGATATGCTCAACTAGGAATGAGCCTTCCCTCGAATTAATGAGGCTCTATCAGATGCAGTCTCTTTTAGCTCACTAGTGCCTTACACAGAGAGGAAATATCCTACCAAAAGGCAGTCCAGCCACGAAGTGCCAGGCAATTCCTCTCTGAACAAGAGAAGCAGCCAACCCCAGGCATTTCGGCATTGTTGGGCCTCATCAGTGAGGTGCAGCTATCTCTCTCAGGACACTGTGAGCAAGAGGTCCACGTCTGGATTACCCTGTTACCCTTAGGGTGACTAGTCCCAAGGGTAATTTACATATGCAAAGAGCTAGTCAGAGATGCTCAGCTAGGAACGAGCCTGTCCTTGAATTGATCAGGCTCTATAGGATAAGTATCCTACTCAAGGTTCAGTCTCTTGTTGGGTCTCATCAGTGAGGTGCAGCTGATCTCTCTAGGAGCTGTGAGCAAGGGGTCCACGTCTGGATTACTCTGTTACCCTTAGGGTGACTAGTCCCAAGGGTAACAGGGTAATCCAGACATGGACCCCTTGCTCACAGTGCCTAGAGAGAACAGCTGAATTTCACTGAGAGGCCCAACAAGGCCGAAATGTACGTCTGGGGTTGACTGCTTCTCTTGTTCAGAGAGGAATTGCCTGGCACTTCGTGGCTGGACTGCCCTTTGGTAGGATCAGTATGATGTGCTTTAGGATGTTTCCTCTCTGTGAAAGGCACTAGTGAGCTAAAAGAGACTGCACCCTGGGTAGGATAATTATCCTATAGAGCCTCATTAATTAGAGGGCATACTCGTTCCTAGTTGAGCATCTCTGACTCTCTCTTTGCATATGCAAATTACCCTTGGGACTAATCACCCTAAGGGTAACAGGGTAATCCAAACGTGGACCCCTGCTCACAGCGCCTAGAGAGATCAACTGCACCTCACTGACAAGGCTGAAACGTTCGTCTGGGGCTGGCTGCTTCTCTTGTTCAAAGAGGAATTGCCTGGCACTTTGTGGCTGGACTGCCTTTTGGTAGGATCAGTATGATGTGCTTTAGGATATTTCCTCTCTGTGAAAGGCACTAGTGAGCTAAAAGAGGTTGCACCCTGTGTAGGATACTTATCCTATACAGCCTCATTAATTCGAGGGAAGGCTCCTTCCTAGTTGAGCATCTCTGACTAGCTCTTTGCACATGATAATTTCTTGCCATGATAGAGCATATCTGATGCCACCTAGATTTCCAGAATATGTTAATGTGTCTGCTACTTATGATCTGCGCTGTTCTTTGACGCTGACAAATTCTTACCTTAGCTGAAAATTCTTGTCAACGCACTCTTTATAATGTACTACTCATGCCTGTATGTTATGTTTTTCTATAATTTTTTAAAAACTTAATTAAATTTACTTTATAAAAAAAAATCAAGTACTTGTGAGACGTCACATGTTTTTAAGCCTTTCAGTGCTAAAGGGATGAACACAGCATGGTTCACCAGCTGCATCATGGGGACAAATACAATTTTTTTTATATGAGTGCTCGTGTCTATGGTGCTTGCACCATTTAACTCTTATGTTATACGTTCTATTACAAGAAGCACCAAGGCAATATTAGTTATATTTACTGTACTGGAGTGCCCAATTGTAACTATACATATATATATGTTCACACACATCTCTGATATACACAACTTCTGTAAAAAGAATACCTACCCAAGTCCCTCTGTTAGACACTAACACCTAAACATTAACTGGGGTTATAAACATTAAAATACCATTTACTCCATTCTAGCATCTTGTCAATGGTCAAAGTTTTGGTCAAAATACTTTTATCAAGACCCTCATAAAGGCCTGTTGACCAAAACATCGATTATTGTTCTTGACCATTTGCCTAATAAATGACTAATAAGTTCCACGGGTGCTGATCTACTTTTTCTACTCTTACGTGCTACTTTGTAATAGTAATGCGCACCTAGGAAACTACTTATTTAGAGTGCTGCCACTCCCACCACCCTATTTTTAGTCTTTCGCTTTCTCTGTACTTATGTGTATATGTATATATCCAGCTTTGGATATTTTAGTGAATAGGCTCTAAAGAATAACACAGGAATTGTAGAAGTGATATTATTGGAGCTTCATCACCTCTTCATCGACCCTTAGTGCATAACCCCCAATGTGTTTACTACACACTTTAAACCAGACTGTTTTATGATGTCGAGAATACAGATTTTTAGCGTAGCACTGATCTTTCATATGTACAATTAAAGGGATAGTAATACTTGAACATAATTGTATTTTATATTGTAGCCCTTAAAACACATGAAAAATGATATAAGTCTTATCTCCCAAACCTTTATGGTTTGGGAGATACTTACATGTAAAATATAGTAAAATGCTCTTTTCCTGGCTGTTTCAGCCAAGTCTGCCATCTAGCGGACAGATTTGGAATTCGGTCCACAGAGCAACCGGCAGCTCTTTAGCAGTGCCTAGAACACTATCTTTGAAAAGAACTACTTAATTGGAACTATCTACAAAGTGTGCCTGGCTTGAAAGCACACTTTGTAGACCATTCCAATTAAGAAATTCTTTTTAAAGATGGTGATCTCAGCACTTCTGGAGAGGCACAGCTGGTCCCGGGACCGGGTTCCAAATCTGAAGGGTGGAGCAATGACGTCACTCCAGGGGAAACTTTACTTCTGAATATCTCCCAAACCATAAATGTTTGGGAGATAAGACTTATATCATTTTTCAAGTTGCTTTAAGGGTTACAATATAAAATAAACTTATTTTCAAGTATTACTAACCCTTTAACTTGGTCATTTTGACTGCAACACCAGAGCAAAATCAGGAATATCTTTAAAAAAAAAAAAAAAAAAAAAAAAGTGCCTTTGTCTCTAGCCTCCAGGAAACCAGTTTGAGAATATAAAATCTGTAAATTCATTTCAGTGATAGAGAGTGCTGGGATGCAGGCTCTAATGCCATCGTTGTCTTTCTGGCATTTAAAAAGTCAACTCAGTTACTTGCTCCCAGGTCTTGTTGTGATTAGAGTCACATAAAAGGAGACATTGCAAGCCAAGTTTATCCGTTTGTGAATTACAGAGCATCAGTTAAAAACTGCATGAGAAAATATGTGTTGCCCTTCACCCCACGTAAAAGGAAACTATAGCAATCTCTCTTCCCCCCCCCCCCCCAAGGCTGTCTTCCCCCACATCCGGCCTCTGCTTCAGAAAGTGGTTTGTCTCAGAATCATGTAACATACTTTACATTCCCTAGCTAAAATTGAACATGTATTTATACAAATAAAACCTCCTGCTTTTTCTCCTAACACACACACACATTCCTTTTTAACCCCTTTTGAGCATAAGGACTTTTGTAACGTATTGCATCTGAAGGCTGAGAATACCCCATTCACACATACAGCGATTTATGATTTAAGCT
Organism: Rhinophrynus dorsalis; assembly: GCA_037306005.1. Taxonomy (NCBI): domain Eukaryota; kingdom Metazoa; phylum Chordata; class Amphibia; order Anura; family Rhinophrynidae; genus Rhinophrynus; species Rhinophrynus dorsalis. The sequence continues at coordinate 269,105,959 of CM074718.1, read as the reverse complement.
GAAAATCTTATACAAATACAAATAACATAAGTAGATTGAGACTGATTTTTTTTTTCTTGTCTTTTCGGCAACATGTTCCTGATGGGATAGCTACAAATGAGGGTAGGAAAAAAACACCTGATCGCATTTTCCTAAGGATGTTTTATCCTGCATCACCCGAGTACGCTGTTCATAGCAGAGTCATTTTTATTTATTTTTCAGGTTTTTTATTTTTTTGCCTCATCTGGTTATTCTTGACCAATGAAGACTCCAGATAGGAAATAAACTATATAAAAAAGTTTATTGTATCACCAGATTTGTGGATCTCTTCTCACCTAAGTCACCAGCCCTCTTTGTGATTGTGCTTCCTTCCCCCTTTAAAGGGATAGTAATGTTTCATAATAAAAGCAGCTCTAATTAATTATCATAGTATTTGGGCCTAATTAATTATCATAGTATTTGGGCCTTGTAGAGTGTTACTTCAATTCTGTCAGAGTTGTAGTTCAAGTGTAATTTATAAAATATCTCCTTCCAGCCCCTTTTACTGATGTAACTGCTCAGCTCAGAGCAGCAGGGAGGTGCCCAGGTAGATTGCGGAGAGGGACAATCCTTCAATTAAGATAAGGGAAAAAGATGAAAAACCTGTCAAGGAGGGCAGGGTTTTCATTGTTCTCATTGTTCTCAATGTTACACTAGGTAAAAGGGGCAGGAGGGGGATACTTTATTATTCAAATACTCTTGAACTACAACTCTGACAGTATTGAAATAACACTCTATATGGCTCAAATACTATGAAGATTAATTGGAGCTGCTGTTTTTGTGAAACATTATATATCCCTTTAAAATCCCTCCATGGTCTCACAACGCAAGATGCTGCTTCTTGAGCTGCTACTCCTCCGTATCAATGCCAGCCTCCCTAGATGCTGGAACTAGTTGGCAAACTATGGGTATTAGAGACTCCTTATGCATACCTAATCATAGCCACACACTCACATGCTTGTTTTGGGCTCTCTTCTGATGTGAGGAAAGATCTCATTAAGCTTTGGTAGCTGCCAACCCAACTATTAGCATGTATTGATGTTAATAATAGCACAGAAACTGACCTTACTGTTGCAAAAACAGAGGGCAAAGAGCCCTGAAAGCATCCAGAGCAGGACAAAGCAGTTCCAAAAGAATGTAAGCCCCCAAAAGTCTGTGGACAAAACCAAGTATTTATATTGTACAAAGATTTCTCTAGCATTATTGATGGATGCAGGAACCGTGGGTTTAGGAAGCAGGGCACTTTGATCAAAACTCCTCCCACTTCCAGGCGGTTAGCCCCCCTTCCTTCTGTAGTTTGTCTGTTAGTTTTAAAAATGTGTCCCTCAGGAGGTTCAGGGATTCCCTTCTTCAGAAAAGAAGAGTCCTTACATGATACACTTCACCATGTTCATATGCTATTTCCATTGGAACAGCAAATTTCTATTTTATACAGTTAAAATCCAAGCTCTGCCGTTGGCTGAGAAGGAAGAAATATATCTGCAATTCTCTGCTAGAAGACATGACGTTGGGGGAAGAATCCAACACTAAATTCAAAATAGAGGATGTCAATCACAGACAAATGGGTACTTCAGTTGATACTAGAAGGGTACAGAATGTCATTCACAACATTACCACCACCTAGGTTCTTCATGTCAAGGGTGCCCAAAGAAGAAACAATCCAAGAGGTACTCCATCAAGCAATTTGGCAATTCTTAGAGAATGGGGTGATAATCCCAGTACTAAAAGTTCAAAGGCTTTTATTCCAATGTTTATATCCTTAAGGACCGGTGACGGTCCTGGCACGTCATGTACTTTTTACTTACAGAGCTCCAGCGGTAGCACTGTAAGTTAAAACTGGGTCTGACATTAACTGCTCCAAGAGCAAGGATCAAAGTGGTACTTAAAGGGATAGTAATGTTTCATAATAAAAGCAGCTCCAATTAATCATCATAGTATTTGGGTCATGGAGAGTGTTATTTCAATATTGTTAGAGTTGTAGTAGAAGAGTAATTGGATGATAAAGTATCCCCCTCCCACCCCTTTTACTGATGTCACTGCTTAGCTCAGAACAGCAGGGAGGTGTCAAGGTGGATTGCAGAGAGGGACAATCTTCAATTAAGATAAGGAAAAACCTGAAAAACCTGTCAATGGGGCCAGAGCTTTCGTTGTTCTCACAGTAAGACTATTGTCCCTTGCTGTGAGCTGTTTGGTCTGTGGACCAGATTCCACATCTGAGGGGAGGTGGCTTACACTAGGTAAAAGGGGCGGGAGGGGGAAACTTTACCATTCAATTACTCTTGTACTACAGCTCTGACAGCACTGAAATAACACTCTCTGGCTCAAATACTATGAAGATTAATTGGATCTGCTGTTTTTGTGAAACATTACTATCCCTTTAAGGGAAGGTACCTTCCCTAGAACGCTCATCCTTAAGGGGTTAATGAGGGGGGACATTTGAAATCACAATAACCCTTTCCAGGGCTGATAAATCAAAATCCCTCGTAACACAATCAAATGGTCACGATAGCCCCCAAGTTTTTTATTTAAGGAAGGCAATTAATAGTCCTTTTTAGGACTGGTATTTGGTAATTCTGACCCCAAGTGAATGCTTTCCATTGTTTTGGAGTATGGTTATTCTGTCTGAAAGTTGATCAAATTCATTTGATTAATTAATTTATAAGAGGAAGATTAAATAATATCAGTTGTATTACAGTATGTGTTACATCCTTCTGTCCTATATAATAATTCGCTAGATGTCTGTCAGAAGCCGTCATGTGCAGTAGAGACTGCCTGAACGCACAGAATGTTGGGAGCACATAATGCTGGGAGTTCTTTGCTGGGAGCATTCTGTGCTTTCGGGCAGTCTACAGTGCATGACTGCGTCGGCGGCAGGACCAAGAGGAGGATCGGCCTCTTAACATCACCTGGTCCTTGGCCCATGTACACGGGCTTTTACGCTAGTCTAACTATAAAAAATAGCTTTTGGTGGCAAGCCGATCTTTTTGTTTCGGCAAACATATTAGAGGGAGTACATACTTTTCATTTCTTTTTTTAAGCAATTAAACTAAAATACTTATTGTACTAATATAGATTAAACGTTGTTTTAAAAACTACTTTCCCTATTTTTGTGTCCTGTAGAGAGGAAATTGATAAGTGACTATTTTAGAGTGTGCCAGTTACTGCAGGGATATCAGTTTTCTTTTGGTATTCTTTTTTCTGAATACAGAAAACTGGGCAGGTGGCAACCCATGGCTGAGGTAAGGAGATTTGGGGAAGGTAACGAAGATGCAAGATGCACTTGGCAGAATTTGTAAAATCAAAATTGTGGGACTATTAAAGCATGTAGGAAAATGTGAGAGAAGTGATCAAAAAGCTGAATTTTTAGGTTTCTAAAATGAGATAATCCATTTCATTGGAATAAAATAGGTGAGATGCAGGTACTAATCCCTTTGTAGCTGAGAAAATGTAAGCAGTTCCCTCTTTCCCATCCAAGTCTGATTGTGATTGTAGTCCCATAATACAAGACATTTGCAACTCCAGAGTGTTCATATGTGAACTACAAAGGTCAATTTGTTTCTAGGGGGAAATTAGATTTTGCTGGCCCACCACTGTAGACATTGAAGGAAGTCCTTCTGTTCTTCACTCTTTTTCAAAGATATCACAAATCCTGTAGGCTTTTCAGCACTTTGCAAATCTTCTGTTTGTCTCTTCTCCAAAGGCAAGACTGAATGTATAGCACTTCTACAAGTGTGCATATGTAAACATCATATCCCAGGGGCCGTGTGATATGTAAACGAATCTCTGGTTCACAGTATGACTTGTAAATATATACATATACTAGTTGAACAGCCCGTTACACGGGCCACAGTGCCACTGCCACCCTGGCACGGGGCAGTCACGCGCAGTGGAGACTGCCCGTGCTGCGGCTGATACAGAGCTGGACGTTCCTTCGGAACTCCCAGCTCTGTATCAGCCGCGGTGCGGGCAGTGTCTACTGCGCATGACTGCAGCACGCGCAGCAGTCTCTACTGTGCATGTTGCGGCGTTACACACTATTTAGCAAATTATTATATAGGATAATATGTGCATTTTTTATGAAGGTGCACATGTGGTTATGTACAGATTAGGTATGGACGAACGTTTTGCAAAAGAGAAACAAGAGAAAATGTCACTTTTTCCCTAGCACGTTTTTTTGCAAAAAGTACTGATTTTCTGCTTTTTTCACCCAGCTCATTGCTTCAATTGTACAGCACTGTGGAATTAGTTGGCGCTATATAAATAAAGAATAATAATAATAATTGAAATCAACGTGAACACTGAATTTCTCCTGCCTAGAGATCACGAGTAAGCGTGTTATACATGAAACGCGTGGATCTAATGAGTATGCTGTTTAACATCTAGCTGTATGCCTAACCTCATGTGAGCCTCTCCTCGATCCTGTATTTGGTCTTAAGATACAGGTACATTTTACAAGTCCTAATAAAGTTTGTTGCTTTTATTTTTGAGCTCTTTGTGCTATTTGGATGGTAGTGCGTGATTTCTATGTTTCACTAATGTATTTGGGAGTTTGTGGGGATGCTCCCTCAGCACCCATCGAGCATATGAACTCATTTAACCTTGCCGGATATTGCTTTTCATGAAGGATTGAAGTGGATTCACTTGTGAATTATAAGCACGATCTAGACTGGAGTTTGAGCCACTAATTTACGAAATAAAATATTACTGAATTTCTCCCCACCACAGACAAGTTTCTCTTCTTTCCCATACACATAATATAAATGGGGTGTCAGGTTTCTGCAGCATGACATTCCGTGTTTGTGAGAGGAAGAGAAAAAAGCAAATTTTTGAGCTAGAGAAGAAAGCTAATAAAGTGGAGCTGAAGTTTAGTTTAGGGAGTCTTGTGGGCAGGAAATCAGTTCTCTGTTTTTGGGGAGTTTGGGAGCACTCTGGAGGACAAGAAGGGAGAAAGGATGTTGACCCCAAAAACTCCACAATTCATTGTGACTGACTGGGGTGTGAGAAGGGAGCAAAAGAGAATTACCCCAAAATTCTATGTCATTGACTGAGAAGACACTTGGAGTTGATCCAAGTTTCTTATTGATCTGGCTGTTATATGTGTGCTAGGGGAGTCTGGGGGAAAGAAGCAGTTGAACAGGGAGAATGTTTTGATAGGCGTAGGAGAGACAGTTAATTAAAATTGATAGGTGACAAAGACATGGACCCTGACATGAGCTGTGACTGAGGCAGACAGATACTAGACAAAATAGAGTATTTTATAGCGGTCATCAAACACAATCAGTTCCATTGATTACTTTACCATAAAAACACAGACAGTAGTTGAGTAATGTCCAGCAAACTCACAAGGGGTAGGGGGAGGGCTAAAAGATTAGGTGCAGTGCAGAGATGTGTGAGTAAAATGGTAGTCTAAAAACTGTAGCCATGTCTGCTGCAGCGTGTGCAGTAAATTATGATGAGCCCTCTCCTCCTGAGGAGGATGCATTTTGTCAAAGTCCCACCAAAAGTTCCACCAGCGCTATTAAAGTGGAACTGTCACAGAGATATAAGTGCCCCTCTATTAACTGTTAGTATAGCAGTAATCCTTTAAAGGGATAGTAATGTTTCATAATAAAAGCAGGTCTAATTAATCATCATAGTATTTGGACTTTGGAGAGTGTTATTTTAATTCTGTCAGAGTTGTAGTTCAAGAGTAATTCAATGACAAAGTATCCCCCTCCTGCCCCTTTTACTGATATAACACTGCTCAGCCAGAGCAGAAGGGAGGTGCCCAGGTAGACTGCAAAGAGGGACAGTCTTCAATTAAGATAAGGGAAAAACCTGAAAAACTTGTCAAGGGGGGCAGGGCTTTCATTGTTCTCATACAAAGAAGATTGTCCCCTTCTGTTATCTGTCGGTCTTACAACCAGATTCCACATCTGAGAAGACATGGCTTACACTAGGTAAAAGGGGCGGGAGGGGAAACTTTGCTTGTGAATATCTCTCAAACCATAAAGGTTTGAGAGATAAGACATATCGTTCTTCATGTTTTTAATGCCTACAAAATAAAATAAAAATATAACAAAGTATTACTATGCCTTTAAATACTGTTTTCTCTGTCATCCAATATGACGTTTAGGTACCATGGGGAGGTGACAGCTCATCACTGTAGGATGGAACAATTCTGCAAAGAAGTTGTGGGTGGAGCCTCCCCTTCCTCCTTATCAGGCTATCCCACTAGCCCCGCTCCAGTTAGGCTTGTTCCACTGACCTGTGCTGAGGCTGAGAACCTTTCCGCTTAGTTTTTAGTTTCTTTTATTATTTTTTCATTAGATATGGGGTGCCAAATTCCCCCATTAGGTGGATTACCATTCCTGGCTTCTGTCTTAGTATTAGCGGCTGCTGCCGAGCCGACCGCAGCCTTTCCCGGCAGCTCAGCCGCAGCTCCCATCTGCCGGTTCCAGCCTCTGTGGTGTATGTCTGCTTCTGCCTTCAGCCTGGCCACATGGCTTGTTGGCGGCTCAGCGCATCTTTGTGCAGGGTTCCGGTGCTTCCGGCTCCCTGCATCATCATGTTGGAGCTCGTCCAGGTTGGGACGCGCATCCTATTTAAAGTGACAGCACTCATTTGTGGCTCTGCCTTTTCCTGGGTCACTGGGCATAAAAACTTCCTGGACACCACTGTCAGTCGCCCTTTTGTGGTGTCCAGTGCAGTTGACTTGTGGTTTTGTGCTTTACCTGGTTCGTCTGACTACCCGTTCTGGTGCCAACCTTTGGTTTGTCTGACTACCTGCTCTGTGTATGACCCCGGCGTGGCTGACATTCCTTCCGGTGTGGACCTGCGGCTCTGGAAGAGTAACTCCTCTGTGTATGATCCTTGGCCTTGCTGACTATCCGTTCTGGTGCTGACTTGTGGCTCTATCCGACTACCCGCTCTGTGTATGACCCTGGCTAGTCCAATAACCAATCTGGTTCAGACCTGCGGCTCTGGTTTACATTTGCTCTATCTATATTCCGGCTTGTCTGACTATCCACCTTGGTGTATCCTGAGGTTATCCCCCGCGCACCCAACATACAAATGCTCCAGTGGATAACTTGTTGGTTAACCTTGGTGGCTCTGGCAGACTTTCCCTTGCTCCTGTTCTATACTGCGGTGTTCAGGTGTGTACCTGTAGCGCAGTACCTGTCTCCGGGACCTTGTCTGTACAGGTGCGGACCTGTAGTAGATCCTCAGGTGCGGACTTGTGGTGGTTTCTCTCCAGCTTGCCCTTGGGGGTTCGGTTCGGTACTACTACAGCACTATCCTTCCAGACGTCTTCTATATCATATGGTGTTCTTGCTGTACCGTTGTTCTGTACGTTGTGTATCTTAATAAAGATTGTGTTACCTACAGTACTTGTCCAATTCTCATTCTTACGAACCGTGACAGCTTCCCATGGAGGATTGGCAGATGCTCTTGTGGGCCTTTGCAGCCATATTTTTCTATGAGGCTCTTTCTTTTCAATGGTAATCTGATGAGAGAAGTCAAGTAAAGGTGAGTAATCCTTTGAGTGCCATGGTCCACTTGTCCCACTGTTCTCCTACATTCTGGGGTTTGTTTTGGAGTGTAGAACTCCTGAACTCATGTTGGGTATCTTATCTTGTTGGGTATCTTATCTGGTTTGATCCCAGGGTTTTTTTGGAGCTTGGATGGCTGCATTTATGTAAATTAAGCCCTTCCCTTCTGGTTTCATTGGGTCATTTTTTGGGTTTTGTTTGAAGGATCATCCATTTTTGTTTATCCTTAAATGTTTCCTTGGATATTTGGGTATTTTTAATCACTGTAAAATTTAGTTGTATTCTTGGTGTACTGTGCCTTTAAGGCGCATTTACACCGTGGCTGCACTAGCTCCATAGACTTCAATTAGACAAACTGCTTTGAGACATATCTCTGCAACTGTTTGACTTACAGTTGCGAGAGGGTTCATTTTTTTTTTGTTTCCAAAGCTTTACTGAAGAAAAATGCAATACAATGCTGATACATAAAGTACATAAAGATATCACGACGAATAAGACTGGAAAGTGAAGAATTCAAATTGCAGACACAGTATCATAAGAATATATAACAGCATACAAATATAAGTCTAGAGATGTTGTTCATCAATACTATGGCTGAACCAACTCTGGAGATTTGGGATCACTGTTTCTAAGCACTTAATTTCATCTGCTAGGGATTTCAGCTGATCTGCAACCCCAAGCACAGTACAAAGTGGGAAGCATCAACTAACCATTCATCCACTACATGAATTTAATCCTTTCATGCACATCTCATGTGTAGTCTTCACCTTTTAATCAAATTTTGGCTGCAACTGAATCTATGGATCGTCTGGTCTGGTCTGGAAGGAAAAACTGTACTACATTTCATTTAGACAGCTGAAGCTATCTGCCTGCAAGTCACTGATCACTCACATCACCAAACTCTCACCCATTTGAACTTATATTGTCATTAAACAATGCATCTATTAATTTTCTTATTATTGTTTCTGCCACCTCAACTGTGCAAAATATCAAAAGCATTCAGCCCTCCCATCTGCTCATCAATCTTTGTATTTCCATCCCTTACAGTTTCCAATGATTTGTTCTCTTAAGCTGTTCTGTTACCTCAGCTCTTTATATCCATCCACCAAGACACAGCCCACACATGCAAATTCTCCTCTCACCTGCTTTTCCTGACTGCAACTCTTCTCATGGCTGCAGGTGACCTCTCTCCCAACCCTGGTCCCACCTACATTCCCACCTGTGTCCATCCTAAATTGTGGCCTACCCGTACATCTAGTGGGGCAGATCCTAGCAATATACTAGCTCTTCCCTGCCTCCCCCCATCCCTTACACCCTTCTCCTGTGCATTATGGAATGCTCGCTCTCTAGTAAACAAACTCCACACTACCCAAGACCTATTCCTCTCTAACTCTCTGAACCTATTCGCTATCACTGAAACCTGGCTCTCACATTCTGACTCATCTGCCAAAGCTGTTCTCTCCTGTGGTGGCTTAACCGCTCTCACACTCCTCGCCCTGATGGCTGGGGGTGTGGGGCTTCTTCTCTCATAGCTCTGCCGATCCAGGCCCCAGTCTCCTTCACTTCTTTTGAAGTGCACACAGTCCAGATCTTCTCCCCTGTCCCTCTCCTGGTAGCCGTGATTTACAGGCCACCAAACAACCCTTCCTCCTTTCTCTCTGAATTTGAAACTTGGGTCTCTGTGTTTCTGTCCTCAGACACTCCCTCATTACTCCTTGGCGAATTCAACCTACACGCTGATAATGCATCCTGATCTAGTGCTTCCCGATTTCTCTCTCTGACTTTGTCCTTTGACCTTCAATAGTGGACTGCTGCCAGCACTCACAGGGAAGGTCACTGGCTAGATCTAGTTTTCACAAGAAACGGTCTCTGACTTCACAATATCCCCATTTCCACTCTCTGATCATCATGTTATCTCCTTCACACTATCTCACACACCTTCCCCTGACCTCCCTAAATCACCCTTCCTAACCAGGAACCTAGACTCAGTCAAACTACCAGACCTGGCATCGACTGTGCAGACTTCCCTCTCTTTTCTCTGCCCTATTGCTTCTACCACTAACGCAGACACTCTGGTCCCCGAATATAACACCTCATTAATGTCCTCCTTGGACCTGCGTTCTCCCCTCCAATCTCGACACTCCCGCCCCAGGAATCCCAGACCCTGGCTAAATTCAACAACCCTCATGCTGCGCACCTGTTGTTGAGCTGCAGAACGTCTCTGGCAAAAGTCTCATTCTGTTGCCGACTTCTACCATTATAAATTCATGTTATCCTGTTTTCTCGGTCGTCCAATACAGGTTACTGGAAACTTTGGGTAGGTGCTCCGCCCCTTTAAGTAGGCAGGAACAATTCTGAGAAGTGAGTGCAGGGGTGAGCCTACCCTCTATCCTTAGCTGCAGCTTCCTGTTAACTCCAGTAAGTTTTGTTCCTCGTTGCAAGCAACAAGGCAAGAAAAGAGTTATGTTTAGTTTTAAAATTGTATTATTTTCTGCTAGATATGGAATACCACCATCACTGACAATTCCCATCACCTAAATGTGGATAGCTCAGTTTACCAGGTGCTTATTTGTGGACCTAAGCCCTGGGGGGAAAATCTTGGCTGCAAGTTCTTTCCCCAGGAGTTGTCCACCGAGGCTTCTTCTTGATATATTGTAATCTTAAGAATGAAGTCCTGCAAAAACAGTGAGCAACCCTTTGAGTGCTGAGGAGCACATGTCCCATGGAACCCCTCCACACAGGGGTCCTTATCATTTGAGTTCTTATTGCATACTCTAGCTCTCATTGGGTCTATCTGTATATCTGTCTGGGTGTTTGGAGCAGGTTTCTGAGGTACTTTAACCCTTTCACTGCTGGTTTGGCATGTTATGGGGGGCTGAGAGCACTTTCCCTACTGGGTTTAGTGTTTTTATGCTTTAGTTACATGTTCTGGTATAATTTTAGTTTTAAATTTACTTTCATTCATTTTTTGTTGAAATTGTGTACTGCGCCTTTAAGACCGTGCTTTACCACTCAGACGCCATTGCTCCATTCACTTCAATGGGACTGTACAGTTGGGACATATCTCTGCAACCACTTATCACTGCGAGGTCAGAGACGGCTCATTTTTCTTGTCTGCCCTTGCTCTGTTATCCGGTCAACGTTCTGAACATGCTGGGGGTGCTTCGTGCACTGTTGGAGTACTTTTGTCAGAAAAACTACAAATCCCATGAGCGCTTGCTTTGCGTGCTCGTTTCTGATTGGCTCCCGTCGCGGCAGCCATTTTGTGCCTTTCTGAGAACGAGTATCCTATGCAGGGCCTGGACTCTTCCTCTCTCCTCAGCTATTTAACCCTTTCTTCACCAGATAAGTGTATTATAACGTTTTCTGAGCTATTTTATCACTTTTAAACATTGTTTTTGGGTGATCAGTGTAATTATTGACCAGATGACTTCTGTGAGAATGTCTATTCCACTTGAGGCTGGGGCTAGACTTAAGACAAAGGAATCTGGGGTGTCTGTGTCCCCCATTGCTCATTGCTCCTCGTGTCATACAGGGTTACCTAGAGAATTCTCAGGTCATATTTGCCCAGCATGCACTGCTGCCCCTGAATCTCCTGCAGGGACCTCCAGCCATGCACTAGAGCCAGCAGGGATGCAAGAATTTAAGGCTACTACCAGGAACCTCCCGTCCTCCTTACAACTCCTTCCATCCATTTTACAGGGGGTCTTCCGCTCGTGGCAGACCCCCACCCATATCAGATTTTCCCTGCCTAAACCGCCTGGTGTACCTGATGTGTCTGAGGGCCTGATCAGGGCTGTGTTGTCCACCCTGAACATTCCCTTGGTGCAGGAGGCGTTTTCTGACCCCTCTGATGTTTTCCAGGATCCTGTTAGGCCCCATGCTTGCTTTCCACCTAATCCCACCCTTGACTACTTGGTGTCAGAGGAGTGGAAATTTCCAGCAAGAAACCATTTGTGTCTAGGAAGTTTGCTAAACTTTCCCCGTTTTCTGAAACTGCCCTCACTCTGTGGGTTCATCCCACCAAAGTGGATGACCCAGTTTCCAGGCTTTCTAAATCCACTGCCTTGCCAGTGGCTGATGCCTCTGTTCTCAAAGAGTGGAAGAAGCTTGAGACTTCTCTCAAGGATATTTTTGCGATGGCGGGCTCTGCCCTTCGCCCTACCTTTGCTGCTGCATGGGTAAATAGGGCTGTGGCTGTTTGGACTGAACAGCTCAATTCTGCTGTCCATCAGGGGGCCCCTACTTCTGACATGTTGTGACTTCTCACTAACATTGCTGAGGCTCAGCATTATGTCTCTGCTGCCCTGTTTGATACTGTGCGTATGGTAGTCAGGGCTTCTACCATGTCTGTGGTAGCCAGAAGGGCTCTTTGGCTCAAGATCTGGTCTGCTGACACGGCCTCCAAGAAGGCTATCCTGTCTTTGCTTTTTCAGGGATCCTCCCTGTTTGGGCCTGCGCTCAAGGATCTCATCGAGGCCACTGGAGGGAAGAGTACTCACCTGTCAGTGGTCCTGAGGAAGAAGGCGCCTGTCAAAAGGAATCGGCTTTTTCGTCCCTTTCAGTCAGACTCACTCCAGGTGACCCAGACGGTCCCTCAGGCTCCGCTCTCCTCATCCAAGCTTAAGCAGCAAAGGAGATTCAAGTCCTCCACGATGCCCAAGGCTTCCAAACCTTCTTCTGCATGAATCACCAAACCCGGATGCCCACCAGCAGGTAGGTGGCCGTCTTCGCCACTACCTTTCAGCTTGGCAGGCCTCTGTGGCGGACCCATGGGTTTTACAAGTGGTGGCCTCAGGATACAGGATTCCCTTCACCTCTCTTCCTCCTCCAAGTACCTTTGTTTCTCGTTCTCCCTTGGGAGCAGAAAGAGATGCCTTTTCGAGGAAGCTATACAGTGGGGTCTTCATTGCATCTCAGAATTGTTCCTGCCTACTTAAAGGGGCAGAGCACCTACCCAAAGTTACCAGTAACCTGTATGGACTAAGAGAAAAGGATTTAAAGGGGAACTACCACACCGCAATAACTTTATATTAAGTCTTCATCTGGCGACTAGCTGCTTAGTAGCGCTAGTCGCCAGAAATATTACCCGGTTTCAAAGATTTTCGAGTTTTTCGGAGGCTCACAGTAGCAGGAAGCATGGACATCTTGTCATATTGACGTCCGTGCACCTGCACTGTCAGTCCATTTTGGAGCTGGCCAATCAGAGAAGGAGCACCCCCAATCAGAGAAGGAGAGTGAGAACAGCCGGGTGGAGGGGGACCCGATCAAGGAGAGGCACACAGAGGCCAGGGATAGTTTCAACAGTGGGATGAGGGGTAAATGTTGGGGAGCACCATACACAGGGTCAGCACAGGCAGGACCTGACACAGTTCCGACACATTCCAGGCTGCTGATGAGGAGAGGCTGAGGGACCCCAAGTACTCCTACGAGGAGAACAGGACCCTTTTTCCACAGCATCCTGGAGATGGAGACTATCTTGTTCCTGAAGGAGAGGGTTGCTAGTCTGGGTCTCGGAAGAAGGCTGGTATCAGGGGCTGAACAGGGACAACTCAGTCTCCACATGCCAGAAGACCCTAGAGTCCATCAAGAAGCAATGGCATGAATGTAATAGCCTCGTGAAAAATAAAATGGGAGAGGTTGCCATGCATGCCCGAGGCCCCCGGAGGTGGTCCACATCAACCTCCAGATTGAGATGGGCTCCTGCCTGGCTGTCCAACTGGAGCATCAGCAGTTTTCTCAAATGGAGTCTGTTCAGTTGTGCTTGGGGGTTGATGGTGATCCCTAGCCCTTGGACGCCTTCGTCTCTGATGTCTTTGCAGTTGTAGATATGCAAACATACTGGTTGTGATCTCTCTCTGTCTCTGAGTGGTCTCACTGTGTTGCTGTTTTTGTTTGTGTGATTAGTTGTAATTAATGTGTGATGTCAGGCGAACAGTTGCCTTTATTGGCTGATGATGTTGCCCAGGAGAGCTTGGGGTGATGTAGGATTGACTGGTGTGTGTTGTGATGTGTGTACATATGTCTTGTGTGTTAACCCCTGTTGTTCCAGGGTATGTTGTCCTTTGGCACTACTGAACAGAATTGAATAGCTCTGGGGATAGCTGTTCCATTGTTCTCAGTGGGCAAAATATTATCATCTGTTGTGATTTTAAAACTGACATTAGCTGCTCAAAAGACAGCTAATTAAATGGCTTACCATATTTTAAAAAAATGCTGTCTGCTGGGTTTTTTTGGCTTCAGTCTCAATTGAATCGAGGCCTAAGTCTGGTAAAATCAGCTTGTTCCCTCCTCCTACTCATTTCTTCTATTAAACCTTGCACTAATGATCAAAGTCAAACCAACTGTGGGAATGAATAGATCAGTATTAGCTAAAATACCTGTGTGGAATTTCAGCAGCTGACATCATTAGAGGAGAAGAGATTGAATACTGGTACAACAGTTTAATATTTTTTTTGTGAATAAGAGTTGTAGGAATACAAATAAAAAACCCAGATACATTTTTATTTTCTATCCCTCAACATTCTGCTGCACTTATCTAAATGTTGGTCAGTACATGAATAACTGAGAGAGAGGGTTAATGTAAGGCAAGTCCTTTCCCGACTGTTCTCAGTGGCACAGCCACTTTTTCTCTGTTTATCCAGATGACATCAAATTATATACAAAGATTGAGAGAATGACCTTCCCCCACTGCTAAAGAGACCACTGGAAAACTCAAATGTTTTATTTACCATTTATAAACATTTACAAGACCTCCCACAAATTACACACCATTGGAATTCTGGTTTCACAATATTTATTTTCTAGACTGAATGCTAGAAATGATTGTGGGTAAAAGAAATTAAAAAAAACCCTAAACTATATAATTTATTTACATCTTATTATCCAGTGCAGGGAGCAATCAGCATGCCTCCATAACTTTGCCAGATGCAAAAGGAATGGAATTTCTTTTTCATGATTTTGAACCATATGACTCCAGTACAAGATAGCCTGCTTCAAGGCCGCTGAGTCCTCAAACTCTACACTTAGGGCTTACTTCTGGCTTCCATTTCACAGATCATCAGGTCCTACTTTTAACCTGTACCAGAACTGCTCAATGTTTGAAGACATGATGCCTTCTTCACAATAATTCCAATGTGGACAGCCATACTTTTTATCATTATTATTTTATGGTATCATATAACTGTCTAGACTCTCCTACTTCAATATTTAGATTGTGGGAATAAACTTTCTTACCATCAAGTTATTATCAACATACAGTAAAGGGGGCTACACACTCAAAACATCCCTCCCTAGCAACCTACTCTACTCCATACATATGGTATGCCCATGGAACCAACATAATCCAGGTCTTGCTTGACCTAATCTGCATTCTTCATGGAAGCTGTGCTTCCAGATTTTTCTTGTTTCCTCTATGAATTGGGATGATTACATCCTTTGAAAGTGTAGTACATTTGATTTGAGGCTTTAATAGGTGCCTGCTTTGTAATGCTCTCTCATGTATTACTAAGGAAGTACAATAATGTCATACAAATTCTTTATTTATTTCTGTATTCCAGGTTCCTGCTGGCATATCCTATGTTGGGCAATGGTGCGGACCTATACATCAACATCTCCAATGTGCGGTATCAGAAGGGAGTAAGAGGTTGATGCACTAAGAAGCACTGGATTAATTTTGGAGCCAAGCAACTGCACCATAAGAGATAAAAGTTGACCACATTCACATTAATTTTACAAACTGTAAAACAATTAAATAACAGCCACAGTCCATTAGAATTCCCTTGATCCAAAGATTTATTGAGAACCAACACCTAGATAACCAGGCAACATTTCCAATTGTATCAGTCAAGCCCATACATGAATGACTTGTAACACTTATTTAAATATTTACATTGTGCAACATAAGAGACTACTTCCAAGTTAGACTGGATATGATGTATCGTCATTTGTTCCTCTGTGTGTATGTGGTATACCAAAAGGCATTATTGTAGTGGCAACAGTAAAGAGAAGTGCCTCACGATGTTTCCTCAGTGTTCATTAGTACCTCTACCACCATCAGCCCTCACTAATTTGTCCCTTATCGTATTACCTCGCTTAATGGAATGAGTAGTAACTGTTGGAGCTCCCTAATATTGGGATTACTCACATATGTGCATACCTGGGAACTTTTGAAATGAGCTCACCCTGAGATATTTGAAATATTAGCCCTTAACGCCCACAAGAAAGCAGATTCTATGTGTTATGTCAATGTTTGCTCTAAACCAGAGATAATCCAATCAGTTTTTAAGGAACCTTACACATGCTACAATTCTGAGGTATAACTTCTTATACACTCATAAGGCAAGCAGGACTTGTCCCCCTGCCTTTCTGGTAGAAATGTCATGGATTTGGGCAATAAATAAGCAGTAAATTGATGTAAATCATATAGGAGGACACACTGGATTTGCTCACCCTGAGAATTTGGCCCTTCACCCTGAGACCCTGAGATTTGGTTCCAAACCCTGAGAGTACCCAGGTATGCATATATGCCAATGGGCTTTTCTGACCTAGCTGAAGGTGCTATGCTGGGTTACAAAAGGTATACAATTTTGTATTTTGGAATTCATCTATTCTGGGAGCTATAAGTTCTATGTTCATCTTTTAACTTTATTAATTAAGCAAAGTATGGGGATATCCTATATTTATGTAGAGCTTTTTCATTTTATACAGGCATACATCAAAAATAGCCTCATCAGAGACAGTATTTTTAACTCTGGCAAGCTGGCTGTTTGGCAGAGATTTAAGGGGGTTGCCTGGTTTAAAACTTGAATATATCAACTGTTTCTATCGTTCATTTTCACTTTACAATAGAGGTCAGTACAAAGTTTACCATTAGCAATACATGCTTCAGTATTTAAAATACTGCTAATTTGCCTAAAAAGTAAATTTCATATGGCATCGTAGATCTCAATGAAGAACTGGGTTATGGGCTTAATGCTACCCTTCCTAACATGAGCAACACATTATAAATATACCTAAGACACATATGACAGTATTGATTAAGTAAATCAATCTATACATACGTTTCAACATACCTGTGGAAGATCTTGGTGTATGAGGGGAGCAATGCTAGAGCCCATTAGTGTTTCATCTGTTTTGGAGAAATATGTTATTTTCAGAAAGAAAAATTTATTTCAGTAAGGACATGTGTAGGCAGCTCAATTATGAACTCATCAGTTTCAAAATCATACATTGATGACATTAAAATAATCTTGACTTCCTTTATCAATAGTGCATGACCACTATAGCTCTGGTCTCTGGCCTAGGTGACAGAGGTAGAAGGGGTGAGTATATTTATCCTCCTCGTTGATCTGTTACCTTGACTTTGTTGCACTATATTCCTTTGGGTACCTGTGGTGTAGGAGTTGTACTAGTATTAGTCTATCACTTGGTGGTGGTAGTGCTGCGCTTTACTCTATATCTGGGGTTTTGTTGATCCTAGTCGTATTCAGTTCAAACTGTGGTTGGAAGTCCTTCACACTCGTCAGTGCTGTCCTACTCCATCTCCTTCACCACTGGTGAGAGATGACGGTCCGGGCTCCCCGTGCGGCTGCATGCCGTTCGGGGACCCCAGAATCGAATCGCAAAAAAAACCAAAAATGCTCCGTGGTCCTTAAGTGACCGCTGTGTGTGTGTGTGGTCAGTCCTTAAGGGGTTAAGCACTCTCATCCTGCTACATTTAAAGGGCTAGTCCTTATTGCCTTACTGGCCAACCTTAAGCAGTCTCAGTCTGCCATCTTGGGAAGTTCCTTTTCGTTGAATGTGAGCTTAGAGGGCCTGCATCTGTGGTCCTCATTGGGTCCTTTGTCCGAGACAAACACCGGTGTACATCTGCTCCTATCCTGGTCAGGGTCCCAGTTCAACCAGGATTGGACCTCTGGCTTTGTGGCCAGCACCTTTGGCCACAGCAAGGGATAGGTGTCACCGCCAACATTCCCAAACTTTTAGTTTTCTGTGTGTAATGTTATTCCTCTATTGTCATTGAGGGATGCAGGGACCATGGGGTTAAGCAGCACGCCTATAGGAGGCAGGGAACTCTAAGCAAAAAAACTCCTCCCACTTCCTAGCTGCATTTGGTCTAGTTCACAACTCTTTTGGTGGCCCAGACTCAGTGCAGACATCTCTAATTTTGTGGCAGCTTGCTTCACCTGTGCTCAAAATAAGACCCCTATACAGCTTCTGGTGGGTCTCCTTCAACGGATTCCTAATGGGGGGCATCCGTGGACGCATCTCCCGATTGATTTTATGGTCGATCTTCCCGTGTCATTCTCATGATAGTGGATCGGTTCTCCAAGATGGTGCATTTTGTTCCTCTCAAAAAATTACCCTCTGCTCAGGAACTGGCTGTGGTATTTCTCAGGGAGGTCTTCCGACTGCATGGTTTGCCTAAGGTTATTGTCTCCGATCGGGGGAGTCAGTTTATATCCCACTTTTGGCGTGCCTTCTGTAGGCAAATGGGCATCCAACTCTCTTTCTCCTCTGCCTGTCATACACAAAGCAAAAGGGCCGTGGAACTGTCCAACCAAGCCCTGGAACCATTTCTTCGGTGTCACAGGTCAGATCTTCACAACAATTGGGCTGATCTGTTGCCTTGGGCGGAGTTTGCTCACAATTGTGCCATTAACTCCTCCTCTCAGATGTCGCCTTTTATGGCTAACTACAGGTTTCAACCTTCGCTCTTGCCCGAGTCGTTTATGGCAGAGAGTATTACAGCTCTGGAGGAGCATCTCTGAGTTCTCCCTTCCTCATGGATACAGATTCAGAGATCCTTAGTGAGATCTGGACAACCACAAAAGAATCAGGCAGACCACAGATGCTTGCCTGCTCCTTCCTACCAGGTTGGAGAGAGAGTTTGGTTGTCGTCACGTAATCTTCATCTCCGAGTACCTTCTAACAAACTGGCCCCTCGATATGTCGGTCCGTTCAGAATCCTCCTTAAGGTAAACCCTGTTGTGTATGCATTGGAACTTCAGAGCATCTTGGACTCTCGTTTTTTCAGAGGCCAATTACAGTACTTTGTCCACTGGAGGGGCTACGGACAGGAGGAACGGTCCTGGGTCTCCACACACGATGTTCATGCTCCCGTCCTCCTTTGTACCTTTCATTCCCGTTTTCCTCATAAGCCTGGGCCTCATCCATGGGGGAGAGGCCACTGAGGGAGGAGTACGGTTACAGTACTTTGATGCGGCCACGTTGCCGGGCAGCCGCGTCCTTCTCCGTGCCGACTTCCAAGTTCGGCCGGGTCTTCTCTGCGTGCGCATGTAGGATGACCCGGATCACAGACGCACCCTCTGTTCTAGCCTGTGCAACTAGACATCACTTCCCCCGTTCCCTCTCTCTCTGGGTATTTAGGGCTGGCCGTTGAATCCTCCAGTCGCCATTAAGTGGTGCTGTGCGTGGTACTGGCAGCATCCTGGTCTGACCCCTGCATTTGTTATGATTCTCCCTGGCTCTTGACTTATATTCTGGCTGCGGTTCTCCATTGGCATTGACCCCTGACTTGTCTGACTACCTCCTGCGGTATCGAACCTTGCCCTCTCTGACTACCTCCTATGGTGGTGACCCTTGGCTTGTCTGACTACCTCCTATGGTGGTGACCCTTGGCTTGTCTGACTACCCCCTACGGTAGTGGCCCTGTCCTTGTCTGACTACCTCTTACGGTTGTGACCCTTGGCCATCCTCTGCCTTTCCTGGCGCTAGCCCTGTACGGGCCATTCCTTGTGCTAGCGAGTTCCTGACTCTCTCTCATCAGCTGTTATATGAGTGCTCTGCATTTCTGTTTTTTCAATAAAGTTTATCTTTTACCATATATCTTGGCTGTGGTCTTTTCCTGAAGTACCGTTACAGCCATACACCCAGGGGAATGGGAACTAAATCAGGAAATATTCCTTCTGATAACTGATCGATGGGGAGTTCCAGACATAGACATGATGGCGTCAAGAAGAAACAGAAAACTACCAACATTCTGTTCAAGTCCAAGGGATCCACAAGCAATAGCACTGGATGCCCTAACAATCCCATGGAACTGCAGACTATTATATGTCTTCCCTCCACTAGCTATGATTCCCAGAATACTCCACAAAATAAAAGAAGAGAAAGTGCACACCATTCTCATAGCTTCCTTTTGGCCCAGGAGGTCTTGGTTTAACAACGTCAAAGACATGTCATTGAAAGAGCCATGGTGTCTACCTCAGATTCCAGACCTCATCTCTGACGGACCAATTCTCCACCACAATTTACTCAACCTTGCCTTGATGGTGTGGAACTTGAGACCCAAATCTTGAAGATCAATGTCTTATAATAATAACTAGTATTTATACAGTGGGACTCAAAGCGCTTTCAGCGCACACTCTTGGAATTAACCAAATTAATTTGGTTAACCAAATTGGCAATGGTACTCATTTATCGACCTCGGAAGGATGAAGGGCTGAGTTGACCCTGCTGGGATTTGAACCTGCAACCTTGCAGTTTGAACAGGCTCCATAATCAGGGACTTTACCACTGAGCTATCTCACCAGCTTTCCAGTAATTCAAACCTTGCTCAGGACCTGCAAGCCAGTGTCAGCTAAAATATATTGCTGAGTTTAGAGAATCTGTTTATGCGCTAGGGAATATCTAGATCCTTCCCTTTTCCATTTTCCATCTCTTCTAGACTTCCTTCTATCAAGTCTAGATAAAGGGTTAAGGGTTAACTCCCTGAAAGTCCTGGTTTCAGCTCCCTCTGTTCTCTTCCAGAGAATGTTTGCTTCTCTCACAGAAATTCAAACTTTCTTTCAAGGGGTCAACAGTATAGTCCCCTTTCCCCCATGTAGACATCCCATTCCACCATGGGATTTGAATTTAGTGATAAAGACTCTTCAGTCCTCTCCATTTGAGCCTTTGTCATCAGCCTCTATCAGAGACCTCACATGTAAAATAGTCTTCCTCACTGTGATGGTATCTGCTAGAGAGTTTCAGAACCTATTGCTCTTTCCTGTATTTCTCCTCACCTTAACTTTCATCAAGATAAAGTGGTTTTAGGAACTGTTCCAGAGTTCCATCCTAAAGTAGGTTCTGCTTTCCACATAAACCATGAAGTGGTTCTCCCTTCCTTGTGTCCTAATTCTTCTAACTAAGGAAAAAGCTCTACATAATTTAGATGGAGTAAGATGTTTAAAACATTATGTCCAAGTAACTCAATCTTTTAGGACTTCAGACACTTTGTTTTTGAATCCAGAAGGCCCTAAGAAGGGCAGACCAGCACCCAAAACACCATTGAGTCATGGGTTAAAGTTATTAAACAATCTTACAGACTAAAGTCTGTTCTAGCTCATTACAGCAGAATCACAGCTCATTCTACTAGGTCCATAAGTACTTCATGGGTCTTGAAGAGCCAGGCTACTGTTGACCAGTTGTGCTGGGCAGCTACATGGTCATTCGTTCACACTTTCACTAAGTTTTACAAAGTTAACATATTTGCATCTCATGGTGCTAGTTTTGGCTGTAAGGTTTTACAGGCTATTGTTTGTTAGTTTTCTTCCCTCCCACTTATTTGGCATAGCTTTGGTACGTCCACATGGTCCCTGCATCCCTCAATGACACTAGAGAAAATGGGACTTTTTTATTTACTAATAAATCCTTCCGGCCCACAGGATGTACTGCCCTTTCTGATGGATCTGTGTTACTGCTATTCCCTTCCTGACTCTGCTAAATGAAAACTGAAGACAGTTCGACAGGGGGAGGGGTTAGCAGCTAGGAAGTTAGAGGTGTTGGTGCCCTGCCTCCAAAAGGCACACTGACTACCCCCATGGTTCTTGCATCCCTTAATGGACAAAGAGAAAATGATTTATCGATAAGTAAAAAAAAATCCCATTATTTTTTCAGATCAGTGGCAGCTTTTGAATTTATTTTGTTTAGAAAGCGTGTACCAAAAAATATACATTGCAAATTCTCTTGTTTTCAAGTATCTTCGGGGAGAATTTGTAGTACAAAGTTACTCAGTTACAGAAATAGAAACAAAAAATAAAACAAATTCACTTTTATATGCAGTTACATGTTGTTTTTATATCCACAGACCCAGCTATTTCTAGGCATTTAAAGTGGAAAAAGATCTGATTTGTTTTCATATAGGTTATTCCCGGCTTTTTGAGCGCTGTAGGAGAAGGCAGTTGGACCTGCTGCCTTCTTGTAGTTTGCAATAGACAATGAATTGCTGGCAATTGAGCAGAGGTTATAGGAAGTATGGTGACTTAGTTTGAACATTCTGTCTGGAAGCTTTAGAGAAGTGGTTATAAACTTGGTAAAAAAGGGGAAGTTACATCTGGATTTGTGTGTTAACCAATTTAGTCCTTTTAACATATCACAATGATGGCTACTGTAATTACATTTGGTGAGAAAGTATCATAATGAATTATACAGTGTGTTAAGTTTTCAGAGATGGAAATGTGGCTAACAACCATATACTACAGCCCTGTAATCTATGGCATTAACATCTGTTGAATAGTACAGTTTCTTACTAGAGGATGTAGACAGTATTTGTTTCTCAACAGATCCCTATTATTACTCTTTATTTATAAGGCCCTAATTTAGAATACATTTTAGATGTTCTAAATATAAGTGAGAATGGGGTCTAGCCACACACCAATTTATTTGTTAGAGTCGACTGGGGCCTAGTTACAATTAGACTTTGTTAGTTAAATGGATATTGTGGCATTTAAGTCATTCACACTTTTTGCCAAATACTTTTGTGACCATTATGGTGACATTTCTCCAAGGACTATCTTGAAGAGACCGAAGGTGAACCCCTAGTGTCTTCTACTGCCAAATATTGTGGCTCCCTGGTATTCCTACGGCTTACTTTCCCATTTTGGTATTGTAAGTGTGTTGGAAGCTGGAAACCAAAGTGTTCAATAAATAAAGGTTAAGCCCAGTACTTTGTTCCCTCTTGCTACATCGTCCTGTTATGTGTCCCTTGTGTTAATGTTTCATGCATTTTGCTTTGTTCGCCAGTATATGTACCTCTGTGCTTTTATTTGAATGTGCACTCTGTGTACATAGGATTCTGATGTCTGAAACTATCCGTTACTGTTAGGGCTTAGAATAGGAAGACCCCTGTGGAGTGACAACAAAGTAATATTGATTGACCCCTGCTGTAAGAGCAGTTCTCTTTCAAAGACTTTTGTCCTGGATTGGAAAGGGGGACTCTGATTGTAGACTAGACTACTGTCTGTGATTGGAATCCCTGGAGCTACCCCTGATTAGACAAGGAGTCAACACTGTCCCAAGTCTCAATTTGACTCTGTACACAAGGATGCCAGCTGTGTATAGAAGGCACTATTCACTGCAAATTAAAGGGATAATACTTTAATATTACTAATCCCCATAATGTAGCTATTTAAAAAATAATTCAATTACCCCTAGGTTCATCTCTTAAACCGTTATGGTTTGAGAGAAAACCGTAAGCAAAGTTCCTTCCTCCCTCCCCCTTCACTGAAGTCAGCGTTGTACTGACTGCAGGGATATCCGGTTTTATTTTTCAGAGCCGCGATCGAGTTAGTAAAAAAAAATTATTTCACTGAAACGGTCTTCTACGTGTGCTTGCAAACACATTTAGAAGACCGTTTCAGTGAAATAAATCTAAGGCAGTGAAAGCACAAGCAGACTGATGCAAGTCTTGACTCGTGGAATCCTGGTCTGCAGGCCCCTGTTGGCAGACATCTTCACCTATTCAGGGCCTCATGGGAAGTGGACCAATGAATTTTGTGGATAATTTCGGCAGGGTACAGAATAGGGTTCAAGTCTGTTCCTCCTTTTCTTTTCTTCCTGTCCAGGGTCCCCACGGACCCAGACATATTGCAGATGTTCAGGTAGGCTGTGCAGTTGCTTCTGTACAAGAAAGTGCTAGTTCCAGTGCCTCCTCAAGAGAGAGGTTCAGGTTTCTATTCCAACCTGTTTGTGATTCCAAAAAGTACAGCGGCTGCCATCCCATGCTCGATCGGAATCATCTCAACTTATATGGGGACACTGCTCGCTTCAAGATGGAGTCCTTGAGCTCTGTAATTGCAGCTATGTGCACAGGAGAGTACCTGGGTCACTAGACCTTTAGGATGCGTATCTGCACATCCCGATACATTGGAACAGTCAAACTCCTTTGGAGGAACTCTTGGCTCAGCAGGTCCAGGAATGTGCTCAGATTCTAGTCCACTGTGGTTGGATCCTGAACATGTCGAAGTTCTCCCCTGTGCCATCCCAGGAGTTGATGTTCCTGGACATGAGGTTCAACACCAGCCTGGGGAAGGTTTTCTTGCCAGAGGACCAGATCATGCAGGATGTGTCCTAGGCTCTGTAGTGGCCCTTAGCCCCGGTCAGGGGATACATGAGGGTTCTGGGCTGCATAGTATCTACCCTAGAAGCGGTACCCTACTCTCAGGTCCAGACCAGGGAACTCCAGAGACTCGTCATCCAGACGTGGCATGGGAATCTGGATATCTTGGATTGGCAGCTCTCCTTTTCTCTGGAAGCCAGACAAGATTTGTCGTGGTGATTGCAGAGACACAGCATGGACAAGGGGAAAACCCACTGTGATCCCGGAATGGATCATGGTCACGACGGATGCCAACCTGAGTGGCTGGGGTGCGGTGCTGTGTCACCTGGGGATTCAGGGCAGAGGGAATATGCAGGAATCTCTTCAGTCCATCAGTGTTCTGGAGCTCAGGGTGATCCGCCTTGCTCTGGTATACTGGACTCCTCAGTTGAAGGGGCATCCTGTGAGAGTCCATTCAGACAAAGCCATGGCCGTGGCCTACATCATCCATCAGAGGGGCACTAAAAGCACCCACATCTGGTAAGAGATAAAGTATATTCTGTGCTGGGCAGAAGCTCACCTCTCTGCTGTTCACCTTCCAGGGTAGAAAACATCCTGGTGAACTGCCTAACTCGCCAAGACATAAATCCAGGAGAGTGGAAAACTCCAACCAGAAGTGTTTGCCCTGATTGTGCGGAACTGGTGTCTGCATGAGATAGACCTGATGGCCACAAGGGACAGCAGGAAAGTTCCAGTGTTATGCTACCGTGGGGGGGCCCTCTGGCCTTCCCCACGGATGCAATGACAATTCCATGCACTTCCACCTCGCTTATACCTTTCCTCCATTTCCCCTCATTCCCAGGGTGCTCCGGTAGATCAGGATGGATGGTCCAACTGTAATTCTGGTCTCATCTCACTGGACCAAGAGGGCTTGGTTTGCGGACCTGGCCAGTCTTTCCATTTAGGATATGTTTCCTCTGTCAGTCAGACTGGCTTTGACAGCATGGCTTCAACAGCCATGCTGTCAAAGCATGGCTTCGACAGCCATGCTTTTGAAAGCATGGCTGTTGAAGCCACCATCCTGAGGAGGAAAGGTTTCTCTCAAGAAGTCGTATCTACTATGCTCCAGGTTAAGAAGACTGTCTTCACAGGATTTTGACCTCCTGGTGGTTCTGTCCTTTCTTCAGGATGGTGTGAACAAAGGACTCAGTCTGAGTTCCTTGAAGGTTCAGATTTCTGCACTCTCTGTGTTTTTCCAGAGGCATATAACCACTCTGCCAGATGTCAAGGTTTTCTTTCAAGGGGTTTCCCATGCTTTCCCAGCCTGTAAGGCTTCCGCCCCCCTGTGGGACCTTAATCTGGTTTTGGGTATCTGCAGAGGCATTCCTTTGAGTCCCTTGCGTCTCTTGATGTGAAATATGGCTTTTCTTCTGGCTGTGGTCTCAGTCCGCAGAGTTACTGAGTTGCAGGCTTTGTCTTGCAAGCTGCCTTTCCTGTTTTTTTACAAGGACAAAGCAGTTATTTGTACCTCCCAAGAATTCCTTCCTAAGGTGGTTTCTGAGTTCCACATCAATCAGGAGATTATTGGCCTTCATTTTGTCCTGACCCAAAGTCTGACAAGGAGAGGGATCTCCACTTGTTGGATGTGGTGTGCTGTCTTAAACTCTATGTGCACCGTACAGACTGATGCCTTGTGTGTCATTCCTGAGGGTTCTAGGGCAAGTCAGGATGCTTCCAAGGTCACAAATGCCTCTTGGGTCAAGTCTGCCATTCGTAGGGCATGCAAACTCAGGAAGAAACCTGTTCCCTTCCATTTTACAGCACATTCCACCAGCTTTGTTGGGGCCTCTTGGGCTTACAAGAATCAGGCCTCCGCTGATTATTTGTGCAAGGTTATGACTTAGTCCTCCGTGCACACTTTTGATATGCACTGTTGTGTGGATGTTCTAGCTTTGGCTGAAGCCAGCTTTGGCAGGAAGGTCCCGCAGGTGCTTCTGCCTGTCTAAGGACCTACTTTTTCCTCAATATTACTGTTGTTCAACTGTTTGAGCCCAGTTGGCTCTTGTTCTTGTGTTCTGTGCCATTTGAAACCCCACCTCTCATCCAGTAGAAGCACTTATATAAAATGCCTGTTCATTTTTTCTGTTTTTTATTTTTAGTGACAGTTGTTGCAAGTTTTGAGGGTCATTGTTTTGCTTCTTGTTTCTATACGGGAATGCAGTGGAGGACAAGGGCATCATTGTCATCTCTGGGCCTACAGCATCCACATAAGTGTTTATGAACATATGCATGAGGGTGGTGGGGGGAAAAAGGGTTCTCAGATACATCTTCCTTGGATTTTTTAATTTTATAATAAAAATTAGCATTTAAGACTAACTGGGAGGTATTGGCTAAGGGGGGGGGGCAAGACTAAGATTGTGGATTTGTGGTTACCAGTGAGACAGACAGGGGGAAAATTTTATGTGTGGTATTGTAGCTAAAAGTGGGACAAAGGGTGCATTTTGTGAATGGTATTGTGGCTGCCAGCGGCACATTAGAACAGGTCTGGGTTGTGAAATAGTGTATGTCGGAAGAGAAGGAGGGTCCTCTTATTTGGGGGTTTATGGCTTACCGGGGACATATGATTCTATAGTTAAGAGTGGGACAAGTGGATGAGAATGTTATGTGTGATTGTATGATTACCAGCGGGACACGGTATGGGGGAATATTATGTGTGTTTTTTTTATTTGTATTTTTTTCCATATTATGCAGTACTATCCCTTATGCAGATGACATCTCTAGAGTAACAGTGCTCTCCCTGTTTCATAGCAACACAAGAAACTTGTTAATTAGTTTGCTTATGTGAATAAAACATGAGGGCATAACACATATCTAATTTTTCTACCCTTAATTTGCTACAGAACTTATTTTAATTTTGTTCTAGGCAGCACTACACCTATACCATGGATATGCAGACACCTCTCTGAATCGAGAAATGCATATTCACCTGATTAGCTTTTGAGACCCAGTCCCTGCAACTACTGAATGGACTATGAGTGGGCTCACAACATGACTCCTGTCCCTGCTTCCACATACCTGGTTGATCTGCCTTGGAAAAATTAATTCATTCTTTGGCTGGAGGAAGAAGGATGAAACCCAAATTTGAAGGCTGTAGTGTTTATGTTCACATCTAATATACTGGACAGATGGGATTTGCTAAGTTTCAGAATCTGCCAGGGGGCTTTATAAATTCTGTTATTTATGAAGAAGAGAAAATTATTTTGCTCATATCTTATTTTAGATAAAAGGATGAATTCAGCTCTTAGATAATACCACCCTAAGGATTTCTATTAGTTTGTGGGAAGGAAGATGCTAATCCTCCATTGTAGCTCCACTGGTATTGGTCATCAACTCCAGCCCCTGCACTTAAGTATGTGATTGCTTTATTGCATACTAGCATGCACACAACACTGTTGTTATTACTTTAAAGGGATAGTAATACTTAATATGTAAAACAATATATATTGTAGTGATTATCCTCCTGAGTAAAAAAAGGGCACCTAAAAAATTTCAACTTTGAGCTGTAATAACTTTCGAATAAAACACCTTTCAGCAGTGGGAGTACTCTTGTTTTACTCAGGGGGATAAACACTACAACATATATATTTTTTACATTTAAGTATTACTATCCCTTTAATGCCAGCGACTAACATGAGTAGAGGAATAGAGTTAAACCATTTATATAATAATTTGTGTTTTGCAATTAGCATTAGAAAATAATCTCCCAAAATGCCCATACAATCTCACACTACCCTCCCTATGGTACATGTGGTATTAAGGGGAGGATTTTGGGTGTATGTATTATAGTAAATTGGTATTATACAGGTGTGGAACAAAGATATCTGTTCAAAAGCATGTTGTAGCATATAGTTGTATTAGTACACACACACCCATGTTTATTTTGTTGCCAGGAAGGTGCTGTAATGACTCTGTTATTAAACTTTTTGGTATTTCCAACTGGTACTCTCATTTTCGGGGTGGTTATCAGCACACTCTGTGATTGTAAAATGGTGATCTTTGGAACACCAAGGTTTCTTGAAGAAGTAAAAGGAATTCCATGGTAACCAATGTAAGTTTTGCAGACAGTGGAACAAGGCAGGGGCTGCAGTGCATGTGTGGTTTTGTGACTATCAGAGGATATATGTGTATTATGTCTAACAGGTCACTTGTTTTTCTGTTATAACTTTCTTGTTATGATCATTATTGCCTAGCCCAATGTAAGGAAAAATATTATGATATACCATTACCTAGTAACTGGCATCTGATAGATTTGATCTTAAGAACTTAGAACAGTATTCAATAAACTAGAAAGAGAAATTCTGGAGCAACTACACCGTAAGGGACAACTGAAAATTACCAGTGCTTTTAACAGCCCTTGTAAATGCTTCAAAAAGGATTCCAGCTCATTGCTGAATAGTTGCTGGGAATTATGGAAGTTGTAGTCTCCAAAAGCTGGAAACCCATGTGTTGCCTACCCCCATACTAGCTAAATCACATATTCTCTAACTTCTGGTAGTAGCAGTGTTATAAATTTACAGGTCTTACTGTAAAGGTCCACCACTGGCTTCTCCTCCCCAGAGCTGGTTCTAGGAGCTTGAGGAGACATCTGGGGCTAGATTCAATTGCAGGAGATAAATCTTAACGCCTTTTTTATCAAACATTTTCCTATTGAAGTCTATGGGGAAACCTGGAGATAACAGCAGAGATAAAATTAGCACCTGTAATAAAATCCAACCCCTGATGCTTTCTGTTGTTTCCGGAGGCACACACCCACATTCATAGCTAATAGGAATGAGGGTGTCACTTCGTGGGCAGACATTCATAATTTATATCTCAGTCTTGAATAACAATATAAATGCAAAAGAGTCACTCAGTATTCTTTGAACCAACAAGGAGTTCTAGCAGTCAATGACAGGGTGGATTTTCATAGATTTATATATATTATCTCCAGAATTTTAGTGCTAGAGGTTACATTTGTATGAGCCTTAGCTCCCTGCGATTGCCTCCCCCCTGTATATTATAACAATATATATGTCATGTTAGTCGCCCTTTAATGTTTTCACAGTTTGCAAATGTACTTGCAGTGCTGAGCATAATAACTCTCTGAGCCAGTCTGCTGAGTAGTTGATCTGACCTTCTTGTTAAATTTGTATGTAACCAGAGCCTGTGATACTGTCATTGTCTCATACGAGTGACACACCTCTCTTAGGTATGAGTGAAAGGTTGAAACTGTGAATTGTTCCTTTGCCAAGGGTCAATGTCCTCCAACCAGTTTATCTGCAACCTGCTGCTTATGCAGAGAACTAAGTAGGTGCAGTTAAGAACTGCTTCTGCCTCTCTGTTATAGGGTACAAAGTGAGCCTGATAAACTAGAGCAATTCTGGAGTAAATCAATAGCTAGTGTGGGGACAAATAAACATTCTTATTTATTTAAATGTTGCTTTAAACCCCTAAAATGCTAGATATGTCTCCAATGCTTTGTTAAGCAATCTGCTAAAGACCTCTAGCATTCAAATGGTTAAAAGCCCCATTTAAAGTGAAACTACCACCTGTTTTAAAGTTTATGTAATCTAATTCCCATCTGGTGACTAGCTGCTAAGTAGTGCTAGTCACCAGAATAATTACCTGGTTAAATAGAACGAGACCCTGCTCCTGGTCTGACAGGCAGTAGAGCGCGCAGTCATCTTGCCATAGTGACGTCTTCACTCCTGCGCTGTCAGTCCCAGCCGGCTCTAGAAGGCGTTGCTAAGAGATGTTCGGCTCCAAAAAGGACTGACAGCACAGGCGCGAAGACGTCACTATGGCAAGATGTCTGCACACTCTACTGCCTGTCAGTCCCGGAGCAGGGTCTCGTTCTATTTAACCAGATAATTATTCTGGCGACTAGTACTACTGAGCAGCTAGTCACCAGATAGGGAATTAGATGACATAAAATTTAAAACAGGTGGTAGTTCCGCTTTAAATGAATGTGAATTGTTCAAATTTGTATTCCTGATTGACCTGATTCTTAAAGCGGAACTTCCATGGTCCTACAACTAAAGCTTTTATGTTAAATATCCCCCCAGGTAATAAGAAAATGTTAGGCAATCGTCTTATAAGTATCTAGTTATTTTTTAATCTGACCCGTTATCAGTGTGGCAACTGTGATCAGGCTGCTGCCATCTTGGTGAAAAATGTCCACTGCGCATGCTTCAGTTGTTTGCGTCAATCAAGAAGGATGTCCCTGCCCACAGCCATCGTCTTCTTTTTTTTTTTTTTTATTTTAGTACGCACTAGCGTCGCGCATGCGCACTAGAAACAATAAACTCACGCTCCCATACATGCACGCGCATTACAGTCTGCGCTCTGAATCGGAGGGTAAGACGTTAGGAAAGTTAATTGCTGATACAGTGCCTATAAATAGAGAAGTGACTACATACTAAAAACAAAAGTTGTTTAAAAGGAATTGGCAAATAAAACTTTATTATAATAAAATAT
Organism: Rhinophrynus dorsalis; assembly: GCA_037306005.1. Taxonomy (NCBI): domain Eukaryota; kingdom Metazoa; phylum Chordata; class Amphibia; order Anura; family Rhinophrynidae; genus Rhinophrynus; species Rhinophrynus dorsalis. The sequence goes on along the minus strand of CM074718.1, from coordinate 269,075,572 downwards.
GGGCATATTGTAAAAAAAAAGTATTATAAATTATGGGAATATCGTACTTTTGCTACAATTTATCCTGCTTATTTATACAATGCAAGCGCTGTACATGAAAGCGCTCGCATCCCACTGACATGACCAGGTCACATGGTTTAGCAGGGACTTACGTAGGATTCAGGGGCAGGACAGATGCTTCACACACAAGCCCTGTGGGAGTGTCTTCTGCACCATACGCTGCACGGCAGTAGAGCTCTGCCTGAAGCATACGTCATCCGGTAAAGATTTCATGTCTGTTGCTGAATTTATACACATTTAAAAGCGAAAAGACACACAACAATATAAACAGGGGACACAAAAGAAGGTATGAAGCCACAATGATACAGAGGTGAAAGTTCCGCTTTAATACATCTGCATCACTGTTCTGTTGGCTGGAGTCTATCCAAAGGGACTGATATTAATTTTTATACATAGAATGCTGATTAGGACACCATCTTAAGTGTCAGTGAGTGGGAAAGGTAATGCAGGCGAAGACAAGAACTGCCTATTCAATAAGCCTTAATTAGCATAATCTATAAATCTCTATAACTCAACACACAGGCAATTTTGAAAATGCTTTCAAGTTGTTTTCAAGTGATAGGGTTACTTCACAGTACAGTACAGAGCAGAGCTTCTCAGAAAATAGAGAGTATCTGATTTTACTACATTTTCTAATATTCTCTTGTTTTCCTGGTTAACAATTTTTCAGGTTGGAGTTGTAGTTTAACAAATGGAGAGTAAAAAGCCACCCAGCCCTACTCTAGGGCTGCAATAGTTACAAAGAAACCATGTAGTATGTATGTTTCATAAGCATTCAGCATTAAGAATGCAATAGAACCTGCAGAAAAGCAATAAGGCTAGCTAAAATTGAGAATGAGGAAATAACTGCAACAGAGAATAGGAAGAATCCTAAACATTTTTGCAAGTATATAAATGGCAAAAACGTGAAGGTTGTTACTGGATATCATAAAACTGTGAAAGCTGAATTTATGATGAGGAAATTACTGACACCATAAACTAATTAATTATTTTCTTCTGTATATACAAGAATGCATACAAAATGTGAGAGGCTTCTAAGGACGAACAACAGCACAATGGCCTGTGTTATGGCTAGTCGCTGCTCAGAAGCATCATGTTTTATTTCTCTAGTGCCATTACGGAGGAGAAATTTCCACGTGCATATTAGACTAATCCTGCCCAAAAGGGCAATCCAGTTCCAAAATGATGGGCAAGTCTCCTCTGCACGGGAACACCAGCTAACCCCAAATGTGTGTTTCGGCCTTGTTGTTCTCCTTATCCCTGTCTCCCATTCCTCAATTCCGAGCCTGCTCCCCCCCAACCCCAGTTCTGGCCTCTCCAGGATCATATTCCACTTGGACACTGTAGTGAAGGGAAGAGGACTCCCAGGGCCAGAAGAATAGTGTGGGCTCCCTTGACTGCTAGTCTGGACACTCTCAAATGCTTCCCCTACCACTCCCCTAACAAACAGTCCCACCGGCTGCTTCACCATTACTGTTACTACTACTAACACTAACCACATCAAGTTCAGCCCCAGAGTCTTCCTCCTCACAGTCACTAGTAATATGAGGATACTGATGACCTCTTCCTTCGCTCCTAACACTAAAAAGCTGCTGGACCTTCTTAGTAGTAGTAGTACTAGCACTGGTGGGACTGCTTGGGGATGGCAAATGTGACTTAGGGTCCCCTTCTGTCACACTTGGCATCATCTTCTCCCCCCCCCCCTTGAGTATTACAAGACAGACTAGCAGCAGGTACAGCACTGGCAGTAGGCAAAGTACTGGTGGCAGCAGGTTCAGCACTGGCAGCAGGTACAGCATTGATGGCAACAGGGGCATCATGTCTGACAGCAGGCACAGTACTGGTGGCAGCAGGTTCAGCACTGGCAGCAGGCACAGCACTGGTGGCAGCAGGGGCAGCACATCTGGCAGCAAGCATAGCAATGGTGGTAGCAGTAGCATGGGCAGCACATCTGACAGAAGGCATAGCTCTAGTGGCAGCAGGGGCATTAAGTCTGGCAGCAGGGGCAGCATGTCTTGCAGCAAGCACAGGCAACTCACCTGTCCTGCTCTCACTAGTACTACCCTTTTCTTCTTCCCTTCACATTAAATTCCCCAAGATCCCTAGGAGTGATTTAGGGGGACTGGACAGCATTGGTTCAATAGTGCCCACTTCTTCCTCCTCATCAGACTCAATGGACACATAAGGTTCCTTCCAGTTCCTCCTTTTACTATTTTTAAACTTTCTCATAGTGATTGCAGTCACTATGAGCCTCTCTTGCCTTAATTTTCCAAGCAAATAACAGCAGAACAGCACAGCATGTGTACCCCGCTCTGTAGCTGCTTCTATTGTGTTTCACTTCCTCAAATACTTCACTTTTTATAGCAAAAAGACGAAAACCATGTAAATCAATGGACAACTTTCGCCCACCCCTACTAAGTACCTGCTACCAGCCTAAGAAAAATGGTATCCATTTATTTGGGTTAACATACTTTATTCTTTTTTCAGGAACAAACCTACATCTGCAACTTCTGTTTTTGAAATTACCTGCCTGAACTAAAATGGTCATAACTATTAAATATATGAAAGTAGCCAATGTATGACATTTTAGAAAGTAAACATTCACCTGCGTCAAATGACGGGTCACTTGCTTTTTATCCTTGTGCTGGTATGTGCACAACTGTTTCCAGAATGTGGCGCTATAGGTAAAAACTAGCTGTTTGAATGAATGAATGAATATGTTTATTTATATAGCGCCGCAAGTGTACGCAGTGCTTTACAATTTAAGAGTTTAAACAATACAGGGTTACAGGTGCGTGAAACATTGAGTGCGAGGTCCCTGCCCGAAAGCTTACAATGTAAATTCACATTTTTGCCTCTTCAAACATACAGAAACTTTGAAAAATATAGAATTTATTACCGTAATCTTTAGATACTACTCCTCCACGAAATAATCCACACTGTTAGTATGAATCGATGTACTGTAGTACAGAATCACAGACAGAATCACAAAACTACGCCATCTACAATCTATAATTTTTCATCCATTTTTCAACTATGACTTGCCTGTACTTATATGGTTATTACAGCAAGAGAACTGAATAAAAGGTAGATAAAACATAACATTTTTTATAGTAGACAACTAGCTGCATCAAATGATGGATCACTTGTCTTTCTATCCCTAAGTTAGTGTATACAAATATTTCCAATTTGGAGCTATTGGAAAAAACACATACTACTTTACACATTAATCACTTCCAAGATTCTAAAATGGCTCAACAGCATGGGCCTTCCTAATGTATTAATCGTATTGGCAGCCCATGAAAAATGGTACCCCACTAGTAAGAGCTGGCATACCATATTGGGTGCAAGGAGTGTGGCTCCAAGTGAAACAGCATGGGGAAGCAAACCATGTATGTGTGATTCTATGGCCACCAGCTGAAACAAGCTAGGGGGTCAGCAAGTGTATGTGCTGACCTATGGCTTCCAGTAGGACCAGACTGGGGAATGGGGGTCCAGCAGTGTATGTGGGTATATATAACTACCAGTTGGCAGTGGAACAAGGCAGGGAGGTCAGATAGTGCATATGAGGTATCAGTGACCACCAGTATGTACTGAAATTAGTCTAGGAAGCAGTGTATGTCCTTCACATACACAGTTTGATTCCTAGCCTCATTGCAGTGGATACTGGTAGTTTGTGTCTATCAGTTGGCAGTGGAACCAGGCTGTGAAGGGGTCAGGGTGGGATAATTTGACTGCCAATGGGCTGTGGACCCAGAATGGGGAGGTTGGAGGGATTGGAGGCAGTGTGTGCATGTCACAGGGGTATCCAATGTATTGCAAAGACCCCCCCCCCATGGTACACGCACACAAGGTAATTTTTTTTCATTATTCTTTAATCAGACCTCATTGGATGTGGGAGCATCAGTTTACTATTCCACATGCTTGCTTTTGCATTACTTTTGTGCAGGTCTTGACATCTTTCAAAGAACTTAGTAAGCGTGGGATGGCAGTACATAGTAGCAGAACTGTGTAACTTTATTGCTTTAATTACATGACTTGTGGAAATGTGGGGGGTGGTGGCGGTATGTGTAGGCACTCTATATGACCCTTGTCATCTCCAAAAACAAACTTGGAGTCATACTCCTCTGCAGCAGGAGCAGAAAATCTTGGCAAACTCTCTGACACATCAGCAGCACTACTCTTATATACCCCAGAGGCCCTGGGAATGTCTAGGACTACTTTTGTTTCTACTAGTTGTGAAACCTATGACCTCTTGATGGTGTGTCTCCCAGTGAGATCTATGGTTGTGCTCCATGTGGGAACTCGTTGAGGTGGTATGAGCATGGTTTCACCCTGCTCACATGCTTCTTACACAGACAACAGATAGCAACATGCTTAGCTTTTTGGATACTGAGTGAAGTGACTCCATACTGTGGGTGTCATAGTCTGTGGGGTTCCTGAGAGGCTGCCATTACTCCTGCTGAAGCTAGATGTTGCTGAAATGATACTGCTACTAGGTGTCACAGGTGCTGCACTACCAAAATCAGCCAAGGCACTCATCATAGATAAGGTTGTGGATGCTAATAACCTGTGTTGTTGCTGGTCACTCACCATTATAAGCGTGTGTGTGGCTGAGTGGGACTTGGACTTGGAAGAGGTGATGATGCTGAGGATGCCTGACAGGATGACTATGAATTTTTTGTCATCTTTGCTGGTCCAGGATTTTTCTCAAGCAGTTTATACTGTATTTGATCGAGTAAGGTGACCCCAAATGTAATGTGACCCCTCTCCCCCCAATATTTGCTGTTAGGTTACTAAAAAAAAATTCTGAATATAAGACGATCCTGTGTATGTTTGTCCCTCACTTGATTTATCTCAAACTTCCTTCATCTCCATCCTCTACACCATTTTCTCCGTCCCTTCATCTCCATCCTCCTCTCTCTCCCTTAAGTAATTCATCTTATCTCAACCTCATCTTACTTCCTGCCTTCATTAAATAATTTCAAAGCTCTGGATACAGCTACAACATCCAAGTAGCTAATGTTCATGCGTAGAAGCATTGGAAAGGAGCATGATTCCTTAATTATTAAGTATAGAAGAAAGTGGGGAACACAAGTCTCTGTTACTACAGTATTATGGTACGCGTTTCAAATGTGGGCCATCTGCTCTCTTACCGTTGATGACTTCACTGCCGCAACAGAACCCACACTGCAACAAAGCCTGTTCTCCAGACAGGCTGTGCTCCAGACAGCCCTGGATGGCAGCTGCATTCTTAAAACCCTGCCCTCTTCAAATCTGGTATGAGCATTACTGGCTGGATGGCAACCATGCTTCTCAATTACACCAAAATGAGGAGCTGGCCCCTGCAACCTAATGTATGCATTTATACTGCAGCAATGGATGCTGGGAGAGACATCGCGACAGCGGGCATGTAGTAATTCATAAGTATACTGGTATGTTAGACTGGAAAGAAGACTGTTTTGAGGGTGGGCTACCTGGAACTTGGGATGTCTCCAGGGTGTGCTGTGTTGCTGTGCGGGATGAACAGGTACTAAAGTACTAATTTTAGGGTGACCTTGAATATAAGGAAGTAGTTTTTTAAGATTCAGTTTGCTGAAAAAAAAAACTTGCCTTATAGTTGAGCAAATTAGGTAGACAGGCACAGTACTCCTTTTCAGTGTTGGAAGACTTGACCCTTTGCCTTTCAGATACCTTTCTGGCCATGTCATCATCTTTCTCACTCTAAACTTCATCTGCATCCAAAGAAGAGGAGGATGGTGGAGGGATATATTCTAAATCTACATAATCATGATCAGTCATTAGGTCATCCTCAACATCACTGCCACTTCTTCCCCCTTACTTTTGTATTCCTGTAGGCTTTTAGAGGTCTCAAACAATATATTTTTACTTTTCCCCTTTGAGGGATTTTCACAACATTTGCTACTACTTTCAGGACAAGTGTTCGTGTGCTTATTTGTCTCTCTGTCAGATGCTGCAGCTGGTTGAGCTGCTACACCTTTTTGCACTGTGCCATCAGCACTGGAATGAGACTCGTTATTGCCTTCAGTGCTTTTTGATGGTTTATTAATAGTTCTGGTGGAGCTTTTGGTGGGACTTTGACAAGCTGACAAACTGCTTCCTCCTCAGGAAGAGTGGGATCACCATAATTTCTCTTATGTCCAATATGGAACACAGTTACCATGTGGTTAAGTCCCTCCTCTTTTGGAGGGCAGGACACATCTCAAAAGACAGAGTCTTTTTAGTTTGAGACTCCCAGACACTCCTCCAGCTCAACCCTTCCCCCCGCCTTGCAACCCAGTATGAATTTGTCCTCTGTGATGAAAATATGAGGCAGCGACACTCTCTTAATTTTCCGCTCTTTTATTATTTTTTATAGATATGGTCTGTCAAAATTCCCCCATTAGGACAGTTACTATTACTGGGCTTCCCCTGGAGTGGATTGACCAGTGTACAGGTGCTGTGTGGACCCTTTGCAGCTCTGTGGGGGGGAATCTTGCAGGCCAAGTTTTCCCTCCCAGGAGAGTCTCATGGGGCTCTGTTTACTTTCACAATGGTAACCTGAAGACAGAAGACTACTGAGTCATCCTTTGAGTGCCTTGGTCCACTTTGTCCCTACATTGTCATTTCCATACAGAGGTTTTCTCTGAGCCCTTGGGCTCCTGCACTCATGCTGGGTATCTTTATTATCTATGTACTGTTCATGTCCTAAGCTATGTACCAAGGATGGCTGCAGTTTGGACAGTTTAACCCTTTCCCTGCTGTTCTCACCTGGTTGGGGTTCTGTGGGTCGTCTTAGGCTTTTTTCCCTATCTTATTCTTTTGGGTTCCCCTCACATGGTCCCTAGGGTTTTTGGACGCTTGGGTACCTTTGTCTTGTTGCCCAGCTTAGTATTGCGGCCCTTTAAGAACGGGTTCCCTCGCCGTCTCCATCTCTGTTCTATTGACTTCTATGGGTGAACGTCATTGAGACATATCGCTACACCTGTTTGACATACAGAAGTCAGAGTGGGCTGTTTCTTCTTGTCTTCTCATGCCCTTTCTTCAGGTTCTCATTCTGAGTTTCTTGGGGGCCCATGGTGATCCCATGTCAGAAGTGTAGGCGTTGCTAGGCAACGGCAAAAGAGAAGACTACATTTTCCCAGAATTCCGTTTCACAGACTTTCTACCAGTTTCCCAGTCTCCATTTTACTTCTTTTTTGCTTATCCTATGCAGAGGCAGACTCTCTTGCGCTCCTTCTCTAGATTAACCCTTTGACTGCCCGATAAGTGCTTTTCTGGGCTTTCGAGGATGAATTATTAGTTTGGAGAATTGTTACTGGTTATTTATACTAGTGTAAGATACTTTTACTGTCAGGATGTCGGAATCTAAGGGACATGGGAGTAAATCTAAGACTAAGGACTGAGAGGTGTCACTTAAACCCCTTGCATTCTGTTCCTCATGTAAAATGGGGCTCCCTAGAGAGTATGTCAGATCTCTCTGCCCCACATGTACGGTGGCACTTACTGTTCCACCAGGGCCCTCCAGCACTGACCAAGAGCGAGCATGGGAAAAAACACTGCTGTCCTCAGTGGCCCAAATCCCTTTCTTCCTTCAGGGGGTCCTCCAATTTTGGAATCCCCAACTACATTTAAATATGCGGCCTCTATCTCTCAGAGTGTTCCTCTGGTTCTAGGGGCTCTTCTGAGGAGGCATTGCCAGATGGGCAAGATAAGGGCTGCTTTCTCTCGCTCTTACAAACATGGAATGGCATGCTGTGAGAAGCTGACACCCTTTTATAATGTGGAAAAAGAAGATAAACTTTCCATGTTGTAGGGAGAAATTCAGTATTTCCATTGATTTCAATGCAATGAGCTAGGTGAAAAAAAATAGACTTTTTGCAAAATATTTCCCGATTGGCGAAAAGTGCCATTTTTTTTCCTGTTTCTCTTTTTGAGGAGAAAACTTTTGCTCATCGCTTTTGAAGTGTGTATATATGCAAATTTTCATTCAAATGTATGGGTCCAATTTAAACAACATATTTAATATATAGAAATACAGTGACAAAAGTGTGCCACATACCAGCTGTGCATTGTCCGGGAATGCAACCCTGTGCATACCATTGGCTGAACGCAAATAGGTCAAGAATAGCAATTCTATGGCAAAGCATCTGCACCATAGGGGACAAATATTTCCAAAATTCGCATTGATATAACTAGGGATTTTAATACCTTGAATGGCAGAGAGGTTTCCAAAGCATTGCTTTGCAGTGCATTGGAGTCCTCTTAAGACATTAGGGGTAAAATGCCTCACTTAAATTAAAGAGAATTTGAGGATTTTTCATTTCTCAACTGCAACTGCAAAAGGCACAGCTTCCCTTGAAGTCCAAAAGTAATGTCACTAATAAAGATATTATATACAACAGGTCCTAGAACTGATCCCTGAGGTACTTCACTACTATCCTGCAAAGTGACCATGGAAGATGATGTCAGTAGTAGCATTTGATGAGGATATCAGCAGGCATAAGAAGTTATTTTAGTTCTACAGAGGCTGCTACCGAGGCAGTTGTACTAAAAAGGAGTGGAACAATTCTGGAGCAAACCAGTAACAAATAAAATTCCCCAAATTACCATTGACTTAATCAGGGCTTTTAACCTCTAGAATGCTAGAGAGGTCTTCAGTGAATTGCTTAACAATGCGTATGACCTTGCATTCAGTGGGTTAAAAGCCCGATTTTATTTTATTTTTTTTTTATTTGTTTTTTTTGAGTTTCAAAGCTTTATTGAAGTATTACATATACAGTACAAACAGTATAAGATGCTTAAAACATACAAGTTGGCTTCTTAACTCTTTGAGTGCCATAGTGGTATGGAACGCATTGCAAAGCAATGCGTTTCATACCCCTCTGGCACTCAAAGGTTTAAGATATAAACTATAAGCCCGATTTTAAATTTAAAGGAATTTTTGTTTCTCCCCTGTGGTTCAGTGGGTTTGCCTCAGAATTATAGTTCTTCTTAGTTTATCAGCCTCACTGACCTCTTACTGCCACCTAGTATTAGACAAATATGTCAGATACGCAAGTGTGAGTACCCTGTTGAGTTATAAAATATTTATAATGAAGACATATTATTACAAGAAAAGCAATATGATGAAGACAGATATAATATGCAAACTCATATATTATACATAAAAGAAAAATATACACTGGTGTATATATATTTTTTTTTTTTACGGCTGGATTTCAACATTAGTCTTCATTACCCTACAAAGTGTATTCACCACTGCTCCTGATTTCTGCAATATTAGTCTAGTCAGCAGTTATTTAAAGCAAGAGTGCTAGATCAGTGATTAGCAATTAAATGGTTTAATTGTTGTTTGCCATCTAAGCCAAACACTGGTATGCATTGTTTCACATCAGTTGAAATCATCCAAGTGAACTGGACTGTGGTTCAGTGGAAAGAGGTAATTTGGGATAATAATAGATGAGTATAAGCAGGGACTGCAGATGTTCTGGTAGTACTTAGATGTTGATGCATTATACTGGTACTGCATGTCTTTGTTGGCCTGCTAAAATGTTACTGAGTACATACAGTGTTATTTGACTTTTTCCGTAGTGTGGTGGCATTTAAAAAAATGTTCTAGAAGGCTTGGTCCCATACAAAATTAAGTGTGATATAAGAGGTGGGACAAATGTTTCCCATTAGGTGCTTCTTAGTCACATTTTTCACTTGCTTGTGCCATTACAGAGAAGACATTTCCATATTCATATCAGTCTGGTCCCACCCACAGACATTCCAGCACCAAAACGTCAGGGAAATCTCTTCATGGGATGGAGGACAAAACCCAATATATATTCTTTGTCTTTAGTGGACATCGTCAATGAGGCAGAGCTTTATCTTTCTAGACACAAGGAGTTTGATACTATTAGTCTCTGTACTTTTAAAACTAGTGGATTAACTAAGTGGTGCACAACCCCTTGAAAAGCAGTGCACACTGTATACCCATTTGGTCTTCAAGAGATTAATCTGTGACAAAAGATGACATTGACAACTGCGCTTAACGCTGGCCAGGGTTGGGCAATCAAATGTGAACCCCCCCCCTTAAGTATACATATTTAAAGGGATAGTAATGTCAGAAAAAAAGTATTAACTGTACGGTTGTCATAGTAGCGGCGGCTGCCGTCCGCAAACTCACCCGACTGCGCCTGCCTCAGCTGTGTCGGGCGGATCTGCCTCTGGGGTTCTTGGGTAGCGGCAGCTGCCGAGCATTCTGCTGCCCGGCAGCTCAGCTGCAGCTCATTCCGGTGGTCCCACGCTGAGTCTTGGCGTGCATCCAGGGTAGACGCGCGTCAGATTTAAAGTTATAGGCACACGTTTTGTGACTCCTCCTCTTCCTGGTTATTTGATTTATAAACTTCCTGGAAACCACTCAGTTGCCCTTTCGTGGTGTCCAGTGCAGTTACCTTGAGTTGTGTCTGATTAACCGTTCTGGTGCCAACCTTGGATTGTCTGACTACCCACTCTGTGTATGACCTCGGCCTGTCTGACAACTCCCTTTGGTGTGGACCTGTGGCTCTGATTGACTACCCTTTCCGTGTAAGACCCTTGGCTTGGCTGACTATTCGCATTGGTGCTGACCTGGCTTTGTCTGACTAACCGTTCTGGTGCCAACCTTGGATTGTCTGACTACCCGCTTTGTGTATGACCCCGGCTTGTCTGGCTAATCCCTCTGGTGTGGACCTGTGGCTCTGGTAGACTACCTTCTCTGTGTATGACCCTTGGCCTGGCTGACTATCCGTTCTGGTTCAGACCTGCGGTTGAGTTGCATTTCGCTCTCCCCTATTCCTGTCTGTCTGACTATCCACCTTGGTACACCTGAGGTCGTCCACTGCGTACCCAGCATACAAACGCTCCAGTGGAGACTTGGAGGGTATCTCGGTGGCTCTGGCAGTCTTCTCTTACTGCGGAGTTCTGGTGCGGACCTATAGCGCTGTTCCTACCCTTGGTACATTGCCTGTCAGGTGCGGACCTGTAGTTACCTCTGATACTTGCCTGTGTAGGTGCGGACCTGTAGTTACCTCTGATACTTAGCCTGTGCAGGTGCGGACCTGTAGTAGGGACTCAGGTGCGGACCTGAGTCGGTTCTCTCCAAGTTGCTTACGGACTCGGTTTGTTCATTTACAGAAGAACGTTCCTTCTGGACATCTGCCTATTGTGTGTTTCTCTTGATTACTATTGTTCTGTACGTGTTCTCAATAAAGATTGTGTTACCTATTGTTCTGGTCCTAGTCTCGTTCCTGAGTCCGTGAAAACGGTAGATACAATTAAAAGAGAGTACTTGCACTTATTCGTATCTCTCAAACCGTTATGGTTTGAGAGATATAGGAACATAAAGTTCTCCACTCCCTCCCCTTTCTGCTTGTCGAACTGTAAAGCTGTCAGAAGCAGATTCTGGTCGCTTGACCAGACACGGCTCTTCAGCAGCGCCAATAAAACGATATCTAAATATAAATACTTCATCGGAATGGTCTACAATGTGCTCTTGCAAACCAGGGACCAGAATCTGCTTCCGACAGCTTTACAGCTCATCAATCAGAATGAGGGACCCGGACCGGAGACACTCGGGGGGAGGGTCCTTGACGGAGCCCAGGAAGGGAGTAGGAAATGACGTCAGGCTGGAGGAAGATCCAGCCCGGCCAGGAAGTGATGACTGCGGGTGCCCCCGCAGCCATTTTAGAACGATCAAAGGGTAAGGAGCTTGCTTTCAGCGCTCCTTGGGTTAGTTTATTTAAACATAAAAAAAACAAACAAACAATAAACACAAAAAAAACCAAAAAAAACTTTTATTATGTCTAGTGAGGATGTGGACCTGGAGGAGCTTCTCTCCTCCGTCCGTGAAGAGGCTCAACGGCGGGGCACTGGTTGGCTCCGCCGCAAACTTAATGTTGCGATGCCTAAGACCCGTTCTGCTAGGACATCACGGCCCCCACGCCGGCTTAGCCCGGAGGCGGGTCCTAGCAAGTCGAGGAGGCGGCGTGCTGCCAACTCGCCTGCATCTAGGGTGCGTCCGGTTGGGGACCCTGGTAGTGTAGCATTAGGGGGGGAACCCCAGCCTGGGCCCTCTTTCATGCTGGATCCGGACCTGGGGAGCAGTCGCAGCGCCTATGCGGCCATGGATGTGGACCTGAGGGGCGGCTGCAACCCTACTGCGGCCTGTGAGCTGGACCAGAGGAGCAGCCATGGCACTGGCGTGGCTGAGATGGAGAGTGACCTGTGGTGCGGTGATGGAGAGGACGCGTGCGATGGAGGTGATCAGGAGCTGGAGTTTTTGGCGCCCGGCCCGGCGGAGCTGTCCAGTGAGAAGTCGGCTGGAGTTGCGGTTGCAGGGCGGAGTTACAGGAACAGTCGGCACGGCCAGGGGACTTCCTCCCTGGGCTTTGATGGTGGACCGGACCCTATTGACACTGCTTTGGTGGAGATCCGCGATGTGTCAGGACCTGTGCAGACGGCCGCTGGGGTGGCCTCCAGGGCTCTGGAGTCTTCGGTGAGATCGGCTGTTCGCAGTGTGGTGGTGGTTCCTGCAGCTTCTGGCACACACGGCGGTCGGACCACCCCTGCTTCAGGATCTACGACTCTGCAGTCGACGGCAGGAGTTTCTGGTGAGTCCAGGGTTTCGGGGGGTTCAGGGGTTCAGTTGGGGAAGTTTTTAGACGGGTTGCACCAGCTAATATCGCAGTGGGAAGGGGATAGGCAGGACAGTGCAGGCCTCGCTGCGGTGTGGGGTTCCACGGGGGGGTTGGGTGTGAGTGCACCACTTCCCAAAGTGGGGTCACCTATTGGGGCCGGGACGGCGCAGGCGTTGGCGTTGGGGAGTTCTCCAGTGCAAGATCAGGCTTCCTCGCCGGTGGGGGCTCACGGTGTGGGGGTGGCGCTTGCAGATACGCCGCGTTCTGGGTCTTACGTTTGCTTCGCAGGGCCGTTAGGGTATCATTTGCGTTTAGAGGTTAAGGAGCGGATATGGAAAGGCGAAGTCGTCGAGCTTTACTCGTTGCTTCCGCGGGAGGATTTTATCAATGTGCGGGAAGATAAGGAGAAGGATTCCAAGAGGGGGGAGGAGGAGGAGAAAAAACGGTACAGGCGTATACCTAAGACTTTTGGCACGTGGTTGCGCGCCTTTTGTATATACGCCAGCGTACTGGGCGAGAAGGAGCCAGAACATTGTTCGGCTCTTTTCTGCTATGTAGATGAGGTTTGGTCCATGTGCAAAGACTACGGCGGGTTAGCTTGGTGGCGTTATGACGAGCATTTTCGTCAACGCAAGGCGGCACATCCAGCCATGAGGTGGGATCATAAGGATATACATTTATGGATGAGGCTTATGGGTCCCCAAAAGGCGTCGTTATTTCCAGGGGCCGCCGGCGGATTGGGGCCTAGCGGTTCGTCGGCGGGACAGCGAAAAGGTTTCTGCTGGCTGTTCAATGACAGCCAATGTAAGTGGGGGTCAGCGTGCCGGTTCAAGCATGAGTGTTCCGGTTGTGGGGGCGCCCACCCCCATTCTAGATGCTTCCGAAAAGGGAAACCAGGTTTTAAGCCTGGTGACCCGGCTCAAAAAGGGGAAGAGCCCAGTGAGGTTAGACGTGATGGGCCTGTGGCTAGACCGCTACGTTAGGAAAGCAGATGCGGCGCTTCTGCGTACGGGTTTTGGGGAGGGATTCTTTATACCTTTTCGGGAATCAGGGGGGTGTTTTAATAAGAGAAACTTGAAGTCTGTTAAGGATTTCCCTCAAGTGGTTAGGGATAAGTTGGCTAAGGAGGTGGCTTTGGGTAGGATGGCTGGTCCGTTTCCATCATCTCCCCTTCAAAATTTGCGGGTTTCCCCGCTGGGGGTGATTCCGAAGAAAGAAGTGGGGAAGTACCGCCTTATCCATCACCTATCCTATCCCAAGGGTAGCTCGGTTAACGATGGGATTGATCGGGATCTGTGCGCGGTGCAATACACGTCGTTTGACAGGGCGGTGTCGTTGGTTCGCAAGGCTGGCCGTGGGGCGCTCATGGCGAAGGCTGACATTGAGTCGGCATTCCGGCTCCTTCCTGTTCACCCGGATTGCCATCACCTGCTTGGGTGCTGGTTTGAGGGGTCTTTTTATGTGGACCTTTGCCTGCCGATGGGCTGCTCCATTTCTTGTTCCTATTTTGAGACCTTTAGCCGTTTCCTTGAATGGGTGGTCCAGGAGGAAGCCGGGTCCCGCGCAGTGGTCCATTATTTGGACGATTTCTTCTGCGTAGGCGGCCCTGGCTCGTTCACGTGTGTGCGGCTTCTGGAGACCCTTAAGTGGGTAACGTCGCAGTTTGGTGTCCCTTTGGCATCTGACAAGACGGAGGGCCCGGCAACGTGCTTGCGTTTTCTGGGTATTGACATTGACTCACTGGCAATGGAATGCCGGTTGCCGGAGGACAAGTTGGTGGACCTCAGGCGGCAAGTTTCGTTGGTGCTTTCATCCTCTAAAGTCACGCTGCATTTGATGCAGTCGCTTTTGGGTCGCCTCAATTTTGCTTGTCGCATCATCCCGATGGGTCGGGTTTTCAGTCGTCGCTTGGCACTGGGTCTGTCAGGGATTAAGCTGCCTCATCATCATGTGAGGATTTCAGTGGGTATGAAGAAGGACCTGGCTGTCTGGGATGAGTTTTTGGGCCGCTACAATGGCCAGTCGTTTTTCGCAGCTGGAGGGGGTCTCGGCTGATGAGTTGGAGCTTTTTACCGATGCCTCCGGTAGCTGTGGCTTCGGGGCGTACTTCGGCGGTTGGTGGTGTGCGGCTCGTTGGCCGCAGATCTGGTTGGACTCTGATTTGATCAGGAACTTGGCGTTCCTTGAATTGTTCCCGATTGTCGTGGCAGTTTTTCTGTGGGGGGAAGTGCTCCAGGACAGGAAGGTCTGTTTCTTCTCGGACAATCTGGGGGTAGTTCAAGCCATCAACGCAGTGTCTGCCTCGTCCCCTCCGGTACTGTGTTTGCTCAGGGTGCTTGTGCGTAGGTGCATGGATTTGAATGTGTGGTGCAGGGCTAGGCATGTTCCGGGTCATTTGAATGTCATTGCTGATTCACTCTCTCGCTTTCAATTTCAGCGTTTCTGAGAAGTGGCACCGGGAGCGAGACAGTGCGGGGAGGACTGCCCGGATATCCTGTGGAATGTGCTGGATGGTGTATAGGTGCACTTATACGGCAGTCATTGGCCCCCAAGACGTGGGCAGTATATCAAAGGGTGTGGCAGGAGTGGTTTGCTCTGGGGTCATCGGCAGGGGTGCGGGATAGTGATGGTGATAGGCTGGATGTCTTATTGTGGTATTTGGCCAAGCTCAGCGAGAGTGGGCTCAGTGGGGCATCAGTGGAGCAACGGCTATCGGCGCTTGCATTTCTGTTTAAATCTCAGGATTGGGTGGATGTGACTAAAGATTTCTTGGTGCGGCAGGCGGTTAAGGGCTTGCGGCGGGCTAGTGTGGTAAAAGATGCGAGGCGCCCGGTGTCGTTAGATATTTTATGTGGCTTGCTGGGAGTGCTGAGTAGGGTTTGTAGTTCGCAGTTTGAGGCAATCTTGTTCAAGGCAGCGTTTTCACTGGCATTCTTTGGTGCTTTCAGGATTGGGGAATTGGTCAGTGGCAATAAGCGTAGGGCAGATGGCTTAGCCCTGCGTGACGTGGTGTGGGAGCGGGAGAAGGTGTTGATCAAATTGAGGCGGTCCAAAACTGATCCGGAAGGTAGGGGAGTTTTGATTCATTTGTTTGGGACTGGTTTGGTTGAATGCCCAGTCTTGTGTGTTCAGGAGTACTTGAGGTTGCGTCCACCTGGGGGTTCCGCTTTTCTTGTGCACGCAGATGGGACTTCGTTGTCCTGGTATCAGTTTATTAGGGTTTTTCCGTTCTGGACTCTCCATGTTGGGTTTGTCAGGGAAGGATTTTGGCTCTCATTCCTTTCGCATAGGGGCAGCCACAGAGGCGGCGCACTGGGGTTTAGGGGATGAGGTGGTTAAACGCATAGGTAGATGGGAATCTAATCGTTTTCGGTCTTATGTACGGCCGGAGTTGTTAGTGTAGGCAGTTGTGGTAGCCTAGTTGCTGAGTGTTTGTTCTGTCTCGTTTCAGGTTCATCTCGGATGCTCGTGTGGTTGGTGGGCCATTCGTACGACAGCCGGGCTCGGAGGAGGGCTGCAGTCAGACGTGCTGGTTTACGGCTGGGTTTTCCTGAGGGTCAGGTTGACGTTAGGTGGATGGGGATTGGGGGGATGGTTTGGGAGCAAGTGTTATTGCAGGTGGTCAAACAGGCCAGGGTGGGTTCGGCACCTGATGTCCTTTTAGTGCATGCGGGTGGGAACGATCTGGGTTTCATTTCACAGAGGGAGTTTGTTCGTTTATTTAAGAGGGATTGGGAGCGTTTGGGGGTATTGTTTCCCAAGACAGTTTTGATTTGGTCTGAAATCACACAGCGTTTGTTTTGGAGGGGGGCGAGGTCCCAGGCTGCTATGGAACGGTGTAGGAGGAAGCTGAATAAGATGACCTCAAGTTTTGTGCGGACGTCTGGTGGGTTGGTACTGAGGCACAGGGAATTGGAGAACGAGCCTCGACTGTTTTTGGCAGATGGGCTCCACCTTACGGATATTGTGTTTGACATTTTTCTGTCCGGGTTGCAGGATGCTGTGGAAAGGGCCATTAGGTTGGTGTCTGAGGGGTCAAGTGGCTGTGCCTGTGGCGGGGTGCTTTCTGGTTGAAGTGGTCATCTGAACTCTGGATCAAGATCATGATTCGTGGGCTTGGTCTCACGAGTCATGGGATACGGCTGTTGGGCTACTACTTGCCACATCCAGAGGTAGGGTGGATGGTGTCATGGCTCTCAGTCAAGCAATTGAGATGGTTTTAGTGAGGGGATGACATGTATAGCAAGCACTAAGGAAGCTTATTGTTGAGTTGAAAATTAAGAGTCGTTATAAAATGTTTGGATAAGTTATGTTATTTATGTTAAATAAAATGCTGTGGCCTTTTAAAACGCATCCTGTGTCCTAGTGTGTTTTATAAAGGGTGGAAGATGGGAAGGAGTAGCGTAAAAGGGTTAACGGAGTTGACTGTGCACCCGTCATGAGGGACCCGGACCGGAGACACTCGGGGGGAGGGTCCTTGACGGAGCCCAGGAAGGGAGTAGGAAATGACGTTGGGCTGGAGGAAGATCCAGCCCGGTCAGGAAGTGATGACTGCGGGGGATTGTGGGTGCCCCCGCAGACATTTTAGAACGATCAACGGGTAAGGAGCTTCCCACCCGCCTGCCCTTGGGGACCACGTTGGCCTGGATGGCGAGTTTGTTCAGGTCTGGGTGGATGGTGAGGGCCTGGTGGTGGTGGCGTAGCTAATTTTATATGTTGGGCCCCCATAGGTGGGGCATGGTGTGGTTAAGGGGTATTTGCCCCACAAAATGGAAAAAATTTTGTCACAGCATGCAGGGTGCTTGCTGATTGAAGTGGTCATCTGAACTCTGGATCAAGATCATGATTCGTGGGCTTGGTCTCACGAGTCATGGGATACGGCTGTTGGGCTACTACTTGCCACATCCAGAGGTAGGGTGGATGGTGGCATGGCCCTCAGTCAAGCAATTGAGATGGTTTTAGTGAGGGGATGACATGTATAGCAAGCACTAAGGAAGCTTATTGTTGAGTTGAAAATTAAGAGTTGTTATAAAATGTTTGGATAAGTTATGTTATTTATGTTAAATAAAATGCTGTGGCCTTTTAAAACGCATCCTGTGTCCTAGTGTGTTTTATAAAGGGTGGAAGATGGGAAGGAGTAGCGTAAAAGGGTTAACGGAGTTGACTGTGCACCCGTCAAGGGGAGGGAGTGAAGAACTTTATTTTCCTATATCTCTCAAACCACAACGGTTTGAGAGATACGAATAAGTGCAAGTAATCTCTTTTAATTGTATCTACCATATAGTTAATACTTTTTTCCTGACATTACTATCCATTTAAGCAGAGGGCTGAGCAACGCACTGCTCTCCAGTGCACTGCTTACCCTTTGACACTCAAGGGATTAAGCATATAAAACCCCAGGTTCATGTTCTAATGCTGTTGTTCCTGTAACACCTTGAGTGCTGTAAATGCCTTCAACTTGTCTGATATGCAGGTCTACAGACACTTTTCTGTGTTAAGTCCTTGGAGGTTAGATACCTCTAGCACCCAATAGTTAATTTAGAAAACTGTAATATGTATTGGGCTGCTGTGATACTCATTCATATAGCAATAGAAAGAGTGGGGTGGAAACAGAGTATGACTGTTGCTCCCTTAGAGCATGTTTGTATGTAAGACTAGATTTTAGGCCTCAGAAAATAAAAAGAGCCATTTTTCTGTGTTTGGCATGGAGGTCAGTAATATTAAAGCCTTTTGAGTTCCAAAGGCCTAAGCAATGCACTGCTATCCAGTGCACTGTTGTTCCTTTAACTCCTTGAGTGCTGCAGATGCCCTCAACTTGATTGAAACGTTGGTCTAAAGGAAGATGCACTTTTCTATATTAACTCCTTGGCATTAAGGGGTGTCTCCTGAAGATAGCTCTAGAATCCAAGTGGTTAATCGAGAGAAGTCTAATAAGTCTGATATTTGGTTTACCTCTTGGGGGCCAACTAACAGTCATTTGGGGCAATGGAAAGTGCAGTAATGGCTGCTCCACCAGAGCATATGTAAGACTGGATTCTAGGCAACAGAGAACAAAAGAATCTAGCATGTGTCCGTGATATTTAAGTGTATATGACCCAGGGCATATTCATTTTTATTTGGTGCTGTCCCTTTAAATTGAATGCCATAAATCTCTTCAAACTGTAAGAAACACTATTCTAAAAGTAATTAATGTGCAACATTTAAATTTTGACAATGCCCTCTGGACAATTTGTATTTACTAGTGATTGCACTTTAAATATTTATAGCCTATGTAAGTACTTATATATTTTTTTAAACCTACATATTTGGTATATGTGTACTAAAGAACTCTGGATCATTCTTACTCTTCTTCGTATTGTTATTTATTGTCATTGGTGGGGATTTTAGGTGTGGAGCATAATTGGGGTGGCGCATTGGGGTCCCTTATTGGAGTTTGCACAGGGCCCTTGCATATTGTGTTACTCTTCTCGGCCATACAAGCAGCAGCCGTGGGTAACAGTCTCCTACTTTGCCCTTCTACTCGCTGGTTGCTGTGCACTCTCTTCACTTCTCACTCATGTTTTGTCATACTTATGGGTTACCATTTTTATTGGTTGGCAGTACTTTCTGAATACAGTAGGAAATTCTATGGTTTTCAAAAATATCAGTATCTTTAAGTGAAAAAAAATACTTATTTTTCCTGTATCTCCAAATTCTGGATGCATTTGCACACAACAGCCTAGTGTAAAAAGGGCAAGTAACCCCCTCATTTGATGTGCCTGGTTGACTTTCCAAAATAAAGATAAATAAAACTTACAGGGCTAACACACCATAAATATATACATATATGATATAAATAAAATTAAGGTACCAAGTGAATAAAGTATGTAGAGCAGCAGGGAATGAGGGGATGCTCCAAGTCCCCAGACTAGGGCAAGACCTAAAGCCTGTGGGTAGAAAGTGACAAGCTCCTGAGACTGGATTTTTTGTGTCCTTTTAAATATATATGTTGCATTTAGGTTTACATGGGTTATTTCTCATTATTTTGTGCCTGAACTGTAGAATGGTGCAAAATGGAAAAAAAAACAAAAAACAGAATTTTTTCTCAATTGCTAATTTTTATAGGAAGACGTATGCATCAGGTGACTAAGGGCTCGATGCAAATGTTGGAGTTAAAACCAACGTGAAGAAAAAAAATCTGACTTTGCGAGTTAACCAAGACTGGGTAACATGAAATTCAAATCTTCCTTACCTGGAAAGGTTAACGTGCGACGGCCTACAAAACACACGAAAACTACAAAAACTGGAGTCGCCTAAAATCTGACCTCATTGTCGACGCAAAACACACAATAAACATCTCAATAAAAAAAAAAAAAGCGAAACGTTCAACGTTACCTAGTGCCCCAGCCAATCACAGCACCCCAAAGTATCAAGTTCAGTCGAATAAACTATAAATAGACCCAAAATAATCCATGCACCTTTGTCTGTTATCGAGTTCCAGGAGCTAGATATCAGGACCCAGGAGCGGAGGCTAGTTAAAGAGAGAAAGGGAGTTTAGGCACACACACACAGGTAGAAGGAGTTGGAGAGATTGACAGCACACATAGCGACACATAATACACTTTTGTACATACCAAATACACGCATTCAAACACACATACACACACATATCCCATATTTTTTTGTTAGTAAACACATATGCTTTTTGTGAGTCTGTGAGTGCAAGTGAGTGACAGAGAGTGAGTGAGTGTGTGAGGGCCTGAGTGAGTGCCTGGGTGTGAGTGGGTGAGAGGAATAGTGAGGAGAGGAGATCAGGAGAGAGGGGTGGGGAGAGTAGGAGGAGATGAGGAAGAGGAGCAGGTGGGTATCCATGGTCAGGGTAGGGGAGGGAGATTCCTGTGGCGGAGGGGCAGCCACGCCAGAGAAGACACATCCAGTGCAGGGGCAGTGGAGAGAGTGGGACGAGGGGTAGTCCAGTGGGTGCACCACGCACAGCCAGGGCCAGTGCAGGCAGGGCTGGAGATCCACAGTCAGGGCTCTCATAGAACCTCTGGGGGTGAGGAGGAGGAGAGGTCGAGAGAGCCCAGATACAGTGAGGAGGAGAACCTTGCCCTGGTGGAGGTGGTCATCTCCAGGGATCGGCTCCTGTTCCCCAAGGGGAAGGTCACCGGCATGGGAGCCAAGTGCAAAGCTGCATGGCGGGAGGTCCTGAATGCAGTCAATGCAGTGTCCAGCTGCTGCTGCTCACCGGAAGCAGTCAAGAAGAGGTGGGCCGACTGCAAGGCCAGGGTGAAGAACAAGATGGGCCAGGAGGCCATGCATGCTGCCGGCACAGGGGGTGGTCCGCCCCTGCACAGCCACTACACAGAGTGGGAGGAGGCAGTGAGGAGAACCCTGTCCACGACAGCAGTGCAGGGAATCCCAGAGTAGAGTGACACCGGAGAGGAAAGGAGCCTCCAGTCCACTGGTAAGTGCCTCAAGGCCTACACACACCACACAAATCTTGACACCTACCAGACAGAGGCCAACACAGTGACACCTGAACACACGGACAGCATTCCACACCACAATTCAGCAACACAGCTCAGAGGGACATCAAAGAAGGACAGAATACTTGACAAACCCAGCCTGAATGGTAATGGTCAAGTTCCTGTTGAACCTCCTTCATGCTGTCCAAAACAACATCATGCACAGCACAAAAACAATGCACACTGTCATGTGTCAGCCAAAGATACAACTATCATGTGTATCACAATGTCAGACATAGACTGACAAAGAGGTCAGCACACAACCCCTTGAGTGCCACAGGGATAAGTAATGCATTGTTCAACAATACATTGGCTAGTCCCCTGGCACCCAAAGGGTTACCAGAGAATAGCAAGGAGTGGAATTGGTGTGTTTCCTATTGTATTGTTACTGCATGTCAGGGCTAGGCGTTGTACATGTAGGTAGTTAGTCCAAGTGGAATAGCCAAGGTTCAGCTTTCTGCATCATATGTAGCCTGCAGAGTGTGGATGGCCAGGGGGCATTGCCCGCCATCACCACTCTGCAGAACATATGTGATTCACAAGGCTCAGTCATGACGGGGGGACATCCACTAGGGTGTCAGAAAGGGATGGCAATGTGTACATGACAATTGCAGTGTCATCACACCTGCAATCCCTGTGTTATTCTGTGTATCCAATGCACTGAGATCTAATCAACATGTGACATATCAGTGCTTAGTCTACATAGCATAACATAGGAAAATGTAGAAGTAACCTCCAATAGTACAGTATAACCATGCACATGTTTGGTGTGTGTTAGTATTTTAGCTATCATGGGGTGTGTTCGTGTGTCATCCAGCTGATTGTGTTGCTGGGTTCCCCAGATCATGTTGGTTGGTGTGCTTGTTGTGTCTGTTACCGTTGCTGACATCATTGGTTGGACTCTGTAGTCATTGGTCATCACTAGTGCATTGCTGTGTTTAGAGGTCCTACAGTGTTTGCTGTTGAGGCCTAGGTGTAGGACATGCAGTGGGTTTGTGTCACTCATGGTGCGATGGTTCAGTTTTGCTCACTACATGGATCCAGATGAATGGGGATAGCAAGTAGGCCCTTGATGCGACATGTGTGGCCATCCAGGGGGAGCAGGTCACAGTCATTAGGAGGTGTGCTTGAGCACTGAGGCGAGTGGAGCTGACCCTAGGGCTGATCATGGGGTGCCTCAGGGCCATTGAGGTAGAGCAGGTGGTGTTGAACATGCAGCAGCTCCAGTTCAACACTGGGATGATGGAGGTCCTCGGCCACATGCTGGTGAAGATGCGGGACTCCAACCACAGACAAAATGAGCGGCAGGACATGGCCAGCCATCACGGGAGGGGTCCAGTGATACATCACCAGCCAGCAGTGATTCACGTCCCCCACCACCACCACCAGCCACCAGACTTCCTCGGGTAACCCACTGGAGTCAGAGGGAATCCACCTCTACACCCCCAAATGTGTGGGATTGCTGGATTCTTATTGTTTGTAGTATGGTGTAGGTCAGTGGTTCACAACCAGGGTGTCATGTCAAGTTGGTTCTCCATGTGCACCAGCTCAGGGTGCGTCACTATTCCCATGTTGCTATGTTCTGCATTAGTGATTGGTAATATTAATTTTACACATTTTTTGAGCAGATGTGTGTATGGGACATTTGATGCACTATATTCTCCTCATTGCCATTGACAATGACAATTGACCTGATGTTGGGCATATGATATTTTTATTTGGGAAATTCCCTTGTGCCCTCAAGGGGTGCCCTGGAACATCATGATTGCATGTTAGGGGTGTCTTAGGTGGAGGGGTTGTGAACCACTGTTGTAGGCCTTGTTGTTGTATTTGCTAGGCATTGCAGGGGTTAATATCTGACCTCTGTATGCTTGGCTTGGACTTTCTAACAAACCTGTGGCACACGCTCCCATACAGTGTGGTTTCTGGTGGAAAGCAAGACATCAGAGATCCAGCTAATATTCCCGCTGGTAAAGGAACAACATTTACCCTTTGAGTACCGGACGAGTTTTAAAGAAAGAAGATACCGGTGACGCTTGAGCATGGACAAGCCTGAGAATTAACCCCTGCGTGTGTTATCTACACCGGTGTATGATTATACACCGGTCGAAGTAGCTCCGTGAGTATTACTGTTATATTGTGTTATCACAAAGAGCGCTTGTCCCTGTAGGATTTCTACTTGCACTTCTGTTTTTTATGCTTGGCTTATGTCCTTGGATGACCTGCTTCTCTGTTTTATTTTCCTCAATGGTGGTTTTCTACTCTGAGTTGTGTGATGTTCGCAAAAAAAAATGGGCGTTAGATTTCTGGAGGAATATGTTGCAATTTAACTCACATTAGCCCTAACTCCAACATTTGAATGGCTCTTGGCTTCGCTTCTACATTGTCCGCTATGAGTGAGATTTTGATGTTTTGGAGACGGGCGACGTGTGTATCAGAACTGCCGTTATTTCTTACTAGTGGGAACATTTGCATTGCTTACTTGATGTACAAAACCACGGTCACCAGTTTTTTCTGCCGACGCCAACATTTGCATCGAGCCCTAATTTGGTTGATTTGGGATCACTAGTTAATACTGCATGTAAACAAAAAATATATAGGTAGGACTAAATGACAGATAAGAGATATCAAACTAAAAACATGGTCTATCAGCACATCTTACAGAATACCATAGGTCAAACGTTAACCCCATTTTTTTTCTCAATGAATTCTAGGATGGCATCTGCACTGCCATGCCAGAATTCCATGATGTGCCAGGACTATTACCGGTCCTTAAAGGGATGGTAATGTTTCACAATAAAAGCAGTTCCAATTAATCTTCATAGTATTTGGGCCATGGAGAGTGTTCAAGAGTAATTGAATGATAACGTTTCCACCTCCAGCCCCTTTTGCTTATGTAACACTGCTCACCTCAGAGCAGTAAGACTGTCTGGATGGATCACAGAGAGGGACAATCTTCAGTGAGCATAAGTAAAAACATGAAAAACCTGTCAAGGGGGGCAGGGTTTTCCTTATGCTCACAGTAAGAAGATTGTCCCTTGCTATGAGTTATCTGGTCCCAGGACCAGATTCCACATCTGAGGGGAGGCGGCTTACATTAGGTAAAAGGGGCAGAAGGAGGATACTTTATCATTCAATTACTCTCAAACTACAACTCTGACAGTATTGAAATAACACTCTTCATGGCCTAAATACTAGGAAGATTAATTGGAGATGCTGTTTTTGTGAAACATTACTATCCCTTTAAGTGCCGGAACTGGAGTGACTGTCCGGCCACTTCATGTGTCCTTTAGGGGTTAAGGACATGACAATTCTAGCTATAGATGCAATATTAAAAAATGGGGAGGGGGAGTAATTATATCAATTACATGTCTAGAAGAGGGACTGAGTGGATTTATAAAGTATAAACCTGCTACTCTTTGGGCTTAATGCAGGTGAAAATATTTGTTTTTTGTGATGGCTGTGTCTGTTTAAACTATTACATATAACATTATCAAATAATACATTCCTTCCCTATAAGAAGGCTAGTCTTAAATTAGGTGATATATCACTAATATTTTTTGGGGTGTAATGTACCCTTAACATCAGACTCAGGTATTTGTTATTTAGGTGTATTAACCCCTTAACGACCCTTAACGGTCATAGCACATCATGGGTTGTTATACCCTTAACGACCCATGACGTACTATGACCGTCATGGAATTCCGGGCTCCCCCCGCGTCTGCACGCCATTTCGGGGAGTCCGTAATCCAAATTTAAAAAAAAAAAAATGCTCCGTGGTCCTTTAGTGACCGCAACACGCCTGCGCGGCCGGATGTTAAGGGGTTAAGGACTAATACACATATATTTTCCTTTCAGTCGGAAGGGAGAGCTTCACGGACCCGGCAAATGTCAAACAGCCAATTCCACAGAAAATTCTTGCATTAAAAGTTCAATTTATTTATACAAATTTAAAAACAACTCCATGTTGCAATTTTGAATTACACTCTCATTTCATGCTAGTTGCACTTAAAGGGATAGTAATGTTTCATAATAAAAGCAGCTCTAATTAATTATCATAGTATTTGGACCTTGGAGAGTGTTATTTCAATTCTGTCAGAGTTGTAGTTCAAGAGTAATTGAATGATAAAGGAGCCCCCTCCCGCCCCTTTTACTGATGTCACACTGCTCAGCCAGAGCAGAAGGGAGGTGCCCAGGTAGATTGCAGAGAGGGACAATCTTCAATTAAGATGAGGGAAAAACCTGAAAAACTTGTCAAGGGGGGCAGGGCTTTCATTGTTTTCATAGGAAGAAAATTGTTCCTTGCTGTTATCTGTCTGGTCTAGCAACCAGATTCCACATCTGAGGGGAGGTGGCTTACACTAGGTAAAAGGGGCGGGAGGGGGAAACTTTATCATTCAATTACTCTTGAACCACATCTCTGACAGTATTGAAATAACACTATCTATGGCTCAAATACTATGAAGATTAATTAGAGCTGCTGTTTTTGTGAAACATTACTATCCCTTTAATCACTGGTCTAATTTGGTGCATTAGTTGGTTGTTGCTATTTAACTTGACTGGGAGGTACACCCGTGCACGTCTGTCCGGAGCCTGTGGCCAAAGGCTGTCAGGAGTAGCTCCGGACTGGCGTTGGCCTTTGTGCCTTGGTGAGTCTTTTGAGTGATGAATTCTTTTATATTAAGTGAAGAATAATACTAAAGATATTGGAACAGCTGTTAGTGGCTGACTTCATGTTTATGATTGTTTGAATATATTTTCTTTTCTCTTTCATACGAATATGTATATAGAATTGATATTAACAGAATTAAAGAGAATCAGTTTTGAAAGAAAAATTATAACTGATTATAACTATATTTAGCGTAGTGGTTTATTATCACTTATTTGTTACCTATGTATTAACTAAGTAGGGTTAGTGTATCATTTATATATTTAATGTAACTCTTTGTTTAACCTGCAAGATCTAACTATATGTTAAATATGGGATTGTGAAACCTTCTCTTTTATTATTCCTAGATATTGTAACTTTAAGAAGGGCAGGAGTTTTGAGGAGTTAAATAGTATGGGTATGAAAACATCTTCAATCATTCATACAAAGATTTATCAGGTATACTTTGAAACGCGTTGGAGAATAACTAGAGGTAGTAAGCCATGAGTTCTGTATACCGGGTGGGTAAGTTGTACAATGCATGTTGATGTCACAACAATTATTTTTTTTGATTATTATCAAGTCACATATAGAATAGTAAGCTCTCTTCTGGTGTCAGTTCAATTATTTTTTTCCTATTATAATCAAGTCTCACAAAGAAAATCAAGTACTCTTCAATACTGGATTTCTGTTTGTATTTTTTCATATAAGTGACTTTGCTAAACATTTTTCAAAGTTTCATTACCAGGTTGAAGAACTTTATTTAAAGGGATAATAATGTTTCACAAAAACAGCAGCTCTAATTAATCTTCATAGTATTTGAGCCATAGAGAGTGTTATTGAATACTGTTAGAGTTGTAGTTTAAGAGTAATTGAATGATAAAGTATCCCCCACCCCTTTTACCTAATGTAAGACACCTCTCCTCAGATGTGGAATCTGGTCCACAGACCAGACAGCTCACAGCAAGGGGCAATCTTCTTACTGTGAGAACAATGAAAACCCTGCCCCCATTGACAGATTTTTCCCCTTATGTTAATTGAAGATTGTCCCTCTCTGCAATCCACTTATACACCACCCTGCTGCTCTGAGCTGAGCAGTGTTAAAGTGTTACATCAGTAAAAGGGGCGGGGGTATACTTTATCATTCAATTACTCTTGAACTACAAATCTGAAAGTACTGAAATAACACTCTCCATGGCCCAAATACTGTGAAGATTAATTAAAGCTGCTTTTATTATTAAACATTACTATACCTTATATATATATATATATATATATATGAGTTGTTTGTCATTTATGTTTTAATGTATGTTAGGTTGGGGGTTAGTATTGCTTGTGTACTAGAGACACACTTCATAACCCTGTTTTCTAGCAAGGACCTGCATTTCTTATATATTTTTATTCATTAATTTTTTTGTGTTTGGTCGCCATCATAGTCAAAAGGAGTTATTTCGAGGTCTTGAGATTGTATATAGTTTTTTTTTTTTTTTGTGCGCAGGTCTTGATGATTGTACCTGATCATGCTATTTACACAAGATTAATTCTGGGACCGACGCGTTATAATTCCAAGATTTTTCGGTTTGTGTATTGTCTAGTACCTGTCCCATTACAATGTAGCATCGTCTTGTGGGACTCTTTGATGTATTCATCTGCTTTTAAGCCCCGCAGGCATTATTAGTGTGAAAGACTGGTTTGATGTCAGTACATTTTTTATTATAGTACAGGTGATTTCTATTTCCTTTTTCATAAGAGTTGTTTTATATTATTCTAGTGTAAAAGCCCGTGTACACGGGCCAAGGTCCAGGTAATGTTAACCCTTTGAGTGCCAGAGGAGTATGCAACGCATTGCAAAGTAATGCGTTGCATACTCCTCTGGCACTCAAAGGGTTAAGAGGCTGCTACCTCAGTGCTCCATGTGATGCAGTCTTACGTCGCCTTACTCACACGATGCAGTCATGCTCACTAGAAATTGCCCAAACGCGGACAGTCTCTACTGCGCATGACTGCATCGTGACAAACATCCTAGAGAATTATTATATAGGATTAGATCTCATGGCACTGGTGCCTTTGTTCATATCATTAAAGTGTAGATTTACGCATCTTGTTGCATGTCATAGGTTTTATAATAAATAGTGATTTTGTCTCTGTATCTGGACGGGTTTTGTCTTCTGCTTGAGTGCTAGGATATTATATATGTTTATATCAGGAAAACGGTAATGCACTGCAATGCATAGGGCTTCCCTTTTACACTCAGTTGGTTTAGTAGCTTGCAGAGTGATATAATATTGTGCAACATAATATGATACCATGCAAAGTGATATAATATGCAGTTTAAAACATTTAACTAGATGTTTAAATAGGAAAGTGGTGCAAGCCAACTGAAATGGGGATGATAACCGATTGAATGCATATTAGATCTCCAATTAATTGAACTCGATAGGGATTTTTATTTCTTCCTCATGGTTTAGCTGGTTTGTTCCATAATTTCTTCATTTTAGTTTTCGTCAGTATCACAATTGGTTTCAGCACAGGTAGGGTGTTGATCATCACAACCTCCAATATCACCACTGTTTGCATTGTGGCTCACAATGCATTGGATACCTCTCTACCATTTATTCCCATTGAAATGAATTGTGATTGTTATCTGTTCCTTATGTCGCAATTTGATTTTCCCAGAATTCCATACTTTACATATGGCCCACTGCCTCGGGTAGACTTTCCTTCCACTGGGGGTTTATATTACTATATTAGTTTCAGACACTATAGAGCAGGTGTATTCAATGTGCATCCCTCGAGCTGCTGAAGGACTACAGCTCCCACAGCACTCCAGCAGAAAGACTGCAAGCTGATGATGGGAATTGTAGTCCAGCAACAGCTGGAGAGCCTCACTTTTCTAACTCCTGCCAAAAGAAAAGAGTGGAATCTCTTTATCATGCTGCAGCCAAGCCGGCTTGTGTTTTCCATTATTGAATTCCTCCCCCAAGCTTTCATTGTGTAAGGCACCAGGCAAGCAGTGACATGTGACAGGTGTGTAGTGCAGACAGCAGCTAAGTGGAGCTGTCATTCATTATTACTCAGCTCTCAATAACCCTTCACCTGTCAGGTTACAGGTATCTATTCCTGAAAAACGAGCCTGTTGGCTTTGCTTTCAG
This sequence comes from Rhinophrynus dorsalis, assembly GCA_037306005.1. NCBI lineage: Eukaryota > Metazoa > Chordata > Amphibia > Anura > Rhinophrynidae > Rhinophrynus > Rhinophrynus dorsalis. Next base: position 269,046,540 of record CM074718.1, on the reverse strand, counting down.
GCTATAGCATCAAAGATCTTTTGTCCCCACAATTGTGTATCCCCTGTAGGAACAGTCTCTAGGTCAACACTATAACATCCAACATTTCAAATGGTCAAAGGACACCTTTATCTTAGATGATGTTGCTTAGGAAGCATCTGGTGGGCAGGACATTACAGATGATTTTTTTGGTTACTTCATGACCAGTGGCACCTCTTTGTATAACTGCATACATGCTTTAGAACAAGACCAATGTATTTCATTTAAAGAAACTAATTTATAAATACATATACTGATGTTTAAACAAACAATAATGTGTGTTTTATTGCTGTGGGCAATATTACCCTCATATACACACCACACAGTGTTATCTCTTAAAAAGAGTAACAACAGAGTAGGAAAGAAGGACAGAGGAATTTCGGTCTTAAAGGGATAGTAATGTTTCATAATAAAAGCAGCTCTAATTAATCATCATAGTATTTGGACTTTGGAGAGTGTTATTTCAATTCTGTCAGAGTTGTAGTTCAAGAGTAATTCAATGACAAAGTATCCCCCTCCCGCCCCTTTTACTGATGTAACACTGCTCAGCCACAGCAAAAGGCAGGTGCCCAGGTAGATTACTGAGAGGGACAATCTTCAATTAAGATAAGGGAATAACCTGAAAAGCTTGTCAAGGGGGGCAGGGCCTTCATTGTTTTCATAGGAAGAAGATTGTCCCGTGCTGTTATCTGTCTGGTCTTACAACCAGATTCCACGTCTGAGAAGAGATGGCTTACACTAGGTAAAAGGGGCGGGAGGGAAAACTTTGCTTGTGAATATGTCTCAAACCATAAAGGTTTGAGAGATGTGACTTATATCGTTCTTCATGTTTTTTTTAATGCCTACAAAATAAAATAAAGATAATACGAAGTGTTACTATCCCTTTAAAGAGGGACCAGACCATCCCTCCTAAATAGGGACTCTTGTGAGGTATGTAACCACAAAATGCATACTTTATTTTCAGCATCGAAGTACCATTACGTCTTGTTTCAGAAAACAAAACTATACTTTTATAACCATCAGAAAGTTTAGCTTATCTATCCAAGGATTATTCCTATGCTGGCAGCCCTAGTTAGGTTTGGTTAGCTCTTCTGCTTGCTATAAATAAATGATGTGGTTGTAAGGGATCTCAACCTCCTCTGAGCTCTTTGAAAGTCCCGGACATTTTAAAAGAAATCTAAAAATGTGACATGATCAGAAAGCCATTCAAAGTAAAATTTATGAAAGGAAGTAAAGGCACTGTGAGACAAATTTTAACCTCTAACCACACATTATTCTTGAATTCACAAAGGTCTGAATGCTACTTTTATGTGAAAACACACTAAGGTCAATCTAAGAACAAACCTGCCTCTGCATAGTTAGTACTGCTCTTATACTTGGGTGGATTTCTCTTTAGGCAGAGGAGGCAACGAACTAGAGCACCACGTTTTTAGGTTTGCGTCAGCCATGTTGGCCATGCCCACATTTTAAATGGTGGATGTGGTCTGAATATTCCCCAGTTTATATACATATCTGGGAACTTTTCATACAGGGCTACCCGGAGGGTAACCCTGTCAGTGCCGAAAATGAAGCGATTTGCGTCATAAAAGGGGTGGGGCTTAGTCGCTGGGGTGGATGGACAAAAAAACCCTGCAAAAAGAAGGTAAGAGGGCGGGGAGTGGGAGGAACCGGGCAGGATGGAGCACAAGTGGGCAGAGTTTCTACTTAAACTCTGCCCACCCGGTGATTCACACACTGCCCCAGAGACCCGGTAATTCAGTTTGAAATCCGGAGTCTCCGGGGCAAAACCGGAGAGTTCCCAGGTATGTTTATATACCCTTTTTCTGGCCATTGTTAGAGAAGCCTCCAATGCATTGCAATGCAGCCAAGGGCTTAAAAGATTTAAAGATTTTTTGTACGTGTATGCTATAAGCTAATGGTGTTTGTTTGTTTGGGGGGGGGAATAGATGGTCCTGAGGTTGTAGACTTGGAAGAGGGAAAGTGTGGCCATTGGTAAGGCTAAAGATATAATGAGTAACCAGGGGAGGGCTGGCAACTTGTGGCCTGGGATGGCAAATACAATCAAGTGGCCCATTTCTGCTTTTCTTCAAGGCCACTGTTCCTGCCCAGCCCCAGTTGATAACTTTAAAATTGGCATTAATGTTGTGAAGTAAAGCAAGTGATACCGTATAGCTTGCAGTTTGAAATAGGGATACACTACTAATAATACAGAGCTTACAATGTAAGTAAAACTACACAAGTGATAGCATGGAGCATAGAAGGCAAATGGGTTATGCCGATAGTGGATTTCCATATGGATTGTAGCTCTGTGGTATCACGTATGTAGCTCCATTTCATTTGTAAGCTGTGTGTTATCACTAATGTAGCTCCATTTACAGCAGCAAGAGGGAGAATGAGTGATGCAGTGGCCCACCTGTCCAGGCATATGACCAGCCCAGGGGGCAATTGCCCCCCTGCCCCCCAGGCCAGCCCTCCCCTGTGAGTAACTTGGCTAGGGTCTCCTGTGATGCATATCTGACCCAGTGCTTGATTTATTGGTTCAGTAATGGAGGGCTTGAACATGAACTTATGTACTGGCAACTTTAGTACATAATGGTGCACACAACTCTATCATAGCACTTTAAAGGGGTATTAATACTATATTATTTTATTTTGTAGGCATTAAAAAAACATGAAGAACGATATAAGTCTTATCGCTCAAACCTTTATGGTTTGAGAGATATTCACAAGCAAAATTTCCCCTTCCCGCCCCTTTTACCTAGTGTAAGCCATCTCTTCTCAGATGTGGAATGCAGTCCATAGACCAGACAGATAATAGTAAGGGACAATATTCTTCCTATCGGAACAATGAAAGCTCTGCCCCCCTTGACAAACTTTTCAGCTTTTTCCCTTATCTTAATTGAAGATTGTCCCTCTCTGCAGTCTACCTGGGCACCTCCCTTCTGCTCTAGTTGAGCAGTGTTACATCAGTAAAAGGGGTGGGAGGGGGACAATTTGTCATTGAATTACTCTTGAACAATAACTCTGAGAGAATTTAAACAACACTCTTCAAAGTCCAAATACTATGATGATTAATTAGAGCTGCTTTTATTATGAAACATTACTATCCCTTTAATGTGAACAAGTGTTTAACAAGCCCCCATAAAAGGCATTTCATTGCGAAACTGGTCTATAATTCAAAATAGAGGTTGGGTCCTTCCCTGGTTTAAGGATTGGTATAATATTAGCCTTTAAAATTTCTGCTGAGTATCTAGCTACATTTGTTAAACATTTGTACAAGAAAAGGCTTCATCTCCATTTTTAAAGTTTCATAAAACAATGCACCAAATCCATCAGGCCCTGGGGTCTTATTGGACTTCAGACTACCAATTGCATCTAAAACCTCTCGTATAGTGTACGGACTATTCAATCGCTCCAGTTCTACAGCTGGAATCCTAGGTATCGGGCAATTACTCACATAATCAGCTACTTGTTGCTTAGTTACTCCATTGTATATATTATACAATGAATTGTAGAACTTATTAAAACATTGCACTATCACTGAAGGACTTAACAACACTTCCTTTTCATCTCTAATTTTAAATATAGCATTAATAACTTGTTTTTTCTTTAATATGTTAGTTAACATCTTATCCTCTTTATTAGACCTATAATAATACTTCTGTCTCAGGGCCTTAAAGGGATAGTAATACTTCGTTTTAACTTTATTTTATTTTGTAGACATTAAAAAAACATGAAGAGTGATAAAAGTCTTATTTCTCAAACCTTTATGGTTTAAGAGCTATTCACAAGCAAAGTGTCCCCCTCCCGCCCCTTTTACTGATGTAACACTTTTCAGCCAGGGCAGAAGGGAGCTGCCCAGGTAGACTGCAGAGATGGACAATCTTCAATTAAGATAATGGAAAAACCTGAAAAGCTTGTCAAGGGGGGCAGGGATTTCATTGTTCTCATAGGAATAAGAGTGTCCCCTTCTGTTATCTGTCTGGTCTATGCACTGCATTCCACATCTGAGAAGAGATTGTTTACAGTAGGTAAAAGGGGCGGGAGGGGGAAACTTTGCTTGTGAATATCTCATAAACCATAAAGGTTTGAGAGATAAGACTTATATCATTCTTCATGTTTTTTTAATGCCTACAAAATAAAATAAAGTTAAAATGAAGTATTACTATCCCTTTAAGATTTCTGCCTATTCTTTCTTGTTTCTGGGCATTAATACTCTGTTTTAACTTCAAAATCATATCTGCATTTTCCCTACTAGGCGATTGCTTATTTTCGCTCTCGGTCTTATATAATGACAAATATAATCTTGATAAATTAGGCCCTCTCATTCTCTTAACTATGGGCTCCATTTTTATTAAATGCCCTCTTATCACACATTTAAATGTACACCATAGCGTCGAGGTTGAATCTACCGACCCTTCGTTTTCCCTGAAATAACTTCTGGTTAATGCTTCTAATTTACACGCATTATCTCTGTTAAACAGCAAGTAATCATTCAATTTCCAGTCTTCAAAGCTGTATGTGAGACTATCACCCTTTGTCTGCCACAAAACTGCATTATGATCAGAACATGCTATCTCTTGAATTAATGATTTAATGGTATTATTAACTAATTTTACATCTCCCAGCACCAGATCGATTCTTGAGTAAGAATTATGAGCGAATGAATAGTGCGTATAATCTCTCTTAAATGGGTGGAAAACTCTCAGTATATCAAATAATCCCTCTTTTCTCAGCAGACTGGTAAAGGCTTTTGCCCAGGATCTACTTTCAACCCTTTCCTACTACTTTTATCCAGTATAACATCAATCACACAATTGAAGTCCCCTGCAATGATAACTGTACCAACCGCAATCGTCCCATCTCTGTCAAGAAGAGCTCCCAGGAAAGCGATATGATTATTATTTGGGGCGTATAGATTCACTATGGTGTGCATGCTATTATTAATCTTACACACCACAATGATGTATCTCGCTTCCCTATTACATTCTTTATAAATAATCTGCAAATCTACAGATCCAGTAAGCTGGTATTTTTTGTTTGCAGTGCTGGATGCAGTGGGGATAGGGGACCGCATGACGTGGGCAGTTAGATCTTTATATGGTGGTCTCTATGCCAGAACTATAGGGCACAATTTTAAGGCAGATTGGTTTCGGATCCAGAACGGCACACAGCAGGGCTATCCACTGTCCCCACTGCTGTATATCCTAACAATGGAATTGTTGGCCATAAACATCAGGAATGAGGATAGAATAAAGGGATGTAAGGTGGTGGTGGTGGGGGGAGGAACATAAAACTTGTCTGTATGCAGATGATCTTATGATAACCTTAGACGAGCCGTCTAGGTCGTTACGTATGCTGCTGGAGACAGTGGACAGGGAGTTATGTATGTTTTTTACTAAGTAGACATGGTTTTGAGGAAATTAAATATTTAGGCATATATCTTACCCCGAATGTTAAATATCTGATGCAGCGCAATGTATTACATGTATTTAGAGAAATAAAAACACTTTTAAATAACTGGCAATGTATGGAGATATCTTGGATAGGACGAATAAAAGTAGTACGATCATATATATTGCCCAAGTAGAATTATATATTTAGCCACTTACCGGTGTATATGCTTGATGTATGGTTAAAGATGATACAAGAAAGTTTGTCTAAATTCATTTGGCGGAATAAAAAATCCCAGTGTTGGGGTGGGGGGTTTTAGCTAATACAATCGGGAAGGGAGGATTAGGATTGCCTATTATCGGTCAGTACTATAAGGCTAACATAATCAGGCATGTATATATGATGCAGCTGGACATGTATATAAATGAACCTTAGTATAAAATGGAATGCTATAGAGTAAATGAATGCTCTCTGTCCTACCTGGTTTGGGGACCTCAAAAGAAACCTAAGATTGAATAGTCTATGAGCAATAACTTTGTTTTATGAAATTTGTTGCCTGAATGGATAAAAATAAAGCGGATCTGGCACCTTGAGAACAAAATTCCAGGGTTTGTCAAAATAACTGATTTGATGATTTGGTTGGAAGATTTAGATTTGAAAAACTGGGCACTTGCAGGAATACGGGAGATAAATATTTTAGATGGAAAAAAATTGAAACCATTTCATTTATTGATTCAATTATATAATCTCCCTAGCAGAGATATTTTTAAATATATACTGGTTAAGCATTTTTTACATCGGTACCTATTTGAGGGTGATGTAGGGTTTTTAAGTACAGTGGGTGATAGTTTTTTGGGGGATAGTTTAATTAAGACTTTATCTAAGTGTATGAAGATAATTCAAATGGATCTGAGGGCAGAGAATATACCTGCATTAAAAAGAGGTCAGTAGAACTAAATATATTTATAGATGGGCAAGCCTGTAATAATTCTTATAAAACTGTTTGTGAATGGATTCATTGTGTGAATATACTGGAGAATCATTTTGAAGTTATGAATAGATGGTACCTGGTCCCTATGAAAATTGCTGTTTTTTATCCACAGGCTTCAAATTTTATGCTGGCGTTGTGAAAGAGAGATAGGATCTTATCTGGTGGACATGCGATAAGGTTCAGGCCCTATGGATATCAGTGTTTGATGTCCTTGATAGGCAAGGGGTACCTAACTTGAAGAGAAGGCCAAAGGTGGCGTTGTTACACCTTAATTGGCCGCAAATTCATAGATCGCTTAAATTATTGGTAACTCATTGTATGATAGCCACGAAGATTATGATTGCAAGGTATTTAGTGAGGCCACAGGCGGTAAGAGTACTCATCTTCCCTTGGTCCCCAGGAAGAAAACTCCTCTCAAACATAACAGGTTTTTTCGTCCCTTCCAGACTGAGACAAGTCTGGCAAACCAGGCGGTTCCATCAGCTCCACATGCCTCCTCCAAACCCAAACAGCAGTGGAAGCCCAAGGTCTCCTCCAAGCCTAAGGCTTCCAAGACTTCTTTGGCATGACTCACCGAACCCGGGTCCCCACTCAGCTGTTGGTGGCTGTCTGCGTCACTGCCACAGAGTCTGGGAGGGTTCAGTGGTGGACCCGTGGGTTTTACAGGTGGTGATGGAAGGGTACAGGTTCCCTTTCGTCTCTCTTCCTCCCTTTCGCTTTTTTCCCTCTCATATCTCCCAGGGCGCAGAGAAATGCCATCTGTTCAATGGCTCTATCCAGGCCCTTCTGGACAAGGATGTTCTGGAGCCTGTTCCAGTTCAGGACAGAGGTATGGGTTTTTACTGAAACCTCTTTGTGGTCTCCAAGAAGGACGACAGTTGTCGTCCCATTTTTGATTTGAAAGATCTCAATTTCTTTGTGATCAGGACTCATTATCACCAGGAGTCCCTAAGGATGGTGATTGCTGCTATGTCCCCGGGGGAATTCCTTGCTTTTCTGGATCTTCAGGATGTGTATCTACACATCGCCATTCATCCAGAGAGCTGGCAGTATCTAAGATTTGCCTGCGACCGAGGGCACTTTCAGTTCTCAGCTCTTCCCTTTGGTCTGGCTACAGCTCCTGAAGTCTTCAATCGTCTCCTGGGAGCCTTAGTATCTGTCCTCCATCGGGACAGCATCAGAGTTACTCCATACATGGACAACCTGCTTCTCAAGGCCCCTTCTGTGGAACTTTTGCATCAGCAGGTTCAGGACTGCATTCATTATCTCACCCATCACAGGTGGATCATCAACATGGACAAGTTGGATCTTGTCCCATCCCAGCGTCTGGTCTTCCTGCCCCTTCTCTTCGACACTCAGCAGAGCATGGTGTTTCTCATGGGCGAGGTGGCTCGCCAGATCCCCCACAGGGTTTCTGCTGTTCTGGCTCACGATCCAGTTCGAACCAAGAAGCTATCCGCTCTAGTGGGGAAGTTAATTTCCACCACAGAAACGTTCCCGTTTGCCATGGCTCACACCAGGGAACTCCAGAAGTTTGTGATCCAGGTGTGCAGGGGTCAGCCAGACCTTCTGAAGCTGTCAGTGTCCCTCCCTCTTCATGAGTTTGTAGTGGTGGCTCGACCTTTTTCCTGGTATCCTTCTGGACCACGGTGACGACGGATGCCAGCCTCTCCAGCTGGGGATCGGTCCTGAGTCGCCTGAGTGCTCAAGGTTGGTGGTCTCTGGAGGAGTCTCTCCTTCCCATCAACGTGTTGGAGCTTCAGGCGATATTTCATGCCCTTCATCATTGGACACCCAATCTGGAAGAATGCCCAGTCCGGGTCCAGTCCGACAACGCCACGGCCATAGCTTACATCAAGAAGTAGGGCGGAACAAGAAGTCTTGCTGCTTGGTTGAAGGTCAAGGCTATTTTGTCCTGGGCAGAAGAACATGTTCCTGCCATATCCACAGTGCACATTCCTGGTATAGACAACGTCATGGCAGACTTCCTCAGTCGACACACGGTGGACAGCGGAGAGTGGGAACTGCACCCAGAGGTGTTCACCCTCATTGCTCAGAAGTGGGGTCTTCCTTGCATCGACCTGATGGCGACCAGACACAACCGGAAGGTTCCGATGTTCTGCTGGAGGGATCCTCTACTCTGGCTTACATCTTTCCTCCCCTCCCCTTGTTGCACAGGGTGTTAAGGAAATTGAGACTGGAGCGCTGCCCAGTCATTCTGATTACTCCGTTCTGGCCTTGACAGGCTTGTTTTCCGGAGCTTCTGGATCTGTTAGTGGCGGAGCCATTCCGCTTCCCTTGCCATCTGGATCTTCTTCTACAGGATTACCTGTGAAAGGAGGATGTTCATCGCCTAGCTTTGACGGCTTGGAAATTGAATCCTCAATACTGAAGAAGAAAGGTTTTTCTTCTGGTGTGGTGGCGACTATGCTTAGTGCCCGCAAACCTGTTTCTTCTAAGGCCTACCATCGTGTCTTGTCGACCTTTCTATCTTGGTGTGCTGATAGGGACCTTTCTCAGGATTTTGATCTGCCTACGGTCTTGGCCTTCTTGCAGGACGGTGTGGATAAGGGCCTCAATTTGAGTTCCCTTAAGGTTCAGACTCCTGCTCTCACTGTTTTCTTTTAGAGGCGCATTGCTATTCTTCCTGATGTCAAGGTTTTCTTCCAGGGCGTTGCTCATACTCGTCCTGTTTTCAAGACTCCCGCTCCTCAGTGGGATCTTAACTTGATTTTGGGCGTCCTTCAGTGCCCTTCCTTTGAGTCTTTAGCTACTATTCCTCTATGCCTACTGACGTGGAAAATGGCCTTTCTCCTGGCGACCGTGACGGTTCGCTGTGTTGCGGAGTTGCATGCTCTGTCTTGAAGATCACCCTTTTTGGTGTTTTACAAACACAAGGAGGTGCTTCGTACTTCTCAGGAGTTTCTCCCGAAGGTGGTCTCTGAGTTCCACATTAATCAGGAGATTGTGGTGCATTCTTTCTGCCCTGACTCTACCTCTGACAAGGAGAGGGATCTCCACTTGTTCGATGTGGTGCGTTGTCTCAAGTTTTATGTACATCGCAATCTGACGCACTGTTCTTCATTTCTGAGGGCCCCAGGGCAGAAAGACCTGCATCCAAAGTGAATATTGCGTTTTTAATCAAGTCCACTATTTGTAAGGCTCACGAGCTAAGGAAGAAGCCTCTTCCCTTTCGGATCAAGGCTCATTCTACTAGATCTATTGTGGTTTCTTGGGCTTACAAGACTCAGGCCTCCGCTGATCAGTTGTGCAAGGCTGCCACTTGTTCATCTGTGCACACCTTTTCGAAGCACTACCGTGTTGATGTGCTGGCATTGGCTGACGCCAGCTTTGGGAGGAAGATCCTGGAGGCAGTCTTGACTGTCTAGGATCTTCTTCGGTTCTTTGGTGCTTCCTTCACCTTTGTGCCCTGTTGGCTCTAGTTCAGTGTGCTGTGTGACAGTTCCTGGGGTGTTGTTAACCCTGTTCATTGTCCGTTGACACTTCATTTGCTTTTGTTGGGCTATCTCTAATCTGATGGTTCATATATGCTCTGGTGACTTTGGGGGCCTGGCGCCTGGTCATTGCCTTACTTCCTGCCTCTGGGAAACTCAATGGTTGGATATCTCAAACTTACCAGTAACCTATATTGGATGACAGATAAAAGAGGATTTTAGTCTCACCTGTTAAATCCTTTTCTCTTAGTCCATACAGGTTACTGGTCTCCCACCCTGTCATGGGACCATGCTTGGCTCTCCTGTGGCAGACAGTGGGGGTCCTTCGGGGTCATGCTCACAGGAGTCTTCTTTCCCTTCTACTATCTAGTCAATAGTTAGTGTCTCAAATCTTACTGGAGCTGATTGGCTAGCTGCAGCCAAGGAGGGAAGGTAGGCTCCACCCCCTGCATTCACTTCTAGAATTGTTCCTGCGTACTTAAAGGGGCAGATCACCTACCCAAAGTTACCAGTAACCTGTATGGACTAAGAGGAAAGGGTTTAACAGTTAAGACTAAAATCCTCATATATATATATATATATATATATATATATATATATATCCAATTTGAAAGCACTCTCTCCATAACTTCAGTTCGCCCAGGTGCACAATCCCTTAGATATTCAACAACACATAGAGAAATGGGGCAGCACTCGTGGGTCTTACTTAACAGTAATTTATTGAGCAAAAAAATCAATAATTCGGTCAGTATATATGATAAAATGACACCCAAAAGCAACATACAGTTATACAGTTACAATATAAAAAGGGTTCAAAACAGACCCATTCACATATATACACTCAGCCAATCTGCATTCTTTGAGATGATGGGGACATTGCACCGACACAATATAGTCCAGTTTTGCCCTGTAAGGCAGGGATTGGAAACCTGAGGCCCTCCAACTGCGTCGGACTATAATTCCATTTATCTCCAGTCAGTTGTTTGCTAGCTGAGGTTGATGGGAGTTGTAACCCTCCACAGCTGGATGAACCCAGTTTGTATACCCCTACTCTTGTTTATAAGGGCACATTTATTGCAGCTTGCTCAGAAAACAAACTTAAATAAAACAAATTAGTTTTGTGCAAATGTACAAATCCACCAGCACACCTCTGCTCCTGTTAGTCTCCATGGCTGTTTAATTGCCTCTGAACAGTGTGATACAGCCTATAAATGCTTTAGTGCAAACCTCTTTACACTACACCATCATTAAGACTTTAATCCCAAGGACATATTTGACTGCCTTTTTTACACTGTGGGTGTAATTGGAAATGGCTTCAACTGGGTTTTTTGTTTTCCTCTAAGTCAGGCATGTCAAGCATGGATTTGTCCATGAGTCAGCAATGTGAGGCCCTCTATAAAGTGAACATATATAGATGCCTTGCAGTCCCGGATCAATTAGTTAAAAAGCCCCATTTAGGTCAATGGGATATTTTTCCCTATGATAAAGATGGTCCGATCCAGAATTGCTTCTGTTTGCTATTATCACGGTGCCCGTGATTGCTTACTTGTGCTGTCAGTCAGGTGTGTGTACTCACCATTGGCCACCTGTCTTTTGCCCGCCCAGGACTGCCTTTATAGACTGGGCTAAGGCACCCTTTGCTTGCCCTTTCGTGGTGTCTCTATGTCAGCAGTCACCTGCCTTGTACCTGTTCCCTGGGCCTGTTTTGCTTGCTACCAGTACCATTGTTGCTCCTGTAGCCAGATCCTCTCCTGCATTGTTCCTGCTCCGTTCCTGATCCGGTTGATGGTGCTGTCGTTCCTGTTTCCATTCCTGATCCCGTGCTGCTTTGTTCCTGTTCCGTTCCTGACCCGGTTGGCAGTGCTATCATTTCCTGTGTGGTCCTGGCTTGTCTGCTGTCGCTATTGCTGGTTCTCTGTTTGGCTGCTGAAATCGCTATGGCGACATTCTGATCTCAGTACAATCCATGCACGGGTTGCTGATTTGCTTGGATAGAACCGGTTGGGCATTCGCTTATCCGGTACGCGGTACTGGTTTACTCCACTCTCACCGGTTGCTGATCTGCTTGTATAGAACTGGTTGGGCATTCGCTATTCCAGTACGCGGTACTGGTTTACTTCATTCTCACCGGTTGCTGATTTGCTTGTATAGAACCGGTTGGGCTTTCGCTTATCCAGTACGTGGTACTAGTTGACTCCACTATCACCGGTTGCTGATCTGCTTGTATAGAACCAGTTGGGCTTTCGCTTATCCAGTACATGGTACTGGTTGACACCACTATCACCGGTTGCCGATCTGCTTGTATAGAACTGGTTGGGCATTCGCTTATCCAGTACACTGTACTGGTTTACTCCACTCTAACCGGTTGCTGATTTGCTTGGATAGAACCGGCTGGGCATTCGCTTATCCAGTACGCTGTACTGGATTACTCCGATTCACCGGTAGCTACTTCAGCTTGTTTAATACCGGTCCGGCTTTTCGTTTATCCAGTACACGGTACTGGTTTACTCCACCATGCACCAGCTGCTGATTCCTCTATGTTAGAGCCGTGTGATCGCTATTGCTGACCTGCATCAGTGCAGGTTTACTCCACCATGCTCCGGCTGCTGATTCCGCTGTATAGAACCGGTTAAGCACCTGTTTGTCCAGTACGCTTTGCTGGTTTACTCCACATCCACCGGTTGCTAATCCATGGTGTAGAGCCGAGTGGGCTTTTCTATTCTCCTATACATGGCACTGGGCTATTGTACATCCACCAGTGGTTGCTGTCTCCATTGCTAACTGGTTGGTTCTCCTTGGTTGGGAGACTGGTTTGCTCCACTGTTCCATCTTATGCTGTGGTTCCATCTATGCAGCATTAGTGGAGCTGTTCCTCTGTCCACTTGGCTGCCTTGCCTGATAGATTGGCAAGTCCGGTAGCTTGTCGTGTAAACCTCCAGGCTGCCTTGCCCGGTATATTGGCAAGGCCGGTAGAGCCACAACCAGCTTGTCGTGTAAACCTCCAGGCTGCCTTGCCCGGTATATTGGCAAGGCCGGTAGAGCCACAATCAGTTCATCGTGTAAATCTACAGGCTGCCTTGCCTGGTATATTGGCAAGGTCGGTAGAGCCACATTTACATTGTCGTTTAACCCTTTAGGCTGCCTTGCCCGGTATATTGGCAAGGCCGGTAGAGCCTCCCATGCGTATATTGCAATAACTACTGATTGTACCCAATGTGTATATGTGATTTACGTGTATGATTAGGACCCGTGAGGGTTCCCATTAAACTTTTCAATAAAGTTTGATTTTTATCTTACTCTGTGTCTGAGAGTCAAAACAAACAGTGACAGCTATACACAAAATGCTCCATGTTTTCAGGATATCTCTGCTTTACCACAGGCAGAGATATCAGCGGTATAGTCATTTTAGCTGTGTGCTGCAAATTGAGAGTGAGCAGACATAAATGGGTGGTTCTGTGGCTACCAAGGACTGTGTCAGACAGTGTATCATTGGTCCCAATATCCACAGATTATATATATACATATTATGTATATGTGTGTTTGTGTGTGTACATATAAATATAAATATATATATATATATATATATATATATATATATATATATATATATATATATATATACATATATATATAGGGCTTAAAAGTTGAAGTCCTTTGCTACTAGCCAGACCTGAAAAGTTACTCGCCACTGCAAGCCATAACATACCCACCAGGGCTGAATTTCTACTCGCCAGAGCTAAATTTTCACTCGCCATTAGCTAGTGGCGAGTGGAAATTTTGATATATATATATATATATATATATATATATATATATATATATATATATATAAAATCCACCTGTTGGGAAGCAATCCAAAACGGTATTTAATTTACCTGGGTGCTAAAGTATTTGGGACATAGTTATTACAAACAGAACAAGGTGTACCAGCACTCACAGGATTTATACAAACAAATATTTAATTGTATTGAATTCAACGTTTCAATGCCCTGATGAAAATGCAATAATGGCATTGAAACTTTGACATCAATACAATTAAATATTTGTTTGTATAAATACTGTGAGTGCTGGTACACCTTGTTCTGTTTATATCTATATATATATATATATATATATATATATATATATATATATATATATATATATATATATATATATATATATATATATATATACACACACATTCACACACAAACTAGCGGTCAATGTTGCGGGAAATGTTAAGTATGCGGCCCTGAATGGTATTTTAGTTCGACAAGCATGCTGTAGATGGACAAGGGTGAGATGCCAATGGATGAACTTAATTCCTTTTTTCAGCTTCATTAACTGTGCCAGCAGGCCCCTTCTTCCTTGTTTAGTAAATGGCGTTAAACAAGGGGAAGTGAAAAGCAACACCCCAAAACACGCTTTGATGTTCCCATTGGCACAAGTGGCATTAAGGGGAGACTTTTTGGAGCAAGCAGCTTAGGAAGTTGGCTTTAGGTAATTGTAGGACTAGAACATCTATTCAAGGGCATTTATACATTAATCCCTTTGAGCCTTATGGATAAAGCTAATGAAGAACACCATATAAGTTGCACACCCCTACTACAGAGAGAAGTGGGAAGAGTTTTTTGAGTTAGTTCCACATGCTTGTCCTAACAGTTTTGTATGTCGATCTAACCTCTAGCAGTTGGGATCTAGCTTCTAGATGATCTAGCGCAGAGATCAATGGCGCCAAAAACTTGGGCATCATATGCAGGTGCATGGAGTAAATGAGTGAGTTTGTCCTCAGGCCATGGATAACAGGATTATCACCTAGGAGGCAGATGTTGAATTTTTTGCAGGAGCTGTAGTCTGATGGGGCATCTAAAGCATCTGTGGTGGCAAAGTTGGCTGCATTGTCCTTTCACTTCAGGCTGGCAGGACCTTATAGCCAGGTTCTTGGTCAGGCGGATTCTGAATGGATGAGCTAGACAGGAGGTGCAGTCTAAGGATAAGTGTAGGCCGGTGGACAGGAGTAGGCTCCAGTCCTTAGTGGAGGCCTTGCCGCAGGTTTGTACCAACTCCTATGAAGTAAGGCTATTTTAATTAGCTTTCACCATGGCACTGCATAGGGCATTTTGCTTTGGGGAGCTGGTAGCACCATCCAAATGTGCAAGGGAGGCGGGACTGCAGGTGAGTTAGGTTGAATGTGGTAAGGTGTTGCCTCGCCAAGTCAGAAACAGACCAGGAGGCAAAGGGTCAGTGGGTGTTAGTCTGGGCATCGGGAGGAAAGACATGCCCCTGGCAAGCAGTATGGATTTGTGGCCATTCATTCATATTTTGTGCAGGAAAACGACCTGCGAGCAGCTCCCTTGGGGGACACCTGGGTCTTCAGAGAGAGTGCATCAGGTTAAGATGGCTGGGTAAATGTGGTCTTCTCTGGGCAGAGCTGTATCAAAGGTTTTCGGATGCACGGGCCAAAAAAGGTGTAGGTGGGAATGACCTCACTTCCCTGAAGTCATTGAAGCAGATATTGTATATACAGGATACACGCAGGTGCAGTCGGTCTCTCTCTCTCCTCAGGTGGCAATTGTGTGGTCTAGCATCATGATGTCTTCCCACTTTATAGAGAAGTCCAGTAAGGAACTTAACAGAGCCATCAGGAAATGTATGGATTCTGGCACAGGGTATATCACTGAGAATAGGAAACCGGTGGCAAAGGAGGCCAGACTCTATAGGGTGGATGATATCCACTTTTCCCTCAGGGGCCTAGAAATTTTCAGTCTGGCTATTTCCTTAGTTATATCCCAGGTTATGGGGTCACGGTTGATGGGGTAATAAGAGGTCCAATTAGTGTTGCTCCCTCTTCGGGTGGTGGAATGTGGCTCTCCTGAGCACTGTGCAAGTGCGGCATGCCTGCAGGTTCCTGTCAAGTTCAAGACACTGGATTTGCGGCTGGTGTGGCCTGAGAGTGGAGAGGTTTTGCCAAGTTACAAGTGCACGACGTGGTGAGCATCCGTGGACGGTAGGGAGGTTGGAATAAAAACATTTGGTAAAAGGCTTTCTCACTTAGGTAGCTCCCCTGGCCGGGGGTGTGGGTAGTGCCGTTCCCACATCAGGATGCCATGGTCCAGGAATGCCACATTATGAGGATGATTCAGGGGTTTAAATAGTTAAATAAATCTTAATAAACCGTGACCTCCATTTTCTCACAAATTCTCATCTTCTGTCATTATTTATTATGTTGTAACAAGTTCCTTGACAGGCAGGTTGGATTGCTGTGTGTTTTTGGTGTACTTGGGGGGCCAAGGAAAGGGGGTAAGGGAGTATGACATGCATGTTTCATGAAAATACCATTGATTTAACGGCTTTGATTTTAGACAGGTCTTCAAAGCTTTGCTTTACAATGAATTGAAGTAAGCTAGAATTCAAGGTGTTAAAATCCACATTTAAATTTAAATCAAGAGAAATCTTGAGAAATTATATTTGTCCCCTCTGGTACAATTGATTTGCTCCAGTATCTTCTCCTGTTTAGCCTAGAAACAAACTGTAGATATTTTCAGGCAAACCATCTACACCATAGGATAGAAACACACGGAGAAGCAGACAGACACAGATTTAAATGGGAATTTTAAAGCCTTGAATAATAGAGACGTGTCCAGTGCATTGTGAAGCAATGCACTGGGACCTCTCTAGCATTCAACCCCATTTAAATCAATTGGAATTTTTTTTTAGTTGGTTTGCCCCACTTTCTCTCCAGCTAGTTTTTATACAAAAGACCCATTGTGTATTTGAATGCTCATATGAGCGATTTATTCAGTGCATATTGCAGGCAATGCAGTTTGTTTTAACTTTGGTCCAATGGTTGGAAGACATCCTTAGAAAAAATGATGCATTTCTGGAGCAATCCAACTGAAACATAGGGGGGAAAATTTACATTTTTTAGTATGGCTTTTAATGAAATCACAAAAATATCGCAGATAGTTAATGTTTGCAGTGTTGATTCAACAGTTTATATTGAAAGCAATGGTTCTTGGGAGAAAAATAAATACCCTGACATTGCTTCAAAATCATAAGTAAATAGTTTGGAATATGCTATCAAAATGTAGCTCTTTTTCATACAGTTACACTGCTTCAAAAAGTCAACTGTGAGAACATAAGATAAGTGTATGGCAAACTCTTTTTAATGCATGAGTGAGCCTGTGTTTGGTATTATTGTGCCATGTGATGGTGTTCACATGGGTGTTTTTTTAATGCATGTCACATGACAATGCAGATCAGTGCACCTTTGCTCCATCTGTAAAATTTGTAACGTGGGTTTTTAATAGAGCCTCAATGGAATTGCACGAGTATCACAGGTAATTGAATACCTCCCAAGTGTCCCTCTTTGAGACCCAAATTCCTCTGTCCTTCTTTCCCACCCTGGTGTCCCTCTTTTTAGGAGGTCAGACAGTGAAGTATGTATCACATTAAACTCACATTAAAGGGATAGTAATACTTCGTTTTAACTTTATTTTATTTTGTAGGCATTACAAAAACATGAAGAATGATATAAGTCTTATCTCTCAAACCTTTATGGTTTATGAGATATTCACAAGCAACGTTTCCCCTCCCCACCCCTTTTACCTAGTGTAAGCCATCTCTTCTCAGATGTGAATCTGGTTGTAAAACAGTACAGATAACAGAAGGGGACAATTTTCTTTGCATGAAAACAATGAAAGCCCTTCCCCCCTTGACAAGTTTTTCAGCTTTTTCCCTTATCTTAATTGAAGATTGTCCGTCTCTGCAGTCTACCTGGGCACCTCCCTTCTGATCTGGTTGAACAAGGGGGGGATACTTTGTTTGTGAATATCTCTTAAACCATAAAGGTTTGAGAGATAAGACTTATATCATTCTTCATGTTTTTTAATGCCTACGAAATAAAATGAAGTTAAAACGAAGTATTACTATCCCTTTAATGCTTGATTAAATTGAAGTACTTATGTGTTTATAATTCATACTCTGTAAATAAAATATGTTGGTCTTATGATAAATCATTTATTCAGTTACATATATAGGTGTCAGTAGTTCATGAAATAACCTATAAATTCTTGGAAATGTCCCGCCTACCAGCCATGCCCCCAGCAACACCCCCTAAAACACAAGTGTCCCTCTTTGACTAATTGAAACGTTGGGAGGTATGAATTGTGTTTTCTGTGCAATTTTGTTCTTTTTATAGTGAGAGAATATTTTTCTACAAAAGCATGTAAAGTCCAGCAGAAATTCAGGCAACCTGAGGCTCTCCAACTCCCATCTACCCCAACCATAATTTGGCTAACTGGGGCTGATTGGAACTGCATTCCACAACAGCTGAAGGGCCTCAGGTTTGTCAACCCTGATGTAAAATCCTAACATTTTATTCATGTGATTCCAATGCAATAAATGCAAAAGTAAATGTGAACATTGTCTAATCTTTCACATATTTACTCCTGACCTGTGACACATGACCCCCTTTTCATCAAGGAAGAAGTGAGTAACTGGACAATGCATAACAGGAATGTAAAGGTTTATGGCTTCCATAAAGTCTCCTAAGCCATCACTGCTTATATTGCATCTGAACAGGCACCAGAGTTAGAAAAACTAACAAGAGCATTCTGGGAGTTAACCTGATCATCTTCAGTGAAGCTCAAAATAGATACTGACTGGTCTTTAACCCCTTTGGTGCTCAGTGGGTTAACATGGACCTTTGAGACCTTCAGTCTCCATGAAAGGTCTGGAGCAATTTTTGGGAAAACCAGCTGCACCATAGCAGAGACATAAAAATGCAGTTGATTTAAATGGCTCTTTTAACCCCCTCAAATACTAGGGAGGTCTTCAGTGATTTGCTTTGGAAAATGTTGGAGAACTCTCTTGCTGTAAATGGTTAGTAAAGCCCGTTTAAATCACTACGGGTTTTAGAACTGTTTATATGCCCTATTGTGCAGTTGGTTTTCTACAGAATCACTCTAGTTCTCCTTAGTACATCACTTTACAGTTTGGGTTTGTGTGTAATAGGAACAAACACTCATTGGAACAAATGGTATTCCTCACAGATATGATGTGTTAAAAAAAAGAAAGAAAAAAAAGCTCTCCACTCCACTGTAGAAAAGTATTTAATAAATATGAATGTATGGGCAAGCCAGCTGCACCACAGGGTTTTAATAAAAATTCTCCAAAATCCCACTGATTGAAATGGGCTTTTAACCCCTTGAACATACCTCCCAACATTTCAAATGACCAAAGAGGGACACTTCTGTTTCAGGTGGTGTTGCTGGTGGCGTGGCTGGTGGGCAAGTCATTACCAAGAATTTATTTGATTATTATCACGACCTAGTCACATCTCTTTGTGTAACTGAATAAATGATTTAGAGAAAGACCAAAGTATTTTATTTACATGCAGAAGACAAAAAATAAGAAAGGCACACAATAGTGAAGCACAGTTAAAAGTAAGTAACTTTGGTATAATAGTGGGTACTCACATAAATCTTGCTCAGCATATAGTAACTGACAATCACACAGTCAGAGAGTTATGCCCAGTCTCTGCTCTGGGGTAACTCAGTGATAACTGGAACAAATCAGCTTGCAAGGAAAACGGCTCTAATATAATAAAAATTATATTTATTTGTTAAAAACAAGAAATGCAATAATAAAATTCCTATATATAAACTGACACGTTTCACGGCTATAAACGTCGCTTTATCGAAAGTAATTGCAAAGGTGGGTTATATAACGGTCGCCCAATCATCAAACATGGTGGGATATTTAAATGGCTTCTTGCATCGGTTCCATTTTATATAACCCGTTTAACCTCTTAAAGACCGGGAAAATCTGAGTTCAATTTGACTTAAAGGAGTAGTAAACTTATTTTTATGAAAACACGTATTTTATAGAGCTTTTTCTGCTGAATAAAACAAGGTCACTCCCACTGCTGTCAGATGTTTTATTCAAAATTTATAGCAGTTCAAATAATCAGGAAGTGAATTTACTATGTTTACTTCCTGATAGTTCTAACTGACAGGAAGTGACAGATAGTTTATATCACATTCTATGGAGAACTGTATGTCTCTGACTTTTCTGACTTTCCTCTTCATTAGAATCTAACAGAAAATCTACTTAGAATTTGACCACTAGAGGGCACTGCTAATGTAAAAAAAAACATGGGTTTAAACTATAATAACTGTAATATA
Source organism: Rhinophrynus dorsalis (assembly GCA_037306005.1). Taxonomy (NCBI): domain Eukaryota; kingdom Metazoa; phylum Chordata; class Amphibia; order Anura; family Rhinophrynidae; genus Rhinophrynus; species Rhinophrynus dorsalis. The sequence continues at coordinate 269,026,513 of CM074718.1, read as the reverse complement.
AATCTCTCGGCAATGGGAGTACCCTTATTTTACTCAGAAGGAAAATCCCTACAATATATATTTTTTCATAAAAAAAGTTTACTGCTCCTTTAAGGACTGGAGCAATTTTTACTTTTTTGACAATGTCTTTGTTCAACCATATTTTCTCTTTAATTCCTTTTGTACACCCACACAAATTATATACTGTTTTTTAATCACAAGTAGGGCTTTCTTTTGCTACCACAATTATATGAATACATCATCGTTTAATTTGATTAAAATAGAAAAAAAGGAAAAAAAATAAAAAAACAACATTTTGCTTACATTTTCCTGTCAGGATTTGCATACTATTAGTTCATTACAAAAAAATACCCCTAAATATATTAATTTGCTTCTCCTGAATATAAGGGTACCCCATATGCCTAGTATTTAAATCCCTTTCTCACATTACAAGGTAAATATTACAAGATGGATGCCATTATTTTCAACAATTGCCATGTGAGCATCATAGCTTAGTTGACGGTGCCAGAACCAAAAATGTCCCACAAAGGTATATGTTTCTGAAAACTAGACAACATAAGGTAAATAATCAGGAGAATTTTGGAGTTTTTTATGCAGCTATTTTTCTAGAAATATTTTTCAAAATTGTGGTAATATTTTGTTGTTTTGCAGTTTTCATACTTACATTTCAATATTACTGTTGATATCAAGCACGGGATAGCTGAAAATTTACAAATATCCAGTGTTTAGTATTCAGCTCCTTCTTATGAGTACGGAAATACCCCATATGTGTAGGTTTATCAAGGTTTGGGGGAGCTACGGGGCCCAAATTGGAACATGCGCATTTCCAGTTTCACACTTTGAATTTTCACAGCTTGCATCACTGGTGCCATATCTCATTTGGGGTTGTGTACTAGTGCTCCACCTTAAAATTTCCCCCCCAAAGTGTATATTTTTGGAAAGTAGCCACCCCAGGCTTTCATTTTATGATGTTTTCAAATTTTTTACGCAGCCATTTTACCACCAATCCCTCGTAAATCTTGATGTAAGGAAAACAAAACTGCATTTTTCACACTTTGACTTCAATGTTGATGTGAATTTCAAGCACAGGATAGGTGTAGATTTTAAAAACTGCATTGATTAGTGTTTAGCTCCTTCTTCTGCGTAAGACAATACCCTATATGCATTGGTTTGTCTGGGTTTGGGCAGAGCCGGATCATAGGCAAGGCGGGCAAGGCGCCTGCCTAGGGCCCGGCAACTAGTGGGGGCCCGCCGGACAGGCCAAGAAACGTGCTTCTTACCAGCAACCAGGCAATCTGCCACCCAATAAAACAATTATTCTTATACAGCAGCCCACAAAAGTGAAACATGCCAGCTTCACTTCACATTCTCGCACAAGAAGCTTCCTTGCCAGCTAAGTCTGCACAGATCTGCTCTGCTGAAGCCGTGTAAGAGGTTGGAGGCGGGGGGATGTAAGGCGAACCAGTCGCGCTTTACGTTAGCTAGCTAGCACGGGCTGCCTCAACCACCCTTTTTGAACAGATTAGCATAGGTAACTAAAATTATGTTTTTTAAATTATATGAACTGGCAACCGCATGCAACTCCAAGCAAATCACCAGCAGCCTTACTATTTGTTGTACAACCACTTGAGCAGCTGTTAGCAGGAGATCGAAGGGGGTTAACCCTTTGAGTGCCAGAGGGGTACAGAACGCATTGCATTTGCAATGAGTTCCATACCCCTCTGACACGCAAAGGTTTAAAAGATCCTGAAAGGCTGAGAATGCATTTTAACCTAATCATCTGGATGTATGTATTGAAAGGCTGGAGCCTTGTGCACCATTTACTGTTGCTCTCAGTCGATTGGGGTGTGCATGCCCACCAAAGATACACTGGTGAGATTACAGAGGAGGTCAATGGTAACTGGTGTTTGGGAGCATGGAAGAAACATAAGAGAGTAAAACATAGTAAGTTTAGTAGTACTGAGTAATGGAATGAGCAATATAATGTGACAATAACAACCAGGCACAAAGTATAATACATGATGTGAATAGGTATACATATATATTACACAGCCTATACATAATTCCACTATGGAGTTGCAGAGGTGTAAGCAATCAATTCAGTATATAGTGTTGGTATATGGATGCACCCTACATCAAAGTTCCACTGAACTGGTATGCACATAAAACATATATAAGCAATGTGAATTGACAAGGAATTAGGAGGATCTGGTACAGGTGTGATGTACCCTTACACTCAATATGTCTTGTTCTGAGCAGTATAAGATGGTGTAGGACAACATGCCCTACTCCTAATTCCTTGTCAAGTCACATTGCCTATATATGTTTTGTGTGCATACCAGTTTAGTGGAACTATGATGTAAGGGTGCATCCATATACCAACACATTATATTTTATTGTTTGCTTACACTTCTGCGTCTCTATAGTGGGATTATATCCCTTGTTTTTATATAGGTTGTGTAATAAACATATATGTTTTCATTATTTATATCTATTCACATAATCTATTAGACTTTGTGCCTGGTTGCTATTGCCACATTATATTGCTCATTCCATTTTTCTCTTTCTCTCTTGTATTTCTTCCATACACATCTGCGCTGCCTCCCATATACCATTTACCACTGATTTCTTTGGCTCATCATTGGATCTGAGCACTATATGGGAATAGCTGCTTTGTTGCAAGAAACGTGTACAAGATAACATCAGCACCTATAACTGGGCAAGAGATTAGGCACAGTTCATGTGTTATTTTGTCTATTACTTATAATACGCTATATTATTGCATTACATTGTCTCTCGTCATCCCGTTTGATAGACTCCTCATTAAAGGTGTAGCACCGGTATAACATTTTTAACTTTTTAGATTACAGAGGAGGTACAGCAAGCAGTGATGTCCGTCTGTTTGATAAAACAATAGCTTTTTTTGTACATATAATAAGGTGTGTTGAAAAGCTAGTGCAGTGTCCCACAAAATGTGTCTTTCCTTATAGCTTGGGCACAAAACGAGCACACTGCACCATGAGGAGTCCACCTCCTTACTATTATCATCAAATATGCATATTTTGACATGCTTAGTTCCTGGTGCTCAAAGCATGTTTCAGGGTATCTCAGAAAATGTAAAGTGCGTTGCCCTAATGTAATGTATTTCTTAGGGCCATGTGTTTTCACTGTTGACATGGTTTAACCCTTTGAGTGCCAGAGGGGTATGTAACAAGTTTAAAAGCAATGCATTGCATACCCCTCTGGCACTCAAAGGGTTAATATTGTGGGTGAATAGAACTGTGATTTATTTAGCATGGAAGGGTTATGATAGGTATGAGACACTGGGGGCTGTGTGTGGTGGGAGCATTCTGAGGATTGATGATGATGATGGTGGGAGAGGGGGCAGAGGGTTGTGTTGGTAGGTGTTTTTGTGGTGTCTGGTTGTGATGGGGGTTGAGGACTGTTGGTGAGGAGGTGACTTTGAGAGGGGCTCAGGCTAATGATGTTGGAGTTAAATGCTCCAATGGTGTAGGGGACAAACTAAAATTCCCCACATTCCCACTGACTTAAAAAGGGCTTTTAACCTGTTGACTGCTAGAGAGTTCCCCAACTCATTACTTCACAATGCGTTGAAGACTTGTCTAGCATTCATGGGGTTAAAAGCCCATTTAAATCAATGGTCATGTTCAATTATTCCCCATATAGCAGGTATATCTATGTAATTACTATGTGTAACATAAGCACTTACCTAGGTAGGAGTCCATCATACAGCAGTCAGGTGTATCTGTATAATTACTGTGTGTAACAGAAGGACTTACCTAGGTAGGAGTCCTTCATACAGCAATCAGGTGTATATATATTATTACTGTGTGTAACAGAAGGACTTACCTAGGTAGGAGTCCATCATACAGCAGTCAGGTTTATCTATATAATTACTGTGTGTAACAGAAGGACTTACCTAGGTAGGAGTCAATCATGCAGCAGTCAGGTATATCTATATAATTACTATGTGTAACAGAAGCACTTATCTAGGTAGGAGTCCACCATACAACAGTCAGGTGTGTCTATATAATTACTGTGTGTAACAGACACACTTACCTAGGTAGTAGTCCATCATGCAGCAGTCAGGTATATCTATATAATTACTGTGTGTAACAGAAGGACTTACCTAGGTAGAAGTCTCTTATTCAACAATAAGGCATATCTAAATAATTCATTTAATACATCATACATCATAGAATTGCAGTCTTTGTGGTATTACTAGTGTAGCTCTTTCAGCTGTAAGCTCTGTGGTAGTATCCCCATTTTGATAGCAAGTGCTGTGGTTATCACTTATGTAGCCGTATTTCAATTCTAAGCTTTGTTGTATGTTTTTAATATATGTAAAGCAGTAATTTTGTCTTCATTTAAGCTGGCACTAGGACCTCTACCCACAAGAACAATGGGCCAAATGAGGATGGCGGCAAGGTTGGGGTGGGGTAGTAGGCCTGAGGTGTTGGGGGGCCCCAATTTGATATTCTGCCTAGGGCCCCATTGAGTCGTAATCCGGCTCTGGGTTTGGGAGAGCTACTGGGCCCAGTAGGGAACATGTGTGTTTCCTTTTACAGACATGCCATTTTTACAGCTGGTGCCTTGTCTCATTTCAAACTGTTTGTCAATGCTGCATTTAATTTTACTCCCAAAAGTATCTGTTGTAGAAGAGTAGACAACCCTGGCTTTCATTCTATTTGCATTTATCAATTTTTTCTCTGCCACTCTATCACCAATCCCTCCCAAAACCTGCAGTAAGGCAGAGAAACACCATTTTTTCACACTTATATTTTAGTGTTGCTCTGGATTTTGATCAGATGATATTTGCAGATTTTTTAAAGTACTTTACTTTAGTGCTTTACATTAGTGAGTACAGCAATGCCCCATATGCATAGGTTTGTCAGGGTTTGGGGGAGCTACTGGGCTCATGGAACATGTGTGTTTCCATTATGAGTAATGGAAAAAACTTAGGGTGCTTTGTTTCCCATTATATTTTCCTAGTGTTAGATCTAAGGAGGGATGTGTTTATAAAAATAATATTTCAAGGGGAAAAAGTGGCCAAATAATAAAATAAACTTTACAGCACTACTGCATTGTGCCTGAATGGTATTGCATGAAGCAGTCACCAATGCAGAGGCCAGGTTTGGAAGGGCAATCAGGGCTTTAAGTGGTGATGTTTGTCCGTATTCCCTTGCTGTAGTGAACTCTGCAGCGCTTCTGTGGTTTGTTCTTTTGGGAAGTTGGGGGGATTTTATAAATAAAGTGTGCTTCCCCGGGTCTTGATGGAACGATTTCTGGCGCACCCTAAAACAAAAATAGGGAAATGAGTTGTAGCAGATTCTGTAAAAAGCTACAAATTTGATTGGGGTTTGCCAGTTTGAACAGTAATAATGAATTATATACTGCAGTCTGCATCATATAGATGGCAACTTTTTTGTAACATTCCCTACACTTTCTCATAGCGAGGAATGGCTGCATTAGTTGATCAAACAGATCAACTCCCCCCATGTTCTTATTATAGTCCCTGATGCAGACTGGCTTTCTCAGTACCCCTCTCCTGCCACAAACAGTGACTGCCACAGTTCTTTCCTCATGCATGGTGGTCAGTATGTAGACATCTTTTCTGTCCTTGAACTTAACTGCCAGCAGTTCCTGTTGGCACAAAGATAAGGACGCCCCAGTTTTTAGTTTAGTTTCTACAAGTTTTTTGGGCAACTCCCTGCAATTGTGCCTAACAGTGCCACAGGCTACTGTGTCAAAACAAAACAGAGACTTAAATAAAAGGGGGCTGGTGTAATAGTTTTCAACAAATAACTGATAACCTTTATTTATTAAGGGGTAAATTAGATCCCAAACTATTTTCCCATTTGATCCCATAAATTCAGGACAACCAGGAGGATCAAGCTGGCTGTCCTTGCCCTCATAAATTCTAAAAGCCTGGGTATAGCCTGTGGCACTTTCACACAATTTATAAAATTTAACACCAAACGTGGAGCACTTGGAGGAGATGTATTGCTTGAACCCTAACCTGCCTTTACATTTCATTAGGGATTCATCAACACTAATTTGTTTTTGGGGCATATATACTTGGGCAAACTTTTTCTGTAAATTATTTATTAGAGGATGAATTTTGTGCAGTCTATCATACTGGGGGTGTTCTTTTGGGAGGCACAGGGTATTATCATTAAAATGCATACAGTGTAAAATTATTTCAAATCTAGACCTGATCATTGTCTTGGAGAATATAGGGGTATCACATATGGGGTTTTTGCTCCAGTAGGATCGGATACTTGGCTTTTTTTTTATCCCCATTGCAATTATTAAGGCCCAGAATTGCTTAAATTCTGTGATGTCTGTGGGTTTCAGTACTTCTTGCTTAACAATGAAAGCTGTAGGGTTGGCGGCAATATACTGGGCTGCATACAAATTGGTTTGGGACACAATTTCCCCCAAAATGTCTTCCCCCAAAAATAAATAAAAAAAATGATCATGGGTAAATTCTTCCACATCAATCTGAATTCCTTGGTTGCCTGCGAATTCTGGGATTTGTGGGCATAAATTGGTTGGTGATACCCATTCATTAGGATCAGGAGTGGCAGGTGCTGGGGCATTTCTTTGGGCAGCACTTGGGGCATTTCTTTGGGCCGCTCTTTGGGCAGGTCTTTTGGCAGGTGCTGGGGCAGTTGCTGGGGCATCTCTTGGGGCAGCGTCATCACTAGAGCTGTTCTCACTCTCTGAAAACTGTGTTATGTCAAAGTCTGACGCAATGTCTGTGGCTTTTGAGTTAGACACCAAAAAAGGCATATGCCTCTTCTACACTGTACCTCCGCTGCATTATGTACACTTACTCTAAACAACTTAGTTTTGTTTTTTATCGTTTTTTTTCTTATGCTACCCCTAAACCTAAATCTAACCCTAAACCTTATCCTAACCCACGTATACCCTGAACCTACCAACCCAAGTCAACTACCTATCTAAACTATAATTATTGATTCTAAAAATCAATTTTTAAATAAAATTATTTTTTTTCCTACGCTACTCCTAAACCTAAATCTAACCTTGAACCTTACCCTAACACATGTATACCCTGAACCTACCTAACCCAAGTCAGCTACCTATCTAAACTATAATTATTATATTTTTTGTGTTTTTTTTTTTCCCCTACTCTACTCCTAAACCTAAATCTAACCCTAAACCTTTCCCTAACACACATATACACTAAACCTACCCAACTACCTAAAATATAGAAAATAATCAGATTTTATTTTAAAAAAATAAATAAATAAAAAAATGTAAAAAAAAAAAAAAAATAATAAAAAAATACAAGGGGGGTGGGGGATGTACCACAGATCAGCAAACGCTGATCTGCAGCAAACTGATCACTACTAGAGTGACCAGGAACAGTGATCAAAGGGTTAATTTTGTCTTTTTTTTTTTTTTTTATAAGTTTTTTTTTCACAGGAAAGCTAGAACACGATCTGGAACTCTGTAACACGATGTCTCTCTGTCTCTCTCCACCTCAGCAGTGTACAAGATGGAGGGACGCAGAGAGATGTGACAGGGACAGTATTTACAACATGTGATTCGCTCATCAAGCAAATCACATGTTGAAACTGGCTGTTATTAAGTGCCCCGGTACCGGGGCACTTAGTAGAAGCCAGCCCGCTCTCTCCCATCGCTCCGTGTGGCTGCGATGAGAGAGTTTAACCCATGACATATCAGGACCGTCATGGGTCCTTGAGTCACACCTACCCATGACAGTCCTGGTACATCATGGGTCGTGAAGAGGTTAAGCAGCATAACAAAATCAAATCATAATCTGTTCTAAATCAATTTCTATGTATATTTTGGTATGTGGTTAGACCCCAAACTCACATTTGTCCTTCCTGTTGATAAATAAACTTCCAAGCTTTATCCTAAAATAAGAACTCTGTTTAGATACAAATCATGTTTAAGTCGCCTGCTAAAAAAACATTATGTAACAGAGTTCCTGTCCCGAGAGTGTTGTGGTCATCCAGATGGGAGCCAGCTAGTAAAAGGGATTTTCTTGAAGGCAGGATACACCTCTGATTCTTGAAGTACCAGTCAAATTAGACATGCGTGCTGCCTATGTCCTGGTGGTAGTACCTATTTTTTATACTGTGCAAATTTTAGCAAGTCAGGAACTTTTTTAAAGTAAAGCAGCAACACCTGGGTACACTTTGGGAGGCTGGAGAGTGGATTTAATGATTGTCCACTTGCTGTTGAGCACTCTGTTGTGGACTCTTGTGAATTGTTCAGATTAATACCTATCATTGACCACAGTGATGTATTATATTCTTCAGCCCCTCAAATCCATCTTTGTAAACCTAACTCTTGGTATAATTCATTATACCACTTGGTTCTCCAATGTAATTACAATACCCATCATTGTAATATGATAAAATAACTAAATTGGCTATACTCGACTCCAGATGTACCCTTAATCTTTCTTGCCATGTTTATAGACAGGAATGGATTTCCCAATAGGCAGAAAAGGCAATTGCATGCAGCTCCAAACTTTGAGGGGTGCCTTAACTGTGCTGGCCACACCCATATTCTGAATTGTGAGTGTGGCCAGAGCAGTTTCAACCTCCCTGCTGCAATTTATATACCCATTTACATGCTATTATTTAACCCCTTGGATGCTAGAGAAATATCCAATGCATTGCACCAGGGTTAAAGCTATTTTCATTCTTGATTGTTATAGTCCAAGGGTATTTTCTGTGCTAGGAAAGAGTGAATGGGACTGGAAGCAGGGTCATGTGAAGAGTGGGAGTATGACAATGGGTGGAGCTAAAGGTGCCTAGAGCAATTTGCCTAGGGGTGCCTGGGATGTAAATTCAGCCCTGTTTACAGCCACGTCTCTTTAAGACTACCACACTACCTGAGCAGTATGCCCATTCCAGCTGTCAACAACTCCTATAAGCTCCTCTTCACTGCCAACTATTCACTTATTATTCAAAGCCACAAGAAAGAAACTGCTCGATCTGCCTTCTCCTACAGAGCTCTGCAAGCCTGGAATTATTTACCTGAGACATCTTCTACTAGTTTAAAATCCCTAAAAGTAACTGTCTCTTTGTATTTAAAAATATGCAACTGTATATAAATGCTAATGTTTAATTTTTCTTTTTATTTTCTTTTTTTGTGTACAAAATTAGTAATTTCTGTGTTTCCTGTGCTTTCCAGGATATACTTGTATACTTCCTGGTAAACATAGTAACAAAAAAGACTTGCATGTATCAAGTTCAGCCCATTCCATATCATCCTTGTTGATCCAGAGGAAGCAATAAAATTAAACAAAAAAATTCTATGGAAGCCATTTCCTATTAAGTCACAAGTGGGTAAAAAGCTCCTTCCTGACTCTAGCAGGCAGATATTTCCCTGGATCAACATCCTTTCTGCCTTGAAACCAACTGTCATAATCGTTAATATTGATCTGAGTTGGAAAGGTATTTAATACTTTTTTAAATGTCTATAGGATCTGTAAACACAGATTCCCGAGGCATATAATTCTATAGCCTTGCTGCCCTTACTGTTAAAAAAAACACTGCCTTTGTTTTAATTGAAAGCACCTTTACTCTAGTTTAATTGGATGACCTCTTGTTTTTGACTGTGACACATATTTTACCCCCATTTATTTATTGTAGCATACTACTATTATAAGGCGCTGTGTACACTGTGTGGCACCATATAAGTAAAGATATACATACATACAAGAGACAGTAATTGACCTTGTTGTTTTCTTTCTCCTCCAGTACTCTGTTCTCCATGATGAAGCCTTCTAGGAGGATAATCAGTCACACAACATGCTTCAGGACAGTGAAGAAGAGCTTCATGCTTGAGCAGTTTGTCACGAGAATGGGTTATAGGTTAACCAGGTCCCACCACACTGCTGCTGCTTCCCACACTATCCAGTGCCCCTTGCTACTGGCTGCTGCCCCTCACCTAACTTGTTTGAGTCCAGTGCCCTTCCATGGGGGCCGCTCCTCTCTCTTGAATCGCAGGGCATTTCCTTCTGAGATCCTCTTCTTTTCTCACCTAATTTTGCTCCACTTACCCAGTCTCTAGGTGCAGAATTTCACCCCATGGTCAGGGATACTGGGTAGTAGTGTTCAAGAACCCCTCAACCATCTGCAATGCCATTTCCAGAAATGATGCAGAGTTTGTGTCCATGTCTTGCAAGACAGCTACATCATCTTGCCAGGTTTCAAATTTTAATTAAAAACTTAAGGTCTTGAAGTAAATAAAGCCCAGGAGCACTCAAAGGCTGCAGAAGAAGGCTGCGTCACACCCCCAGCAGCAAGACATGGTGAGTACCACTGAGGGCCAGCATAGGCAGCCTGTTTTTGGCCACACCCTGGGACTTCATGGGGATTTTGGGCCCCATGGGTGGGACCACTCATGCCTGGGTTTGAAATTGCGGCTGCAGTTCCAGGAATACCTATGTCCTGATTGTTTTGCCTAACCCTTCTGTGTTGCCTTTTACACAGCACCAGTAGGGAGAGCCATGGCTGGAGAACATAATAAGCACTGCAAGGGGTGACCGGCTCCATGGTGCTAAAAGAATATAGAGAGAAAATGAGCCATCACATTGGGATTCAACACAGAGTTCAAGTATCCAAAGGGTAAGCACTCTGACAGTATTCACTGTAGTGCTGATGTTGTTGTGTTATCAAGGAGGGAAACCAACTCAGGCTCAGACTCTGCAGATGAATTAGTGGATGCTAGTAACAGGGTGTATAACCTAATGAAGAAGTACTTTATAGCCATACAAGCACAAAGGAGGGTGATTATGAGACCTGAGCATAGTGAGAAAGAATTTAGTAAGGGAAGTAAAAAAATTCTGTTGCAGCAACCAGGAATATATGACCCTGTTCAAATTCTAGGCATTATGATCATGCACCTAAACCAATTAGGAAGAAGGAGGGGTAAGTATGTATATATAATAGATTACTTGGGTATGCATTGAAGCTACAGAGGAAAAGTTTAAGGAAGACATGGAGAAAAAAAAAAAGATGCTCAAGTCCATAATGAGTGGTTGAAGGGTTTTCTGGTATATGCTAGTGAAGTGCTGTTCAAGTTTGATCCTCAAGGGCCTCCAACAGGCCAGGATTTACAGATTTCCCTGATTAAAAACAGTTGAGTTAATCAGTGGCTCATTCATTTTGAATGACTCATTTGTGCTTAAGCAGTGGAACCCTTAAATCATGACATATTGGTGGCGCTTGAGGACTGAACTTGGACAGCTCTGTGCTAGTGCATGCCTTAATGTATTAGAGGATCAGGGGGCAAATCTCATTAAGTACATGGACCTCATAGTAGATGTACTACATATAAAGGGTCAGCTTGGACAGATTATGATAGGGCTTTAAGGAAGAAGGTGGAAGGGGATAGGGTATTGGATTTTGACTCAGGGTACACTGGACTCATGATCTAGATTGGTCATGCATGACAGGCGGCCCCTAGTGGCCATTACAGACCCTTTGAGCAGCCCCTCAATATTTTTTATGCTTGTAATGATCATTCATGCAAGAGAGGTTTTGCCTGCAGGTTTAAGCACTCTTAAACTGCTTGTGATGGGAGCCAGCAAGCAGTGACTTGTGAGTGGAGTAATAATGATGGGGTGACGAAGGGTTCCGTTTGCTGTGAAATTACGAAAAGCTCCATCCCTAATGTGCATATGCAAGCTAACTGATGTTCTTCTAAGTTATCCTGATAGGGAATAGGGCAGTTAGTCCTTAATGCATGATTTTGTTCATCACTTTGTTATACCATTTGTAAGAGGTGTTGCTGAGAAGACAGGATGAGGAATTTGAAATCAGCATACGCATACCTATAACTGAACAGGAATAAGATAGTGAAAGAGCAGCATGCAGAGCTTGGGAAGTTTATACTCATTCAACATCTGTCCTATCTACAAGGATCATTAGTAAATGATGCGCTGAAGGAGGGAAAAGTGCAAAGTTTAATGTCAAACCTTCTCACAGACCCCTGAGTTAGGTCAATGGGCTTCAGGACATTAAATGCAATAATAGACCTTGAGTCAATCTTTCATCTTCTCCCTCTTTATCCTGACAGTTTGTTCTACATGGCATACTACGTTGAAAAATTATACTGTTTGGATAGATGCCTGCCTTTATTATTTGAGGTATTCCTTTATGCACTGGGTTTTACAGGAAAGGGTGAATTGCCATTTAATTGCACAGTAGCTGGATGATTTATTGTTGTGGACCCCCTGAAGATGTTCACACATCTCCTAGCAGCAGCAGAAAATCTTTTCCAAGTGTTAGTAGCAGTACTCATTGCTCAGGGAAAAAATATATTTTTTTCCAGCACAGAATTTGTCTTTCTAGGGATAGAATTAGGTACAGAAAAGAGACTGGTTAGATTACATCAGGAAAATGTACTCAGAGTTAAAGGGACAGTAATGTTTCATAATAAAAGCAGCTCTAATTAATCATCATAGTATTTGGACTTTGGAGAGTATTATTTCAACTCTGTCAGACCTGTAGTTCAAGAGTAATTCAATGACAAAATATCTCCCTCCCACCCCTTTTACTGATGTAACACTGTTCAGCCAGATCAGAAGGGAGGTGCCCAGGTAGACTGCAGAGAGGAACAATCTTCAATTAACCCTTTGAGTGCCAGAGTGGTATGGAAGAAGGCTGCGTCACACCCCCAGCAGCAAGACATGGTGAGTACCACTGAGGGCCAGCATAGGCAGCCTGTTTTTGGCCACACCCTGGGACTTCATGGGGATTTTGGGCCCCATGGGTGGGACCACTCATGCCTGGGTTTGAAATTGCGGCTGCAGTTCCAGGAATACCTATGTCCTGATTGTTTTGCCTAACCCTTCTGTGTTGCCTTTTACACAGCACCAGTAGGGAGAGCCATGGCTGGAGAACATAATAAGCACTGCAAGGGGTGACCGGCTCCATGGTGCTAAAAGAATATAGAGAGAAAATGAGCCATCACATTGGGATTCAACACAGAGTTCAAGTATCCAAAGGGTAAGCACTCTGACAGTATTCACTGTAGTGCTGATGTTGTTGTGTTATCAAGGAGGGAAACCAACTCAGGCTCAGACTCTGCAGATGAATTAGTGGATGCTAGTAACAGGGTGTATAACCTAATGAAGAAGTACTTTATAGCCATACAAGCACAAAGGAGGGTGATTATGAGACCTGAGCATAGTGAGAAAGAATTTAGTAAGGGAAGTAAAAAAATTCTGTTGCAGCAACCAGGAATATATGACCCTGTTCAAATTCTAGGCATTATGATCATGCACCTAAACCAATTAGGAAGAAGGAGGGGTAAGTATGTATATATAATAGATTACTTGGGTATGCATTGAAGCTACAGAGGAAAAGTTTAAGGAAGACATGGAGAAAAAAAAAAAGATGCTCAAGTCCATAATGAGTGGTTGAAGGGTTTTCTGGTATATGCTAGTGAAGTGCTGTTCAAGTTTGATCCTCAAGGGCCTCCAACAGGCCAGGATTTACAGATTTCCCTGATTAAAAACAGTTGAGTTAATCAGTGGCTCATTCATTTTGAATGACTCATTTGTGCTTAAGCAGTGGAACCCTTAAATCATGACATATTGGTGGCGCTTGAGGACTGAACTTGGACAGCTCTGTGCTAGTGCATGCCTTAATGTATTAGAGGATCAGGGGGCAAATCTCATTAAGTACATGGACCTCATAGTAGATGTACTACATATAAAGGGTCAGCTTGGACAGATTATGATAGGGCTTTAAGGAAGAAGGTGGAAGGGGATAGGGTATTGGATTTTGACTCAGGGTACACTGGACTCATGATCTAGATTGGTCATGCATGACAGGCGGCCCCTAGTGGCCATTACAGACCCTTTGAGCAGCCCCTCAATATTTTTTATGCTTGTAATGATCATTCATGCAAGAGAGGTTTTGCCTGCAGGTTTAAGCACTCTTAAACTGCTTGTGATGGGAGCCAGCAAGCAGTGACTTGTGAGTGGAGTAATAATGATGGGGTGACGAAGGGTTCCGTTTGCTGTGAAATTACGAAAAGCTCCATCCCTAATGTGCATATGCAAGCTAACTGATGTTCTTCTAAGTTATCCTGATAGGGAATAGGGCAGTTAGTCCTTAATGCATGATTTTGTTCATCACTTTGTTATACCATTTGTAAGAGGTGTTGCTGAGAAGACAGGATGAGGAATTTGAAATCAGCATACGCATACCTATAACTGAACAGGAATAAGATAGTGAAAGAGCAGCATGCAGAGCTTGGGAAGTTTATACTCATTCAACATCTGTCCTATCTACAAGGATCATTAGTAAATGATGCGCTGAAGGAGGGAAAAGTGCAAAGTTTAATGTCAAACCTTCTCACAGACCCCTGAGTTAGGTCAATGGGCTTCAGGACATTAAATGCAATAATAGACCTTGAGTCAATCTTTCATCTTCTCCCTCTTTATCCTGACAGTTTGTTCTACATGGCATACTACGTTGAAAAATTATACTGTTTGGATAGATGCCTGCCTTTATTATTTGAGGTATTCCTTTATGCACTGGGTTTTACAGGAAAGGGTGAATTGCCATTTAATTGCACAGTAGCTGGATGATTTATTGTTGTGGACCCCCTGAAGATGTTCACACATCTCCTAGCAGCAGCAGAAAATCTTTTCCAAGTGTTAGTAGCAGTACTCATTGCTCAGGGAAAAAATATATTTTTTTCCAGCACAGAATTTGTCTTTCTAGGGATAGAATTAGGTACAGAAAAGAGACTGGTTAGATTACATCAGGAAAATGTACTCAGAGTTAAAGGGACAGTAATGTTTCATAATAAAAGCAGCTCTAATTAATCATCATAGTATTTGGACTTTGGAGAGTATTATTTCAACTCTGTCAGACCTGTAGTTCAAGAGTAATTCAATGACAAAATATCTCCCTCCCACCCCTTTTACTGATGTAACACTGTTCAGCCAGATCAGAAGGGAGGTGCCCAGGTAGACTGCAGAGAGGAACAATCTTCAATTAACCCTTTGAGTGCCAGAGTGGTATGGAAGAAGGCTGCGTCACACCCCCAGCAGCAAGACATGGTGAGTACCACTGAGGGCCAGCATAGGCAGCCTGTTTTTGGCCACACCCTGGGACTTCATGGGGATTTTGGGCCCCATGGGTGGGACCACTCATGCCTGGGTTTGAAATTGCGGCTGCAGTTCCAGGAATACCTATGTCCTGATTGTTTTGCCTAACCCTTCTGTGTTGCCTTTTACACAGCACCAGTAGGGAGAGCCATGGCTGGAGAACATAATAAGCACTGCAAGGGGTGACCGGCTCCATGGTGCTAAAAGAATATAGAGAGAAAATGAGCCATCACATTGGGATTCAACACAGAGTTCAAGTATCCAAAGGGTAAGCACTCTGACAGTATTCACTGTAGTGCTGATGTTGTTGTGTTATCAAGGAGGGAAACCAACTCAGGCTCAGACTCTGCAGATGAATTAGTGGATGCTAGTAACAGGGTGTATAACCTAATGAAGAAGTACTTTATAGCCATACAAGCACAAAGGAGGGTGATTATGAGACCTGAGCATAGTGAGAAAGAATTTAGTAAGGGAAGTAAAAAAATTCTGTTGCAGCAACCAGGAATATATGACCCTGTTCAAATTCTAGGCATTATGATCATGCACCTAAACCAATTAGGAAGAAGGAGGGGTAAGTATGTATATATAATAGATTACTTGGGTATGCATTGAAGCTACAGAGGAAAAGTTTAAGGAAGACATGGAGAAAAAAAAAAAGATGCTCAAGTCCATAATGAGTGGTTGAAGGGTTTTCTGGTATATGCTAGTGAAGTGCTGTTCAAGTTTGATCCTCAAGGGCCTCCAACAGGCCAGGATTTACAGATTTCCCTGATTAAAAACAGTTGAGTTAATCAGTGGCTCATTCATTTTGAATGACTCATTTGTGCTTAAGCAGTGGAACCCTTAAATCATGACATATTGGTGGCGCTTGAGGACTGAACTTGGACAGCTCTGTGCTAGTGCATGCCTTAATGTATTAGAGGATCAGGGGGCAAATCTCATTAAGTACATGGACCTCATAGTAGATGTACTACATATAAAGGGTCAGCTTGGACAGATTATGATAGGGCTTTAAGGAAGAAGGTGGAAGGGGATAGGGTATTGGATTTTGACTCAGGGTACACTGGACTCATGATCTAGATTGGTCATGCATGACAGGCGGCCCCTAGTGGCCATTACAGACCCTTTGAGCAGCCCCTCAATATTTTTTATGCTTGTAATGATCATTCATGCAAGAGAGGTTTTGCCTGCAGGTTTAAGCACTCTTAAACTGCTTGTGATGGGAGCCAGCAAGCAGTGACTTGTGAGTGGAGTAATAATGATGGGGTGACGAAGGGTTCCGTTTGCTGTGAAATTACGAAAAGCTCCATCCCTAATGTGCATATGCAAGCTAACTGATGTTCTTCTAAGTTATCCTGATAGGGAATAGGGCAGTTAGTCCTTAATGCATGATTTTGTTCATCACTTTGTTATACCATTTGTAAGAGGTGTTGCTGAGAAGACAGGATGAGGAATTTGAAATCAGCATACGCATACCTATAACTGAACAGGAATAAGATAGTGAAAGAGCAGCATGCAGAGCTTGGGAAGTTTATACTCATTCAACATCTGTCCTATCTACAAGGATCATTAGTAAATGATGCGCTGAAGGAGGGAAAAGTGCAAAGTTTAATGTCAAACCTTCTCACAGACCCCTGAGTTAGGTCAATGGGCTTCAGGACATTAAATGCAATAATAGACCTTGAGTCAATCTTTCATCTTCTCCCTCTTTATCCTGACAGTTTGTTCTACATGGCATACTACGTTGAAAAATTATACTGTTTGGATAGATGCCTGCCTTTATTATTTGAGGTATTCCTTTATGCACTGGGTTTTACAGGAAAGGGTGAATTGCCATTTAATTGCACAGTAGCTGGATGATTTATTGTTGTGGACCCCCTGAAGATGTTCACACATCTCCTAGCAGCAGCAGAAAATCTTTTCCAAGTGTTAGTAGCAGTACTCATTGCTCAGGGAAAAAATATATTTTTTTCCAGCACAGAATTTGTCTTTCTAGGGATAGAATTAGGTACAGAAAAGAGACTGGTTAGATTACATCAGGAAAATGTACTCAGAGTTAAAGGGACAGTAATGTTTCATAATAAAAGCAGCTCTAATTAATCATCATAGTATTTGGACTTTGGAGAGTATTATTTCAACTCTGTCAGACCTGTAGTTCAAGAGTAATTCAATGACAAAATATCTCCCTCCCACCCCTTTTACTGATGTAACACTGTTCAGCCAGATCAGAAGGGAGGTGCCCAGGTAGACTGCAGAGAGGAACAATCTTCAATTAACCCTTTGAGTGCCAGAGTGGTATGGAAGAAGGCTGCGTCACACCCCCAGCAGCAAGACATGGTGAGTACCACTGAGGGCCAGCATAGGCAGCCTGTTTTTGGCCACACCCTGGGACTTCATGGGGATTTTGGGCCCCATGGGTGGGACCACTCATGCCTGGGTTTGAAATTGCGGCTGCAGTTCCAGGAATACCTATGTCCTGATTGTTTTGCCTAACCCTTCTGTGTTGCCTTTTACACAGCACCAGTAGGGAGAGCCATGGCTGGAGAACATAATAAGCACTGCAAGGGGTGACCGGCTCCATGGTGCTAAAAGAATATAGAGAGAAAATGAGCCATCACATTGGGATTCAACACAGAGTTCAAGTATCCAAAGGGTAAGCACTCTGACAGTATTCACTGTAGTGCTGATGTTGTTGTGTTATCAAGGAGGGAAACCAACTCAGGCTCAGACTCTGCAGATGAATTAGTGGATGCTAGTAACAGGGTGTATAACCTAATGAAGAAGTACTTTATAGCCATACAAGCACAAAGGAGGGTGATTATGAGACCTGAGCATAGTGAGAAAGAATTTAGTAAGGGAAGTAAAAAAATTCTGTTGCAGCAACCAGGAATATATGACCCTGTTCAAATTCTAGGCATTATGATCATGCACCTAAACCAATTAGGAAGAAGGAGGGGTAAGTATGTATATATAATAGATTACTTGGGTATGCATTGAAGCTACAGAGGAAAAGTTTAAGGAAGACATGGAGAAAAAAAAAAAGATGCTCAAGTCCATAATGAGTGGTTGAAGGGTTTTCTGGTATATGCTAGTGAAGTGCTGTTCAAGTTTGATCCTCAAGGGCCTCCAACAGGCCAGGATTTACAGATTTCCCTGATTAAAAACAGTTGAGTTAATCAGTGGCTCATTCATTTTGAATGACTCATTTGTGCTTAAGCAGTGGAACCCTTAAATCATGACATATTGGTGGCGCTTGAGGACTGAACTTGGACAGCTCTGTGCTAGTGCATGCCTTAATGTATTAGAGGATCAGGGGGCAAATCTCATTAAGTACATGGACCTCATAGTAGATGTACTACATATAAAGGGTCAGCTTGGACAGATTATGATAGGGCTTTAAGGAAGAAGGTGGAAGGGGATAGGGTATTGGATTTTGACTCAGGGTACACTGGACTCATGATCTAGATTGGTCATGCATGACAGGCGGCCCCTAGTGGCCATTACAGACCCTTTGAGCAGCCCCTCAATATTTTTTATGCTTGTAATGATCATTCATGCAAGAGAGGTTTTGCCTGCAGGTTTAAGCACTCTTAAACTGCTTGTGATGGGAGCCAGCAAGCAGTGACTTGTGAGTGGAGTAATAATGATGGGGTGACGAAGGGTTCCGTTTGCTGTGAAATTACGAAAAGCTCCATCCCTAATGTGCATATGCAAGCTAACTGATGTTCTTCTAAGTTATCCTGATAGGGAATAGGGCAGTTAGTCCTTAATGCATGATTTTGTTCATCACTTTGTTATACCATTTGTAAGAGGTGTTGCTGAGAAGACAGGATGAGGAATTTGAAATCAGCATACGCATACCTATAACTGAACAGGAATAAGATAGTGAAAGAGCAGCATGCAGAGCTTGGGAAGTTTATACTCATTCAACATCTGTCCTATCTACAAGGATCATTAGTAAATGATGCGCTGAAGGAGGGAAAAGTGCAAAGTTTAATGTCAAACCTTCTCACAGACCCCTGAGTTAGGTCAATGGGCTTCAGGACATTAAATGCAATAATAGACCTTGAGTCAATCTTTCATCTTCTCCCTCTTTATCCTGACAGTTTGTTCTACATGGCATACTACGTTGAAAAATTATACTGTTTGGATAGATGCCTGCCTTTATTATTTGAGGTATTCCTTTATGCACTGGGTTTTACAGGAAAGGGTGAATTGCCATTTAATTGCACAGTAGCTGGATGATTTATTGTTGTGGACCCCCTGAAGATGTTCACACATCTCCTAGCAGCAGCAGAAAATCTTTTCCAAGTGTTAGTAGCAGTACTCATTGCTCAGGGAAAAAATATATTTTTTTCCAGCACAGAATTTGTCTTTCTAGGGATAGAATTAGGTACAGAAAAGAGACTGGTTAGATTACATCAGGAAAATGTACTCAGAGTTAAAGGGACAGTAATGTTTCATAATAAAAGCAGCTCTAATTAATCATCATAGTATTTGGACTTTGGAGAGTATTATTTCAACTCTGTCAGACCTGTAGTTCAAGAGTAATTCAATGACAAAATATCTCCCTCCCACCCCTTTTACTGATGTAACACTGTTCAGCCAGATCAGAAGGGAGGTGCCCAGGTAGACTGCAGAGAGGAACAATCTTCAATTAACCCTTTGAGTGCCAGAGTGGTATGGAAGAAGGCTGCGTCACACCCCCAGCAGCAAGACATGGTGAGTACCACTGAGGGCCAGCATAGGCAGCCTGTTTTTGGCCACACCCTGGGACTTCATGGGGATTTTGGGCCCCATGGGTGGGACCACTCATGCCTGGGTTTGAAATTGCGGCTGCAGTTCCAGGAATACCTATGTCCTGATTGTTTTGCCTAACCCTTCTGTGTTGCCTTTTACACAGCACCAGTAGGGAGAGCCATGGCTGGAGAACATAATAAGCACTGCAAGGGGTGACCGGCTCCATGGTGCTAAAAGAATATAGAGAGAAAATGAGCCATCACATTGGGATTCAACACAGAGTTCAAGTATCCAAAGGGTAAGCACTCTGACAGTATTCACTGTAGTGCTGATGTTGTTGTGTTATCAAGGAGGGAAACCAACTCAGGCTCAGACTCTGCAGATGAATTAGTGGATGCTAGTAACAGGGTGTATAACCTAATGAAGAAGTACTTTATAGCCATACAAGCACAAAGGAGGGTGATTATGAGACCTGAGCATAGTGAGAAAGAATTTAGTAAGGGAAGTAAAAAAATTCTGTTGCAGCAACCAGGAATATATGACCCTGTTCAAATTCTAGGCATTATGATCATGCACCTAAACCAATTAGGAAGAAGGAGGGGTAAGTATGTATATATAATAGATTACTTGGGTATGCATTGAAGCTACAGAGGAAAAGTTTAAGGAAGACATGGAGAAAAAAAAAAAGATGCTCAAGTCCATAATGAGTGGTTGAAGGGTTTTCTGGTATATGCTAGTGAAGTGCTGTTCAAGTTTGATCCTCAAGGGCCTCCAACAGGCCAGGATTTACAGATTTCCCTGATTAAAAACAGTTGAGTTAATCAGTGGCTCATTCATTTTGAATGACTCATTTGTGCTTAAGCAGTGGAACCCTTAAATCATGACATATTGGTGGCGCTTGAGGACTGAACTTGGACAGCTCTGTGCTAGTGCATGCCTTAATGTATTAGAGGATCAGGGGGCAAATCTCATTAAGTACATGGACCTCATAGTAGATGTACTACATATAAAGGGTCAGCTTGGACAGATTATGATAGGGCTTTAAGGAAGAAGGTGGAAGGGGATAGGGTATTGGATTTTGACTCAGGGTACACTGGACTCATGATCTAGATTGGTCATGCATGACAGGCGGCCCCTAGTGGCCATTACAGACCCTTTGAGCAGCCCCTCAATATTTTTTATGCTTGTAATGATCATTCATGCAAGAGAGGTTTTGCCTGCAGGTTTAAGCACTCTTAAACTGCTTGTGATGGGAGCCAGCAAGCAGTGACTTGTGAGTGGAGTAATAATGATGGGGTGACGAAGGGTTCCGTTTGCTGTGAAATTACGAAAAGCTCCATCCCTAATGTGCATATGCAAGCTAACTGATGTTCTTCTAAGTTATCCTGATAGGGAATAGGGCAGTTAGTCCTTAATGCATGATTTTGTTCATCACTTTGTTATACCATTTGTAAGAGGTGTTGCTGAGAAGACAGGATGAGGAATTTGAAATCAGCATACGCATACCTATAACTGAACAGGAATAAGATAGTGAAAGAGCAGCATGCAGAGCTTGGGAAGTTTATACTCATTCAACATCTGTCCTATCTACAAGGATCATTAGTAAATGATGCGCTGAAGGAGGGAAAAGTGCAAAGTTTAATGTCAAACCTTCTCACAGACCCCTGAGTTAGGTCAATGGGCTTCAGGACATTAAATGCAATAATAGACCTTGAGTCAATCTTTCATCTTCTCCCTCTTTATCCTGACAGTTTGTTCTACATGGCATACTACGTTGAAAAATTATACTGTTTGGATAGATGCCTGCCTTTATTATTTGAGGTATTCCTTTATGCACTGGGTTTTACAGGAAAGGGTGAATTGCCATTTAATTGCACAGTAGCTGGATGATTTATTGTTGTGGACCCCCTGAAGATGTTCACACATCTCCTAGCAGCAGCAGAAAATCTTTTCCAAGTGTTAGTAGCAGTACTCATTGCTCAGGGAAAAAATATATTTTTTTCCAGCACAGAATTTGTCTTTCTAGGGATAGAATTAGGTACAGAAAAGAGACTGGTTAGATTACATCAGGAAAATGTACTCAGAGTTAAAGGGACAGTAATGTTTCATAATAAAAGCAGCTCTAATTAATCATCATAGTATTTGGACTTTGGAGAGTATTATTTCAACTCTGTCAGACCTGTAGTTCAAGAGTAATTCAATGACAAAATATCTCCCTCCCACCCCTTTTACTGATGTAACACTGTTCAGCCAGATCAGAAGGGAGGTGCCCAGGTAGACTGCAGAGAGGAACAATCTTCAATTAACCCTTTGAGTGCCAGAGTGGTATGGAATGCATTGCTTTGCAATGCATTCCATACCACTCTGTCACACAAAGGGTTAAGATAAGGGAAAAACCTGAAAAACTTGTCAAGGGGGACAGGGCTTTCATTGTTCTCATAGGAAGAAGATTGTCCCCTGCTGTTATCTGTCTGGTCTATGGACTGGATTCCATATCTGAGAAGAGATGGCTTACTCTAGGTAAAAGGGGCGGGAGGTGAAACTTTGCTTGTGAATATCTCTCAAACCATAAAGGTTTGAGAGATAAGACTTATATCGTTCATGTTTTTTTAATGCCTACAAAATAAAATAAAGATAAAACAAAGTATTTCTATCCCTGTAAGATGGAGGTGAAGCACTTTTTGATGACCCCGGAAGTCACTTTAAATAAGCTACAGTCCTTTATGGGACTTCTAAATTTTGCAGGGAAAAGGTGTTTAGAAGAAGATTGGAATTGGTCACCTTGTATATGTAGCAGTGTCTTTATAAGGTTAGGGTCACCATGCAGATGGGGTCACCATGCAGATGAAGCATGATTTGAGGGTGTGCAGAACACACTTCAATTTAAAGGAGTCAGATTTTATACAGAAGTTATTCCAGAAATGTAGTTGTCATCTAGTGCATCAGGGGGTATGGGTTTTGGGGCATAACATTTTATTCAAAGCCAAACATATTCCTGTGATGGAGAATAGACTAGTTGATGCTCTTCCCAGGAAAAGTGGGATGTATTTTTCCAACTAGTACCTCACACTAATCCAGTTGGTCTTGTTTGTCCATCTACTCTGTGGCAGTTGAGAATGAGGATCTAGATGACCTGGTAATCCTTTTGCTTGCCCCCCAAAATATGGGAAGTATTTTCAAAAGCATATCAGTTAAGGGCATACCTAGGAACTTTCTCATCTTGAGCCCCTGGGGTGGGCTTATGTGCTGCCAACAAGAGGAAGATAATGATGCCATTTTTGTCATAAAGAGGTGGGGCTTAACTGGGTGGGGCTTAAGTGTGTTTGTATCAAAAGCGGTCGGGAAGTGGCAGAACAGGATGTGATAGCGGAGAAGTGGGTGGGAAGTGGGGGTAACAGGGTGGGAAGGAGAAGAAACTCACCACTGCTGGAGAATCAGACTCTGTCCACAGGGACCTGGTAAACAGAGTTTCCTGGTCAGACCCGGACAGTTCCCATGTATGCTGGTGGGGGATTTCAATCATACCACAAGGTGCAGGGAATGGGTTCTTCCACATTGCTTGTGTTTATCAAACATTTGATGCTTGAGTGGAGTATCACCAGTGAAGGTAACACAGCATTGGAAGCCATATCCTTTTTCTCTAAACTTACTGAGCAAAGGGACTTTGCACTTACTTTTCTAGTCAAGCAAATCATGTGAGGCTTGGGTAAATGGTTAGTGAGTAGCAGGGAAAAGAGGAGACCTACTGACACAGGGCATTTGCTGGATATTTTAACTTGCCTACCTGTGGAATGCAGCTCTAATGATAAGGGTAGACTCTTCAGCACAGCATTTGCAATGGCCTTCAGTGAAACATTTAGGCTAACCAAATGTTTCTTGCCAGCATGCAATAATCTAGAGGTAGGGCTGCAAGGGATCAAGACAGAACTGATTACAGGGGTGGTGCTTTGTTTTTTGGCATGCTCAAAAATGGATCAATGTGAAGGGGATTGTGGGTTCTCTTCCTGAGTAAGGGTGATAGCTCCTGTCCAGTCCGTGCATTTAAAGGGATAGTAATACTTCGGTTTAACTTTATTTTATTTTGTAGGCATTAAAAAAACATGAAGAATGATATAAGTCTTATCTCTCAAACCTTTATGGTTTAAGAGATATTCACAAGCAAAGTTTCCCCCTCCCGCCCCTTTTACCTAGTGTAAGCCATCTCTTCTCAGATGTGAATCTGGTTGTAAGACCAGACAGATAACAGCAGGGGACAATCTTCTTTGTATGAAAAGAATGAAAGCCCTTCCCCCCTTGACAAGTTTTTCAGCTTTTTCCCTTAATTGAAGATTGTCCCTCTCTACAGTCTACCTGGGCACCTCCCTTCTGATCTGTCTGAACAGGGGGGGATACTTTGCTTGTGAATATCTCTTAAACCATAAAGGTTTGAGAGATAAGACTTATACCGTTCTTCGTGTTTTTTTTATGCCTACAAAATAAAATAAAGATAAAACGAAGTATTGCTATTCCTTTAAGAGTTGTTTGAGATCATTCCCGCCAATGGGGGGGGGGTCCAAGTTTAGTCCAAGTAAACAGCATGGCATTTTCTTGCTATCAGTTAAAAGCACTGAGCTACTTAGGTTTAGATCTGCAATGCCATGGCACACCCATTCAGGATGGGTGCAGCAACAATGCAAGGGTATTCATATAAAGAAATCTAATTAGTGGGGATGTGGTTCTCTGTTGTATTCAGGAAATACTTTTGTCCCTAGTAAGTATACCTCTACCTGGTGTAGATTCTCTGATTCAAGGGACTATGAATTTGTTTTGCCTTTTCCTCATTCATTAGATGGACCTAGACAGGAAGTGTATAAGGGTTATCTGGCTTGGATGAGAGTGGGTACCTGGCTTTGTGAGGTGGAAAAATTATTGAATAATGTGGAGGGGGGAGTTGACATGCTGTGGTGGTTACCGAGTCAGCCTATATCTAATCAAAAGTGGGGGCCCACTGACAAGAGTGTATGAAATCCAGAACTTTAATTTTTTTTTATTTTTTTAGTGTGAGCGCACCTTTATGGATATATATACTATATGTGCAAGTAAACACCACACACACACAGTAACATAACTGATGAGGCTGAAAAAAGAAATGCATCCATCAAGTCCAACCCATGCCAAGAACACCCTTGTTGATCCAGAGGAAGCCAAGAAAAACCTCTGAAGCCATTTCCAATGTAGCCCCAAGTGGGTAAAAAAATCCTTCCTGACTCCAAATGGCAGTCAGATAGTTCCCTGGATCAACAACCCATCTGCATTAAAGCCATCTGTCATCATTTTCAATACTGTTGTGTGCTAGATAGGCATCCATTGCTTTTTTGAAAGCAGTTGCATTATCTGCAAGTACAACATCCCGAGGCAAAGAATTCCATAGCTTTACCGCCCTTACTGTAAAGAATCCCTGCCTTTGTTTTAGTCGGAAGCTCCTTTTCTCTAGTGTTAATGGATGACCTCTTGTTCTTAGCTCAGCTCTTTGCATAAATAATTCATTGGGTACTTTTTTGTATTGACCTTGAATGTATTTGTAAATGGTAATCATATCAAACGTTAGACCTTTCTTCTCCAAATGTAAACAAACCCAGTTTGGCTATTCTCTCTTTATAACTCAGATCCTCCAATCCCTCCAATGCACGTCTCTGCACCCTTTCCAGTTCCACAATGTCTTTTTTAGGAACCGGTGCCCAAAATTGTACTCCATATTCTAGATGAGGCCTAACCAAGGATTTATACAGAGGTAGGATAATATTAGCATCTCTTGCATCTACACCTCTTTTTATGCAGGCTGGTACCCTATTTGCTCTTGCAGCAGCTGAGTGACTCTACACACTGCTGTGAAGTCTATTGTCTATCAGTACTTCTAAATCTTTCTCTAATGAGGATTTCCCAAGTTGTTTCCCATGTAGAGTATATGTAGCATGTTTGTTTCTATAAACATAACTGTACATTTATCTACATTAAATGTCATCTGCCACTTTTCTGCCCATTCACTCAGTTTATCTAAATCCTTCTGCATAGAAAAAGCATCAGTTTTGTTTGTATTTCCTTACATAACTTAGTGTCATCAGCAAAGATTGAGATGGTACTTTCAATTCTGTCTTCTGGATCATTAAAAAGCATTGGGCCAAGCACTGAACCCTGTGGCACCCCACTTAAAACTTTAGTTCAATTGGAAAAGGTTCCATTTACAACAATTCCCATCTATCATTTAACCATTTCTCAATCCATGTACATATAACACCACACAAACCGAAGCCTTTTAATTTATGCATCAACCTGTTTTGAGGCACTGTATCACAGGTTATTGCAAAATCCAAGTATACTACATCAACAGCAATTCCCCTGACCATATTACTACTTACTCTTTCATAAAATGCAAGTAAATTAGTCTGATAAAACCATGCTGACTCCTACTAATAATATTGTTTGTCTTCACATATTTCTGAATACTGTCAGTAACCCTACTAGTATCTTATCCACTATGGAAGTCAAGCTCAAAGGTCTATAATTTCCTGGTTTGGATCTTGACCCCTTTTTAAACAATGGAACTACATCAGCTCCAATCACAGGGCACTATGCCTGATGAAAGTGAATAAATAAATATTAAGTATAATGGTCTTGCTATTACTGAACTAAGTTCCCTAAGTACCCTTGGGTGTATACCATCAGGACCAGGTGCTTTATTCACCATAACCTTTCCCAGTCTCTTTTGGACCTTGTCCACAGTAAGCCATGTACATGATGGAGCAAATTCCATGGTTTTGTCTGTTTGCCCATAGCCTGTCATTGTTTCTTCCATTGTATATACTGAAGCAAAGAATGTACTTAGGGTGTCATCCATAGCCTTATCCTCACTAATCAATTCACCTGTCTCAGTGTCACAGTTTGTTACGACTCTCAGACGTAAGGTTTGGTAAAAACACAACTTTATTGAAAGACAACGATTTAATACACACACACATACAATACATAGAAAGGCAATAGTAATACAGAATCAGGCTCTACCGGCCCTGCCAATATACCGGGCAAGGCAGCCTGGGCAAGCAATAAATAGGTGGCTCTACCGACTCTGCCAATATATCGGGCAAGGTAGCCAAACGACCATCAAGTGTATACAGGCTCTACCGGCCCTGCCAAGATACCAGGAAAGGCAGCCCACTGGATACCAACTGGAACAGGCTCTACTGGCCCTGCCAATGTACCGGGCAAGGCAGCCCTGAAGGATACTGAGAATAGGCTCTACCGGCCCTGCCAAGATACCAGGCAAGGCAGCCCACTGGATACCAACTGGAACAGACTCTACCGGCCCTGCCAATATACCGGGCAAGGCAGCCTGACGGATACTGAGAATAGGCTCTACCGGCCCTGCCAATACCGGGTAAGGCAACCTGAAGGGAAGGTGAAAGGTTCTACCGGCCTTACCATTACCGGGCAGGGCAGCCCAAGGAGAATAAACACAGGGGTGGCCCCAATAAATGTCAGATGACAATGACAGTAGGAGATGTTGAGGAATAATTAAGCAGCCAGAGATACCAGTAGGCAAATACCCCTATACCAGGGTAAATATGGTAAATAGCTGTCTATGACAGGACAGCACACAAAGGCCAGCAGTATAACTGGGTGATATGCCAAGAGGCCCAGGGGCCAACCAGCGCCCGCGCGCTGTGAACTAACAGACTGAATATATAGCCACAGGCTTAGAGTGAACCAGCGTCCGCACAATGGGAGCAAACTGAAAACTCAGAATAATGCCGATAGGCAATGGAGCGAACCAGCGTCCGCACGCTGGGAACCAACAGGTCTCACAGTATCAAGTGTGAACAATGGAGTGAACCAGCGCCCGCGCGCTGGAAGCCAAGTGACATGATAATGTAGCCGCAAGGCTAGAGGGAACCAGCGTCCGCACGCTGGGAACCAACAGGTCTACAGTATAATACCACGGACAATGGAGCGAACCAGCGTCCGCGTGCTGGGAACCAACTGACATGTAAAATGTTGCCACAAGGCTTGAAGTGGACCAGCGTCCGCAGGCTGGGAACCAACAGGTCTCACAATATAATGTGTAAACAATGGAGTGAACCAGCTCCCGCGCGTTGGGAGCCAACTTACATGTATAATGTAGCCGCAAGGCTTTGGAGCAAACCAGCGTCCGCACGCTGGGAACCAACTGACATGTATAATGTAGCCGCAAGGCTTTGGAGCAAACCAGCGTCCGCACGCTGGGAACCAACTGACATGTATAATGTAGCAGCAAGGCTTTGGAGCGAACCAGCGTCTGCACTCTGGGAACCAACTGACATGTATAATGTAGCCGCAAGGCTTTGGAGCGAACCAGCGTCCGCACGCTGGGAACCAACTGACTATATGTTGCCAACAGACTGAAGAACAATGTCGCTACCGCTGCTGGAACCAGGCTCAAGAGATGGCAGCAGCCAGCAGGAATACAACCAGGAGTGGAACGATCACAGGAACTGGCAGCGAGGACCGAAACAGCAGACGGCTAAACCGGAACAGGACTGGAACAAGCCGCGGTCAGCGAGCTCAGTAACAGCACGAACTCAGGAACTCAGGAGTACCGGAACACAGGAACTCAGGAAACTGGAACGCAGGAACGAGTCCAATAGCGACTGCAGCATGGTGGTAACGAAAAGGTCAGAGACACCACGAAAGGGCAACCAAAGGATGCCCAATGCTAGTTTAAATAGGCAGTATGAGGCGGGCTAAATGCAAGCAACCAATGGGAGCCCCCTATGGGTGATAGACATAGTAATGCAGCAATCACGGGCACCGTGATAGTACCCCCCTTTCAAAGACCCCCTCTCCTAGAGTGGGGTCTAGGTTTCTGAGGGTATTTGGAATGAAAGATCCGTTGTAATTTGGGTGCGTGAAGGTCCTTACTATCCACCCAGGACCGATCCTCAGGTCCATAACCTTTCCAATGCACCAAATACTGTACCCTTCCTCTAAGCCTGTGGGAATCAAGAATACTCTGCACTTCGTACTCCTCCTGACCTGCAACCTCGATAGGCCCTGGCACCACAGGGTTCGTAGTATAATGGTTGCATACAAGAGGTTTCTGGAGAGATACATGGAACACGTTATGAATGCGCATGGACGCGGGTATGTCCAAAGCATACGAAACCGGATTAATCTTGCGAATGATTCTATAAGGACCAATGAACCTGGGAGCCAACTTATTGGACGGAACTTGGAGCTTTAGGTTCCTGGAAGAAAGCCATACTCTATCCCCAACTTGAAAGGAGAGTGCTGGAAGCCTTCTGCGATTAGCATAGCGCTGGTGACGCTGAAATGACTGACCCAGTGCCCTCTGAACTTGTGCCCATGTGGAACGGAGTTGCTCGATATGCTCATCCAGAGCTGGAATCCGGGAGCAAGCAGGGCTGAAACCAGTAATTGATCAGAAACGGAGAGCTCCCAGATGAAGAATTAACCGCACAATTCCTGGCGAACTCTGCCCAAGGCAACAAGTCGGCCCAATTGTCATGATAGTCAGTAATAAAACAGCGCAAGAATTGTTCCCACCCTTGGTTGGCACGCTCAGCGGCTCCATTGGTCTGGGGACGGTAAGCTTATGAAAAGGATAGTTGTATGCCCATTTGTTCACAAAATGCCCTCCAGAACTACGCCCGTGGGGGCTATTGGCTCAAGCTCTTGCAGTACCGTTAGTCTCCGTTACTACGCCCGTGGGGGCTATTGGCTCAAGCTCTCGCAGTGCAGTTGTCTCCGGTACTACGCCCGTGGGGGCTATTGGCTCAAGCTATTGCAGTACAGTTTGTCTCTGTTACTTAGCCCGTGGGGGCTACTGGCTCAAGCTCTTGCAGTGTAGTTGTTATGTTTATGTTATAGGATATATATTTTATTTTTTTTATTTTTGGTGAGTAACATTTACTGTGTTGGGAAACATTATAGTTTAATGCTATATACTAATCCGCCAGATGTATGTGTGTCCCCGATGCAGTCATGCTCAGTAGAGACTGCCCCAACGCAGCGAACGCAGGCCAGAGATGCAGTCATGAGCAGTAGAAACTGCAGGCCAGACATGTGTAGTACAGACTGCCCGAACGTAGTGAACACAGAAAGCCATTGGTACCTGCCGTCATGCACTTTGGCCCGTGTACATGGGCTTTTACACTACTTATATTTCAATAATTGCAGAGTCAACTCAATCTGAAAATTCCCATGGATGTATACACGCCATTACTGGGTGATAATTCATCTCCCTTTGAGTGTTACAGGGGGTAACTATAAAGACTATTAGATTAGAGTATTATATACAGAACAGTTTGTTTAATCCACAATCTCTTTTGAGTGCCGGGGGGTGGGGGTAGCACATTGTTCTGCAGTGCACTGTATACCCCTCTGACACTCAAAGGGTTTTAAGTGGCAGAGGGATGATTACAATATTATTGTGCAATGTGTTGCTCTACCTCTGCCACTTAAAGGGTTTTACAACCACCTTTGGTTATAGAATACTTTAATATTCCACATAATACTCCCAAGCTTCTCCCACACACAGGATTCAGAGCATGACCTCTTGTTCTAGTGATCTGTTCTCCGAAATAAGTTTTCTTCTTCCCACACATTTTTCTTAATCTTGTATGTGATTTTTTTTTTTTTAGAATGCTACCCCTCCCTTTTTCCAAGCCTGGTTTATTTAAGGGATAGTAATGTTTCACAATAAAAGCACCTCCAATTAATCTTCATAGTGTTTCGGCCATGTAGAGTGTTATTTCAGTACTGTCAGAGTTGTAGTTCAAGAGTAATTGAGTGATAAAATATCCCCCTCCCACCCCTTTTACTGATGTAACACTACTCACCTCAGAGCAGCAAGACTGTTCTGATGGATCGCAGAGATGGACATTCTTCAGAGAGCATAATGAAAAACCAGAAAAACCTGTCAAGGGGGGCAGGATTTTCCTTATGCTCACAGTAAGAAGATTGTCCCTTGCTTTGATCTGTCTGGTCCCAGGGCCAGATTCCACATCTGAGTGGAGGTGGCTTACACTAGGTAAAAGGGACAGGAGGGGGATACTTTATCAGTCATTTACTCTTGAACTACAACTCTGACATTATTGAAATACTCTCTATGGCACAAATACTATGAAGATTAATTGGAGCTGCTGTTTTTGTGAAACATTATTATCCCTTTAAGGTCTTTCATGTCATTTTCTTTGTTTATGGAATGAAAATCATCCTTGTCATTGAATATTGAGAATTTGTATCTGAAACACAGTTAATCCCCTTTGTTCTATTTGAAATCCGTGAGACTGATGTACTAAGAACTGGAGAAATTCTGGAGCAAGCCAACTTCACCGTAGGGGACAGATACAAAGTCACCAAATTGTTTTTGATTTGAATGAACCCTTTAATCCTCCTGTACTATGCGTTGGAACCTCTCTAGCATTTAGCAGATTAGAAGTACCATTTAAAGGGACATTTTTATTTCTCCTTCTATGCTGCAGATAGTTTGCCGCAACTATTAAAAATAATTGGGACAAAACCATGTGCACTATAGGGGACAAATACAAATTCCCACTGATTTTAACCCACACCCTACAGGTCTACAATGCATTATATAGCAATGTGTTGGAGACCTCTTCAGAATTTGTAAGGTTAAAAGCTCCCATTCAAATTAATTAAAATTTGTACTTGCTCCATATGGTGCAGCTGGTTTTCCACAATTACTCCAGTTCCCGGCAGTAGGATGACCACATGTCCCCGATTGCCCGGGACAGTTCTGGATTTTAAGTGTGTGTCCCTTGTCCTGGGCAGCCTCCTTCTTGGACAGTACAAAGTCGCGGAATGAAGACTCCTGAGCACAGAGTTTGAAACACTAGAAGAACTGCCCATTGCCTACTGTGACAGAAAGTGATGTCTCTGTTGGCCTACAAGAAAATGGATTCCAGACAGAGCTCTACATACTAGAGAGAGAACTGAACCTTGATGCAAACATCAATCGGGAGCTGCATTGTAATTTTATTGTTATGTAATGTTAGTTTAATGCTTTGGGCTTGATGTACATTTTCTTGTAGCCCACAACAGGCATCACTCTGTTACAGCAGTCAGTGGGCAGTTCCCCCTCTAGTGTTAAGAACGCTATGGCGCACTCTTCTTTCCGCAGTGTCCCTGAACAGCGTAACTGAAATGTGGTCACCCTACACTGCAGAAGTTCGTCTATGTGGGTCAAAGGCACAAATGTTTCAGAGACACAAATCAGAGTTTAATTAAAAAAAAAAAATACACACAGAAAAAAACTTTGAAAAATGAAGAGGAACTGAATAGCACTGGATTTGTTTTGGGGCAAAGTAACCTCAGGCCTTGAGTTAATTGTAGCAGAGACAACAACATTTTCTCTGTCAGAAAATATACTGCAGACCCTGAGTGATTAACCCTTTGGAAGTGCCAGAGGCCTGTGCAGTGCATTACACAGAGAGTTATGGCACTTAATGCTTCAGTTCAAAAGCTCTACCAAAGATTTAAAGAAACATCTACTATGTTATTTGACAGTATAGTTCTATTTAATTAATAATGCTGTCCTGGCCACTTTAGCCTGTTCATTTTCTAACTGAATACTCCGTTTTTTCCCACAGGGAAAGAGCTATTCAAAGTATTAACCTCCTGTTATTTTTAACCCGATTAGAACAATTGTGCCTTTTATAAATGGTATCCTTTTTGACACATTCATTTTGGGGCACAGCAGTGTAAATGGATGGGACACACTGTTAGTACTGACAGCGAGCTTCTGTTGATTATGTTGTAGCAGAATCCAACTGTTTTTTTTTAGGCATAGCATCATGTAATATGGAAACAATGTAAATTGCAGGATTTATCCTGCCCTGTAAAACAAGAGTGTAATTCACTGCCAAAAGATGTTTTATTCAAACTTTATTGTAGCTCAGTCTTACATTTTTGTTTTGTGCAATCCTTCTATGGCTTCTAACTATACAATGGCACTGTTGCTACAGCAGCCTATGGAGGGTTAATATAACTGACAAAGACTGTTTTAGTAACAGTGCCACCATAAAATTTAAGGTCATCCAAGTACTGCACCCAAAAAAAGGGTTAAATTTGCTAATACTACAGCTCATGAAATCTAGAAAAAAAAAGTCAGACTATACCACCAGGAATGAATGTACAGGCAAAAATGATATGAAACTTCTTCAGACGCGGAACACTTAATTGACCTACACCTCTAAAGAATATGGTCGGGAAAATCTTCACTTCAAACTAAAATAGGTGAAAAATGGCTCTTCCCACTTAGAGGAAAATTTCCAAAGAAAAGTGCCATTTTTCTGCTTTCATCAACTAGCTTATTGCATTGAAATCATGGGAAGACTGAATTTACACGCAACACATTGCAAATGTTATGTTATTTCCTACAGGCATGGTATAAAAGGGGTCTGAGGGTGTCTTTATTGGTGGAGTGCGGGAAAAGAATCAATTGAACAGGGAATTTTTTTGGAAGGGGTTATCGACTGGGATTAGGGGGAAAGTTAGTTTAAAAAAAAAAATGGTACGTACCATGACAGACACCCCTGACGTAAGCTGTGACTGGGGCAGACTGATACTTGATGCGATAGAGTATTTTGTAGAGGATGATTTGTAGGACTTAGACTTGTTAGGCTCAAACCCTGAGGAAACATTGATTTTTAGCACTTAGACTTGTTGTTAGAGGAACAAGCCCTGAGGAAACTTTATAGGATTTAGACCTGTTAGGGGAAGAAGAGGAAAAATTAATTTGTAGGACTTACATTTGTTAGGCACAACCTTGAGGAAACAATGATTTGTAGGACTTAGATGCGTTGATAGAGAAACAAGCCCTGAAGAAACATTGATTTGTAGGACTTAGTCTTCTTAGGCCCAAGCCCTGATAAAACATTGATTTGTAGGACTCTGGCTTGTTAGAGGCACAAGCCTTGAGGAATCACTTATGGTGGGTTGGACTCAGGATTGTTAGGCCCAAGCCCTGAAGAAACATTAATGTGTATGGCTTTGACTTGTTAGAGGCAGAAGCATTGAGGAATCAGTTATGATGGGTTGATCAGTTATTTTTTTGGATTCAGGATTGTTATAAGCAATAGCCCTGAGGAATCAGTGATTATTTTTTGGACTCAGGCTTGTTAGAGGCACAAGTCCTGAGGAAACAGTGATTTTTTTTGGACTGAGGCTTGTTAGAGGCACAACCCCTGAGGAAACAGTGATGATTTTTTGGACTCAGGATTGCAGTCTTAATAATAAGGATGTATCCTTCCTGCTACCAGCTTAGTGTATTCTGCAGGATGGAATCTCCTCAGATGCTGCTTGATTCCATGCCTGCAATTATACTCAGCCACATTTCCATGTGTGCAATGGGTGGACAGGAACTGCCACATCCTTGCATCTACAGAATCACCATTAGCTAGTGGGGGAGTTAACGATGACAGAGGTGGATCACCAGAAAACTCTGCTATGTCTTCCCATACCTGGACCCTAGCATCAGAAGGTAATGGTGAACCAGGTCTTTCACTCAACATCAAACTTTCAGGCTGGGTTTCTCTATTTTTCCTTCTCTTCAATTTCTGCCTTGACTCTTGGCACCCTTGGGGAGAGACGGGGTACAGCAACAGCAGCTCCTGATTTCCTTTGTGGGAGTTTGGTTTTAACATGCTTCATATAAATGTCATGGTGTCTGTATTTCATGTGTGTTATCAGGGCGTTGTACCAACGTGTGTTCCCTCCTTTCCCCTTTTCACTGATTTATCACAGATCTTGTTTAGTGCCATCAATGATGTGTCTGCCTCAAGTGAATAATAGTCCAACACCCGTGATCTCATGGGGGTAGGGGAAAGGTGGAGAAGAATAGACTCTTTCTTCTTCTCCACAATCCCCTTCACTGACTGGGGCAGAGGATCATGATGTTGCTACTGCTGCTGCCACCTCAGAATCAGCACTACAAATAGGACCAGGAGCATTCCTGGCAAGTGGAACCTGGCCTCATCCTGTTTCACAACTACTGCTGGACTCCATCCCACAGTGGCCACGGTGGTCTGTGGCACACTAGCTTGCTGCTCATCAGCCTGATGCCCTTGCAACTCAGCAGCAGCAGAAATGACAAAAACAGCAAACTCCACAAGTACTGTAATCTCACTGCTGGTAGTGGTGGTAACGCGCATCCACATTTGCACAGCTGTCTCCAATTCCTTATCGCTTTTTAAAAATGCCATTAATGTCTCTTCCACCCTAGCTTCTCCACCATCACCCTCATCACCACCACCAGTCCCTCCTTCCTGCTTCTGCTGATCTATGAGAGTCTAACTGGTTGTCAATGATGACAAATGTGACAGAGGGCCCCCTACTGTCACACTTGCCATCTCTACAGGTGAAGAAGGCAGACTGGCAGGACTAGCAGCAGCCAAAGGCAGCTGATCTGTGCTGATGCTAATACTGCTGCTATCCAGCTCTGCCTTCCTCAGCATCATGTTCCCGAGGCACAATGCAGAGGGAAGGGGAATCACAGGGTCAGGGGGATGTTGTGGGCTTCCTTGACCACTAGTCTGGCTGCTCGGCTTCACTTCCCCTTTCCCTAAGCAGGAGGAGATACATTGGTCATTCTAGACCCACCACCAGCTGCTTCACTACCATCACATTCACCATTACCCCATCCCTTACCCTCAACACTTTCTAGCTGCTGCATGGTAGTAGTAGTGGGACTGCTTGGGGATGGCAAGTGTGACTTAGGGTCCCCTGCTGTCACACTTGCCATCGTCTCCTTCTCCTCCTGAGAATCAAAAGGCACACCGGCAGCAGTAGTGGCAGGCACAGGTAGCTGACCTGTTCTGCTCACACTGCTACCCACTTCTTCCTTTGCAGAAGATGACACTATCTTTCCTGTAGATCCCAAGAAACATTGTTGGGGGACTGGGCATCATTGGATCTAGGGAATCAGGTCTTTCAGACCCTTCTATGCTGATTGTAGTCACTTCCTTCTTGTCATGGATTCAGAGACGAGGTAAAAGACAAGTACTGTATATAACTCCACATTTATTAGGATAGGCAACATAATACGAAATAACACAGCACACAATGAGGAACGAGAGAGCAGCCCTAGACTGGAGCAAGAGGTTCCTGCCAGAAATAGGAGACTGTTATCGATGGATCTCCCTATAAGAGTCTGGAGCCGGGAATATGACCCAGCCACTTGCGATACCAAACTAGACTGTGACAGTGCCCACAGGCGGATAGCATTTACATAGGCCGGAGCCACAGGTAGCACCAGAGGGAATGGTAGACGAGCCTGGGATCAAACATGGAGCGGGTAGTCAGCCAGAGCCACAGATCTGCACCAGATTGGATAGTCAGACTAAGCCAGGGGTCATACACGGAGCGGATAGTCAGACAGATCCACAGGTCAGCACCAGAATGGGTGGTCAGACAATCTAGGGGTCAAGCACAGAGTGGGTAGACAGCCAGAGCCACAGGTCTGCACCAGTTTGGAAAGTCAGACTAAGCCAGGGGTCATTCACGGAGCAGATAGACAGACAGAGCCACAAGTCAGCACCAGAATGGATGGTCAGACAAGCCAGGGGTCAAGCACGGATACCACAGGAACTCAAGAACTACTGCACTGGACACAAACACAAGGGCGAATGATCTTGGTGTCCAGGAAGCTAATATACCCCATGATGAGTCTGGAAGGAGGAGCACTAAACAATCTACCACTGGTAAAAAGCAGTGCATGCGTCACACAGGCATCCTCTGATGCGGCCCGCTCGAGGGCAAAAAATGTGGAACTGATCCTCCTACAGAGACGCAGCCCAAGCAGCGAGAGGGCAAGTACACGGCCCAAGCCACGAGAAGACATGAATGTGGCTAGAGCGCGAGGAGGCACAAATGCAGCCGGCTCCCTGCTGCTGGCCGCAAGGTAAGTCACCACAGTGACAGTACCCTCCCTTCAATGACCTCTCCTCTGCGAAAAGGGCCGTAGTTTCAAAAGAAAGTGAGAGTGAAAGTCTTGGATGAGCACAGGATCATGCACATCCCTAGAAGGAATTCAGGAGTGTTCCTCCGGACCGTAACCACTCCAGTGCACCAGATACTGCAACTGCCCCATGACTCTCAGAGAATCCAAAACACTCTGCACTTTGTATTCCTCATGATCTCCAGCCCTAACAGGAGCAGGACGGACAGAAGCGAAGGTATAATGATTGCAGATCAGAGGTTTAAGTAAGGATACATGAAATACATTGTAAATGTGCATTGTGTCCAGAAGATCAAGGGTATAAGCCACTGGATTGACCCTATGAAGGACATGGAAGGGAACCAACAAAAGGAGGGGCTGGTTTCCTACATGGCACCTGGAAGTTAAGGTTGCGGGAAGGTAGCTAAACTCTCTCTCCCACCTGGAAGGTTGGTGCTGGCAATCGCATACGGTCTGCTTGCCTCCTGTGTCATTGCATGGAACCACATAGGGTATTCTGAACTCGTACCCAAGAGGAAAGGAGAGCCCTCAAATGCTCCTCAAAAGCCAGAATATCTTGTGCTTTGAAAGAATCAAGAAGTACAGAAGGTTGGAAACCATAATTTATCAGGAACCGGGAACTCTGTGATGAAGAGTTCACAGCACAATTACGGGCAAACTCCGCCCAAGGTAACAAGGTAGCCCAATTATCATGGTGGTCTGATATGTGGCAATGAAGGAATTGTTCCTGGGCTTGGTTAGACCTCTCTGCCACAGCATTAGACTGAGGATGGTAGGCTGAAGAGAAAGAGAGTTGGATCCCCATCTGAATGCAAATACAGGAAATAAACTAGCTCCCCTGATGTGAGACTATGACCTTAGGTATGCCATGGACCCGAAAGACTTCTTTAGCGAAAATCATGGGCAATTCCAGAGCGGAAGGTAGCCCCTTGAGTGGAACAAAGTGCGCCATCTTAGAAAATTGATTCATGATCATCAGAATGACCATGCATCCCTTGGATACTGGTAGTTCCACCATAAAATCAATGGACAAATGCGACCAAGGACATTCCCCAATAGGAATGGGTTGAAGGAGACCCACCGGAAGATGCCATGGTGTTTTACTTTGTGCACAGGTAGGACATGCTGCCACAAATGCGGAACAGTCAGTTCTCAAGCTAGGCCATCAGAAGAGCTGAGAGATGGACCATATCAGCTGATCTCTCCCAATATGACTAGCTGCCTTGGAAGTGTGGTACTTTTTGAGCAGTCTGGTATGTAAGTGGTCTGGTACAAAACATCTCCCTCTTGGTTTGCCAGTCGGTGCGGAGGCTTGCGAGGCCAATATCTCCTCTCCCAGTGGAGAGGTAATGCTCGTAATTGTAGTAGCCAGTATACAGTCAGCAGGAATAATGGGCATGGGAGTACTCTCCTCCTTGGAATTCAAGCAAAACTGGAGTGATGAGGCATCAGCCCTAATATTCTTAGAGCCCAGAAGGTACAAAACCACATAATGGAATCTGGAAAGAAACAAGGCCCATCTGGCCTGTTGTGAAGATAATCGTTTGGCCTCAGACAAATACGTGAGATTCTTGTGATCCGTGAGAATAAGGATTGGAGGGTTAGTCCCCTCAAGGAAATACCGCCACTTCCGAAGGGCTAGAATAATGGCCAGTAATTCACGGTCACGGATGTCATACAGACTCTCCGCCTTAGACAGTTTCTTAGAAAAGAATCCACAAGAAAGCAATGCCGCCCCCAGAGCCAAGCGCTGAGACAGGAGGGCACCTACTCCCGACTCAGAAGCATCCACCTCCAGTGTAAAAGGCAGGGTGGGATTCGGGTGGAACAATATCAGAGCCACGGCAAAAGCCGACTTCAGTTTCTCAAAAGCCAGCAGGGCACTGGGTGACCAGTCCAAAGTATTTGCACGCTTTTGAGTCATATCCGTCAGTGGTTTAACCACAGTAGAGAAGTTCCATATGAACTTCCTATAGTAATTGGTGAAACCCAAAAATCGTTGAATAGCCTTAAGCCCCACGGGAAGGGGCCACTGTAAGACTGCCAATAACTTGTGAGGATCCATAGACAGCCCAGAAGAAGATATAACATACCCTAAGAATGTCACCTGTGGTCTATGGAATTCACATTTCTCCAGTTTACAAAATAGGTTGTTCTCCCTTAAAGGGATAGTAATACTTAAATATTACTAATCCCCATATTGTAGTAAAGTTAAAAAGAATGTATTTGTCCCCAGTCTCATCTCTCAAACCTTTATGGTTTGAGAGATAACCGCCCCAAAATCCCCCTCCCCTTTCCCTGAAGTCAGCGTTGTAGCTTCAGACCTCAAGGTCCTTGCATGGCAGGAATGTATATTCATTGGAAAAGGTCTTGTAAGGGAGGCACATCAGTGGAGGAAGTGGCTGGCAATTCAAGAATGCCATACACTGCCTCTGGAGGGGGGTGGGGGTCATTCTCATTAGTGGTGTAGGTTAATTAATTGCTCTACATCTCAAGAGGTCTTCTATAATTTTTGACTGTTCATTCATTTCTTGCTGGTATACATTTGAGCAGGCATGATTTTTTTTTTCTTTTTAACATTGTGGAAACTGTGGTGTAGCAAATTTAACCTTTGACTGTTAGAAAGGTATCCAATGCAATGTGTTGCATACTTATGTGCCACTTAAATTGTTAACGCATGGGCAATGCCATGCCAAGACTGCTAGTATATATACAGTAATAAAAAAATCAGTGATTCTCAAAATTGGTGGTCTGCCCCCCAAGTTGATACCAGGGTTCTTATTGCTCCACTATCAGTTCAGGATAAGGAGTCCAAAGTAGCAACCCCAGACTAGTGCCAACCTCTTAGTGCAGTCTGGTACCCATGTTTTAATAAACATATGTATGACAGATTCTAAATGGCAAGCTATGACCATATCAATAGATTGACCTATGTGTCCTATAAGTTATTGGTTCTATCCCATATAACCAAAAGTCTGGTTGTCAAGAAAAAACTCACCACCTTTCTCCAGTGATATCACTTCTCCAATTCCTTTGTTATTCTATGGAGCCTATGCACTAGGAGTTCTAAAGTGGGAGATATCTTAGTGCATAGCCCCCATAAAATATTATAGGAATTGGAGAAGTGATATAAATGGAGAAGTCATCTCCATCTTATCACCTCTATATCACACTTTAGTGCATAAACTCAGTTGTGTTTTTAGAAATAGCTGACAATTACGTTTAGGCGATCCCATTAAGGTAACATCGCATGACTGGTGATGTCATGAATCACGGAAACATCTTTCCGTGTTTTTTTAACTTCACTATTTTGTTTTTCATGTGAGGGT
Organism: Rhinophrynus dorsalis; assembly: GCA_037306005.1. Taxonomy (NCBI): domain Eukaryota; kingdom Metazoa; phylum Chordata; class Amphibia; order Anura; family Rhinophrynidae; genus Rhinophrynus; species Rhinophrynus dorsalis. The sequence goes on along the minus strand of CM074718.1, from coordinate 268,986,273 downwards.
TGGCATGAGTACTGGTTTCTAAAAGTATTACTGAGCCTTTTTTTTTTTATATTATTACACTTTATGTACATTGTCAACACAGATTTGGCTGGGAGTTTTGGAATTTTCACTGGTCACAGGTTATATAGAGGGAGTTCTTTGTACTGTCTGTTGTCTTGTAAAAGATTCTGGAGTGGGATCGAAATGTTAATCCATCATTAAAGCCTATTTTTTTAAATTTGTTTCAGTCCTGTGAGTGCTGATTAAACCATACCTATATATATTGGAGCAAGTTATGTACATTTTTACTTGGTCCTTAAGGTGCAAAATAGCTCCAGAAGCCTCAATGGCTATAAAGTTGCTCAATGCATTGCACACTCCTCTAGTTTCTAAAGGGTTAAACACTTTTAGGAGACGTTTTTAAACGGAATATATATTTTGTTTATTATAAATACAATTATTCCAATGTTTTTAGAAAGAAAACTTCCTTAACTCTTTGGATACCAGTGATATTCAAAATGAATGCTTTGAATACCCCTCCCCCTAGTCTCCATTAAGAAACAATTAAGTTGTCAGCATATTAAGGGCTACCTCAGACTTGCATCTTGATTTTCTGATTCTTGCAACAAGGTGAAATTAGGTTGCCCCATGTGGACAAAATAAGAACTGCATCATTATACCCCATATTTGTCCTCGAAGAGTAAGAACAAAAAGCTCCCTCAGCAAATGAAGAAGAAACTCCTTGTTCTGGGGACACTTGAATGAAACAGCAGGGTCAAGTATAGGGTGTAAATGAAGTCTCTGGTAGCAGATGTTTTGGGTGCTTGGATTGCCCAGCGCCAGCAATTGGCAGCTTGTCCCTGTGAGCTTTTCAAAGTCAGCCTGACATCTGCTTTTCAGTTCTCATTCAGTTCACTGGTAATGGCCTGGATTCCCTTGCAGTTAATATTTTTTCAAGGGATTTATCTACACATTTCTACATATACTTAAATAAGAATCTGTTAAATATAACAAGTTGAAAACAGTTATCGATTGAAATGTACCCATAATAATTGTAATGCTTATAATAATTAAGCTAATAAAATATATTCTAGGTAATGCTAATTGAATGAATAATAATTATTAATAATGATAATAATAAAAAAATAAAACAAAATTGTAATACTCTGTTAATAAAATTCTCTAATAATGGCCTGGATTACATTGCAGTAGATAATTTTTTTAATAGGTTTTATGTAGAAATTTCCTTTGTAGACTTTAATGCCAATCTGTAGATAAAACATGTTGATAACATAAATCAGCTTCAATATAACCCAGGCCTATATTTGTCTAAAAATAAATACAATAACAAACTCTAATATGAATACTACAATTATGTATATTTGTTGGGCTTTATGCACAAAAAAGAGCAATTTTGGACCAAAACAATTGTACTACAAGTGACAAATTAATCTTCTCGTTGATTTAAATGGAGCTTTTAATCATTAAATGCTTGCTTGGTATCTAATGCATGAGGACCTTCAAGGGTATCCTTTTCAAATGTCTCCCACTATTGGGCAGCTAACAAATGAAGGCATTAAACATGTCGCCGGAATGAAAAGGGCGACATGACAATCTTGCCTGCATCAAAAAGGCGAGATTGTCATGTAGTGGGTTTAAGCGATGCTGATGTGTCTGTATTACCTGTGTGTACTCCCGCTCTCCTTCTCTCTGTCCATGGCTCAAAATAATAAATCAAAGCCATTTATTGCAAACAAATCATTGTGAGAAGTGCACTTACCACACCAATCTTTGGCCATTTTGCGGAGTTGGTGTGGTACGTGCGCTTCTCACAATGATTTTTTTCTTTATTATTTTGACATAGAAATATACTGAATGAAAATGCCATGAGTGATTTGTTTGCAATAAATGGCTTTAATTTATTATTTTGAGCTGTGGACACTGAGGGGAATGAGAGCGGGAGTACACACAGGTAATACAGACACATCAGCAACGCTTAAACCCTCAACATGATAATCTTGCCCTTTTGATGCGGGCAAGATTGTTATGTTGCCCTTTTCATTATTACAGTATGTTTAATGCGCCATTTACTTGCTCGCCCAATAGTGGGTGACATTTTCATAGTGAATGCCATACCTCCCAACATTTCAAATTGCCAAAGAGGGACACTTATGTTTTAGGGGGTGTTGCCGGGGGTGTGGCTGGTAGGCGGGGCACTACCGAGAGTTTTTAGGCTATTTCATGACCTATTGACACCTTCTTGTGTGACCTAATAAATTACTTATAACAAGACCAAAGTATTTTATTTACACATACTAATTTATAAACACATATACTGATGTTTAAACAAACAATAATGTGATTTTTATTGCTGTAGAGCAGTATGATACACTTATATATACACCTCACCAGTCTGATCTCCTAAAAAGTGGGACATAAGGGTGGGAAAGAGGGACAGAGGGATTTGGGTTTAAAAGAGAGACTGTCCCTCCTAAAGAGGGACACTTGGGAGGTATGGTAAACCCCTTGCAATAATTTAATTGGTTAAAAGTCCTATTTGAATCAGTTGAAGTCTGGGAAATTTTTATTTCTATCCTGTGGTACACTTGGTTTGATCCAGAACTGCTCTTTTTTTACTTTTATGCATAAAGCTGTAATATCAGAAATTCTTAAAAATCCCCATAGATTTTAATTGTCCTTTTAACACCTTGAATGATAGAGAGGTCTCCAACTGCAAACTTCCCAACATTTTACATGGCCAAAGAGGGGCATGTCTGTTTTAGGTTGTGTTGCTGGGGGAGTAGCTGGTGGGTGGTGCATTACTGAGAATTTTCATGTTATTTCATTGCCTATTGACACCTCTTTGTGTAACTAAATAAATGATTTAAATAAAGACCAATGTATTTTATTTACACAGACTAATTTATAAACATATATACTGAAGTTTATACAAACATTAATTTGCATTTTATTGCTGTGGAGCAATGTAATACATGTATATACAGCACACAGTCTGATCTCCTAAAGAGGGACAGAGGGATTTGAGTCTCAAAGAGCGACACTTGGGAATTATGTATCGGGGAGTTTATTTGCCTTCAGAGGTTTAAAAGTACCATTTAAATCAATGAGCAATTTTAAATGTCAACTATGATCCAGCTGATTTATTCCCAAATTCCTCCTATTTAACTAATATGCTGATTTTCAACAGGTAGGGCTAGGCATTTTACTTTCCACTCCTCACTTCCTGGTCAGGAGACTGTAATCTGCAGGATAAAACACAGCAGGGAGTGAGGTGTGGAAGGAAAATTACTTTCCCCAGCCTGCTGAAAATCAACACATGCAAACTGATACAGCATACATTCCACCAAGGTATGTAAGCTTGTATATCTCTATATTAATGATACTACTTGCTCTTTCATATAAAATGAATGTGTTAGCCCTATGAGTGCCAGAGTGGTATACAACACATTGCAACACAAATGTGTTTCAAAGGGTTAAGCATTAAAACTCTTTTTTGAAAACTTTTTATTGAAAATTTTCAGAACATAGAGATGCAGTACAATCATACACGATTTCCAAAGTATCCCAAAAGGCAGCCAAGTAGATCAACATGGAAACCACACATGTCCTGGACCCTCTAGACGATGCCTGAGTTGCTACCGTAACAAAAGCTGAGGTTATGTGCCAGGGCTCCACCACGACATCCCTTGTAACGGTTGCCTTGACCATTGAACTGGTCAGATGTCTAGTGGGATGAGTCCACACTCAGTGGGACATTCTATGTGATTGTACGGTGGATGCCCCAATGACATCCCCAACACTGATTTGAATCTTATGGGTGCATCATCTAGATCCTGCCTGCCCCCACCATAAGGTAGGAGGCCCCACCCCAGAGGCCATCACATAGTACTGTAATTCAAAAAGCAGATATCTGTATGAGCCAACCACTAACAACCTGACAAATCTGGTTCACTATTTAATTGTTGGCCACTAATGGGTGACATACAAAATGGTGCATTAAAAATGTCGACTGCTTGAAAAGGGCGATATTCTGATGTTGCAGGCTTACAGCTTGAGACATCAGAATATTGCCTGTATAAGTGTTGATCAGTGCAGGGAGCCACTGTCTGGCATCACTCCCTCGCATTGCACATCACCAGTCAGGTGGTGGGACCCAGAATACACTGCACACCCCCTTGTGTCAAAGCTTTAACTCTGAAATCTAACGGTATCCTTTTAAAAGGTCGCAAGCTAAAGAGCGTGCAACTTTTTCACACAGTAATCATGTCACCATAATAAAAATGGCGACATAAGAATCTCACACTACATGACAGTTTGAGATTCTCATGTCTCCTACTGAAATGTCGCAGATGTGAAGGTCTGCTGGTCTGTGTTACAATAAACATTATTGGTTGTGTGAGTATGCTCTTACTTGTAAACAGCAAATAGCATGCAGTAAGGCTCTTTCCACTGTCAACAGATTGTAGTTACTGCTCCCACACCATGCCCTCCTCTATTGTTTCTTCATTATCCTCAGTATTGGTGGACCGGAGATGCAGAAAAGAGTTTCTTTTAAAGAAGACCTTAAAGGGATAGTAATACTTGCAAATTACTAATCCCCATATTGTAGCTTTGTTAAAAAGAAACTTATTGCCCCCAGTGTCATCTCTCAAACCCTTATGGTTTGAGAGATAATAGTGCTCAAAGTTCCCCCCTCCCTCCCCCTTCCCTGGCTGAACACTGAACGCTGACTGCAGGGGAATCTGTCGTACAACAGTCTTATGTGCATCAGGCAGCTCTGCAGCATTGCCGAGATCGTGTTTATAAAATATAAATCTTTTACTAAAACGGTCTTTTCTGTGTGCTTGCAAACCAAGCACACGTAGAAGATCGTTGCACGCTCTTTTGCGTGCGACCTTTTAAAAGTAAACCGATTCTCCCTCACACTCTGCCATTGCCCTCCTTTCTGCTCACCTTTGTCCTTCTCTCCCACCCTCGCTCTCCTCTGCCCTCCACCCTCAGCCAAGCTGCCTTCACTGCTACGGAGTTTGCATGAAAAATTCTGAAGATGAGCAAATACTCGAGAATGTTCATGCTATTAATTATATGCTGAACTGGGACCCCTCAAATGCCGCACAGGGAAGTGACAACTTAGGCAAAGATGAGGGCGCTCAGTATATGGATTGAATGACGTGCACTGCAGCAAATTTTGCACAGAGAGGGGGCATTTGAGGGATTCAGGTTCAGCATTTAATGACAAAATACACATTTCTTCCTTACAGACATTTGTTCCGCATTAAAGTTTTATCCCGCAATGATGAAAGAGTGCTACATACTGAACGGCTGTCCTGGAGCTACGTCAGTCATTCCACCCTGTAGACTGGTGCTGTGCAATGTGAGGGATTGCCGCTAGCCATCAGCACCCTACATTGCATGACTTTGGACGATATTCTGATGTCTTGACACTTAAGCCTGCGACATCAGAATATCGCCTTTTTCAAGCATGCAACATATTTAATGCACTGTTTTCGATGTCAACCATTTGTGGGCGACATTCCAATAGGACACTGGCAAATCTTAAAGTTAAAGTCTCAACAAGGGAAAAATGTGAGAAAGGAAGTACACTCAATTCCCTAAACCCCTATCCCTCCCATTCAACCCCCTCCCCTGCACTAGGGTGACCACATGTCCCTGACTGCCCAGGACAGTCCATGATTTTAAATGTGTGTCCCTTGTCCCTGGCAGCCCCTGTCTGGGACAATACAAAGTCCCTGAATGAAGACTCCTGAGCACAGGGATCTAATCACTAGAAGGAGAACTGCCCGTTGCCTACTGTGACAGGAAGTGATGTCTGGGCTACAAAAAAATAGCTTCCAGAGAGAGCTCTAATCACTAGAGAGAGACACCTGTGTCTTGATCCTGACATCAAACAAAAGCTTCAGTGTAATTTTGTTGTAGTGTAATGCAGAATGGACATGTGGTCACCCTAACCTGCACCCCCCTCCCTTAAATGTATATTTAAAATAAATGTTTTTAAAATAAATGGTGCCATAAATGTAACTTTATGGCACCATGCACCCTATGGGTCCCATTGTGCTATCAGTGCTGTCCTGAAGCTTCTGTCCTAAGCTCATAGGAAGCCATCAGGGTGTGTAGAGAAGGCTAGTATAAAATAGTATTTGAGCAATCTTCAGTAAAGTTTTTATGAAAGGTTCCCACACTAATATAAAATTTTCCCTGTCTATTTGCTTGTTTAGTGTGGCCAATAATCAAAATACTTTGGTGAAATGAATTGCCCTGTCTATCCCTTGTTTAAGGCTCGGGGTGGTGGATAACGTCCATTTAGTCAAGACACATTTGAGAGCAATGAAGATCAATATATCAAGTAATTTTACTGTGTATTAAAGGGATAGTAATGTTTCATAATAAAAGCAGCTCTAATTAATCATCATAGTATTTGGACTTTGGAGAGTGTTATTTCAATTCTGTTAGAGTTGTAGTTCAGGAGTAATTCAGTGACAAAGTATCCCCCTCCCGCCCCTTTTACTGATGTAACACTGCTCAGCCAGAGCAGAAGGGAGGTGCCCAGGTAGATTGCAGAGAGGGACAATCTTCAATTAAGATAAGGGAAAAAACTGAAAAACTTGTCAAGGGGGGCAGGGTTTTCATTGTTCTCATAGGATGAAGACTGTCCCCTTATGTTATCTGTCTGGTCTTACAACCAGATTCCACATCTGAGAAGAGATGGCTTACACTAGGTAAAAGGGGCGGGAGGGGAAACTTTGCTTGTGAATATCTCTCAAACTATAAAGGTTTGAGAGATAAGACATATATCGTTCTTCATGTTTTTTAATGCCTACAAAATAAAATAAAGATAAAACAAGTATTACTATCCCTTTAAAGCTACTTAGATGCAAATGACTTCTCCAGTGCATTGCTTATCTATATGCTGTAGACATCTCTAGCAAGCAAGGAGTTATCAAAATTGATTATTTCCACTATGAAGGTGGATAATGTAACCAATTGCATACCAAACCGACACTGGAATTTCATTGAACTGCCAGGGATCAAGAATTTTATGAAGTGCTGACTGAGTTAGCCAGGCATCAAATTCTATTGGGCTTATATAGAAAACTAGACTCAAGCAATTCTGGGGTAAACCAGCTGCATTATAGGCATACCTGGAAACTCTCAGGCTCTACCCTGGAGACCCCTGGACCTCCTGGGACAGAGGCTGATTCTCTGGATTGCCGAGTCCCCCAGTAACCCCACCCATTCCCTGTCCTGTTCTTCTCACTCCTACCTTGTTCCACTATCCCCCTCCTGCATATTTCAAGGAAAACCTTAATCTCTGCCTTCCAATCCAATCATTATTTTATGTTGCAACCTTAACATTTTTAACATATATGTAGACTAGCCATTAGAGATAACATTTGATTATTTTTTTCTGAAGAGCTAATAATGCCAGCTTATTGAGATTAGAACTCGCTGCTCTTCTATTCAGAAAGGCTAATATCTCAGGCCCATTAACAGACAATAAAGCAATATTGCTTCTGAAACACTTATCCAGATTGCTTTTGTAATAGGTGCCCTGAAAAAGGCAGGAACGGGAGCCACTAGAAAGTATATTTAAGACTAGATTTAAGGCTGAACAGACCAAATACATATTTTTTTTACAGAGGCTAGCTTAGAGTACAAGGTATTTAAGTATAACCTAGATAGATCATTTTAGGTCCTAGTGTCCCCTAAATTCTGAAAATGACTGAAAAATCCTAATCTTCTGAATTTCTGAATAAATAATATTGTTGTTGCATGTAGATATTATGTATATTTTCAGATAATGTTTCTTTCTGACTTTTTTTTTAAATGGTAATAATACCATCAAATTATCACAAATTATGTTATACGTTTTGTACATTATGGTCTAAAAAATTGATACTTAAACTGACTTTAAATTTAGATCAGAATTTTTACATTTTAACATGAAAACTTATGTGTAAAAATACTTGGGAACTCTCTTCTCTGTCTTCTCTGGAGTCCCCAGACAGTGTCCATGGGCTAGGAATGTGCATATTTAAAATATGCAAATTGTATCAAAGTATGTGAGGCTTAATTGGTTGGGCAGAACTGAAAGGAGAAAAGGTGGGGTTTCACTTTTGAATGAGCAGGATGGCCAGGAAGTGGGTGGAGTTACCCTGAAAACTCCCCAAAGCCAGAGAATTGGCCTCTGTCCCACTAATTCAGGGCAGGGCAGCTTTGGAGTGTACCCAATTATGTGTATAGAGATAACTTGGCAGAATTCTGAGGGAAGCCAACTGACCATAGCAGACAAAGATCCACACTGATTAAATTGTGCTTTTAACCCCTTGAATGCTAGAGCAAAGCAGTGTGTTGGACACTTCTCTAGCATTCACTAGATTAAAAGCTCCATTTAAATCAATGGGAATTTAGTTACATTTTATTTATTTTCTACGCTGCAATTGGTTTGCCTCAGAATTGCTCAACATTGCATACATACATAAGGCCCATAAGAGTTTTATTCAGGAAGCTAAACAGGAGCAATTCTGCAGCAAACCATCTGTGTCATAGGGAACAAATACACGTTTCCAGTGATGTAAATGGAGCTTTTAAGTGGGGATGGTTGAAAATGTGTACCTCAAACCAAAATCGACGAAAAAATGACACTTCTGCTTGGCAAATCATTTCCAGCGAAAAGTGCTGTTTTCCCTCTTTTTTCGGCTAGCTCATTGCATTGAAATCAATGGAAAAGCTGTATTTTTCCCCACGACATGGCAGTTTTCCTTTTTTTTCCTGCAGGCATGTAAAAAGGTGTCAGGCTCTCACAGTATGCCACTGTGTTTGTGAAAGAAGAAAGAAGCACTTTTTGAGCTAGAGAAGATAGGCAAATAAAGGGGAATTGAAGGCCAGAGGCGTAACTAGAAAGGTACGGGCCCTGGTGCAAGAAGTTCCAAGGCCCCCCCAACCCCCGAACACATTGGCCCCCGGGCCCTCCACAATGCCTCCATTTCCTACCTTTCAATCCCTGGTGGTCCAGTGGAGTGGCAGGAGAGACGGGCTGGCACGACGAGCTCTCTCGCTGTCCTCTTCTGTAATGCAGCATGCTGGGAGATGATGTAATCTCCCAGAGTTCTGCATTACTAGAGCGCCAGAGGGAGATTGCGCCGCCAGGAGGAGGGGGTCGCGGGGGCAGCTGGGCCCCTGGAATGACAGGCCGGGTCACGGTTGCGACCCCTGCAACCCCTATAGTTACGCCACGGAGCAGGTAGGACATTTGTTCTCTGTATTAGCAGAGTCTGGGGGAGAAGAAGGGAGGAAGGAGGTTGACCCCAAATAATAATTCGATGTGACTGGCTGGCAAGACAAAGGCAGCTGGGGTCCAATTTGCTTGCTGATCTTGTGGTTATATTATATTAATTCTTCGCCTGCCAGATAAATTCTTTCTGGGCTTTCAAGGGTGGATTATTAGTCTGGGGAACTGCTCCTGATTGGTTATAGTAGTTTTAGACTTGTCCTGTAAGGATGTCGGATTCTAAGGGACATGGGGCTAGACTTAAGACTAAGGACTCAGGGGAGTCACTTGTTCCCTTCATGTCAACCAGGGCTCCCTAGAGAGTATTCTGGATCTCTCTGCCACTCCCATGCTGTGGCCCCCACTTCTCCTCCGGGCCTCTCCAGCATTGACCAAGAACCAGCGTGGGTGAAATCACTGTTTTCCACACTGGCCCAACTTCCTCTCTTCCTCCAGGGGGTTCTTCAGTCCTGAAAGCCCCCACTACCTTTAATTATGTGGTTCCCAGATCTCAGAGTATTCCTTCTCTTCTCCTTTGAGAAGGAAATTTTGGGAGGGGAGGATGAGGAGGGGGAATATGAGGATATGGATTCTTCTTACTCTTATAGAGTCTCTTATAAGGCAGATCCCCTTCCCTCAGCTGGGAGTCTTATTAGGGCTGTCTTGGAGACTCTTCAGGTCCCTGACACCCCTGATGAGGGATCTTTCTCTACGGGTGTTTTCCAGAGGCATAAGAAATCTTCTACTGTGTTACCCTCTAATGCCACTCTTGATCAGATCCTTCTGGATGAGTGGAAGACCCCTGATAAGAGGTTGTCAATCACCAAGAGGTTTTCTAGACAATACCCATTTTCAGAGGCAGCTTTGGCTCAGTGGGCCTCTCCTCCTACTGTGGATCCCCCAGTTTCCAAGCTAGCCAAGCCTACTGTCCTGCCTTTGGCGGATGCAGCAGGACTAAAGTATATGGCGGATAATAAGCTTGATTCTATCCCCAGGGCTAATTTTGCGGCCACTGGGGCTGGGCTGAGGCCTATTTTTGCCTTCATATGGGTTAACAGGGCTGTTGCTGTGTGGAGTGAATGGCTGGTGGAAGCTTTCCAGACCGATGCTTCCAAGAAAGATCTATTGGTCTTTTTAGCCAACAGGAAGGAGTCCAACACATATGTTTCTGAGGCTCTTTTAGAGGCAGTCAGATTGTCTGCTTAAGCCTCAGCCTTTTTAGTTACTGCATAACGCACTTTATGGCTTAAGATTTGGTCTGTGGACCAATCCTCCAAGAAGTCACTGGTTTAATTACCTTTTAAGGGTAAGTCCCTATATGGACCTGAACTAAAACAGATCATTTGTGATGCTTCTGGGGGCAAGAGCACTTTGTTGCCTCAAATGCACACCAAATATCCTGCTATGGCGAGAAAACTGTGTCTTTTTTGCCCCCCCCCCAAACAGAAGTGCAAAGGCTGTAGACTTCATAAGCCTCCTACTTGAGCCCCTCCGCCAAGCCCAGACTGCAGTGGCAGCCCAAGTGAACAACTTCACGGGCTAAGTCTGTCCAACCAGCTTCCGCAGGACTAGTGGAATCCTGTAGGGGGCGTCTTCGGCATTTTCGGGATGCCTGGGTATCCACAGTCGCGGACCAATGAGTTTTGTGGCTAATTTCAGAACGGTACAGAATAGACTTCAGGTCTCTTCCTCCATTTAGTTTCCTCTTGTCTAGGGTGCCAAAAGAGCCAGCCAAGGCAAAGCTGTTTCAGTATTCAGTGACTTTAGTGCTGGAAAAGAGGATTCTGATTCCAGTACCTCCCCAGGAGCAAGGTTTGGGTTTTTATTCCAATCTGTTTGTGGTCCCAAAGAAGGATGGTGGCTGTTGTCTCATTTTGGGCCTCAAGTGTCTCAACAGATATGTGGAGACTGCACGCTTCAAGATGGAATTCTTGCATTATGTCATCGCAGCTATGTGCCCAAGGGAGTATTTGGCATCTTTCGAACTTCAGGATGTGTACCTGCACATTCTGATCCACCTAGACAGCCAACAATATCAGCATTTTGTGTTAGGCTCAGAGCACTACCAGTTCATCTCTCTGCCATTTGGCCTGGCCTTGGCTCCTCGGGTGTTTAACAGAATCATGTGGGCCCTAGCAGCCATTATTCACACCTGGGGCATTTCTATGACACCTCATCTGGATGACCTTTTGATCAAGGCTCCTTCAGAGGAACTCTTGGCCCAGCACGTTCAAGAATGTGCTTTACTCCTGGTCCACCATGGGTGGATCTCGAACTTGTTAAAGTCATCTCCAGTACTGTCCCAGGAGCTGGTGTTCCTAGGCATGAGGGAAGGTCTTCTTACCGGAGAACAAGATACTGCAGGTTATGCAGGAGGAGTCCCAGACCTTGGCGTGGCCCTCTGAGTACATGAGAGTTCTGGGCAGACTAGTGTCAACACTAAAGGAGGTGCCTTACTCTCAGGTGCACACCAGGGAGCTTCAGAGACATGTCATCCAGAATTAGTCCGGGAATCCGACACTTCTGGATTGACAGATCTCCCTCTCTCTGGAAGCCAGACAGGACCTGCAGTGGTGGTTTCTACTGTGCAACCTAGAACAGTGTTCAGGAATTCAGGGCAATCCATGTAGCCCTTGTGTACTGGACCTCTCATCAGTTGAGAGGACTTCCAGTACGAGTCCAGGCAGAGAACTCCACGGCAGTGGCCTACATCAACTGCCAGGGGCACTCCAAGTGCCACTGCCTGATACAAGGTGAGGTATATTCTAGGTTGGGCAGAAGCCCACTTTCCGACCATCTCTACTGTTCACATTCCACTGGTAGAAAACCAGGCCAGATCTCCTTCTCCAGGGCTAGCTTTGGAAAGAGGATGTGGAAACGCTGGCTTTTGAAGTCCACATCTTGAAGAGAATGGGATTCTCCTCTGAGTTCATTTCCACTATGATTCAGGCATAGAAGCCTGTCCCTTCTAAAGCCTACCACAGAATATGGTCTATTTTCTATTCCTGGTGTGTGGACAGGTCTCTGTTCTTACAGTATTTTGACCTTCCGGTGGTGGCCTCCTTTCTCCAGGGGGATGTGAACAAAGGACTCAGCTTAAGTTCCTTGAAGGTTTAAATCTTGGCTCTCTCTGTATTTTTCCAGAGATGTATTGACACTATACCTGATGTCAAGGTGTTCCTTCAGGGGGTCACTCATGCTTTCCCTGCCTTCAAGGCTCCCACTCCTCCATGGGAACTTAACTTGGTTTTCGGTGTTCGGAAGATGTTTCCCTTTGAACTCCTTACTACCATTCCTATACGCCAGTTGACTTGTAAGATGGCCTTTCTTTTAGCAGTAGTCTCAGTCCGCAGAGTTGCTGAATTGCAGGCTTTGTCTTGAAATCCGCCTTTCATGGTGTTTCACAGGGACAAGTCAGTTCTTCGAACCTCTCAGGAATTTCTTCCAAAGGTGGTCTCTGAGTTCCACATCAGTAAGAAGATTGTTGTGCCTTCTTTTTGTCTGGACCCCAAATCTGACAAGGAGAGGGATTTCCACTTGTTTGATGTGGTACAGTGCCTTAAGTTTTATGTGCACTGCACAGAGTCTTTCCAGAAGACGGATTCCCTCCTTGTCATTCCTGAGGGTCCCAGGGCAGGTCAGGCTGCTTCCAAGGTCACTGTTGCCTTTTGGATAAAGTCTACCATAAGTCAGGCATGCGAGCTCAGAAAGAAACCTGTTCCCTTCAGAGTCACAGCCAGGGGCGGACTGACCATACAGGTATTCGGTCACGGACCGAGGGCCCGGGACCGAAGGGGGCCCGCCGCTGCCGCCGCCAGAAATTATAATTTTAGTGTAGCTGCCCTGTCCTCTTGCCTACCTGCTGCTTAGAGGCCCGTCTGTAGCTTAGCCGGCGCGCCGCTCTAGTAATACAGATCGCTGGGAGATGACATCATCTCACAGCCTCTGCATTACTAGCAACGCGCGGGAGCTTCAGCACTAGAGATTTGTGCCGATGGAGGCACAGATCTGTCAGGCCACGCCGCTAGACTACCAGGGACTGGAGGTAGGGGTTTTGTGGAACGAGCAATGTGTAGATGAAGGGGGTATTGTGGAAGGGGAAATGTGGAGATGAAGGGGGCATTGTAGAGATGGAGGGGGCATTGTGAAGAGGCAATGTGGAGATGGAGGGGGCATTGTGGAAGAGGCAGTGTGGAGATGGAGGGGGCATTGTGGAAGAGGCAGTGTGGAGGTGGAGGGGGCATTGTGGAAGAGGCAGTGTGGAGATGGAGGGGGCATTGTGAAGAGGCAGTGTGGAGGTGGAGGGGGCATTGTGGAAGAGGCAGTGTTTAGATGGAGGGGGCATTGTGGAAGAGGCAGTGTGGAGATGGAGGGGGCATTGTGGAAGAGGCAGTGTGTAGATGAAGGGGGTATTATGGAAGGACAAATGTGAAGATGAAGGGTGCATTGTGGAGATGGAGGGGGCATTGTGAAGCGGCAATGTGGAGATGGAGGGGGCATTGTGGAAGAGGCAGTGTGGAGATGGAGGGGGCATTTTGGAAGAGGCAGTGTGGAGATGGAGGGGGCATTGTGGAGGTGGTCAATGTGGTTGAGGGGGCCAATGTGGTCGGGAGGGGCCCACGGCAATTCTTGCACCAGGGCCCGATGGCTTCTACTAGATGGTACTGGATGGCTGCGTGGGGTACTGGTCTGGATGGCCTGGGAGAAGTAATGGATGTCCTGGGGGGGATAACTGGATGGCATGGGGTGTAACTGAATGGCCTGGAGGGGTATTTAATGTACTGGGGGTTAATGGATGGCCTGGGAGGTACTGGAGGAGCTACTGGATGTCCTGGGTATTAGTGGATGGCCTGGGGGGTACTGGATGGCCTGGGGGTTACTGGACCTGGTCCAGTACCTCCCCAGGCCATTCAGTACCCCCCAGGCCACCACACTTTTCCAAATAATATATGAACCATTACTCGCTACAGGCACAGGCACCAGGCCAGCCAGCCCACCATCAAGCTATCTACCCAGTTGCTAGCAGCCTTCAGCCAACCGGCAAGAAGCTAGCCAGCAGTGTAAGGTTATTTTTTTTTTTTTTTTAATTCTTGTATACGCATGTCATGGGGTGGGGTCAATGATGTCATGAGGTGGGGCTTATGATGTCATGGGGAGGTGCCAATGATGTCATTTCATTAGGGAGCCCAGACCTCTTTTTGGACCAGGGGCCCTGGGTCCTGTCAGTCCGCCCCTGGTCACAGCGCATTCCACTAGGTCTGTGGGTTCCTCTTGTGCCTACAAGAATCATGCCTCTGCTGAGCAGTTGTGTAAGGCAGTGACTTGATCCTCCTGGCATACCTTTGCTAAGCACTATTGTGTGGATGTCTTGGCTTTGGCTTAAGCCAGCTTTGGCAGGAAGGTCCTTCAGGCGGTTCTGCCTGTCTAAGTACCTGTTTTTTACTTGTACCTTACTGTTATTCAGCTGGTTGAGCAGTGTTGGCTCTTGTTCTTGAGTGCTGTACACATTTGTGTCAATTGACACTTAGTACGGTTTTGGCTGTTCCTTGTCTGAATAGTCCTAGGGAACTCTGGTATTGTGGGGACAGACATGAGGTCCTTTCTCCTTTTTTCCACCTCTGGGAGATTAGTGTTGGCATATCCCCATTGTATCTGTTTTCCATATTGGACTATACAGAAAAAAGGATTTTAGTCTTACCTGTTAAATCCTTTTCTCATAGTCCATATGGTACACAGGTCTCCCACCCAGTAAAAGGGACATATGTTGGTCTCGCCAGTCTGGATATGGGAGTCCTTGTTTTAGAGTCTTATTCTCACAGGAGCTTCCTCCTTCTTCTCTTGTTTCTCTGTTGGTGTGGTTTCATTCACATCATAACTGGAGATGTGGTGGGGGGGAGAGGGTTGAGCTGGAGGAGTGGATGGGAGTAAGACTAAAATCCTACTTTTCACTTATAATTTATTTTTTTGACAGTGATAAGATAGGGTGGACAAATGCTTAAAAATAAATAAATTATAATAATAATTTTAGGTGACTCGTTGCTAGAAAAAGACCTGGGTATCCTTGTCAACTACAAACTTAGAAACAGTGACCATTGTCAAACAGCAGTATCAAAGGCAAACAAAGTCCTGTCTTGCATAAAAAGAGGTATCGAAGCAAGAGTGGATAACATTATTTTGCCATTATACAAATCATTGGTAAGACCTCACCTTGAGTATGCAGTGCAATTTTGGGCACTGGTTCTGAAAAAGGATATACTAGAACTAGAGAGGGTACAGCAGAGAGCAACAAAATTAATTAAGGGAATGGAGGACTTGACATATGAGGAACGACTAAACAAACTTGGTTTATTTACTCTAGAGAAAAGACGACTAAGAGGAGACCTTATCACATTGTACAAGTTTATGAGAGGTCAATACAAGGATCTCTGCGGTGAGCTATTTATTCCAAGGCCTGATCAGGTGACCAGGGGACACCCCTTGAGATTAGAGGAAAGGAGGTATAAACTTCAGCAGAGGAAGGGTTTTTTTACGGTAAGGCCTGTCAAATTGTGGAATTCATTGCCCAGGGAGGTAGTTATGACAGATACAATGGATACATTTAAGAGAAGATTAGATACATTTCTTTCAAAAGGAAACATACAGAGTTATACTGTTTATCAGTAGGCTGATCAGGAAGGTCTGATAAAGACTAATTTAATTGGTAGCAGGAAAACGATCAAATTCTCAGTTACTGAGATATGAGGCGAAGGTTGAACTTGATGGACTTGTGTCTTTTTTCAACCTAATTTACTATGTTACTATGTTACTATAATATTAGGTGACAGACAACTGACTGGGAGCCTGACATGAGCTGCGTGACTGAGGCAGACTTGATAGACAGCAGATGACATTGAGAATTTTGTTAAGGGCTAAGGAAAGACCTCACACTCCATACAGTTGTGCTGTGTACTGTACAGTAAAAACACACACGGTAGTTGAGTAATGTCCAGCAAAAGCACAAGGGCCAGGGGGAGGGGGAGAGGTGGAGCAGTGCAGGTACATGGGAGTAAAGTCATAGTAAAGTGGTAATTCAAAAATGAACTGCACCATGGATGCTGTAGCGTGTGCAGTAAATGATGATGATTCCTCTCCACCCAGGGAGGATGCAAGTTTTTTGGGTCCCACCAAATGTTCTAGCACCAGTGCAAAAAAAATACAACAAAACAAAACATATAACAACACTGAAGACGACAACGAGTCGCATTCTAGTGTAGATTATGTCAATGGCATAATGGAGGAAAGTGTAGCAGCTGAACTAACTGCTGTATCTGAAAGTGAGACAAACTAGCACCAAAACACATGTCCTCAAACTAGTAGGGAACTTTATGAAAGTAAAAGTAATGAAATTGTTTAGAGGAATATAAGGGTATTGGGCAAGAAGCGGTGGGCGATACTGATGCTGAGGATGACCTACTGAAAACTGATGATGATGCAGATCTAGAATATATCCCTCCATCATCAGATACAGACAAAGTTTAGAATGAGAGAGATGATGACATGGCCAGAAAATAAGCAGAAAGGCAAAAGGCTCAATCTAGGGTTGCCACCCAGCCGGTATTTTACCGGCAGGCCGGTAAAAAAATGGCTTCTGTCCAATGTTAAGTCTATGGAGGGAATGCCATGGCCGGTATTTTTTTGAAGAAAAGGTGGCAACCCTAGCTCAATCTTACACCATTGAAAAGGAGCACTGTGTCTGTCTATAAATTGTTTGAGAAAACCATTGGAAACTCTGACCCTGGACAAGCAAAGAAGGAAAAAAGTACACAGTCATCCTGTCAGTCATCGTCAGCAGCATCACCACTTTAAAATCCCACATACTTGTGTTGAGTAACCAGCAGCAACAACAACAGCAAAACAGGATATTAACATCCACATCCTTAGCTATGACGAGTGCCTCAGTCTATCCTGTGCTCTGCTCCCATTGGCTACCGTGTGTTTGTCCCACCCAGTATGACCTTTATATACAGGGCTGTTGGCACTCCTCCGGTGCCCTTTCGTGGTGTTCCTGTACCAGTGCTTATTTCTGCTCAGTGATTCCCAGTGTACCGACTTGGCCTGCCTGACTACTCTGCATATTGTCTTCTGCTCCTGTATACCGACCCGGATTGCCTGACTATTCTTCTGCTCCTGTTCCTGTGTACCGACCCGGCTTGGCTGACATTCCTGCTCCTGTGTACCGACCCGGCTTGGCTGACGTTCCAGCTCCGTGATCCGACCCGGCTTGGCTGACGTACCTGCTCAGTGATTCGACCCGGCTTGGTTGGCGTTCCTGTGCTGTATCGCCTAGGCGACATTCTGACTGTCTGGCAATTGTGTCACCATTTCCTCCTGCAGAGTACCAGTGGCCAGTTCCGTTACTGCTACGGCAGTTTACCTTGGGCCTAGTCTCCGTCACTGCCTCTGCTAAGTGCAGGTGTCTGCCTCCGTTACTGCTCCGGCAGTGAGCCACTGGTTTGCCTCCGTTACTACTTCTGCAGAGTGCAAGTGTCTGCCTCCGTTACTGCTATGGCAGTTTACCTTGGGCCTAGTCTCCATTACTGCCTCTGCAAAGTGCAAGTGTCTGCCTCCGTTACTGCTCCGGCAGTGAGCCACCGGTTTGCCTCCGTTACCACTTCTGCAGAGTGCAAGTGCCTGCCTCCGTTACGGCTACGGCAGTGAGCCACCAGTTTGTCTACGTTACTGCCTCTGCTAAGTGCATGTGTCTGCCTCCTTTACTGCTCCGGCAGAGTGCAAGTGTTCTGCTCTCCGTTACTGCTACGGCAGTACCTTATGTGACTCTGTTCCCATTGTTGCCTAGGCAGTTCACGTTAGTTCTGCTTATCTGTTTCTGGGCGTTATGAATCCTTCAGCTGTCTATATGCAGAGAGCCCCATCACAGACCTCTCTGCACATGGGACTGTGTACACTCAAAAAAGACCATTAACCCATGCAGTACCTTGCTCCTGGGAATCCATTATAATCTGCCTGACCTGTGTCAGTATAGACTGTTGTGGACTTTATGTTTATGCTGGACCTGTGTAGGCATATGTATATATAACCTGTCGTGTGTCTGTATTATTCAGCTTATATACTACAGGACCTGTGAAGGTTATTTTATTACTGTGATTTCAATAAAACTGTGTTTCATCCTAAACCACTGTGTCTGTGTGTCAAACCAACCGTTATACACAACTAGCAGAAGCACTCCTAAAAATTTCCCAGGGCTCTGGGGCAGATAAAAGAAGTAGTAATTTTATTTATGTGTCAGTGCGTGTGCCACGGCCAGCAGTTAATTAATTCCAAATAACTATGGCTCCTGCTGCAGAGGAGTATGATGACTCTGGGTTTGCTGTAGGAGATAGCAAGAGTCATAGACTGCCTTCACATGTTGCCTCTACCTCCACCACCTCCTCTAGTTATGTTGTTAAAGCAATAAAGTTACAGGGTTCTTCTGCCATGTCCTGCCAACCCACACTGACTGAATTCCTGGGAAGGAGTCAAAAACTTCACAAAAACAATCCCACAGTGCATCTTTGGAATGGCAAGGTTGCCAAGATGTTAGCAGCGGACATGCCATATTCTTTTGTAGAAAACCGAGGTTTTAGAGAACTGATGTCATGTGTAGCTCCACACTGGCATATCTCAAGCCACATTTTTCCAGGGAGGTTGTGCCTGAATTGTACAAGCAGGTGTTTAGTGTGGTGGGCAAAAGGCTGAAAAGTGAGTATGGCAAGAAAATCAACCTGACAACAAATATGTGGACAAGTGGGCATAGCACGGAGTATATGATTGTGACTGCTCACTGGGTTTCACTCGCACCACCAACAGTGGGCAACACTACCTTATATCATCGGGTGACAGCCAGTAATCGTGCCTCTGGTTGTGGCAGTGTGATTAAAAGGCAACAGCAGGATAGCCCATAACATTGCCATGCCACCTTGTGCATGCAAAGTTTTAAGAGACAGACTCTTTGTCACTTAGCCAAAGGAAACTAATATGCGATGAATGGGAGCTGCTGAAACCCTTTGAGGAGGCAACCATGCTAGTGAGTCGCATACGGGCAGGAATTAGTGAAATTCTACCACTGATATTTTTATTGCAGAATAAAATGAGGAGCATGGCTGAGGAATCTTACGATAATGACAACACAGACATGCACCAGCTGGTAAAGGACATGTTGGCATGTTTTGAACAAGATCCTCACATAGCGTCCATTAAAACCAGTGAGGAATAAATTTTTGCCACTTTGGTGGACCCCAGTTTTAAACACAAAATTTCAGAATTTCTTTCAAAGGGCCATCAGCAGTTTATCACAACAAGGAGTCATGACAATCAGCAGCATCTCTTTGAGGAATCAGATTATGTCAAGGTATATAGAGATATAACTGAGTAGAGGGTTGCATTGTGGAGGATGAGAGGAAGAAAGTTAAGGCACAAAAAACATCTAGAAAGAATAGTGAAAAGAAGGTAGCAAATAATTTCAACCAGCAGGAGCATCTACATCATCAACCAGAATATCCCATTCTGAACCCAGAGCAATTTACAGGTCTCAGCAGGGGCAGCAAAAATCCAACAATGGTGGTGGTGGTGGAACTGGTGGCGGCACATCTCTTTGGGACTTGATTCCTGAGTTTGGGTTGGTAACTGACACACAGGAACATCGTGTAGCTCCTACGAGTGGTCGCACTGCATGTGATATGGTTTCTGCATACTTTCAGGATAGCTACATTCTAGGGAGAAACAATGACCCCATGGGCTACTGGCAAACAAAGCAGAGTGTGTCCAGCATTGACACGTACTACAGTGAAAACTCTTAATTGCCCTCTAGAAAGTGTTGAGTCTGAGAGGGCTTTCAGTGCAGCTAGTTACATTATGAATGACCATAGGACCCGGCTATCAAGTAGCAATGTTGGGAAACTAACATTATTAAAAATGAACCAACATCTAATAACATCTTAGTATCAAGTAGCAGAAACCACATGACAGAGAAAGCTAGGCCAAATGTATTAACAGCAAAACGGATGAGGAGGAGGAGGGATATGAAGAAGGGTTGCTCAATACTAATACAACAATACAAATCAAAAGTGCTCGCAATGCACCAGACACCTAACCTATGCATGATGTTACACCTCCATCACTGATCTGCCTCTGTCCCCAAGTTTAACATTTTTCAGCCTCACAACCCTTATGAAGCCACCGTGATTAAGCTCACATTAACCCTTACTTACCCACCATGATTAATCTGCCACTGTCCCCTTTGTCTCCCCAACTACTGACTGGTTTGCACACCTTGTCCCTCACCACCGCATTACTATACCAACTTTATCCCTTTTACTGCCAGAGTGGTACTCAATGCATTAATCAGCAATGCATTGCGTAACCCTCTGCCACTTGAAGGGTTAACGCATTTGCCAGATGCACAGCCTGTGCTCCCCGGTATTGTCCCTCACACTCCATTCCTATGCTCGTTGTCTCCCAAGCTACTGATTGATTTTGCCTGCAGTGAATGTTTTCCCCTGAGCCTGTCCAGCAGACGCTCTGTTTATTTCCAGTGTCTACTTAAAATCCTTTGTCTCTCAATTACATCCCCAGCATTAACCCCTTTGAGTGCCAGAGAGGTAGACAATGAATTGCTTTGCAGTGCATTGCATACCCCCTGCCACTCAAAGGTTTAAAATGCAGAAGGCAGTTTGCATGCTCACAAAGGATACTGGTGCACAGAGGAGCATGGAGCCAGGTGCAAAGGTCTCAGAATCCATCTTTAAACATTTGAGTGCCAGGCGGCCTTCTGCCACTCAAATGGTTAAAATCTTATGTCTCCCTATTACATCCCCAGCATTAACCCTTTGAGTGTCAGATGGATATGCAACTCATTCCTTTGCAATGCATTGTGTATTCCTCTTGCATTCAAAGGGTTAACATGCGAAGACAGTTTGGATACTCAACCAGGATGCTGGGGCACTTTATGACATTTAAAACACAGAGGGATGTGCAACATATTGTTAACCCATCCACTGTCAGAGTGGTATGTAACGCAATGTGTTGGCTATCTCTCTGGCATTCGAATGGTTAAGCACATCCCAGCCAATCAGCTTCAATAGGAGGATTAGATAAACCTGCTCAAAGCAGATTGGCTGGGATGTGCCAGCCAGTGGAGACTTTTTACGCACATCTATGCATGTGTTAACACTTTGTGACCCAGAGAGGTACGCAACACATTGCTCTGCAATACTGTGCGGGTTCTTTTTTTTGCAACATATATTGATATCTCAATTTTTTTACAGGTACAAGACGTGAAGATGGAAGATGGATGATGGACCAGAAGAAGAAGGAAGAAAGAAGAGAGAATATAAAGAATGAAGACGAATAGCAGATGACCAGGATGCTGAAGAAGATTCTAGTAACATAGTAAATTAGGTTGAATAAAGACACAAGTCCATCAAGTTCAACCTTTGTCTCATAAACCAGTGACTGAGAATTTTCTAACTTTCGTGCTACCAAATAAGGTCTTTATCACACCTTTCTGATCTGCGTACTAAATAATAGTATAACTCTGTAAGTTCCCTTTTGAAAGAAATGTATCTAATCTTCTCGGAATGTATCCATTGTATCTGCCATAACCACCTACTTGTGCAAGGAATTCCACAATTTAACAGACTTTACTGTAAAAAAACCCTTCCTCTGCTGAAGTCTAAACCTCCTTTCCTCTAATCTCAAGGGGTCTCCCCTGGTCACCTGATCAGGCCTTGGAATAAATAGCTCACCACAGAGATCCTTGTTATGGCCTCTCATATACTTGTACAATGTGCTAAGGTCTCCTCTTAGTCGTCTTTTCTCTAAAGTAAATAAACCAAGTTTGTCTAGTCATTCATCATACGTCAAGCTCGACATTCCCTTAATTCATTTTGTTGCTCTTCTCTGTACCCTCTCTAGTTCTAGTATATCCTTTTTCAAAACTGGTGCCCAAAACTGCACTGCATACTCAAGGTGAGGTCTTGCCAGTGATTTGTATAACGGCAAAATAATGTTATCCACTCTTGCTTCGATACCTCTTTTTATGCAAGACAGGATTTTGTTTGCCTTTGCTACTGCTGTTTGACACTGGTCACTGTTTCCAAGTTTGTAGTTGACAAGGATTCCCAGGTCTTTGTGTCCCCTAAAATGATTCTATTAAGTTTATAATTAGCCTTCGGATTATTTTCTCCCAAATGCATGACTTTACACTTCCCCACATTAAACTTCATATTCCATTTCTTTGCCCAATCTGTCATTTTATGTAAATCCCTCTGTAGAGAGCAAATATCCTGTTCTGAATTAATTACCCTGCATAATTTAGTGTCATCTGCAAAGACTGATATTTTGCTTTCTATATCTATTTCCAGGTCATTTATAAACATGTTTAAAAAGCAGCGGACCTCATACTGAACCCTGAGGTACTCCACTCTCCACTATAACTGTATTGGAGAATTGTCCATTTACAACCACACACTGTTCCCTATCCTTCAACCAGTTTTGTATCCAATTGCAAAGGTTATCCCCTAGCCCCAATTTCCTTATTTTATAAACCAGTCTTATTTGTGGCACTGTATCAAATGCCTTTGCAAAGTCTAGATATGCTACATCTACTGCCTTGTCCTGCTGGACATCAGGATTAATGGTGTTACTTTTTATGGGCTGTTGCTTTGTTGCTTTGTTACTTAGTCAGGTTAACCCTATGAGTGTCAGTGGGGTAATTATACCACAGTGGCACTCATAGGGACAATTCTACTAACTTTGGGCACATTTTGGGTGTACTTTAGATGTACTGATATAGGGTTTAGGGCCCCATATCAATACATCCACTGGGGGGGTTTACACTTTTTTTCATTTCAGTTGCTTCGCTGGCTGTCTATAGATCTGATAAGGGAGTTTAATAAAAAAAAATCTGGGTCATGAATTTCCTGCAATAAAGTAAGTCCCATATCGTCCCTTTAGCGTCCAGCAAGTTTTTTATCGGCATTTTCGTCATAGCACAGCTTTGAATTGCTTACTGTGCTTGAAAGACTTTTTTTTTTTTTTTTTTTTTTCATCGGACCTCTTTAAATCGAGCCCTGAATTACTGGGTCTCTTGGAGCAGAGTCTGATTCTCTGATTTGGTGAGTTCAGTGTAAGCTCCACCCACTTATACATTCTTTCTACACCTGCCCCATTTTGCCCACCTGCCCATATAAATGTTTTGAATATATATAGTTTATGATAGTGATAAATTAAGTAATTTTTTCACGTGTTTTTATATTTATGACATCATAGCTTGAGGCATGATGCAAAATTTATTTTTTGTGCGGTGCCATGAAAAAGTTGACAAAAGATATATTGTTTTTCATATATAACTAGAAAGTTACCAAAAGGAATCATACCTAAAAAGATGGATAGCAAAAATGCTGAAAATGTGTCCGGCCAGCAGGGTACAAAAAATTCCCCAAGCCTCAGGCACTGGAGGGGTTAGACTTTACTGTATCTTTAATTATGTCAGTGGTACAAGAAGCAATCCTCTAATAACATTGATCGGGATTTCTTAAAGGGATAGTAATACTTAATTACTACTAATCCCTATATTAAAGTCATTTTAAAAATAACTAGCATCACAGAGTTCTTAAAGGGATAGTAATACTTAATTATTACTAATCCCTATATTAAAGTCATATTTAAAATAAATGTATTGCCCCAGTGTCATCTCTCAAACCTTTATGGTTTGAGAGATAATCGCTCCTAAAGTTGCCCTCTCCCTCCTCCTTCCCTGTAGACAGCCTGTCGTACGACTTTTAGGCGGCTCTGCAGCACAGCCAAGATCGCGTTAATAAAAAAGAAATCTTTCACTGAAATGGTCTTCTACGTGTGCTTGGTTTGCAAGCACAGGTAGAAGACCATTTTAGTGAAATATATTTTTTTATTAATGCGATCCCGGCTCTGCTGCAGAGCCGCCTGATGATCGTAAGACCAGATTTCCCTTCAGTCAGCTACAACGCTGACTTCAGGGAAGGGGGAGGGCAACTTTAGGAGCAATTATCTCTCAAACCATAAAGGTTTGAGAGATGACACTGGGGGTAATACATTTATTTTAAATATGACTTTAATATAGGGATTAGTAATAATTAAGTATTACTATCCCTTTAAGGCACAAAATAAGGTGTGTGGCTGATTTCATGGCTCTGCACCACAAAGTCATTTCATTATCTTATATACTAGGTTCTTATTAAGAAATTCTAGCCACTTATTGCTGTGCTGAAAAATAAATCTGAGATCCAGTATGAATGAGGCAATAAACGTTTGTATGTATTGCCACAGTAAATGCTGGGCTTAGGTTAAAAGTAGATTACACAACTTGCAGAGACTTGTGCAACAATGGGTAAAATGCATTTCCCCTCAGTGTGTAAACCCCTTAACGCTTTGAGTACCAGAGGAGTATGCATAGTATTGCAGAACAATGAGTTGCCCATCCCTCTGGCACTCAAAGGGTGAAAATTAGGGCTTTATGCAGAAGGAAAAAAACAAAACCTCTGCAATTTTGGAGCGAATACTGGATACTTGTGAAAATGTAATTCTGCGGGATTGCACAGAAATCAGTTCAACCCTGTCATGTGTGTTTTTCGTGCATTTAAATGGCTATGTGGTCCACTTACTTCCAGAATTAACATTGTTTTCTTCATGAGACATTTAGTAAATAGAGCAAGACAGGAAATATGTGAAATTATTTTCTCTTAATCCCTATTTTAGGAATAGGGGCAATGTGTCCCCTAGTAAACTCAAGCCATTGATTTTTCTACATGCTGGATGAAAAGTGAAAGTGATCCTTGCACAGTTTTGGGAAAAACAAAATATTTTCAGAATAGGCCTATCAGTGCACAGTTGATTTCATAACAGGATAGAACTCTGTGATGCTAGTCATGCACCGCCACCTGCTGGCCTTTTTGCATATTACCAGTTTGAAACGAATACACAGATATTGTTGCATACATGACGGCACTTTGCGGTTGTGTACTAAGGCGTGATAAAGAGGTGATAAAGCGGAGATCACTTCTCCAGTTCCTATGTTATTCTATAGAGCTTATGCACTACGATCTCCAAAGTTGGAGAAATCTTAGTGCATTGGCTCCATAGAATAACATAGGAAGAGGAAACATCATCTCCTGTTTATCACGCGTTAGTGATTTAACCCCCTGTGGGCTAGATTCTATTGCATGAGGTAAATATTACCTCCCGTTTTATCAAACATTTTCCTATTGAAATCTATGGGGAAACCTGGAGATAAAAGCAGTGATAAAATTAGCACATGCGATAGAATATAGACCTGTGCGTCTTACCACACAAATACTCTCTTGTTGTTGATATAGAACTAATTCAATATTTAAAATGAAAGCATATTATCCTGATTATATACAAGGATGGTATTTGTAAGATTGCCCTGTGGTGAAATGTTAAATGCTGTAGTAAGAATTGTATCTTTTTTTTTTAGTAAGGTGCATGTGGGAAATGTATATAGCACTTATTTTGATGCAAAGCACCTATGAGCGTGTGAGAATTGCTATTTTGTGATGCATGTGCCAATGTGCGGGCAATGTGGGAATTTATGCATACTTCTTCAGTGCATCCAGGGGCAGGCTTTGAATGAACTGGGTGCAGTAACTTCCTTTTTTACACCTGTCCAGGCTGGTGTTAAAGGGATAGTAATACTTAAAGGGATAGTAATGTTTAATTATTTAAGTAAAATTGAGTCTTCTCTATTCTTTTTTATAAAGATGTGTATCAAAAAAACGTTATTAAACTCTGCCGTTTTTCATTTATAGTCTAATAAAGTTTCCCCTTCCCACCCCTTCCATTTACTTCCGCAGCCTCCCCTCAGATTTGGAATCCGGTCCATGGACCGGACGTGCTGCATCGAGAGGACAATCTTTCCTCTTTCCATATAAGGGAAAGCCTGCCCCATTGATAAAGGAGGGCAGGTTTTTCCTTATGCTTGTCAGTCGTCGAATTCTGTACAGGATGACTTGCTGAGGCTGCTGAGGTAAATGGAAGGGGCGGGAGGGGGAAACATTATTAGTCTGTAAATGAAAAATGGCAGCGTTTAATAACGTTTTCTTGCTACGCATCGTTATAAATAAGAATAGAGAAGACTCGATTTTACTTGAATAATTAAACATTACTATCCCTTTAAGTATTACTAATCCCTATAGTAAAGTCCTACTAAAAATAAATGTATTGCCCCCAGTGTCATCTCTCAAACCTTTATGGTTTGAGAGATGATCGCTCCTAAAGTTGCCCTCTCCCTCCCCCTTCCCCGTAGTCAGCGTTGTACATGACTGAAGGGAAATCCGGTCATAGATCATCAGGCGGCTCTGCAGCAGAGCCACGATCGCGTTAATTAAAAAAAAAAACTTTCACTGAAACAGTCTTTTACGTGTGCTTGCAAACTAAGCACACATAGAAGGCCATTTCAGTGAAACTTTTTTTAGTAACGCAATTGCGGCTGTGCTGGAGAGCCGCCTGAAAGTCGTACGACTTGCTTCCCTACAGTCAGCTAGCATGCTGACTACGGGGAAGAGGGAGGGAGAGGGCAACTTTAGGAGTGAATCATCTCTCAAACCATAAAGGTTTGAGAGATGACACTGGAGGCAATACATTTATTTTTATTGGAACTTTAATATAGGGATTAGTAATACTTAAGTATTACTATCCCTTTAATGGATTATGTGTATAGATAATTTGTGGACAACCTGAGGCCCTACAGCTTTGAAGGCAACAACTCCTACAGCTGTTGATCCAAATCGGTTTAGTATAAGAGAATTGCTCTCAATCAAACACAGCACTATCAATTAAAGGAAGGACAGTTGAGATGTCTATGAGGTGAATAGGGAGGAAGGAAGGAATCACTGATAGTCGAGATGGCAATGCATAGAATGGGGAGGGAAGAAGGATAGGTGCGATGGTGATTATGTGAATGGGGAAGGAGGCAGTAAGGAAAGTCCTGTCAAATCATGTCCCATTGTACCTCTTGGAGGTGCAGTATGCAGGAGATTAGCATATCAATACCTTACTGCCTCCCCAGGGTGTGACTAGCATGGATGCAAAATTTCTGTCAGGTGATAGCTAGTGATGATCGAGCACCCCGATGCTCGGGTGTTCGGGTGCTCTGGCCGAGCGCCCCCGGAGGCTCGAGTGCTCGGCCGAGCACCCGAGCCCCATTGAAGTCAATGGGAGGACTCGAGCATTACACCAGGCACCCCCTGCTCTGATGAGGGGAGGGTGCCTGGTTCATAGGAAAAGGTCAGAAAATGATGGAAACACCACAGAAATGGTTCAGGGACAGCATAGGGAGGATGTCTGGATGCATCTTGGACTCCAACGTCGCTGCTGGGAATGATGTTTCGCCCGTAGTACGCCATTTTTACAGACTGACCGTAAAACACACAAAAAGGAAGATAAAAACGATTTTAGGCGAAAAATTGTTACCAAACAGTATTTGCTGTATATTTACTTGAACTATCAGGATCACATCCACTTCCCCGTCCCTTTTTACCCGCCTTCTTCATATTAAACGGAATATATGCCGGTAATCTGCGGCTAGGCACACGAAACAGAATGTGACGCTAATCTGCGGCTAGGCACACTAAACAATATGTGACGCTAATCTGCGGCTAGGCACACTAAACAATATGTGACGTTAATCTGCGGCTAGGCACACTAAACAATATGTGACGCTAATCTGCGGCTAGGCACACGAAACAATATGTGACGCTAATCTGCGGCTAGGCACACTAAACAATATGTGACGTTAATCTGCGGCTAGGCACACTAAACAATATGTGACGCTAATCTGCGGCTAGGCACACGAAACAGAATGTGACGCTAATCTGCGGCTAGGCACACGAAACAGAATGTGACGCTAATCTGCGGCTAGGCACA
The DNA here is from genome assembly GCA_037306005.1 of Rhinophrynus dorsalis. Lineage (NCBI taxonomy): Eukaryota > Metazoa > Chordata > Amphibia > Anura > Rhinophrynidae > Rhinophrynus > Rhinophrynus dorsalis. The sequence continues at coordinate 268,958,027 of CM074718.1, read as the reverse complement.
GTGAACGGAATATGTGACGTTAATTTGTGAATTTGCACACTAAACAGAATGTGACAATAATCTATGGCTAGGCACACGTTTAAATGGCCCTTTGTGTCGCTGCGTTGTAAAATAATTGGCCCTGTGCACCTAACAGAATATGTCAGCTTGTCACTGCACTGTGAAATATTTGTCCCTGTGCACCTAGTACAATGTCACCTTAGAACATGTCCCCCCCCACAAACAAATGAAATTCTGCCACCCCCAAAAAAAATTAAATGCTGCCCCCACACACAACAGTCCTAAAAAGGACTTTTGGGTCTTGAAAGAGTTTCAACAATTTTATTCTCCCTACACTGACTTCCTGTGCATCTAGTATTATATGTCACCATACTAATATCCCCCCCACAAAAAAAAAGGAAATTGTGCACCCCCAAACAAAATATAAATGCTGCCCCCACACACAACAGTCCTAAAAAGGACTTTTGGGTCTTGAAAGAGTTCCAACAATTTTATTCTCCCTACACTGACTTTCCCTGCCTGAGCGCATCTCTCCCTGGCTAAGAATGAGCCGAACTCGCGCGTCGGGTGCTATACAGCACCCGATCACGGGTTCTGGCCAGCCAATCAGTGTAATGCCAGCAGCCAACATGGCTGCTGGCATTACACTGATGTCAGAGCCTCCCCGCACGTTTATTGGCTGCGCAGCAGCCGCGAAACGTGCGGGGAGGAGACCCGAACATGGCGGGCGAGCACATGCGGTACTCGTACGAGTACCGCCATGTGCCGAGCAGAGCGATGCTCGAGCCGAACCGAGCTTCGGCCGAGCATGCTCGCTCAACACTAGTGATAGCCTTCTTCTTTTGTAGATATATATACATACATATATAAAAACACAAAAGATACCTAAGAAACAGTGTGGCATTATTTGTGATGTGCTGAATATCCAATATATAGAGATACTAGAGGCTGTTACAGTCCAAATAGTCCTATAGTGTAACGGACCTATTACAGATAAATACCAAGAAATCAATGTGAAGGGAAGCGCCTCTATATCTCAAAATTAGAAATTTAATTATTAGATATTTGTTCAAATGCAAATTACAAACATATGGGGTAAAAATCGCTACATACAGATACTAAATTATGGTAACATAATATCACCTACAAAAAATATATAAAAAAAGTTAATCAAAATTAAGTTTATAATAGGAGCCCAATACTGAATGAAGCTCACGATTGGATGGATAATGGCGGGCAGGTTCTACAGTCAAATGTTGTAAAAATGCTTGTGATTCCACAGCCGTAGTACTGTTGGAGGATGCTGGCAAGTAAAGGGTGTTTCTGTGGTTTGACATTCCTCAGCACATATTCTCCCCCATTTTTAAACACCAATAGCGGCAGAGTGTCACTTCTTCCAGATATATGCATACCTGGGAACTCTCTGGATTTGTCCCGGAGACTCTGGTTTTGACAGAGCTTTACTGGTTCTCTGGGGCAGAGAAAGATTCCTACAGATCTGGGGAGTTTCTATTGAAACTCTGCCCTTATCTGCTGTTTCTCCTGGTGTTCCTCCTTCCCCAGCCTTCTGTGTGACACCTTTAAGCCCTGCCCTCCCCAACTCACGTCAAGCCACACCCCTTTTTGACGCAATTCGCGTCATTGTTGTCACCTCCTGCTGCACCAGAGGACTCCCCTCCGGGCAGACCTCAATTGGAAGTTCCCAGGTATGGATATATGGATGCATGTAAGGTATCAAAAGTATAGAAGTAAGAGGACAAGTATGGAGTATGGTCCCTTAGCAATCTTCTCCCCTGTCCTTAGTCACCTCTTGTGGGCAGAGTATGACCTTTATAGTGCATGTCTCCTCTATCTGAATTCAGAGCTTATTAGTTACCTGTTCATCTGAACAGTTGGCTGTAAACTGTTTGTTTAGACTGCAGGCAATTCTCTATCAGATGCAGAGCGTAGATACCTCCCGTCTTTAGGTATAGATGTGAGCTGAACTATTTGCTCCAATGTAAAAAATGAAATTAAATAAAAATTAACTGAAATAAAGATTAAAAAGCCTCCTACTTGTTTCATACTACTCAAAGTACTTAATCAGGGATGAAGATATATATGTGTGTGTGTGTGTGTGTGTGTGTGTGTACAGTATATATATACATATACATATCCAATCCCCTGGCTGTTTTTGCGCTTCTGATGACACAGCTGCACAGGGAATGTATCAAGTCTGCTTCTTTCTAGGTATATGTAACTAGTGCTGTGTGGTAAAATTTAACATTCTTCCCCTGTAGAGAAAGCCAGAAGTTACATTTTCTAAGTATGGAAGTTCTGCTGTGCAAGTTCAGTCATCTAGACCCAGAGGGTCATATTTTGCCTCTCTCTCTCTCTCTCTGGTATAGATGTAGACAGGACTGAATTTCCCAGTAAGCAGAGCAGACAAATGCCTGCAACTCCTATTTTTGAGGGAAGCCTCTTCTGATCTGGCCACACTTACATTCTAAATTGTTGGCATGGCTAGTGCAATCTTGGTGTTCCTGCACCAGTTTTATACCCCTTTACAAATCATTGGATTGTAGAGAGAACTACAAAGCATTGTAAGTTAAAGTGGAACTAACACCGCTAACAAACGTTGGCTGTAATAATTCCCTATCTGGTGACTAGCTGCTTAGTAGCGCTAGTCGCCAGAATTATTACCTCTTCATGAAGAAATTTGAAGTGATCCTCGGCTGACAGGCAGGACGGAGCGCGGACATCTTGCCCTAGTGACATCCGCACGCCTGCGCTGTCAGTCCCTTCCGGAGCCAAATGGGTCCTAGCAACACCTCCTACAGCCGTCTGGGACTGACAGCGCAGGTGCGCGGATGTCACTAGGGCAAGATGTCCACGCTCTGTCCTGCCTGTCAGCCGAGGATCACTTCAAATTTCTTCATGAAGAGGTAATAATTCTGGCGACTAGAGCTACTAAGCAGATAGTTGCCAGACAGGGAATTATTACAGCCAACGTTTGTTAGCGGTGTTAATTCTGCTTTAAAGGTGTGTTTTTGTTTCTGTTTTTTTGTCTTTGCTTGCTGTAGGCCAAGGGTGTTTTCTGTATCAGGAAATAGTGGATGGGACTGGGGGTGGGTGATATGAGGAATATGGGTGTAGCTTTGGGTGGAGCTAAGGGTGCCTAGATTACCTTGCATAGGGGTAACATAGTAGCATAGTAATTTAGGTTGAAAAAAGACCTGCGTCCATCTAGTTCAACCCTTTTCCTATACCTCTTTATCATCGTTGATCTAAAAGAAGACAAAAAAAACCCTGTATACAGCAATTTCAATTGAATGTGAATCTGACACTGGATATATTTACATATATGTAGAGAAAGGTCTAGCTATGGAGCTTGGAATAGCTCTTGCTTTTTATGGTTTTAATTATTTGAATGCCAGAAGGGTATCCAATGCATTGGATATGCCTGGCATTCAAAGGGTTAATAATTGTTGGGCTCCCTGCTTTGAAAATTTGGGGGCCTAGTGCAAAAATGTATTTTTTTTTATACCTGGACCACAAAATGTTAGAAGTACCATAGTGCTGTGTCTGTCCGGAGTCCCCCAAGATATTCGGACTGGCAGCAAATCACAGCTGTGCAGTTTTAGCCTGCACATACACTTTAGCTGTGGTGCCCTGGTCAATTCTATATTAATTACCAAAACAGCCAACTTAAAAATTATGCACTAAGGCCTCGATTCAATGAAGTATGGTAAAACTGCCATTAAAGCAGTCGATCAGTATGGCTAAGGAGCATAGGCCTAAAAAATTAATGTAGCTCCAAAACCTGAGTGACACCTTTTTTTTACTTTAAAGTGCATCCAAATCAGTCGATAATTAATGTACGGTAAATCAACTTCAAAGGAAAAAGATAATTGTTGGTTATCTAGCGACGTTGAATGTTGTCAACACAGGTTCAAAATCACAGCCAATCACAACACACCGAAGTATCAATTACATTCAAATACACCTATATACCCAAAAAACCTGACGTACATTGTCTGTATTTCAAGTTTTTGTGAGCTAGAGCACAGGACCCAGGAGAGCAGGATAGCCATATAGAGAGAGGAGCGTACATTCAAGAGAGGTAGAAGGAGTTGGGAGGGGAGAGAGTTGGTACATCGATATTGACACATAATACACCTTGGCACATCTTGCATAAACCCATACAAACACAAACACACATATACATATATTTTTTGTTTTGCACATATAACACAACTTGATCTTTTATTTTGACAGTGTGATTCAGTGAGTGCAAGAGAGTGACAGAGAGTGAGTGTCATCAAGTGTGTCTGTGAGGGCCTGTGTGAGTGCCTGAGTGTGAGCTGGTGTGAAGGCAGGAAGAGGAAAGGAGGATAGAGGGATGGGGAGAGGGGGACAGTCAGTAGAGCATCCCTGGTCAGGGAAAGAGTGGGAGAGGGAGAACAGCTGGGCGGAGGGGGACCCAACCAGGTTGAGGCACACAGAGCCAGGGACTGTTTTGCCAGCGGGACGAGGGGTAGGTCCTGGGGAACACCCCACACAGTCAAGGCCTGAAAGTCATAGCTCAGGAACATTCCAGGGTGGAAAAAACACAAAGAAAAGGGTGCAGACCCTTCTAAGAGAATATCTGTATATGTATACTTGTGAAAAGGCCCCCAATAAGAAAAGATCACCAGATAATAATAAGTAAATTGCTCCTCAGGGTATGTGCAGTCCTCTGTTTCTCATCCTTGTTTGGATTTTAAGTATCAAACCAACATTGTGATGTAGGTCTCTATACCCAGATCAACGATATTATAGCGCTCACAATCCAAAGTATAAGGATATTTATTAGAGTAACAACATAAATAAGAGAGTGATGATCATATAAACACCCAACTCATTTCGTACTACAATTAGCACTTCTTCAGGGGCTCACATATTATAATGACATCAAACACAACAATAAAAACTTTTAAAACTATTTGATCATTCCAGGGTGGTGCTGACCAGGAGTGGCTGCAGGACCCAGAGTACTCCTATAAGGAGAATAGGGTCCTCATATAGAACATAAATGAGAGGGAGAGCATCTTGTACCTGAAGTGGTTTGGTGACTAAGAAGAAGGCCGCCTGGCATCAAGTGCTGAGCAGAGTCAACGCAGTCTCCACCTGCAAGCGGACTCTGGAGTCCATAAAGAAGCGGTGGAGTGATTGTAAGAGGTGCGTGAAGCACAATATGGGTGAAGTAGCCATGCACGCTCGAGGCACCAGAGTTGGTCACCCTGCCCACATCACCTTCAACCCCTGGGAGGACATGCTAAGGCAGAACCTGTCTTCAACACCTGCTGAGGGGGTCCCTGGAGAATGTGACGCTGGTGAGGACAGCACCCTTGAGACTACCACTACCAGTAAGTGCATCATTCCATAACTAGACACCACACAAACCCTCATACCTAGTACAGCTCAATACAGTGACACCTGAACACATGGCCAGCATTGATTCACAGACGTTCACCAACACATAGCTGACAGGGTTAAAACAAGGACAAAATACTGGTCAATCCAAGCAAAAATGCGAAGGCTTAAGCATGACAAATCCTGTCCACGTCCACATTTAACCCCCTTGTTGCTAGGTTGACCATCATACCCACTACATACAAACAATTCTTGCCATTATGTTGTCAGGTGAAGCTCTGTTATTCTCCTCCACAGTGTTAAACATGTATCCATAAGGAGGTCAGCACCGAACCTCTTGAGGGATAATAAGCAAAGCATTGTTCCAATATACATTGGGTTAATAAGGGTTAACATCCCCAGCACCGGCCCATATCCCTTGACACAAGTAGCCAAAGCATGGGGATGGATGTGGAGTGCCTGGCAATCCAGAGGAGGCAGCTCAGGGAATCCAGGAGAACAAACAGAGGAGGTGGCAGTGAGGCACAGAGGAACACTGCCACACTCTGTGTACTCAAATCCCAGGTGACAATCCTGACCATGGAGATCCCACATTTCAGGACAGGTATAATGGAGTTGTTGGACTAGATGCTGGTCAAGATGCGGGAGAACAATCGGAGGGAGAACCCGCAGATGGAGCAGGAGCAGTAACAGCAACTGCCTCACTCAATGTCCATGGCCTTCCTCTTGTGGGCTGCCAACATCTGATACAGTGCCCTTGAACATGTGGATTAGAACATTCAAGATGCATACTCTTCTGTGGAATGGAAGTATCCACTTGCCATGAAGTGTCTGGTAAACAGGTTCTGCAGGCCAGATAGGCCATGGTTCGTGCTGTATATGGGGTCAACTTCATCTTTGATCACCTCATATAGGTGGATGATGCTGTCTGCCATCAGCCTGTAGCAGTCTCCCATCTCAGCTTCCGTCATTCCAAGGAGTGTGATCCTTGTGCAGAATATTCTGGGTCTTGGTGGTGGTATGTCATCCTTATGCTGCACCACAGGTCCCTGTGGCAGCAGTGGTAGCTGTGGGAGATCCTGTTAGGGCAGCTGAGGTGTTGCTGCCTTGTGTGGTCCTCCTGGTATAGATGGGTTCCTGTCTGGCTGTTTAGCAGGTGTGCTTGGGGGTTGAGCTTGATGCATAGCCCTTGCACAGTTTTATCTCTGATGTCTTTGCAGTAATGAATATGCAAACATACCGGTCATAATATCACACTCACTGTCTGTCTGAGTGGCCGCACTGTAAACACACCACATCTGTGGATGGTAAGATGTAAGACAGTGGTGGGGTGTAGTCCAGGCATGGTCATGAGGTAGGGAGTGACCAATGGTAAGGTGTGTGTTGTCCATGTAAGTGGCAGTGTGGCTGTTTTTTTGTTTGTGTGATTTGTAGTACTTGCTGTGTACCTCTCAGGTGCATGTGTGATGTTGTCAGGTGCAGACTGGGTCTGGTGATATTGCATAGGTGAGCTTGGGTTGCTTTGGGATTGACAGGTGTGTGTTATGTGTACATATGTGTTGTTGTGTGTTAACCCCTGTTGTTCTGGAATGTGGACTTAGAAAAGGAAGAGGGTTGACCTTCGTGAGTTAAAAGATTTGTGTATGGCGCTGCACCTCTTGGTGAATTAACATCTGATGGTGATGTTTTGTCCACCTCTCTGTAGGTTAATGCAGGATTGGGAACCTTGTGCTTTTTGACAGTCCTATTAACTATTTCAGGACTACAGGGGTATGTGAAGCAATGTGTTGGACAACCCCTCTCCTTAAACGGTTAATAATAAAGTATTGCAGTTCATTTGGTGTATAAATATGAAGGAGTATTAGGAGGAATCAGGCTTCTCTGTGTGCTTCTAATGAAACCTGTTTCAAAACACAGTGTCCCACAGGTTTATCCCTTTGAGTGCCACAGGGGTTAAGCAATGCAGTGCTTCCTTCTCTTCTCTTTTTCTCCTCCCTGCATCATTCCTCCATGCTTTCCCGAACACTGTTCTATTTGTTTTCATTTACAATGCACTGCAATGGGGTTTGACCAACTTAGCTGAGATCAATGACACTGATGCATTTCAATGATAACATCCATACCCCCTTCCACTTCACCTTCCAACAGTGCAACCCTTTCAGCTTCCTCAACACACAGAGATAGCATTACAAATAACACTGGTGAATACAGTGGTTCAAACATGCCAAACGGATCATTAACACCTCCAAACATCTCACCCTCCAACCCTTCTGCCGACTCCTAACATCCCTCCCATCCTCCATTTCCTTTCTACCACCAGTAGTAATTAAATGACGGTGCGGAGGTGGAGGAAATGCATTTTATGGTTTGCAAGCACACGTAGAAGACCGTTTTAGTGAAAGATTTTTTTTTAGTAATGCAATCTCGGCTCTGCTGCAGAGTCACCTGATGATCGTAAGACCAGACTTCCCTTCAGTCAGCTACAACGCTGACTTCGGGGAAGGGGGAGGGAGAGGGCAACTTTAGGAGTGATTATTTCTCAAACCATAAAGATTTGAGAGGAGACACTGGGGGCAATACATTTCTTTTTAATAAGACTTTAATATAGTGATTAGTAATTATTAAGTATTACTATCCCTTTAAGTCAGACGAGCACAAATCAGCCATTAGAAATTAACAAAACCTGGAAGTTTTAGTTTCATAAATAGATTTGCTGGATACTGAGAAACTCCTACACACATACACGCGCACCATCGATCCTATTTTGAATGAACCAGGTTTTTGTTTTCATGGACATCATGCAATTGCTTTTTTAACAATCTGGTTAAAATGGCAAACAAAACATTATATGAAGCACCTGTGTGCTCATCCCTTTCAGACACTTGATATACAATTTGGGGGCCAGTAGAGTGGCATGTTTACACCTTTAACTTGCTGCAGGACATTTATGAAAAACAAACATTGCAGGTTTTTGCACTGCAGAAGGGAATTTTAAGCATTTTAATTTTAAGGTAGGTTTGTTCACTTTATTTTAGTTCATTACCTCTGGAGGTAGGGATCCCCTTTATTCTAATATACAAATATTACAGCATGTAATATGTGTTCTTAGTTTTGACACTTAAAATGAATTGTGTTTGTCTCAGCATGAATGCATGAACTTTATAAATGAGCATCAGAAATATGTCACTACATGCTTTCTCTTCTGATAGAAATAGTTCTTTTCCTGTGGGAGCCGAGATGCTGTTGACCCAGGGGCTGTACTATACGGCCCACTGGTGTCTGCTAACAGTCATTTCAGAGGTCAGAAATGTGTCCCCTAAGGCTGTTTTAGCTGCTGTGGGAAAGAAAGTGGGCCCTAGAGGCAAGTGCACTAAGGTGAGAGTAAAGTAAGAGTACTTGTCGTGACAGAAATCGGCCCAACTCCTATGTTATGTTCTCCAACTTGTAAAGCTGTCGCTGAATGAATGGTTTTATACCTGTGCAAATAAGTAGCTCTTAAAGGGATAGTAATGTTTCATAATAAAAGCAGCTCTAATTAATCATCATAGTATTTGGACTTTGGAGAGTGTTATTTCAATTCTGTCAGAGTTGTAGTTCAGGAGTAATTCAATGACAAAGTATCCCCCTCCCTCCCCTTTTACTGATGTAACACTGCTCAGCCAGAGCAGAAGAGAGGTGCCCAGGTAGACTGCAGAGAGGGACAATCTTCAATTAAGATAAGGGAAAAAGCTGAAAAACTTGTCAAGGGGGGCAGGGCTTTCATTGTTCTCATAGGAAGAAGATTGTCCCCTGCTGTTATCTGTCTGGTCTATGGACTGGATTCCACATCTGAGAAGAGATGGCTTACACTAGGTAAAAGGGGCAGAAGGGGAAACTTTGCTTGTGAATATCTCTCAAACCATAAAGGTTTGAGACATAAGACTTATATCGTTCTTCATGTTTTTTTAATTCCTACAAAATAAAATAAAGATAAAATGAAGTATTACTATCCCTTTAATTTGTGTAACCCTTTGAGTGCCAGAGGTATGTTCAGCTTATTGCACAGCAAAGTGTTGGACTCTATCTATCTATCTATCTATCTATCTATCTATCTATCTATCTACACATCCATCCATCATTGCCTGTCAGATAGGGGTTTGTTTGCACTGAAACTGTGCTGTAGATTAGAGCTAGACAAGGGTATCTCACTATGTGAGCATAATTACACCAGTGGTTCTCATCTAGGGCTCAATTTAATAGACCTCGGAAAGATTAAAAAAAAAAAAAAAAAAAAGCCAACAAGCAAAGTAAGCTGTCCAAATACTTGTGCTGTGAAAAATTACTGCATGAAAAAAACATGTTGGGCACGAAATTTTGAGCCCATTGGATGCAATTAAAAATCTTGAATTTCCGATTAAATTCTATGCTTTGGACAGTAACATGCATCAAGGGACCCCATTTTATCAGCAAAAATTTTCCAACTTTTTTGGGGGCAGAGTCCCCTAATGAATGTTTTAAACAACCAATGCATTGTGTACCCCACTGGCACTCACAGGGTTAATCCAGCTACAACTAACACCATCTCCTCAAAATAAACACCTACCTGTAAGTCTGCTGTCCAGTGGGGTCTTCATCATCATGGTCATCCAGTTCAAGTCTTCTTGTTTAATCTTCTGTCTTGTCTCTTCTTATCTTCTCAACTTCTTATCTGTTCATCTTCCATATAAAAGCCAGTCTCTATTAAAATTTTCCTCAGAATGACTTGGGCAATGGCCCGAGAGGTATCTAAGGGGGAGATTTTTTCTCCGATTTGCTGCCGCCGCCTCCATATCTTTGGGGGCATTTCTTCTGTACACATGGATATACTTTTTATTCATTGCGGCATTCTATTTTGGCAGCTTAGACAAAAGAAGATGAGCAGATAAGACACAAGAAGGAGCAAGATAGAACATTAAACAAGAAGACTTGAACTGGGTGACAGGTAAGTGTTGTACACCTATGGGTTATCGGTGTTAAGATAGTGTTAGGGCTAGTATTGTTTCACTTTATTGCTAGGGGTAGTGTAGGGTTAGTGTTCAGGAGTGTGACTGTGTTTTAGCTCATGCTCAGTGTTTGACACTGTGTCAAACATCGAGCATTAGCCGTTTTCCTTTGATGTTCCATTTCTAACACTATTTAGAGTGAGTTTTGGGAACAAAAAACCCCACAATGAACATTGGGCCTCAAGTCTGGTTTTATGTCCCAACGTTTGTTGTGGTTCCTGATGGTGGGGCGATTGGATTTCTAAGGTAACACAGTGTGTGTCCCGCCCGGTATCCATTTTTGCCCTACCGACATTTTTACCAGTGACTATTAAATCGAGCCCCTAGGGTGCTGTGGGACCTTGGTGTACAGTGGACAACAGCTTAGGTTTAATTTTTTTCTGTGACTAATTAATAATAATAATTTCTATGAACATGTTTCAAATGTATATTTGTAAAAATTGCTATGTACAATATGTTAGATATTGAATATTGTATCTTTGATCATGAGACCTAAGACTAATTAATCCCTTGAAAAATTACCTTTAAAATGTGGTTCACTTTTCAAATGTTGCACACAAAATAGAGTGCGACATGAAGGCACAGTCACCATATCACAGTGATTACAAGGGTGACATGAGAATCTTGCCCTGCATGAAAAGCCTAAGATACTCAAGTCGCTGGCTAAAACGTTGCTTCATCTGATTTTTCTGCATCTGTTGCTGCTGCTGTAAGCGATGTGTTTGGATTACTTGTGCTTTTAAATAAATAGATATTGTATTGGAGTACTTGTGCCTTTAAATATTGTATTGGGCACAACATACCATGGCAAGATCTTTGATCTGTGTGCTGCATAATTCTCACTGTCTTCACAGGATCATTTAGTATGCAGTACTCAGGTGCTGGGGTTCCGTATCTGTCTTGTGACTCTAAGGCCGTATGTTCAAAGGGATAACAACAAAAAAATTTCGTATGAAAGACAAAACTAAGTCATTGAATGCATGAACGACATATTTTCTATAGAGTATACTACAAAAAACAAGTAATGTCCGTTGTGTACGACACAACTCCAGAATTGACAGGCAAAGGGGCGTGGCTAGGGCGTGGCTAAACTATTCTCCAGTGTCGTATAGAGGGAATGTGTTCTGAATGTGAGAATTTTTGTCTTTAGTTAAGACATTTTTGTAATTAGTTAAGACATTTTTAAAGACATTTTTGTTGTTAAGACATTTTTTAAGACATTTTTTGTCTTTAGTTAAGACATTTTTTTGTTGTTCCATACGACAATTTCAGTCAGGACAAACGACATATTTCCAATCACAACCGACACTCTCTGAAAATATTAATGATCCCAATGACACTGTACTCTGAAAAGTCAGTACAAACGACAAAAGCTATTTCGCTACTTCTTTGAACATATGGCCCTTAGTAATGTGACATCTAAATGCAAATCTAAACGGAACCTGAGCACCTGAGTACTACATACTAAATGCTCCTGTGAAGACAGCGAGAATTATGCAGCACACAGATCAAAGATCTTGCTTAAGGTATGTTGTATGCAATACAATATTTAAAAGAGCAAGTATTACAATACAATATTTATTTAAAGGCACATGTAATCTAAACAACACATTGCTTACAGCAGCAGCAGATACAGAAAAATCGGATGAAGCAACATTTTAGCCGGCGACATGAGAATCTCACGCTTTTCATGCAGGGCGAGATTCTCATATTGCCTTTGTAATCACTGTGATATGGTGAATGTGCCTTTATGGTGCACTCTATTTTGTGTGCGACATTTTAAAAGGATACCCAAAAATGTTAGGAGTGCCCTAAAACTGCCACACTGTGGATTAGGGGTGCCTTGAGCAAACAAAGATTGAGAACCACTGGTATACATGGGTACAAAGAACTATTGGTGGGACTTTTTCCATGGGTTTGCTCACCCACCTGGTTAAGCTCCACCCACTTTATAACACAATTCACCGTATTTAGAAATGCCCACTCAGCCTTTTCCAAAGTTCCCAGGTATGTTTCAGGTCTGTTACAAGGAGATCTCAATTAAAGGTAGAGTAAAATGAAGGGCCTTATTTTGAGAAGAAAAGTGTAGCACTTCTGGAGCAAACTAAGTGTACCATAGGGGACAAATAAAAATTCCCCAAATTCCCATTGATTTAAAAGGGTCTTTCAAAAGCTTGAATGTTGGAGAGATCTACAGTGCATTGCAAAGCAATGCATTGGATACCTCTCTAGCATTCACAGGTTATAAGCCCCATTTTCAATTCTACTCTATAGTGCAATTGATTTACCCCAAAGTTTCTTTAGAAAATACGGCCATAGGAGTAGCATCTCCCTCTTGTGTTTCCCACTGGTAACTTTATGAAGGAAGTTAGTGTCAGCTGGGTGAGATGCACTATGGTTCGATGCTATGGGGATGGGTTCCTGTCTGTTGATGTATAGAGAGCATGTTGTCATATTCACTAAGAATTAGGGATGCAAGGGGAAGGAAAGAGTCTGTGATCATTAGCATATCCTCCTGGCCTAAAGTTCTCGATGTGATAAGGAGGGAAGGAAGGGTGAAGGGAGATTTCTCCATCAAGAACAGGAGCTCTCACTCAACCCTTTGAGTGTCAGTGGGGTAAGCACTCCTTGCTTGTAGAGAGATCCCCATGCCTACACTGTTGCTGTCCCTGAGCTCCTGACCATGGGGAACATGAATGAATGAATGAATGAATGAATGAATGAATATGTGTATTTATATAGTTTTACAAGTGTACTCAGTGCTTTACAATTTAAGGGTTTAAACAATACAGGGTTACAGGTGCTTTGTAGAGTGAAACGTTAGGGGTGAGATCCCTGCCCAAAAGCTTACAATCTAAAGTGGTAATGGGAGACATACAGAGTACATTAGGGTCAAGTGCTGAATACAGTGCTAGTTCAGATGATGATAGAGGACATCAGTAAAGTAAATAATTTATTAGAGTGTTCTTTGTGCAACATCAATGACTTTCTAGCATGTTGAGATTTTATCCATGAGGTGCATTTTCAAGTGAGATTTGAAGGTCATCGGAGAGGTGCAGTGGCACAGGTTGGATGGTAGAGCATTCCATAGTTACGGAGCAATGAGAGAAAAAGTTTTGATACGTGACAGGGCTGTAGACACAAAAGGAGCTGAGAGAAAACAATCATTGGCTGAACGTAAGTGGCGGGAAGGGGTATAGTGGGAGATCAGAGTGGAGATGTAAGAAGGAGTAGAGGAGAGAAGTGTCTTGAAAGAGAGAAGTAAGATTGTGTAAGATATCCAGAGTTTGATAGGCAGCCACTGGAGAGTTTTGAGGAGGAGCGGGACAGGGACAAACCTAGGTGACAGAAGAGTAATTTGTGCTGCAGCATTCTGTATAGATTGAAGTGGATGGAGATGGGAAGCAGGAATGCCAGACAGAAGAATTTTGCAGTAGTCCATGTGGGAGAGGATGATTGAGTGTATAAGAATTTTAGCTGTGGAGGAACAGAGGAAGGGACGGATTTTAGCAGTTACGCAAAAGAAAGCTACAGGATTTAGCAATGGCATTAATATGAGGGGAGAATGAGAGAGACGTGTCAATTATCACCCCTAGACACAACGCTTCTGATACTGTATTTATGGTAGTGCCATTTACAGTCACCTGGAAGGGTGCTGCTGGGCCAGGCCTACATGGGATGAGGAGTAGCTCTGTTTTAGACAAATTGAGTTTGAGGTGCCTATGAGCCATCCAGTCTGAGATAGCTGAGAGGAAGAAGAGGTGGCAGAGGAGACACTGAAGGATCTGTTAGATAGATAAGAGAAGAGCCAGTCCAGTGCTGTGTTATGGATTCCTAAGGAGTGAAGAATGCAGAGGTGAAGAGCATGATCAACAGTGTCAAAAACTGCTGAGAGATCAAGCAGCATAAGTATTGAATAGTGGCCTTGAGATATGGCAGTGTGAAGATCATTGACCACTCTTGTTAGAGCAGTTTTAGTAGAGTGAGCAGTGCGAAATCCAGATTGTAAAGGGTCCCGGTTGTGTGTGTTAAGGAAGTCAAGTAGGCGTGAGGAGGCTAGGATCTCAAAGAGTTTAGAGGCAAAAGACAGAAGATAAACAGGTTGATAGCTAGAGGGTGTGTTACTGTCATAAGAGTTGTTCTTGAGGATGGGTGTTACTAAGGCATGTTTGAAGTCGTCAGCAAAGGTGGCAGTGGCAAAGGAGGAGTTAAAGATTTGTAATAGGATAGGGATTAGTGTGGGGGAGAGGGACTGGATGAGGTGAGAGGGGAGAGTGCCAGGAGGGGAACGAGGGAGGCTAGGAGGAGATATACAAGGTGGTATATTATCCCGGCTGGAGTCCACCTTAGCTTTGAAGTAGTCAGCAGTCTTGTGGCTCTAACATCTCACCAGCACAAAGCAGATCAGTCTGAGCAACAGCTTGGCACAGGAGAAGCTGTGATCACTCTGGAAGTCCCATGGATAGATAAGCATCAGTGTGATCTGCTCCTGATTACCCAGAGAGTGACATTGACATTGCCCTTTGCAGCTATGACAGGGCTATATTGTGTTATTTGTCTGTCTCTTAATTCTTCTAGAAGGAAAGTGAAAAAGACCTGCACGGCACTACAAAGTTCTCAGCATGGCGGCAGGGGTAGAAGGGGAGACAGGAAAGGATTTGCCTAAGGGGAGGTCTACAATATTTGTCATAAGAAACTTTATTGTGATATATTATGTTTTATTATTTAACCGTTTGAGGGTCTGAGGGATGAGCAATGCAGTTCATGGCACTCAAAAGAGTTAAAGGAGTACTGTGACAGTCTGCAGCTGCATAAATAGCTGCAGGGAGATCCCAATATTGTCAACCCTGTCTTGGTGCTGTTGAGACTGTGAACTCTGAGAGCGATGTTGAGAATGTAAACTCCAACAGCACAGGCTACTATTGGAGCTTAGTGCATGTGGCAATGTGCCACATTAACATATAAATGCACCCACATGACTAAAGCAATGGCTTGTTAACCTGAATTTACATATGGAAATGAGCCTTTATCGATATGTTAAGTGCAAAATCGTAAACCTGTTGAAGGCATGGCAGATTCATGGCAATGATGGCAGATTGTGGAGGATTGACAGGAATATGATGGCTAATATGTCTTAGTTCATATTGGCGATGTGCCTTTGATATAGATCCAACACAACATCACCACCCTGACCCCTTATTGTCTCTTAGTGCATCGTCCCCTAGTGCACAAAAGCTGCAGCCAATCTACTCCTCAGAACCTGAGTACCTGCATCCAGATGATGTTGCGCTGATGTCCAGACAATCTCTCCTTTCTCCTAGGAAGTAGGTATGCAGTCAATATGGCCACTTCAGCGTGAACATGCTGACACAACAACCAGAATGCAGATGATAACGGAGATCGGTCCTGATGCTTTCCTCACTGAGAAGATGGAAACCCGCAGGGGGCGAGGGGCAGGAACCAACATGGCTGAGTAGGCCCAATATCCGACGCATATTCGTGCGCTTACTGCTCACTTCCTCAGGGGACTGATCTCCATTAACATCTGCATTCTGGTTGTTCTATTTGCATGTTCATGCTGAAGTGGCCTAATTGACTTCATACCAACTACGTAGGAGAAAGGAGAGATCATCTGGACATCAGTGCAACATCATCTGGATGCAGGTACTCAGGTGCTGAGGAGTAGATTGGATGCAGCTTTTGTGGATACAAGGGGTCTGAGACCCTGATATGCTTTACCCCAAGAGGGAAAATATGTGAGTAGGCATTTGAGAGACTTTTTGTGATTCATATTGGTGACTAATAAAGCTATACTTAGACCCACTTTTTATCTCTCTCTGTGTCTCGTGCACTCCACGTCCTTGTTCCAGATTTTTTTGGTGGTACACAGTACCGCATCGGACATAGCAGCATGACAGATTGGAGTCATTTTAAGAGGACAAGACTTTATCACTACATCTCTCCATTCTGATCATATCTTTTCATCTCAATCTCCATTTCATGACTTGTTTCCATAGACAACAATCATCTATTCATATCAGATAAGTCCTATCTGTCTTTCATTACTGGACTTGACCTTTTAGGATGATTTTAGGAAGATATGGGATGAGTTTTTGATTGATTTTATGTTTGATATTCTTGCTTTTAGAGTGCATTATTATTTCAGCTATTTTATTGTACTCATGTTATATACATACATTGTTATCTATACAGTTTATAAGATATATATACTTTATAACATTTGTCCCCATGTATAATACATAACCCTATTGCCCAATATTAGTCTATCCGATACCATCTGTAGCGTTACCCTACATTTTTTACACTATGAGTTTCACCTACTAACATAGGACTCTTCAAAGAATTTTGTCAAGTACGTTGTTACTTTTGAGACATTTCATCCATATCTAGCTCAATGTATCAAAAGATGAGACAAAGAACCAACAAAATGAGCACATTTTCAATCTTGTTTTATTGGAATCTGAGTATCCAGATGTACAGAAGAATGTAAGAGTGGAATGAAGCCGGCTTCTCTCCCACACACCAGACAACTTTCCACAGCACTCCCACACTTCTGTGGCCCCTTTACTGCCAGTGGGGCATGCACAGAATCTATTTAGCACTCCTCCACAAGGAGTTTAAATAACATCAACAATTAATGACTATAATAAAAGGTGAGGGGAAAACTGAATGATTTAGTAAAATCTAAGGATGGATTTCATTATTGGCATTTGTATTGCACCCTCAAAGAAAACAATAAATAAACCCATAAAATCTGAAATAATTTACAGGAAATTTCCATTGTTTCCTACTTGGGTTCTTCCGCAACCCTATTAGTAGTAGTGGGAAAGCATAGAGTTGTTCAATTCCAAATACTAAAGATATCAAGGAAAATAATAAGTTAGAAATTAAGAGGGTTACAACCCACTCACCTACAGTGTGATAAGCGAGGTATGTGTCAGATGTCACAATAGCGGTATAATGCTGAACCACACTTTTTTGCAACACTCATAGGACTACTTCATCAGCAGTAGAATATAGTTATGAGAGAGATTCATTGTAAAACAATGGTTTAGCTTCACTAACAGTGCATTCTGTTCATATACGCCTGTCTGGCTCAATTATTAGCCCAGGTGGAATTTTCATAATGACACTAGTTCAGAAGTTTAAATTTATAGGATTTTGTGTTCTACTTGTTTTTGTTCATGTACATAACAGAAATAAATGAAATTTCAGTTAAAAACAACACCTGTACTCATAACAAAACAATCCTTAATCCTTTAAGGACTGAGGGGATGCTCAACACATTATGAGGCAATGTGTTGCACAACCCACTGGTCCATAATCCTTTGAGTGCCAGAGGGGTACACAACACATTGTAAAGCAATGCATTGCTTATCCCTGTAGCACTCAGACGATTAAAGGGTTAACCCCAGGGGAGGGCTGGCAACTTGTGGCCCGGGGGGCAAATACAATCAAGTGGCCCATTTCTAGTATCATTTGAGTCCACCCCTTTTTGTTAACTTTTAAATTGGCGTTAATGTTGTGAAGTAAGGCAAATGATACCACATAGCTTATAGTTGAAATGAGGCTACATTAGTGATAGTACAGAGAGTACAATTTAAGTAGAGCTACACTAGTGATACTATACAACTTACTAGGGAAGTAGGTTATGCCAGTGTGGCTCCATTTGGATTATAGCTCTATGGTATCACTATTGTAGCTCCATTTCAATTATAGGCTCTGTGGTATCACTAGGGTAGCTCCATTTACAGCAGCAAATTAGCTAGTAGCCCACTGGCGCAGACATTTGACCAGCCCAGGGGGGCAATTCCCCCCTGCCCCTCAGGCCAGTCCTCCCCTGGTTAACCCCATGAGTGTTAGAACGGCCTGCAGTGAATAGCTTTGCAATATGTTGGATACCTTTTTAGCATCCAGGAGGTTGGAGTGGCTTAAGTGCCATTTTAAGAACCTGTGTTTTATAATGAGTCTCCCTCAGACATTTTTTTTTGCTGTGCAGTGTGTCTAGAGAGGAATTACTGTATTAGAATAAGTGGTGGCTCAGCATTGCCCTGCTATAGTGATACTAGATGACTAGTAACTGATCACACAGAAAATGATTGATTCTAGAAGCCATATTGCAAATTGCTCTCAAAAGCTTGGCATGCACTCGCAGCCATTAGAGGGCAGTCTGACTCATTCAAAGGCATTTTTACAAATTAGAAATTTTTCTTATCAGTAGTAAGTCTCATTGGCATTGTCATCAATTAAAAAGCAGTCCACTGCTTTTGTAGCACTTGTTTCTTACAATGCAGTCCCTGACTGGTAGGCAGTCTCTTACTTTAAAGGGATAGTAATGTTTCAAAATAAAAGCAGCTCCAATTAAGCATCATAGTATTTGGACCATGGAGAGTGTTATTTCAATACTGTCAGAGTTATAGTTCAAGAGTAATTGAAAGATAAAGTATCCCCCTCCCACCCCTTGTACCTAGTGTAAACCACCTCTCCTCAGATTTGTAATCTGGTTTTAAGACCAGACAGCTCACAGCAAGGGACAATCTTCTTACTGTGAGAACAATGAAAACCCTGCCCCCATTGACAGGTTTTTCCCTTATACTAATCCTTCTCTGTAAGCCATCTGGACAACACCCCTCTGTTCTGAGGTGAACATTGTTACATCAGTAAAAGGGGTGGGAGGGGGATACTTTATCATTCAATTACTCTTGAACTACACATAACACTCTCCATGGCCCAAATACTATGAAGATTAATTGGAGCTGCTTTTATTTTGAAACATGACTATTCATTTAAGAGTGTAATTCAATCAAAAGAGATCTCACTCATTCTAAGACAGTCTAACAGATTGAAAGGCAGTATCATAAACAGGGAAGTGGTCTCTTACTCAGTCTAACGGATTGGAAGGCAGTATCATACACAGGAAAGTTGTCTCTCACATGCTCAGGCAGTCTTGCTAATTAGGACAGAGTCTTATTAATATAATGCATAATACAAAAGAAGCATATGGGGCTGTTTCAGTCTGCAATTCTGGAGCAAACCAACTGCATCATATGATACAAATAACATTTCTTCAAATCCCCATTCATTTAAATAGAAATTTAACCCATTTAATGCTACAGAGGTCTTCATTTGAGACAGCTCTACTTTTCAAGGGTTAAAAGGCTCCTTTAAAATGGGAAATTAGATGGTGGGGCACCTTATGAACCTGCAACTCATACCATATATTATTTCCCTGAATTACAGGAAAAATATTCCAATTGACATCACCTCTCCTCGTTTTATACTTACAGGCCAAAGCATATATTGACAAAACTCTTAAAGTTTCCAGCCTCAACGTGGCCAAAATACTACTGACTCCTACGTAAGGCATTCCCAGACTTAAAAACTTAGCACGTTTACTCCTCACAAACTACTTTTACCCAATTTAATTACTCTCAGCAGTTCAGGAGGTCTTAGTCCATGGATGGGTGACTTTCCTCCTATGACAAGGACCCCGTTACACACACACCAACGTCATATTTTCATGAACTCCAATACCAGTTATTACATAGAGCCAATCCCTCCATCTTGATTTCCAGCACATAGAGTATTGTCTATATCAGTGGAATTTCATCCTCTTATATTATCTTCATACAATATCCTCTTGCACACGGGCATCACCATTGTTGCTTGTATAAATGGATGTATATTGAGTTTTTAAAAACAGGATGCCTTTTTTTACCATATTAATGTATTTAGTTTTATCTTAACTGTTGTGTTTATTTTACCTTTCATATAAATTTAATTTTCAAGTCATATATATTTTTTTGTCTCTTATTTGCATTAATTGCTCTGAAATTATTATTACTACACTTAGAGGATTTTGCGCGCTCGCTGCCCTTCCCTTTCCCTTATTACACAGAGCATGTTTGTCTCCCACTTTTGCCCACAAAATATGTCTATCGCTCACCTCTCACTGTCCCGAATGCAAAGAACCCCAAGCTGGTCTGGTCCACTAATCCTATATAATAATTTGCTAAAACGTGTGTAACGACGAAGTCATGCTCAGTAGAGACTGTTGCACGTGCTGCAGTCATGCTCAGTAGAGACTGCCCGCGCCGTGGCTAATACAGACCTGCTCTGTATCAGCAGCGGCGCGGGCAGTCTCTACTGCGCATGACTTCCCCACGACCGTCTGGCAATGGCGCTGTGGCCCGTGTAACAGGCTCTTCAACTAGTAGCTACATATTGCTGTAAAATATTCAGATATATTAAAAACAAGTGTGGTGTAACTCTTCTTCTGGATGATCCTTTCTTCTTCTTGGGGATATATATAACATCCGATTTATTATATAGAAATACTATAAAACTGTTTGATATAATCATATTGATTGCTGTCAAATGTATTTTAATCAACTGTACAAACAATAGCCCCAATTCTAAAACACTAGGCTACAAAAGGTATTCACTTTAGAAAACTCTTAAGGCTTCTGGACATGCAAGATAAAGAGGTATCTGTTTACTAGTTTCAAATACATGGTTTGGATGGATGCTAGAACTTTAAAGAGATAGTAATACTTCGTTTTATCTTTATTTTATTTTGTAGGCATTAAAAAACATGAAGAACAATATAAGTCTTATCTCTCAAACCTTTATGGTTTGAGAGATATTCACAAGCAAAGTTTCCCCTCCTGCCCCTTTTACCTAGTGTAAGCACTCTCTTCTCAGATGTGGAATGCAGTCCATAGACCAGACAGATAACAGCAGGGGACAATCTTCTTTCTAGAAAACAATGAAAACCCTGTCCCCCTTGACAAGTTTTTCAGGTTTTTCCCTTATCTTAATTGAAGATTGTCCCTCTCTGCAGTCTACCTGGGCACCTCCCTTCTGATCTGGCTGAACAGTGTTACATCAGAAAAATGGGTGGGAGGGGGATACTTTGTCACTGAATTACTCTTGAACTACAACTCTGACAGAATTGAAATAAAACTCCCCAAAGTCCAAATACTATGATGATTAATTAGAGCTGCTTTTATTATGAAACATTACTATCCCTTTAAGAGATGAGGGTTTATACACTATATCTGCATCTCAAAAGCAGAGACAGGAAAACATCTGCGTCCCCTACGGAGTGATGTGGCTTTGTTGTAATATTTCATGAAAAGTCTTTGGCTGCTGACCTCATAGGTGTGGGCACCTCTGTGACCTGGGTTGGGGTAAGGTTCCATGATAGTTGTTATTTGGTTGGTAATTACATTGTTTACTGTATCTATAAAATTAGGTTGTTGTTTATACACTGGCAACACTCACCTGCTTAGTCTTTTTCCTATTTAGTATAATGGGGTGATTATTATCACATCATACTATAACTATGTATTGCCATATATTCCATATTCCCCCTATCTCTTCTTCCATACAATTTATACTGAACCATTATAACCAAAACCTGAGACATGCTTTCCAGTCTTGGATTTAAGAGTATATAGCTCAGATTGTGTAGTATTGGGATTAATATTTAGTTAGTGCTTGTTGATCCAAGGAGAAATCTGATTGCAATTTGGAATCAAGAAGGAATGTTTCCCCCCATTCAAGACAGAATTTTAAATTGCTGTATTGAGGGTTTTTTGCCTTCTTTTGGATCTACAATGGTAAACAGGAATAGGAAAAGGGTTGAACTAGATGGACGCAAGTCTTTTTTCAACCTAAACTACTATGTTACTATGTGTACAGCTGTGGATTTACAGCTATAGTCTCTCTTTCTAGTTTGTATATTTGTCTACCGTGTGGATTGTAATAGGAACCTTTTCATTCATAGCCTTGTATGTCTATGTCTGTGTGTGTGTGTAAATCATTGGCTAATGTCATGTGGCAGGAGGCACTTACACCCAATAGCACTTGCTCCTTCTGTGTCCCACCTACCTTCCTCTAGACTATAAGCTTTCGCAAGCAGGGCTCTTTGATCTTTTTGTTTTCTATGTTCTGCTTGTACTATTTAATATCTCTGTATGTCTATTCCCTATTGCACAGCGCTGTGGAATAAGTTGGCACTATGTAAATAAAGATTAATAATAATAATAGAAAAGGCCCATTTAAATAAATGTGAATTGTCATCTCTCCTTTGTAGGATACCCTTATGGATCAGTAGGCTTGCTCTAAAATTGCACCTCTTTAACTTATTGAATATGGCCCATGGTTACTGGAATTTAAGAAGTAGAGTTTCAAAGCAGACTTTACCCATTTTGAGTCAGTCCAGCAACACACCAGTTAATAGGTTAAACAAACAAAACAAGGTCAGTCAGTTCTGGAATTTAAGTCCTTAGGTGTAAGTGGTCTGCAATCAGTTGGAGTCTTCTTTAGTGTCCAAGGGAGAAGCATACATTGCACGGCAGTGCCCAGCTGCGTTCAGTCTACAGAATCTAATCACTTTGCTCATTGGTATACATTCCGGCTTCCCAACGCAGAGCCATTGTGTTCTTGTGCCGGTTCACACGGGTGGACTCCACAATCTGAGGGAACAATAGAACAAAGCCTGTCCGTTATATGTACTGTAAGTGGCACCTACAGAAATATTTAAAGTGGATGTGTGCTAAAATCTCATTGACTTGCAGTACACGTACACTTGGATGGCAGGGCAGTATCCAGCACATTGATTCACAGCGTGTTGGACTCCCCATTGCCATTCAAGGGATTAAAGGGATAGTAATAATTTGTTTTATCTTCATTTTATTTTGTAGGCATTAAAAAAACATGAAGAACGATATAAGTCCTATCTCTCAAACCTTTATGGTTTGAGAGATATTCACAAGCAAAGTTCCCCCTCCCGCCCCTTTCACCTAGTGTAAGCCATCTCTTCTCAGATGTGGAATCCAGTCCATAGACCAGACAGATAACAGCAGGGGACAATCTTCTTCCTATGAGAACAATGAAAGCCCTGCCCCCCTTGACAAGTTTTTCAGCTTTTTCCCTTATCTTAATTGAAGATTGTCCCTCTCTGCAGTCTACCTGGGCACCTCCCTTCTGATCTGGCTGAGCAGTATGACATCAGTAAAAGGGGCGGGAGGGGGATACTTTGTCACTGAATTACTCTTGAACTACAACTGTGACAGAATTGAAATAACACTCTTCAAAGTCCAAATACTATGATGATTAATTAGAGCTGCTTTTATTATGAAACATTACTATCCCTTTAAGTAGACTATTGTTTCTTTCATATTACTGATGTTCCCTAATCTAGTACTCTGGAGAGTTTTTATTCTGAGTATGAATTGAACTTTTATGTATGACTAATTCAGATCTTAGTCTCTACATGCACCTTCGATATTTTGCAGATATAGAATTATAAAACTAAGTGGAACATAATTCATATCCTTTAAGGCCCCTAACAAGCCAGGATTTCAGGGCAACACTTAAAGAGTTTGCTTATTGGTATACAGGACAACTTTATATTGGTAAATTATCAGATGTCAGAAGCTGTGAAAGTCTGATGTATCCCAGGGTGACCATATGTCCAAGTTTACAGGGAATAGTTCCTTGATTAAGACCTTTGTCCACTGAAAACATATTTTACTGGTAATATTACCTGAAAGTCTTCTCAATTTAGGGATACTTATCGCAATCTCAGATTAGATGCAGGGTCAGAACTACTGCAAATATAGATGGGGCAAAAAACTGGGGCCTAGTCTACATACAGCATCTCCCAGTCTATTTGCATTGCCCCTGTATCCCTGTGCATTTTCATTATCCCCAGTGCTGCATATGTCTCCTCCTAATGCTACACTGCCCTGTGGCAAGCTTTTTTCCACACCACGGAGGAGAGGGTCCCAACCTCATATTTCACTCGAGGGCCCAGTACTTTCTAGTTACAGCACTGGACTAGTAAGAATAATTTCTACCACTAGAACATTTTATTATTGGCTGAAAATAAGTAGTGTAAGTCAATAGCGCTAGCTAGCTAACTTAATGATTGCTGTTACTGCTTTTTTTAGCTCGTCACAACAATAGGCTGCAGGTCTGGCATATTGGAAAGCACTCTCTCTCTGACATCAGCAGTCATGTACATGTGAAGATAACATGCTATCATGCTACTACCCTATTTGTCTGTGGTCCTCAGACCTGACAAGAGTGAAGGAAAGAGTGAAAGAGAGAGAGAAAGAAAGAAGGAGAAAGGCATCTGGTAGATTTGAGGGGATATTTGTCTTGCTTGTGTAGTGTGAAGGGACATCTTTCTTTACTGGGGTTGAGAAAGGGATATTTTATCCCATCCGGGTAGTGAGAGGGGAACATCTATCCTTCTTCCTGGGGGGGGGGGGGTCACTTGTTCTGTTTGAGGGCTGAAAGGAGGGGGCATTTGAATGGTTTAATGGATGAGAGATGGAGGACATCTGTTCTGCTTGAAGCATGCGAGGATTGACACATGTAATTCCTGAGGCTTCAGAGGAGTGTAATTCCTGAATGAGACAGGAGCACCCTTCCTCTGAGAGGTGACTGGAGGGAACATTTGACATGTGTGGAATTGAAAGTGGCACTTATCACTCCGATGGAACTGGCTGACATTTTTTCTGGTCTTAGGGGTGGGAGAGGGACATTTGTCCTCCCTGTATTAGTGGAAGAATGGTATAGTTATCTTTTCTTGGGAGTTAATAAGAGGACAGCTTTCATGTCTGGGCAAGATTTGGACATCTGTCTTCTCTGTGGAGAGATGAGAGAGAAGGATATTTGTCCTGTCTGATGTTTTAGAGAAGGGGGCACCTGTTCTTTCTGGGGAAAGATGGGGACAACTGTCCTGTCTGATGCATGTAAGGAAAGGGGTATCTGGCTTCTTTGAAAGAGGAGGGCGACACCTGTTCTGACTGGGGGTGGATGGTGTTATCTGTGCTACCTGGTTAGTGACTGGAGGACATACGTTTTGTTTAAGGGGCCCTCTTTTAGGAAGGATGTGAGCATACATCTTGTCTAGGGAGTTAGATATGGAAATCTGTCTTCTCTGGGGTACTGGGGTACTGTCTTGGGTTGAAAAGAAGCAACTCTACTGTCAAGGTTGAAAGTGGGCATCAGTCTTGTCTGGAGGTTGAGATGGGGTCATGTGCCTGGTCAAGGAGTAGGGGTGAGAGGGATACATCTGTCAATTGCTAGGTCTGTGATTGTCTGTTTTCTCTGTCATCCAATGCAGGTTACCAGTAACTTTGGGTAGGCAATCAGCCCCTTTAAGTAGGCAGGAACAATTCTGAGAAGTGGCTGCTGGGTGGAGCCTACCTCCTCTCCTTAGCTTGCAGCTAGCCAATCCCCATCCAGTAAGATTTGTTCCTTGGTCAAGACACAAGGCAAGAGAACACTTCTGCTATAGTTTTAGCTTTTTTATTATTTTTCTGTTAGATATGGGATACCACCATTAGGCGGATTACCATCACTGACAATTCCCATCACCCAAATGTGGATAGCTCAGTTTACCAGGTGCTTTTGTGGACCTAAGCCCTGGGGGGAAAATCTTGGCTGCAAGTTCTTTCCTCAGGAGTTGCACACTGAGGCTTCTTCTTGATATATCGTAATCTGAAGATAGAAGACCTGCTGAAAAGGTGAGCACCCTTTCAGAGCCGGATTAAGACTGTATGGGGCCCTAGGCAGGAACCCAAATTGGGGCCCCCCCTCCCCCGGACCATACTAATACTATACTGGCTTCTTTTATTTATACACTATCTAAATAAGGTCTCTCTAGTAATTCCACTTAGAAAAATAATGCACTGCAAGTCTCAAAATTATACACTAGACTAGAAGAAGAAGACTTACAGTATAACTAGGGGCACTATCATAATCCACCTCTACACCCTGTGTCCACCTCTACACCCTATGTCCACACCCTGTGTCCACCTCTACACCCTGTGTCCACCTTCACACACTTCAAGTGTCCACCTCTACACCCTGTGTCCACTTCAAGTGTCCACCTCCACACCCTGTGTCCACAGGCGCACTCAAACCTTTCATCAAGCCCCCAAACAGTGCATGTTTTGGGGCTGCTCAGATTTTCTATTAAAGTATTGCTGTTAACCCTTTGAGTACCAGAAGGTTAACAACACATTGATTTGCAATGAGTTGTGTACCGCTATGGCTCACAAAGGGTTAAATAAAGACAAGATAGTGAAGCTAGCAATATGATCTATATGTTTACAGAATTCCTTATGGTACACAGCGTTACAGACAGATGGGAAGCAGACTGAATGTATGGTCCCTAAGTTGCATAATTAGGGTGACTGAGCAGAGTTGTTTTCTGCATGGGAGTGAATGACCTGCAGCACTCGGCTGGTTTTAGACTACAACTTCCATCATCTTCAGTTGCCTCCTTCCTGATGTTGTTTGACTACAGCTCTTTCATTCTCATTCGTGCAAATCCCACTATTGCGGTACTAGACCTCTCACCATCCTCCGTTGTCCACCCAGACGCAACCTCACTGCACACACGCAGTCAACAGACTCCATGAAAGGAGCTGTAGGTGCCAGGATCCAGAGCGGACTGCAGGGCACTTAGGGCAGCAGTACAGGGGGCCCTGGTGATGCTATTGATTGGCAAAAAAAAAAATGTAAAATTAAAAAAAATAGGGCTGCAACTAACGATTATTTTGATAATCGATTAGTTGGGCGATTATTTTTTCGATTAATCGATTAATCGGATAAAAAAAATATATGCTAATTTTTCATTATTTAAACTGATTTAATGAACAGTGTTAAAAACAAACAGCAGAATAAAAAACTTTACACATTAACATGTGTCATTGTTATTATTTTACTATGGGGTCTATGCACCTCTTTCTCCCCCCCTTGTACTTCTCTCCCCCCCCTTGTGCCTCTTTCTCCCCCATGTACTTCTCTCTCTCCCCCTTGTGCCTCTATTTCTCCCCCCATGTACTTCTCTCTCTCTCCCCCTTGTGCCTCTATTTCTCCCCCCTTGTACTTCTCTCTCTCCCCCTTGTGCCTCTATTTCTCCCCCCTTGTACTTCTCTCTCCCCCCCCCTTGTGCCTCTTTCTCCCCCATGTACTTCTCTCTCTCCCCCTTGTGCCTCTTTCACCCCCATGTACTTCTCTCTCTCTCTCCCCCTTGTGCCTCTTTCTCCCCCATGTACTTCTCTCTCTCTCTCTCCCCCTTTTGCCTCTTTCTCCCCCATGTACTTCTCTCTCTCTCTCTCTCTCTCTCTCCCCCTTTTGCCTCTTTCTCCCCCCATGTACTTCTCTCTCCCCCTTTTGCCTCTTTCTCCCCCATGTACTTCTCTCTCTCCCCCCTTTTGCCTCTTTCTCCCCCATGTACTTCTCTCTCTCCCCCTTTTGCCTCTCTCCCCCATGTACTTCTCTCTCTCCCCTTTTGCCTCTTTCTCCCCCATGTACTTCTCTCTCTCCCCCCCTTTTGCCTCTTTCTCCCCCATGTACTTCTCTCTCTCCCCCTTTTGCCTCTTTCTCCCCCATGTACTTCTCTCTCTCTCCCCCCATGTACTTCTCTCTCTCCCCCTTTTGCCTCTCTCCCCCATGTACTTCTCTCTCTCCCCTTTTGCCTCTCTCCCCCATGTACTTCTCTCTCTCCCCTTTTGCCTCTTTCTCCCCCATGTACTTCTCTCTCTCTCCCCCCTTTTGCCTCTTTCTCCCCCATGTACTTCTCTCTCTCTCCCCCCCTTTTGCCTTTTTCTCCCCCATGTACTTCTCTCTCTCCCCCTTTTGCCTCTTTCTCCCCCATGTACTTCTCTCTTTCTCCCCCATGTACTTCTCTCTCTCTCCCCCTTTTGCCTCTTTCACCCCCATGTACTTCTCTCTCTCTCTCCCCCTTTTGCCTCTTTCTCCCCATGTACTTCTCTCTCTCTCCCCCTTTTGCCTCTTTCACCCCCATGTACTTCACTCTCGCTCCCCCTTGTGCCTCTTTCACCCCCATGTACTTCACTCTACCCCTTGTGCCTCTTTCACCCCCATGTACTTCACTCTCTCCCCTTGTGCCTCTCTCCCCCATGTACTTCTCTCTTTCTCTCCCCCTTGTGCCTCTCTCTCTCTCCCCCGTACCTCTTTTTCACTTTCCTGCACTGCCGACATCCGGAGCGCAACCACTCCAAACGCGGAGAAGCCGCATGGAGTGTGCAGGGGTTTTCTTCCTCTGTCTGGGCGCCAAATTTAAACTGGCCTCAGAACAGAGGAAGAAAATACCTGCACGCTCCACGCGGCGT
Organism: Rhinophrynus dorsalis; assembly: GCA_037306005.1. NCBI lineage: Eukaryota > Metazoa > Chordata > Amphibia > Anura > Rhinophrynidae > Rhinophrynus > Rhinophrynus dorsalis. Next base: position 268,929,424 of record CM074718.1, on the reverse strand, counting down.
CTCCGCATTTGGAGTGGTTGCGCTCCGGATGTCAGCAGTGCAGGAAGTAAGACAGCAGTATCCGGCGGCTGTGGGGCTGCACAACTAATCGGTGCTCAACGAATCAATAATGAGAATCCACAACGATTCTCATTATCGATTTCATCGATTAGTTGTTGCAGCCCTAAAAAAAAAAATCTTGCAGTTTCACCAGGTCTGGCTCTGCTTGCCCGAAGCAGGGCTAAATGTGATAAAAATGTATCTGCCCAGCTCCCCGGAACTACATGTCCCGGGCGTCGGGCGATATAAATTCCACAACCCTGGCTTAGCAGAGTCCAGGATGAGGTTTCCGGGCCCCCCTCATTTGGCCGGGCCCTAGGCAGGCGCCTTGTGCGCCTTGCCTGTGATCCGGCTCTGCACCCTTTGAGTGCTGAGGTCCACATGTCCCATGCTTCTCATCCGCACAGGGGTCTCATTTGGAGTTCCTATTACATACTCATGCACTCATTGGGTTTAACTGTATGTCTGTGGGGTGGATGGAGCATGTTTATGTGGTAACTTAACCCTTTGGCTGCTGGTTTAGCATCTCTTGGGGGGTTGTGGGCACTTTCCCTACTGGGATCTGTGTTTATTGGGTCTACTGACTAGTTCTAGTGGGCTTTTGAGTGATTTTACATTTTGGTATTCACTTTGTGAAATTTGTGTTCTGCGCCTTTAAGGCATGCGTTGACCGCATAGACGCCATTGCTCCATTCACTTCTATGGGACTGTACAGTTTGGGACATATCTCTGCAACTGCTCCACGTAGAGAGGTCAGAGATGGCTCATTTTGTTGGTCTGCCCTTGCTCTGTTATCTGGTCAATGTTCTGGGCATGTTGGGGGGCTCAGGGGGCTTCAGGCACTGTTGGGGTACTTTTTTAGAGAAACTACAATTCCCACGAGCGTTTGCTTCGCGTGCTCGTTTCTGATTGGCTCCCGTCGGGGCACCCTTTTTGTGCCTTCATTTTGTGCCCACACAGGGCTTGGACTGTCCTCCTCTCCTCAGCAGTTTAACCCTTCGCCTGCCAGATAAGTCTATTTTAGCATTTCTGGGGTAATTTTAATTATCATACGCACTGTTTTTTTGGTGTTTCTGATACTTTGACCGTTTGACTCTGTGAGAATGTCTATTCCATTAGACTAAGACTAAGGACACTGGGGCATCTGTGTCCCCCATTGCTTCTCATGTCACTCAGGGTTACCTAGAGAATACTCAGGTCATGTTTGCCCAGCATGTGCTGCTGCCCCTGAGTCCCCTGCAGAGAATTCCAGCCATGCACTAGAGCCAGTTTGGATGCAAGAGTTTAAGGCTACTACCAGGGACCTCCAGTCTACCTTACAACTCCTTCCATCCACCTTGCAGGGGGTTCTCCACTTGTGGCAGGCCCCCACCCCTATCAGATCTTCCCTGCCTAAACCACCAGGTGTACCTGATGGACTCTGATGATGAAGACTGTTCTGTTGTCCCTTCCTCTCAGTTTTTTGGGGACCCCTTTGAGACCGATCCTGTTCCATGGGCTGAGGGCCTGATCAGGGCTGTGTTGAACACCCTGAACATTCCTTTGGTACAGGAGGTGTCCTCTGACCCATCTGATGTGTTTCAGGAGCCTGTCAGACCCCATACTTGTTTTCCACCTAACCCCACCCTTGACCGTTTGGTGTCTGAGGAGTGGAAGTTTCCAGACAGAAAACCGTCTGTGTGCATGGTAGCCAGGGCATTCACCATGTCTGTGGTAGCCAGACGTGCTCTTTGGCTCCAGATCTGGTCTGCTGACACTGCCTCCAAGAGAGTTTGTCTTTGCCCTTTCATGGCATCTCACTGTTTGGTCCTGACTAGTGTTGAGCGAGCGTGCTCGGCCGATGCTCGGATCGGCTCGAGCATCGCTCTGCTCTGCACATGGCGGTACTCGTACGAGTACCGCCATGTGCTCGCCCGACATGCTAGGGTGAAGAGGATCTGTGCCGGAAGAGGCACAGATCCGAAGACGCTCCGCTGGACCACCAGGGAATGGAGGTACGGGGGCATTGCGGAGATGAAGGGGGCATTGCGGAGATGAAGGGGGACATTATGGAAGAGGGGCATAGACTCTATGCCCCTCTTCCACAATGTCCCCCTTCATCTCCGCTATGCCCGTCTTCCACAATGTGCCCCTTCATCTCCGCTATGCCCCTCTTCCACAATGTCCCCCTTCATCTCCTATGCCATAGAGGAGATGAAGGGGGACATTGTGGAAGAGGGGCATAGCGGAGATGAAGGGGGACATTGTGGAAGAGGGGCATAGAGTCTATGCCCCTCTTCCACAATGTCCCCCTTCATCTCCGCTATGCCCCTCTTCCACAATGTCCCCCTTCATCTCCGCTATGGCATAGGAGATGAAGGGGGACATTGTGGAAGAGGGACATAGCGGAGATGAAGGGGGACATTGACCAGGCACCCTCCGCTCATCAGAGCAGGGGGTGCCTGGTTTAATGCTCGAGTGCTCCCATTCATTTGAATGGGGCTCGGGTGCTCGGCCGAGCACTCGAGCATCAGGGGGTGCTCGGTCAGAGCACCCGAGCACCCGAGCATCGGGGTGCTCGCTCATCCCTAGTCCTGACCTTAAGTATCTGATCAGTGAAGCCACTGGAGGGAAGAGTACTCACCCGCCAGTGGTCCAGAGGAAGAAGGCACCTGTCAAGCAAGGCTTCCAAACCTTCTTCTGCATGACTCACCGAATTCAGGTCCCCACCCCCAGGTGGGTGGATGCTTGCGCCACTGCCTCTCGGCTTGGGAAGTCTCTATGGGACCAGTGGGTTTTGAAGGTGGTGGCTGCGGGGTACAGAATCCCCTTCACCTCCCTTCCTCCTTCCCGGACCTTCTCTTCTAGCTCTCCTCTGGGAGCAGAAAAGCGCTGTAACCCTGTGCATTTTCATTATCCCCAGTGCTGCATATGTCTCCTCCTAATGCTACACTGCCCTGTGGCAAGCTTTTTTCCACACCACGGAGGAGAGGGTCCCAACCTCATATTTCACTCGAGGGCCCAGTACTTTCTAGTTACAGCACTGGACTAGTAAGAATAATTTCTACCACTAGAACATTTTATTATTGGCTGAAAATAAGTAGTGTAAGTCAATAGCGCTAGCTAGCTAACTTAATGATTGCTGTTACTGCTTTTTTTAGCTCGTCACAACAATAGGCTGCAGGTCTGGCATATTGGAAAGCACTCTCTCTCTGACATCAGCAGTCATGTACATGTGAAGATAACATGCTATCATGCTACTACCCTATTTGTCTGTGGTCCTCAGACCTGACAAGAGTGAAGGAAAGAGTGAAAGAGAGAGAGAAAGAAAGAAGGAGAAAGGCATCTGGTAGATTTGAGGGGATATTTGTCTTGCTTGTGTAGTGTGAAGGGACATCTTTCTTTACTGGGGTTGAGAAAGGGATATTTTATCCCATCCGGGTAGTGAGAGGGGAACATCTATCCTTCTTCCTGGGGGGGGGGGGGGTCACTTGTTCTGTTTGAGGGCTGAAAGGAGGGGGCATTTGAATGGTTTAATGGATGAGAGATGGAGGACATCTGTTCTGCTTGAAGCATGCGAGGATTGACACATGTAATTCCTGAGGCTTCAGAGGAGTGTAATTCCTGAATGAGACAGGAGCACCCTTCCTCTGAGAGGTGACTGGAGGGAACATTTGACATGTGTGGAATTGAAAGTGGCACTTATCCAATGCAGGTTACCAGTAACTTTGGGTAGGCAATCAGCCCCTTTAAGTAGGCAGGAACAATTCTGAGAAGTGGCTGCTGGGTGGAGCCTACCTCCTCTCCTTAGCTTGCAGCTAGCCAATCCCCATCCAGTAAGATTTGTTCCTTGGTCAAGACTTTGGGTAGGCAATCAGCCCCTTTAAGTAGGCAGGAACAATTCTGAGAAGTGGCTGCTGGGTGGAGCCTACCTCCTCTCCTTAGCTTGCAGCTAGCCAATCCCCATCCAGTAAGATTTGTTCCTTGGTCAAGACACAAGGCAAGAGAACACTTCTGCTATAGTTTTAGCTTTTTTATTATTTTTCTGTTAGATATGGGATACCACCATTAGGCGGATTACCATCACTGACAATTCCCATCACCCAAATGTGGATAGCTCAGTTTACCAGGTGCTTTTGTGGACCTAAGCCCTGGGGGGAAAATCTTGGCTGCAAGTTCTTTCCTCAGGAGTTGCACACTGAGGCTTCTTCTTGATATATCGTAATCTGAAGATAGAAGACCTGCTGAAAAGGTGAGCACCCTTTCAGAGCCGGATTAAGACTGTATGGGGCCCTAGGCAGGAACCCAAATTGGGGCCCCCCCTCCCCCGGACCATACTAATACTATACTGGCTTCTTTTATTTATACACTATCTAAATAAGGTCTCTCTAGTAATTCCACTTAGAAAAATAATGCACTGCAAGTCTCAAAATTATACACTAGACTAGAAGAAGAAGACTTACAGTATAACTAGGGGCACTATCATAATCCACCTCTACACCCTGTGTCCACCTCTACACCCTATGTCCACACCCTGTGTCCACCTCTACACCCTGTGTCCACCTTCACACACTTCAAGTGTCCACCTCTACACCCTGTGTCCACTTCAAGTGTCCACCTCCACACCCTGTGTCCACAGGCGCACTCAAACCTTTCATCAAGCCCCCAAACAGTGCATGTTTTGGGGCTGCTCAGATTTTCTATTAAAGTATTGCTGTTAACCCTTTGAGTACCAGAAGGTTAACAACACATTGATTTGCAATGAGTTGTGTACCGCTATGGCTCACAAAGGGTTAAATAAAGACAAGATAGTGAAGCTAGCAATATGATCTATATGTTTACAGAATTCCTTATGGTACACAGCGTTACAGACAGATGGGAAGCAGACTGAATGTATGGTCCCTAAGTTGCATAATTAGGGTGACTGAGCAGAGTTGTTTTCTGCATGGGAGTGAATGACCTGCAGCACTCGGCTGGTTTTAGACTACAACTTCCATCATCTTCAGTTGCCTCCTTCCTGATGTTGTTTGACTACAGCTCTTTCATTCTCATTCGTGCAAATCCCACTATTGCGGTACTAGACCTCTCACCATCCTCCGTTGTCCACCCAGACGCAACCTCACTGCACACACGCAGTCAACAGACTCCATGAAAGGAGCTGTAGGTGCCAGGATCCAGAGCGGACTGCAGGGCACTTAGGGCAGCAGTACAGGGGGCCCTGGTGACGCTATTGATTGGCAAAAAAAAAAATGTAAAATTAAAAAAAATAGGGCTGCAACTAACGATTATTTTGATAATCGATTAGTTGGGCGATTATTTTTTCGATTAATCGATTAATCGGATAAAAAAAATATATGCTAATTTTTCATTATTTAAACTGATTTAATGAACAGTGTTAAAAACAAACAGCAGAATAAAAAACTTTACACATTAACGTGTCATTGTTATTATTTTACTATGGGGTCTATGCACCTCTTTCTCCCCCCCTTGTACTTCTCTCCCCCCCCCCTTGTGCCTCTTTCTCCCCCATGTACTTCTCTCTCTCCCCCTTGTGCCTCTATTTCTCCCCCCATGTACTTCTCTCTCTCTCCCCCTTGTGCCTCTATTTCTCCCCCCTTGTACTTCTCTCTCTCCCCCTTGTGCCTCTATTTCTCCCCCCTTGTACTTCTCTCCCCCCCCTTGTGCCTCTTTCTCCCCCATGTACTTCTCTCTCTCCCCCTTGTGCCTCTTTCACCCCCATGTACTTCTCTCTCTCTCTCTCCCCCTTGTGCCTCTTTCTCCCCCATGTACTTCTCTCTCTCTCTCTCCCCCTTTTGCCTCTTTCTCCCCCATGTACTTCTCTCTCTCTCTCTCCCCCTTTTGCCTCTTTCTCCCCCCATGTACTTCTCTCTCCCCCTTTTGCCTCTTTCTCCCCCATGTACTTCTCTCTCTCCCCCCTTTTGCCTCTTTCTCCCCCATGTACTTCTCTCTCTCCCCCTTTTGCCTCTCTCCCCCATGTACTTCTCTCTCTCCCCTTTTGCCTTTCTCCCCCATGTACTTCTCTCTCTCCCCCCCTTTTGCCTCTTTCTCCCCCATGTACTTCTCTCTCTCCCCCTTTTGCCTCTTTCTCCCCCATGTACTTCTCTCTCTCTCCCCCCATGTACTTCTCTCTCTCCCCCTTTTGCCTCTCTCCCCCATGTACTTCTCTCTCTCCCCTTTTGCCTCTCTCCCCCATGTACTTCTCTCTCTCCCCTTTTGCCTCTTTCTCCCCCATGTACTTCTCTCTCTCTCCCCCCTTTTGCCTCTTTCTCCCCCATGTACTTCTCTCTCTCTCCCCCCCTTTTGCCTTTTTCTCCCCCATGTACTTCTCTCTCTCCCCCTTTTGCCTCTTTCTCCCCCATGTACTTCTCTCTTTCTCCCCCATGTACTTCTCTCTCTCTCCCCCTTTTGCCTCTTTCACCCCCATGTACTTCTCTCTCTCTCTCTCTCCCCCTTTTGCCTCTTTCTCCCCATGTACTTCTCTCTCTCTCCCCCTTTTGCCTCTTTCACCCCCATGTACTTCACTCTCGCTCCCCCTTGTGCCTCTTTCACCCCCATGTACTTCACTCTACCCCTTGTGCCTCTTTCACCCCCATGTACTTCACTCTCTCCCCTTGTGCCTCTCTCCCCCATGTATTTCTTTCTTTCTCTCCCCCTTGTGCCTCTCTCTCTCTCCCCCGTACCTCTTTTTCACTTTCCTGCACTGCCGACATCCGGAGCGCAACCACTCCAAACGCGGAGAAGCCGCATGGAGTGTGCAGGGGTTTTCTTCCTCTGTCTGGGCGCCAGTTTTAAACTGGCCTCAGAACAGAGGAAGAAAATACCTGCACGCTCCGCGCGGCGTCTCCGCGTTTGGAGTGGTTGCGCTCCGGATGTCAGCAGTGCAGGAAGTAAGACAGCAGTATCCGGCGGCTGTGGGGCTGCACAACTAATCGGTGCTCAACGAATCAATAATGAGAATCCACAACGATTCTCATTATCGATTTCATCGATTAGTTGTTGCAGCCCTAAAAAAAAAAATCTTGCAGTTTCACCAGGTCTGGCTCTGCTTGCCCGAAGCAGGGCTAAATGTGATAAAAATGTATCTGCCCAGCTCCCCGGAACTACATGTCCCGGGCGTCGGGCGATATAAATTCCACAACCCTGGCTTAGCAGAGTCCAGGATGAGGTTTCCGGGCCCCCCTCATTTGGCCGGGCCCTAGGCAGGCGCCTTGTGCGCCTTGCCTGTGATCCGGCTCTGCACCCTTTGAGTGCTGAGGTCCACATGTCCCATGCTTCTCATCCGCACAGGGGTCTCATTTGGAGTTCCTATTACATACTCATGCACTCATTGGGTTTAACTGTATGTCTGTGGGGTGGATGGAGCATGTTTATGTGGTAACTTAACCCTTTGGCTGCTGGTTTAGCATCTCTTGGGGGGTTGTGGGCACTTTCCCTACTGGGATCTGTGTTTATTGGGTCTACTGACTAGTTCTAGTGGGCTTTTGAGTGATTTTACATTTTGGTATTCACTTTGTGAAATTTGTGTTCTGCGCCTTTAAGGCATGCGTTGACCGCATAGACTCCATTGCTCCATTCACTTCTATGGGACTGTACAGTTTGGGACATATCTCTGCAACTGCTCCACGTAGAGAGGTCAGAGATGGCTCATTTTGTTGGTCTGCCCTTGCTCTGTTATCTGGTCAATGTTCTGGGCATGTTGGGGGGCTCAGGGGGCTTCAGGCACTGTTGGGGTACTTTTTTAGAGAAACTACAATTCCCACGAGCGTTTGCTTCGCGTGCTCGTTTCTGATTGGCTCCCGTCGGGGCACCCTTTTTGTGCCTTCATTTTGTGCCCACACAGGGCTTGGACTGTCCTCCTCTCCTCAGCAGTTTAACCCTTCGCCTGCCAGATAAGTCTATTTTAGCATTTCTGGGGTAATTTTAATTATCATACGCACTGTTTTTTTGGTGTTTCTGATACTTTGACCGTTTGACTCTGTGAGAATGTCTATTCCATTAGACTAAGACTAAGGACACTGGGGCATCTGTGTCCCCCATTGCTTCTCATGTCACTCAGGGTTACCTAGAGAATACTCAGGTCATGTTTGCCCAGCATGTGCCGCTGCCCCTGAGTCCCCTGCAGAGAATTCCAGCCATGCACTAGAGCCAGTTTGGATGCAAGAGTTTAAGGCTACTACCAGGGACCTCCAGTCTACCTTACAACTCCTTCCATCCACCTTGCAGGGGGTTCTCCACTTGTGGCAGGCCCCCACCCCTATCAGATCTTCCCTTCCTAAACCACCAGGTGTACCTGATGGACTCTGATGATGAAGACTGTTCTGTTGTCCCTTCCTCTCAGTTTTTTGGGGACCCCTTTGAGACCGATCCTGTTCCATGGGCTGAGGGCCTGATCAGGGCTGTGTTGAACACCCTGAACATTCCTTTGGTACAGGAGGTGTCCTCTGACCCATCTGATGTGTTTCAGGAGCCTGTCAGACCCCATACTTGTTTTCCACCTAACCCCACCCTTGACCGTTTGGTGTCTGAGGAGTGGAAGTTTCCAGACAGAAAACCGTCTGTGTGCATGGTAGCCAGGGCATTCACCATGTCTGTGGTAGCCAGACGTGCTCTTTGGCTCCAGATCTGGTCTGCTGACACTGCCTCCAAGAGAGTTTGTCTTTGCCCTTTCATGGCATCTCACTGTTTGGTCCTGACCTTAAGTATCTGATCAGTGAAGCCACTGGAGGGAAGAGTACTCACCCGCCAGTGGTCCAGAGGAAGAAGGCACCTGTCAAGCAAGGCTTCCAAACCTTCTTCTGCATGACTCACCGAATTCAGGTCCCCACCCCCAGGTGGGTGGATGCTTGCGCCACTGCCTCTCGGCTTGGGAAGTCTCTATGGGACCAGTGGGTTTTGAAGGTGGTGGCTGCGGGGTACAGAATCCCCTTCACCTCCCTTCCTCCTTCCCGGACCTTCTCTTCTAGCTCTCCTCTGGGAGCAGAAAAGTGCTGCCTTTTCAAGGGAGCCTTTCAGGCCCTTCTGGACGAGGTGGTCTTGGAACCAGTTCCTCCTCATGAAAGAGGGTTGGGCTTCTACTTCAACCTCTTTGTGGTTTCCAAGAAGGACGGTGTCTGTTGTCCCATTTTGGATTTGAAGGATCTCAACTCCTTTGTGGTCAAGTTCCAGTTTCGCCAGCAGTCGCTACGCATAGTGATAGCTGCCATGTCCCCTGGGGAATTTCTAGCTTCTCTGGATCTTCAGGATGCATATTTGCACATTACCATTCATCCAGAGGGTCAGCAATATCGCCTCCTTGCCTGCAACGGAGGGCATTTCCAGTTTAATGCCCTCCCCTTTGGCCTGACCACAGCTCCTCAAGTCTTCAACAGAGTCCTGGGAGCCTTGATTTCCGTCCTACATCTCCTTCATCAGCAAGTGCAGGATTTCATTCATGCTCTGTCCCGTCATGGGTGGATCATCAATAAGTCAGACCTTGTTCCTTCACAGAGGATGGTCTTTCTGGGCATTCTCTTCAACACTCAGAAGGGGATGGTTTTCCTCACGGACGAAGTGGCTTTCACTGAAGTGGCTTTCAGCCTTTTTCACTGAAGGCTGTCCTGAATCAGGATCTGGTTCCAGCCAAGAAGTTGTCATCCATGGTGGGGAAGTTAATTTCCACCATAGAGGTGGTTCCGTTTGCCATGGCTCATACCAAAGAAATTCAGAGGTTTCTAATCCTGGCATGCAGGGGTCATTCGGATCTCCTGGAGAGGTCCTTATCTCTCCGTCTTCACATGGAGCTGAGTCTCTCATGGTGAACAATCTGAACAATCTGCTGAAAGGCAGGCCATTCACGGTGCCATTTTGGAGAACAGTGACAACGGATGCCACCCTCTCCGGTTGGGGAGTGGTTCTGGGGCACTTGAATGCTCAGGGCCGGTGGTCCCAGGATGAATCTCTCCTTATCATCAACGTCTTGGAGCTTTGGGCAATATTTCATGCCCTGCGACACTGGACGCACCAACTGGAGGATTGCCCGGTCAGGGTCCAGTCAGACAACTCCACAGTGGTAGCCTACATCAACAAGCAAGGCGGCACAAGAAGTCTCGCAGCTTGCTAGAGGTCAAGGCTATTTTGTCCTGGGCAGAGGAGCATGTCTCTGCCATTTCCGCAGTTCATATTCCTGGCGTAGACAATGTTCTGTCAGATTTCCTCAGTCGACACACAGTGGACACCGGAGAGTGAGAACTGCATCAAGAGGTGTTCGACCTCATTGTCCAGTTGTGGGGTCTTCTGTGCATCGACCTGATGGCAACAAGACACAGCAGGAAGGTTCCAATGTTCTGCTCTCGCTGGGCGGATCCCCTGACTCTAGCAGTGGATGCCTTGTCAATCCCGTGGAACTTCCCTCTGGCATACATCTTTCCTCCCATTCCCGTGCTGCACAGGGTGATATGGAAACTGCAACTGAAGTGCTGCCCAGTCATTCTGATTGCTTCGTACTGGCCTCGGCAGGTTTGGTTTCCGGAGCTTGTGGATCTCTCAGTGGCGGAACCTCTTCGGCTTTCCTCCCGTCGGGATCTTCTTCTGCATGGTTACCTGTGGAAGGAGGATGTTCATCGTCTGGCTTTGACGGCATAGAGATTTAATCCTCAATTTTGAAGAAGGAGGGATTTTCTTCTGGTATGGTGGCTACTATGTTTAGTGCCCGTAAGTCGATTTCCTCTAAGGCCTACCATCATGTATGGTCTACCTTTCTATCTTGGTGTGCTGATACAGACCTGTCTCAGGATTTTGATCTTCTTACGGTCCTTTCCTTCCTCCAGGATGGTGTGGATAAGGGTCTCAGTCTGAGTTCTCTTAAGGTTCAGACTTCTGCTCTCTCTGTTTTCTTCCAGAGGCGCCTTGCTATTCTTCCTGATGTCAAGGTTTTCTTCCAAGGCGTTGCTCATACACGTCCTGTGTTTAAGAATCCCACTCCTCAATGGGACCTTAACTTGTATTTGGGCTTCCTTCAGTGCCCTCCCTTTGAGTCATTGGCCATTATTCCTCTCCCTCTGCTGACGTGGAAGATGGTTTTTCTCCTGGCGATTGTGTCTGTTATCTGTGTTTCAGAGCTGCGTGCCCTGTCTTGTAAGCCACCCTTTTTGGTGTTTCACAAGGACAAGGCAATGGTTTGCACTTCACAGGAGTTTCTCCCGAAGGTGATGTCTGAGTTCCACATTAATCAGGAGATTGTGGTTCATTCTTTCTGCCCTAACCCTACTTCTGACAAGAAGAAGGATCTTCACCTGTTGAATGTTGTCTCAAGATCTATGTGCATCGCACTGAGCCACTGAGGCAGTCTGACACTCTTTTTGTCATTCCTGAGGGTCCCAGGGCAGGGAAGTCTGCTTCCAAGGTAACCACTGCTTCTTGGATCAAGTCCACTATTCGTAAAGCTTACGAACTTAGGAAGAAGCCTGTTCCCTTTCGGGTCACATCTCATTCTACGAGGTCTATTGGGGCATCTTGGGCCTACAAGAATCAGACCTCAGCTGATCAGTTGTGCAAGGTGGCCACTTAGTCGTCTGTGCATACCTTCTTGAAACACTACCGTGTGGATGTGCTGGCATCGGCTGATGCCAGCTTTGGGAGGTAGATCCTGGAGGCAGCCTTACCTGTCTAGGATCTCATTAGTCTCTTAGTACTCTTTCACTTTTGAGCCCTGTTGGCTCTAGTTCAGTGTGCTGTGTAACAGTTACTGGGGTCTGTTTTACCCCTGTTCGGTGTCTGTTGACACTTTGTGGTTATTGTTGAGCTATTCATGAGCTGTTGGTTCATTGGTGCTCTGGTGACTTTGGGGGCCTGCGTCTGGTCCTTGCCTTTCTTCCCGCCCTGGGGAACTTAATGATTGGACATCCCAAAGTTACCAGTAACCTGTATTGGACAACAGAGAAAAGAGGATTTTAGTCTTACCTGTTAAATCCTTTTCTCTTGGTCCATACAGGTTACTGGTCTCCCACACTATCAAGAGACCATGCTTGGCACTCCTTTCCAGAACGTGGGGGTCATTTCGAGTTCATGCTCACAGGAGTCTTCCTTTACCTTCTTAATACCTAGTCAATAGTTAGTTTTCAAATCTTACTGGATAGGGATTGGCTAGCTGCAATCTAAGGAGATGAGGTAGGCTCCACCCAGCAGTCACTTCTCAGAATTGTTCCTGCCTGCTTAAAGGAGCTGATTACCTACCCAAAGTTACCAGTAACCTGTATGGACTAAGAGAAAAGGATTTAACAGGAAAGACTAAAATCCTTTTTTTGTATAAATGTATTGAAATGTCAGTGAGTCTGTCTGTTCACCTATAGATAGCAAGCTCTGATGGTCAGATTCACTACTTATTGCACTCTTTTAATCTTGGTTCTACAGACTACAAACTCATGAGCATTAGTGATTTATATATGTGCCATAGATGTATAAATTTAATGGTTCAGTTTGTCAAATGGTTAAAGGGATAGTAATACTTCATTTTAACTTTATTTTATTTTTTAGGCATTAAAAAAACATGAAGAATGATATAAGTCTTATCTCTCAAACCTTTATGGTTTATGAGATATTCACAAGCAAAGTTTCCCCCTCCCGCCCCTTTTACCTACTGTAAACAATCTCTTCTCAGATGTGGAATGCAGTCCATAGACTGGACAGATAACAGAAGGGTACACTCTTATTCCTATGAAAACAATGAAATCCCTGCCCCCCTTGACAAGCTTTTCAGGTTTTTCCCTTATCTTAATTGAAGATTGTCCCTCTCTGCAGTCTACCTGGGCACCTCCCTTCTGCTCAGGCTGAACAGTGTGACATCAGTAAAAGGGGAGGGAGGGGCACACTTTGTCATTGAATTACTCTGGGACTACAACTCTGACAGAATTGAAATAACACTCTCCAAAGTCCAAATACTATGATGATTAATTAGAGCTGTTTTTATTATGAAACATTAGTATCCCTTTAAGAGTTCTAAGGTTCAGAGTCAATATTGACTGCAAGCATTGTACCACAGACTGCATGTGTTCTAAAAACTCACTGGGCCACATCAGTTCTATAGATAAAACATTCTGTCATTCAGTTTCACTGTTGATTTCAAGCTCCTTTGCATAGTCTATATCCACAAGTGTGGGTCAATTCAACAGACTGAATGCAAAACACTGCACTACAAATACTTAAATGTATGCTTCCCAATATGGTGTCAGCCAAATGGCTTTTAGCATATTTTTCAGTGTTTCTGATCTTTGCATGTTTCTGATTGATTAAAAGTTTTAAGACAGTGGTCTACACATGATACAACATATAGTAACTTTTATTCATGGTGATTTATGGATTATGGTGCATCATCATTGTGCTTTCTTCGTTTCCCCCACTTTGGACTGACATTACATTATGCCCCGAGACAAGCTTTAAAATTCAGTTTTGTGGGGATTGGTAGTTAAAATGTCTTTTTATGTTAGCCTTGGGGGCTGCCAGTAACTGTCACAGACAGTGGAATTTCCCCAGAGGATGGGGGTTGGTGGGTAGAACTATCGCTTACTTTAATGGGAAAATGAGATGTTAAAATAATGACACCAGGTGTTAAAATTTTTATGAAGATGCAGGTTCTCTAGGGGTGATAATGTTTTCCATATCAGAAACAGATGTAGTATGTATATGTATTGCACCAACGTATAAAGATGGAGGGCTGCAAGCTGTCATTAGATGTATACATGGTTTTGTGGTATGGACACTATGAGACTCACCCTTCTCTTTCATTCAAAGTGCGGACTGTGGGTCTTCACCCAGCTTGAAAACAGCCAGTAATAGAAATGGATGCTGCTTCTGTAATGGGAGCTCCAACAAAAAATATGGATGGATAAAATCCAAGTTTTGTTTCACATCATTAGATAAAATCATTTTGGTACAGCACACTGAGCCAGAGACACTAAAGGCTCTTCGTGTTTTGTGTGTTCCCATGCTTAATCATTGTTTTTGTTGGAATGTGAGAAATGCATGAGGTTCTTAATGTCTGTCTCAGTGTGCTCTACCTTAGTGATTTTATCCAAAGATGTGAAATATAACTTGGATTCAACCCATCCACATTGATTACTGAAGCTCTCATTTTGGAAGGTGCAGCCATTTATATTATTGTCATTATATCTTGCAACATTTAAACACAACAGGAACACAAGTACTGAGGAAAGGAAAAAAACATGTTTGTATTTACCTCTGTGTTGACTTCGTCACTTGGGTTGATGCCAGCATACTGAAGGGAACAAAGCATAAAGTCAAAGAGAAATAAAGATCAACAGAACCTTCTCCCACAGAGACCTATAAAACCTTTTTCCCAAGAGACCTGTAAAAACTTTCACCCAAGAGCCCTGCAAATCCATCTGCCATAAAGATTTGTAATACTTCTACCCACAAAGACCTGTTGAACCTTCACCTACAGATACCTGTAGTGCCTTCACCCACAGAGACCTGCAGAACCTTTTCCCACAGAGACCTGCAGAACTTTCACTCATAGGAACCTGCACCACCTTCACCCAATGAACCTTAATCCACAGAGACCTGCAAAAACGTTATCAAGTGAGACCTGCAGAACCTTTACCAACAGAGACCTACATAACCTTCACCACTAAGACCTGAAGACACAGTAGGAAAAGTTGCAACTTAATCCACTGAGATGTGTAGTACCCTCACTCGCAGAGACATATAGAACCTTCACCCACAGACAACTGCAAAACCACCATTCAAAGACACCTGTCCTACCTTTACTCACAAAGATCTGCAGTCAAGACCTGGTGTGCAACGTCTTCAGCCACAGTCTATGCAGAGCCTTCACCTGCAGAGACCTGCTGTGCAAAGTCTTTACCCACAGAGACCGACTGTGTTGAGTGAGTCTTTACCCACAGAGACACGCTGTCCAGAGCCTTCACCACAGGGAATTTACCCTTAGAGTCTTAACCATCCCTGCCATACTCAGTCTAATGGATAATCTGGCCTTGACAATTGTCTCTGCAATACAATGACTAAAGAATCTGCCATCTCATAGGTGACTTTGGTGTTCAGGTCCAGAGGTGCAATTAACAGAGCTGACACAGATGCTTTAATATATTGTCCAGTGTACAAAACACTGTTCTGAAGGTGCTGCACTTGTACTTTCATCTACACATCTCAATTGCAGTCCTGGTGAATATTGTTTCCCTCAGAATGCACTTACCCAGTAGTCTTCTCGGTGCCGCCTCAGTTTGTCTGAGTCTGGTTCAGATATATCAAATCTAGGATATCTCTTCAGTTTAAACATTTGTACTGGGGACACAGAATTAGAAGTAGCTGCATCTGAGGGGGTGCCTCCGGGAGTAGCAGGAAACCACTGTCTTGAAATGCCTAGGAAGAAAGTGAAAGAGTTATTTCACATGTGGCATAGGAAGGGTTATTATCAGGCTAATTTATCGCCTCAGTTACATTTTTGCTTTACGTTCTTATGCTCATAATTGTTAATTTTCTAAGTGGCATTGTCACCTATCCACATTCATAATGGGAGCATCCACCATGACAGGATATGCAGGACTTTCAATTTATGCAAATTAGTGGGTACTCGGTGTCAGGTATTGGCAGGTGCGAGGCAGAGAATGTTAAAATCTGCCTGGCATGCCAGCCAGCACTGTCTAATTTGCACAAAATGAGAAATAAAGTAAGATAAATATATCTTAATCTATTTTTATAAATAAACTGGATAACAGAAATGTTTTCATAAGTAAGTTGTTATAAGGTTTAGCACTATTTTAACAGGTAACCAATCCATGACATTTGGAAATGTGTAAGATAACAATGTCATGCAGCAGTTTAAAACTTGCCTACCTGAGCTCGGTGATGGTCTTCCATACTGGCTGTACCCATTGACTGAAGTGCTAGATTTGCTGTCTGTAGGCGTGGTTATGGGCGGGATTTCACTTTTCCTTCTCTGCTCTCGTAGCTCCCTATCCCTCTCTAAGGATTGTTGGATCTCTTGCTCAATCACATTGGACACAGAAGGCCTAAGCCTGTTCATACTGTATATCACCTCTGGGATTTCATCTTCTTTTGTTTTCTGTGTCTGCTTGTGTTTGCTGTCTACCTCCACATCCCCTTTCACCTTTAGACTGACTTTCCAAGGCCTAATGTGAAAATTCTCCTTGCGTAAGATTTGTATGTCTGCTGAGACTTCATTTCCTGCTTCTGAGGAGGATTGTAAAGGTGTTTTATAATCTAGTACATTTTCTAAGCTCTGCCTTCTATATCTGTAGGGGTTGATTGGTGTTGGTTTCCAATTTGTTCTAATGCTGTAAGGCTGAGGGGCATCCAGGACACTCCAGTTATTGTTTTCAATGTTCTGCCCATAATCAACCTGAGATATTTCCTCCCCTGTGCTAAGGTCATCCATGGATCCCTTGAAGGTTGATTGTTTGCCTACTTTCTGTGGTTTTACAGGAACTTCATCTGGCTGCTCAAATAGTTTCCTTCGTTCATCTAGCTCCTGAGGATTGCCCTTATCATAAAGTCCAGCCACTTTCCCTTCATTCCTCAGGTCCTCCTCTCTTTTTGTTTCCTTTTCAATCTCCCTCTGGAGAAAGAAAGATGTACGAGCCCGGTCCTTGCTCTTTTGTTTAAGCTGTGAATCTAAAGGTAGTGTTCGCACTGGGTTTTTGAAGATCTCTACCATCTTATTGGTTTCCACACCACTCTGAATCCCCCTCTCCCTTCTCAAACATTCCTCCCTTTCCAAGGCAAGGCGTATCTCCCTTTCAATGGGAGTCTCATTGCTAAGGTTTGGGATATTCTCAGTTTCCTCTGACATCAGCTGTGAGGGCACTTCATTGTTTATTTCTCTGATCTTTTCCTCTGCCCCAGAATCCAGATCATCAACAGGCATCTCCCAAAAGAACTGCTTAGAGAGCTGGATAGAATTTCTGTCTTTGGTGGTCACTTCTGGGGTGCCGGGAGAATTACTCGTATGTGATACAACCTCCTGCCCTATCCTAGAGGAGTCATACATTTTCTGAACAGGTGAATTGCAGTCCTTTTCAAAAACAGATCCTGAGGAGAAACGGGAGGACCTGATCTGAGGCTGAGGGCTAATTGGAAGGCTATTTCTTTTCATCTCCAACATAACAAACTGTTGCCTTGCTGCTTCAAAGTTTATTTGCTCTGTATTGGGCCCAGTGTCCATCCCATTAACGTTGGTACCTAGAAGTGAGGCATCTGTCTCATTTTGTAATGTGTTCAGCTGTTCTGTATCCAAGCTTTTCCTCTGTCCTTGTCTCTTGATGATGTCCCTACGTTGTGCTTCAAGTTCCATCACTTTTTCTGGTGTAAACTCACGTGAGCGAGGTCTGATCTCATCTTCCGCTTCATCAAAATCCAAGAAGAGTTTGGTTGGACTGGTCTCTGGACGATATGCTCGTACATCAAAACGGTTGCTTTCCTTCAACAGTCTCAGTCGGCTTTCACGATCTGCTGGGGGCACCCACACATTGTTGCTCTTGATGCTTACAACAAGGCTATAGCTCTTCTCTGTGGTGGAATTCTCATGATCTGGCTCCTCCTGGTGACTTTCTATACTTGTTGCTGAGGACAGGGAGAAGATTGGGTTCCTAGTCACTCTGTCCATAGCTGAGTCTTGAACAGAACTATTGAGCTTAGGTATGTTTTGCTTGTCTTTAGAAATAAAGGTTATATCTTGACCCAGTAAGACCTTCTGCTGAGTGGTTCTCACTTCAAATGTTTCTGTGACTTTGTTCTCCTCTGTACATGTCTCATACAACTTAGTTACATCCCTTGCTTGTCCTTCATTTGCGCCAATTTCTTTTATGTCAAATGAGTTAAGTTCTTGATAGTCAAGCTCCTTCTTTACCAGCTCCTCTGGCAAACCATTTAGCTGATCTTCAGGGGAGTTTACTGATTTTTGTTCTGCTGAAATTGTGACCAGCTGCTTTGGTGTATTGGTTGTTGGCAACTCAGTATAAGAGAGGCTTGTGCCAATCACATTAGCAGAGACCTGCAGTCACAAAAGTGAAACTGTATTAGTAACTGCAAATGATTGTGTTAGTAACTTAGTACTCTGCCCTGTTCACAGTACAAATTCATGTTATTCTACAACAAAGCAATGGAAATTCTTCTGCCATAAACTCGTTATATCTCTGGTCAAAGTGTGTATGTGCATACTTATATCATGCCTAAGTAAAGCAATTCTCCATCAGACTAAGTTAATTATTATTGTTTTAGATCCTTAAATTGCACCTCCACTGTTAGCATTTCTATCTGTCTCACACATTTCTATCTGTCGCAGCAATATAAGCATTAAAAGCAAAATAATGTCATATTTTAACACATATTACATTAGTACAGTATATAATAATTTGACCTGCTGACTTTCTTTTTCTTTTTCTTTTATTTTATGTAATTACCTTATATCAGCTATTTCATTTGTACTTTCCTTTCCAGTGAAGTTGGTTTGCTCTAGAAATACATGGTTAACCCATCCAACATCTAAAATTAAGAACCACCCCACCCCGTAGTGTAGCAGTGTGTATAATTAATGCCAACAATTGCCTGTATTACTGATCACATAGAGCTGATCACTTGCTCCATATGCACTGATGTAGTAACTTCTGGGTGTCCCCAGACATTATTGTGTTAATGCACACAGTGCTGGAGATACATTTAATAATACAGGCACTGTGGTGAGAGGAATTCTACATACACACTACAGAAAATGACATTAGGGCCAATGGTCATTAAGACTTAAGAACTTTCTGGGTGCCAGCTATAAGTAGACCAGGAATTATGAAATGGGATCCAGCCCCGCCCCAAGTGATGTAACAGTGAATGGGAGAGGTAAGGTAAGGCTGAGACAGGAAGTGCCTCCATGGCATTCCTTAATTAGCATAATCTATATGTCTAAATAACTCAAAATATGTTTTCTAAATAAAAGAATGGCTAATACAGTATACAGGTGATTTTTAAAACTTTCAAAATTGCCAAAGTTGTTTTTAGGTAATAGGCTCCCTTTAACAGTTGTGTGAAAACTGATAATGTCATATAATCTTACCAGTAGAGATGACTCCTTTACAGGTGTTGATCATTCCTTTTATAACCCATTCTGCATAAATATGCGTATTAAAACACATGTAAGTTTCATTGATAATGTAATGAAATTGTATCTCCTGACAGGGATAGGACAAATATGTTATAATTTTAAGGACTTGGCCACATGAGTGACATCCGCATAGGGATGATGTTGCCTGTGCAGAATTTAACATGGAAAGCTTGTTGGGCTGTTTTCTTGGACGTCTTTCCCCTTGCAAGAATGCAACCCAAGTGTGTGTTCAGCACAGAAAGATGGCAAAATTTAACGGGTCTGCTCTCTCTCTCGTTGCTAGTAAACGGGCACTAACTTTTCACTCCTGTATGATTTGCCCAGCCATTCCATAGAAAAAGTATGCTATGGTAGAGAACGGACACTAGTGGGACTTAAAAATCTTATTTCAATCAATGTTTCTGTTCAGTAAGGACAACAAGACAAAATAAACACCATAGAAAACAACTTTAAATACCTTAACCCATACACTATATGTAAGGACAACAGTGTCTTGATAAAGGTCTTTACTGAACCTAAATGTTGACAGAAATAAATTGTTCATATTTAAGTTCGACCACTATGGACGCTATTTGAACTCTTGGAGGAAAATCTGATATTAACCTGTAACTGTCCAATGACATGCCATGACTGTTGCAGAGTTTGATCCTTTAACTCCTTAAGGACTGCAGAGTCTGGGGGTGGGCAGCCCTAGTCGACCATGGCACTTTTTTTTTATACTAATACATTCGGGGATGGCAGAACAGTGTGCAGACCAGAGCAGCGTGACGGCTCTTGCACATCCCTGGTCTTTAAGGGGTTAAGAACCACTGATGGTCCTGGCACACTATCAATTAAATGATCACAGCGCTCCTCAGTTTCAACCTTTCCCCAGCAAGTCGTTACATGTGATTGCTACTACAGAGATCACATGTGCCGGTTGAGCCAATGACAATGGCAATGCATAATATACATTGCCTTTGTCAGTGCTCTCTGCCTTTCTGTAATAGTGAGGAAGACAGAAGCAGAGAACAAAGTTACCAGTGTCTCAAATGGCCAAAAATGAGGCACTTTTGAGGCATCACTGGGGGGAAGGAGGCTGAAGCCCTGAGTGTTTTGGAGGTCAGCCCCGAATGTACTGAAGCCAGTCTGCAGCTCTACTTGCTTGGTCTGTCAGGCACTCACACATTAGCCGTCAGCCAGCTTCTACTACATGATTGACTTTCCAAGAACATGCGCCAGCAGCCAATGTGAAAGGAGATTTTTGCCCTGATACATTATTAGAGTTTTTATCTTCAACATACTAAACTTGGGGTGCCTTATTCTCAGTTTTTAAGTCAGCAAGGACACCAGTGGATAATTTGTTTCGCAGATTGCTTCACAGAGGTTACAAGCACAATATCCTTCAGAAGGCCCTTGACTGTTCCTTCGCTCACATGCAAACTGGTCTTCTATCACATCAACATTTAGACAATATTCCAGATAAATTAGTTTTTACTACTTCTTACACCTCCCAGAGTAACCTTATCATTCCAGCTTTCCATTCACTGGATGATCTTCGCTACTGACACCAATCTTTAAAGAAAAATTCTAGCCATAGAAATGACTGCAACTTAAGGAATGTACTTGTTATGACTGACCCTAAACATAGCTACTCCACTAGCTCCCTTCTGATAAGAAAGGCTGCTTCAGATGTACAGGTGGCACCACATGCTACAACCTGATTACTGGATATTTTTTTCAGCACCTACAAAATGGTAGATGTACATTGATTACGTGTACTAGTAATTATGACATTTATTTTATCTGGTGCACTTGTGATCCGCTGTATCTTGGTAAAACAGTTACGTTATTTAGGAACAGAATGTGAATCATCGCTCATCTATGAGAGGCCCTGTTGACTATGAAAAAAAAAGGTGTACCTGCAATTCAAAGAAGCCAACCATACCAATGCTGACTTACAGTACATGTTGATGGGTTATCAACCTAAATTTCTGAGAGGAGATGATAGAGGCAGAAAGCTTTTACAACAGGAGACACGCTGAAGCTATTAATTAAATACCTTGACCCCTTGGGTCCTAAATGAGAAAACGAACTACAACTCTTTAATCCAGTGGGGTAGTAAACCGTCCTTACTCTACAGGAGGTGTTGAATCACTTGCCCTACTTATGGCACTTTGTCTGTAAGGTCCCGTGCCCCTCCAGGGGATTGGTGGGCATAGATTCCACTCTGTGCTGGTGTTGTCATCATAACACCTTCCCTGTAATAAGACTTGGCGACACCCTAGTTTAGTCCCTACCAATGCTACATCTCCCTCCATGTTGCTTGAAGTTTAACTTCTGACCCAACTTACTCACAAATTCAATTTTCTATCCTCTTCTTATCTCTCTTTTTGTTTTCCTTTCCTACAGGCCTTTTTGCTACTGGTTAAAAACCCCAAAATATAAAAAATGTAAATAACCAAAACCCAGTGTGCCTTTCAATGTGATCAGTTACAGTATATTTTGCATATAGTGGTCTCAGTTATAATGGCCTTTCTGTCTGCTGGTTCTGGTGCGGAATCCAGTCTTACAGTATGCCTTATCATAGTTCCACCCACTTGCTTTTTTGATTAATCAGGTGGCACTTTCTGTGACTGGTATGCTTCTCTGGGACCCTGTGTAACATTTTGAACTTATCAACTTTCATGTGTATGTCAGCTTTTGGTGTGGGCTGTGCAATGCAATGGGAACTTTGGTCCCTTTGCACTGTGATATCTGTTGTCTTGCATCTAATTTTTTAATTTACATCTCTTTGTACAAAACCATTTCCATTGGTTACATGGTGTGTGCAGTTGTGTTGGTTATGTATGTTTTATCATTTATTCCTGTCTGTTTCGTACCACATCACATCACTGTTTTTTGGTTATGTTTTATCTTTTGTTTCTTATACTTTCTTCACACAGGGGTGATGTCACCTCCTGCATCTGGTGCTCCGACTGTGGGGAGTGACATAATCAGTTTCTTTGTCACCCTCTCCTCTGTGAGTTGGGTATTTATCTCTGTGTATTTCCTTTGTACTTTGTCTTGAGAAAGGTTGACCTGCAATAAATTGCTTTTTTTTCACCTGTAAAAGACCTCTATTTTACTGCTGTGTAGCCTGAATTGTGCACCTGCTGCAATAAGTCCAAGTCTTCTGTACAGCCCTCAAAGCCCTTAACTTCACCCTTGGATCATTATGAATAAGGACGTTTTGTTTCATTATAACCCCTCACTTGTTCTATTCCAAATTCTTCTTCTCACTCCTACAGTAAATTTTTGCCACACAATTGTCACATGTTATGTGCAGCCATTTTGAGAATGCTGGCCACGTATGCAGACCTCAAAGTGAAAGTGTGTAAATCACTGTTCAAGACAGGGCTTTGACGATATACTACAGGTATTAAAGTCACACACTGGAGCAGTTAATTACTGTTCATGTTATAAAGTTACAAGACAGTATATCTTTATCTCATAAATGTAGGCATGCAGAGACCCTGCCCAAAAAAGGTAATTACAACTGAATTGTGGTGTCTGGACATAATCCAAATAAGAGCCTTGTCCTTGAGCTTCCAGATGAGTTCACCCACTACTGACAGGGACATTACCACTAGCTGTGATCATTAGAACAAACACTGTTTAAGTGCTAGAAGATAGCCCAGTGTCAGCAAGTTACATTTAGACAAAAAAAAAACTGATTCACATTAAACTGAAGATTTAACTTTTTTAGCTAACCATATGTACTCATTAATGTCTATTCTTGTCTACATCACTGAGAATTGCACATGGGCCAAATCAAGTAGTATGAGTGCTGGGCACTATGTGATACTATATATGTACCTTTTAAAAATAGCATGTTCTCACAGGTCTTTTAGTACAGAAGCAAATGTTGGGCTTATTTCCAACATGTCAGCCCCTCATTAGGGCTGTCATGACGTTTTGACAACACACACACCAACATAGGATTAGGCTCCTTTCACATGGGTGACACCAATGCACAGAGATGTGCGTGGTGATATCATCAGTGCTGAAAGGCATACTGTTGGGCTATGGGTGCATCTTTATTGTGTTCAAACACGAATGCTATAAAGATGCAGAAGGGAAGATCTGTACAGAGGCCAATGGTTATCCTATTGAAATGTCGCCCTCTATTTGGCGACAATCAAAACTTCGAAATCAGAATGTTGCCTGCACCATGCAGGTGACATCAGAATGTTGCCTGCATCAGAAGGGTGACATCAGAATGTTGCCTGCATCAGAAGGGTGACATTCTGATGTTGCACACTTAAGTTTCACCAAGAAAATAGCGTATCGTATACCGTCCTTCTGTGCCTTAATATAAATAAAGTCCCATCTCCTCAACCCCCCAAATAAAGGGTTAAGATAAAGGGTTAAGATGCAGGCAACATTCTGATGCAGGCTTGAGGGAGGAAGAGTGCACCTTAACCCTTTGAGTGCCAGAGGGATCCGCAACGCATTGCTTGGTTAAGGCCCAGATGGATGGTATGCATTACACTGTTTTATTTATTTTTTTGTCTGGGTGAGGAGAAGATGGGACGTTATTTATTTGGGGGGAGGAGGAGATGGGACTTTATTTATATTAAGGCACAGATGGAGGGTATGAATTACGC
The DNA here is from genome assembly GCA_037306005.1 of Rhinophrynus dorsalis. Classification (NCBI taxonomy): domain Eukaryota; kingdom Metazoa; phylum Chordata; class Amphibia; order Anura; family Rhinophrynidae; genus Rhinophrynus; species Rhinophrynus dorsalis. Next base: position 268,905,634 of record CM074718.1, on the reverse strand, counting down.
TATTTTCTTGGAGACACAAGTCTGTGACATCAAAATGTCACCCATTTGATGAGTGTGACATACTGATAGAGGGCGACATTTCAATAGTAAACCAGGCCAAAGGAGCCACCAGTAGGCCTTTCATTCAATTGATGTTGGATATTGGGATGCTGATCACAGCGTTCAATGAATGGCCTATTCAAGTGGGCATCAGCCAGTTATTCTTGGCTGATTCTCACAGGTACTGGCTGTCAGCCCCTCCCTCCTGCAATGGATTAGTGGGGGAACAAAGGAGTACATAACATAAGAGACAAAACTGTAGTATGGGGCTGCTATAGTTCTATCTCAGAATATGAAGGAGCCCTCAGGGATGAAAATAATGGCTCTGCTTAAATACCAAAAAAAGATTTATAGGGGATAGGGTGGGTAATTATTTATCCTGTTCTACACATCTGATTGTACTATTTAATACCTCTGTATGTCTATTCCCCAATTGTACAGCGCTGCGGAATTAGTTGGCGCTATATAAATAAAGAATAATAATAATAATAATATGTATTATGTAATGTGTTGGTGTACAGATTACAATTAGGGATAGGAGAAACTTTTCGCCTCAAAAGTGAAACAGAAGATAAATGGTAGTTCTTGCCAAGCAAGATATTTTTTGCAAAAAGGGCCAAGTTTTTGCTTTTTCCCAACTAGCTCATTGCATTGAAATCAATGGTAATGCCACGTGGCAAGTTTAGATTATTTTCCCTGAGGAATGGTTTTAAAGGGGTGTCAGGTTCTTGCAGCATCTCCTTTCTGCATTTGTATGCAAATAAATTACATTTGCAGTGTAGTTTAGGGAGTATTGTAATCAAGAAATGTGTTGTCTGTGTTTGGGGAGTATGGAGGACTCTGGGGGAGAGGAAGGGAGAAAAGGAGGTTCTCCCCAAATACTCCAGAATTCTGTGTGACTGATTATGAAGACACACAAAAATATATTTCTGTGAGTTAATCCCTCATAGAAACACCAGTCGCTACAGCTGCATGTATAAGAATCACACGTTTCAATAAACACTCACCCATTCCAATTTTGGCTTGTTGGCCCCGGCGCTGCCCCCCCACAATCGCAGTAAGCCAATTCCACAAACGTGAGGACAACAGGAAGGGAGCGCTCTCAGAACCACCAACAACACTTGAGCCCAATCCAGATTTTTATAAAAAGGTTTACAAAAGATTTTTATTAAATCATATATTTAAAAACAACAAACATGGGTTCTCAAAAGGAACGACAACTTCACCGAAGACACCACGTAACGCGTTTCATGGGTGTGTCCCACTTAATCATAGGCTGCCTTGGATTGGGCTCAAGTGTTGTTGGTGGTCCCTAAAGCGCTCCCTTCCTGTTGTCCTCATGATTACAAAGACAGCTGTGATCCAAGTTTCTTCCTGATCTTGCGGTTATCTCTATGCTAGTGAACTCTGGGGGTGTGAGAAGGGAGCAAAGGAGATTTACCCCAAAATTCTGTGTGACCAACTGAGTGGGAAGACACAAACAGTCATTATCCAAGTTGCTTCCTGATCTGGCTGTTATCTCTGTGTTGTTGAGTCTGGAGAAAGAATCAGTTGAACAGGGAATATGTTTTTTTGTTTTTTCTTGACAGTGATAGTGATGGTGTGTGGGGGTGACAGTTAATAAAAATAAATATATTTAACCCCTTAACGACCCTTGTTGGTCATAGTACGTCAAGGGTCAATTTGACTTAACGACCGATGACGTACTATGACCGTCATCGAGTTCCGGGCTCCCCCCGCGGCTGCACGCTGTTCGGGGAGTCCGGAACGCAACGGAGCAATAAAAAAAAATTGCTCCGTGGTCGTTGAGTCACTTCCGCTTCCGGATTCCCCGGTCGTTAAGGGGTTAAACATGTTTGATAAGTGACAGAGACAGGGACCCTGACATGAGCTATGACTGAGGCAAGACATCACACACAATCAGTTCTGTTGTATACTTTGCGCAAGACATCACACACAATCAGTTCTATTGTATACTCAACTGTAAAAACACACACAGTAGTTGAATAATGTCTAGCAAAAGGAGTAGAAGCAATGCAGGGAGGAGTGAGTAAAGTGGTAGTCCAAAAACTGACTGCAGCCATTGTTGCTGCAGTGTGTATCCCACAAAACGTTGCACCCCCACCAGCACCTGTACTATTAATGCATGTAGTACTTCATTATTGTACTTTTTTAAATTATTTTAGTAGATGTATGTGTCCTCTCCTAAGCTTTATTTTGAGACTCACGTCACTTTAGGATTGTTATTACCCCTGGGGTTTTAAAGCTAAGGTGTACTGATAAGACAGATGTAGATTTTATATAGCAATACATAGATTTGAGAAGTTTGAAATGGTTAACCTATCATATATGCACTTTCCAGATTTTATTTTATTTATATTAGTAGTCTAATTATATTTTAATTTTCATTTTATATATATATATATATATATATTTATATATTTTTTATTTAGTCAAATAGGTTAGGTAGTGATTTAATTACTTTGTTCTATATTTTCAATTGGGTGATACACATGGGTGTCACTAAGTGGTTACGTTTACACATGTAGATATGCTTTACTATTGAGTTAGACTTTACCTTTTAGATTAATTTGACCTTGGAGATACTTCTGTTTTTATTATTTTTTTATATCCTAGACTAGTGTAAAAGCCCATGTACACGGGCCAAGGTCCGGGTGATGTTAACCCTTTGAGTGCCAGAGGGGTACGCAACGCATTTCACTCAAAGGGTTAAGAGGCCGGTCCTGCTCTGTGTCCTGCCGCTGACGCAGTCATGCACTGTAGAGACTGCCTGAAAGCACAGAATGCTTCCAGCACAGAACTCTCAGCATTCTGTGCGTTCGGGCAGTCTCTGCTGAGCATGACGGCTTCTGACAAACATCCTAGCAAATTATTATATAGGAATTGGATATTTTTGGTTAGGATGCCATTCAGTCTGCTGCTCTACCCAAGGGGTTAGAATGAAGAATATATTTTTGCGAAATGGATTGGGACGATGACTTTTCGATTGTGGGGCATATTGTTTTTCGACTTGGAAAATGTGCAATATTTTAAACAACCCACATATTTCCAAGTTATGTTTTTGGGACATATGTAATGTTATTTTTTTTTTCTCTTTACAGTTAACTTTTTGAAACCAGGAAGATATGAAGAGAAGAAGACAGAAGATGGAGAGACTGGAAAAGACGAACGTTTGTAGATTAAAGAAGAAAACAGACAGTAGCTGACCAGGGTGCTGAAGACTACGATGGACATCAGGATTACTTGTAAGTGTTTCTTGTCAGGGGCAATTTTTTTACTTAGTTGGATTAACCCTGTCAGTGCCAGTGGGGTAATCATACCCCACTGGCACTCATAGGTTTATTTCTGCTAAGATTTCACAAATTTTTGGAGTGCTTTGGATGCATTGATATGTTACCTTTTGCTAACGTATTAATTGTGGTACCCGTGTGGTACCAGTCGCATTTCATATGCCAATTAAGCTTTTCAGTGCCATGTCATATGCTAATGAAGCCTTTTCAGTGACATGTCATATGCTAATGAAAGTTTCCGTAACATTTCATATGCTAATTAAGCTCTGTACTGTACCAGGACATTTTTACTTTCCCTTTTCCCAGAAATAAACTTGTGAATATCTCCTACATTAGACATCCCCTGGAATTTTAGTTAACGTGACACATAGGCAGTTTTGAATTAAAGGGGATCTATCACCCATATACAACTTTGTGTAAATAGTTTTCTTATATAGCAAATATGCTTTAACCCATTAACGACCCATGACGTACATGTACGTCACGGGGTGGATGTCCCTAAAGGGCTAAGGACATACATGTACGTCATGGAATTCAGGGCTTCCCGAGCGGCTGCACACCGTTTGGGGAGCCCTGAATCCGGATCACAAAAAAAAAAAAAGGTCCGTGGTCCTTAAGTGCCAGCCACGTGCGTGGCCGGTCCTTAAGGGGTTAAAGCTATTGATTTTTTTTTTTAAACACTTGTTTGCAGAAATTAAAAGAATAAATACAGCCCACACCTCTTCCAGGCAAACTGCAGTTACCTGATCCTTGCCGCAGCCTGCCGCTCTGCCTCTCTCCATCCAGCCTCCTCCATGACGGAGGCTTTCTGTCTGTAAGCCAAAGAGCTCTCATTGTCCAGAAATCGATCTCTGCCAATGAGAGCACTCCAGCTTACAGACGGACAGCCTCCGTCATCAGAGAAGGCTGGGTAGAGAAAGGCAGAGCGGCAGGCTGCGCCAAGGATCAGGTAACCGCAGTTTGCCCAGAAGTAGGCACGGGGTTTAAAAAAAAAAAACAAACAAACAAAAAAAAAAAAAGCATATTCGCTATATAAGAAATCTATTTACACAAAGATGTAAAGGGGTGATAGATTCCCTTTAAGTTTTCAAATATGTAAAGAAAATTAAAGGTCCACTTTAAAGCCATATGTATTTTAGGTATCGATATCCATTGGGTGTGCATGGAAGTTACCGATCAGTGTATGCAATCACATTTTGGCAGGATAGCTGTGTGTAAGTGTGTGATGCAGTTGGGGGGTTAGCAATGTCTGTTTTTGTCACTTGAGGAGTGAGATGTGCTATATATTAACCCTTTGAACCCTTTCAAAGCAATGTGTTGCATACCCCACTGGCACTCAAAGGGTTAAGGACCTATTCTCCAAACTGAAGGGCAAAACAACTTCATCATAGGGGACATATGAAAATTTCCCAAATTTCCAAATCTCTAAATGGTAATTTGAAATTTGAATGCTAGATAAATCTCCAGTGCGTTGCTTCACAATACAGTGGGAACCTTATTAGCATTCAAGGGGGAAAAGACCATTTAAATCAATGGAATTTTCATTCGTCTCCTGTGATGCATCTGATTTGCTGCAGAATTATACCTCTTTAGCTTCCTGAATATGGCCTTAAATGTCTTATGTTGCAATCCATATTTTGCCAACTAATGTGTCTACCTATAGAATACATGGAAGAAGCTACATGCAGTGGTAAAATAATATTATCATCTGCTGTTATCTCTTATCATTTCTGGTGATATTGGGGTGAATGTACAACAATGATTCTATACTAAATCAGGCACTGAGATCAGTTTTTAGACCCATCACCTGTCTAATGCCAATTTACTAAGCTACATATGCCTAAATCCCTCCCCTCGATGCTGCTTGCACAAGGAGAGGACAATGGGACAGTCTGTGGGAGTTTTAGGGTAGTCCTTTCTTCAGCACTCTGTTTAATGATATGTACAGGGTCTGATTTCCCAGTAGGCGAGCAGGCAACTGCATAGAGCTCCAGCATTTGAAGGGACTCTTGTCCATGTTGGCCACACCCACATTCTGAATTGTAAGTGTGACAAGAGCATTCTCAATGTCCCTGTACCAGTTTAATATCCCTCTGCAGGCTATTATTTAACACCTTGGATGCTAGAGAGATTACCAATGCATTTGCACATTTCCCTGCACATGCTATGGATTGGTGAAAGGGGTTTGCTGGCATTAAGTCCTAATGATGATGAAGACTGTCTTCCTGTATACACTACAGCACTTATATGCTGTAGTATGGACCCTGAAGCACAGTCACTGGAGGTAGAGTTTGTGCCAGTGGACATACACTATCAGATTAATAGATTCACTACTCTGTCACTTGAAGAGTTGGTGTTACTTGATATCTTATGGACATAAATTTTTGCACCATACAAAAATCATATTATTAGTAGCTTAAAGGGATAGTAATACTTCGTTTTAACTTTTTTTTATTTTGTAGGCATTAAAAAAACATGAAGAATGATATAAGTCTTATCACTCAAACCTTTATGGTTCAAGAGATATTCACAAACAAAGTATCCCCCCCCCCGTTCAACCTGATCAGAAGGGAGATGCCCAGGTAGACTGCAGAGAGGGACAATCTTCAATTAAGATAAGGGAAAAGCTGAAAAGCTTGTCAAGGGGGGCAGGGATTTCATTGATTTCATATAAAGAAGATTGTCCCCTGCTGTTATCTGTCTGGTCTTACAACCAGATTCACATCTGAGAAGAGATTGCTTACACTAGGTAAAAGTGGCGGGAGGGGAAACTTTGCTTGTGAATATCTCATAAACCAAGTTTGAGAGATAAGACATATCATTCTTCATGTTTTTTTAATGCCTACAAAATAAAATAAAGTTAAAACGAAGTATTACTATCCCTTTAAAGAAAAATTAACAGTTTATTTTGTCTTTACATATTCTGCAAGTGCAAAATATGTACAGTCTAATTGCATTACATTAGCCGTGTTAGTCCAGTAGTTTAGAGGCCAAATGAATGATTATTATGGTATATAATGCTTTTTTTAATTGGACTAAAAAATTATGTGGACAACTTTCGAGAGTGATGCTCCTGTTTTCAAGTCTAATTCTAATAAGTATGCTTTAGACTTGAAAAGGGGTCATCTCTCTCAAAAGCTTGTCTATATAATTGAGGCCAATAAAAAAGGTATTATTACATACTACAATACTCACTTGGCATATGTGTATTTATGAAAAAAACACAGATTTTACTAAAAATAATGTATGTGTATATCTATAATATATTTTCTATTTTATATATAACAAACAAATACATATAGGATACCATATAAAACATATTTAGGTACCTAACATTATAAAAAAATTGGAACACTGTGTTATGTATAGAATATATGCTCATATAAAAACAGTTACGGACAGAGATCTTCCTCTTAGTTGGCGTTCATCAACCAGTATATCAGCTCCATAATATGTCTCTCCAGTCTCAAAGCGTTCTTACAGGACCATCATACGGGAAGCAGGCAAAGACAATTTCAGTATCTCCCATCTCTATTGAATCTCTCCCTGGTCTCCTGTATCTGGTGTCAGCAGGCAGCATGCAGAGGTATGTTGGTGCTGTTATTAGCAAGGCAAACATACAGTCTCCAGTATAATTATGTAGAATAAAATAGCACAGGATAAGCAAGTGTGTTAACAGCAATATTAAAGAGATAGTAATACTTGCAAATTACTAATCCCCATATTGTAGCTTTGTTAAAAAGAAACTTATTGCCCCCAGTGTCATCTCTCAAACCCTTATGGTTTGAGAGATAATAGTGCTCAAAGTTCCCCCTCCCTCCCCCCTTCCCTGACTGAACGCTGAACGCTGACTGCAGGGGGAGCTGTCGTACAACAGTCTTATGTGCATCAGGCAGCTCTGCAGCTGAGCCGAGATCGCGTTTATAAAAAATAATTCTTTCACTGAAACGGTCTTCTATGTGTCCTTGGTTTGCAAGCACACGTAGAAGACCATTTTAGTAAAAGATTTCTTTTTTATAAACGCAATCTCGGCAATGCTGCAGAGCCGCCTGATGCAAGTAATACCAGATATCCCCGTGGTCAGCGTTCAGTCTGGGAAGGGGGAGAGAGGGGGGAACTTTAAGTGCTATCATCTCTCAAACCATAAAGGTTTGAGAGATGACACTGGGGGGCAATAAGTTTCTTTTTAACAAAGCTACAATATGGGGATTAGTAATTTGCAAGTATTACTATCTCTTTAAGTATCAGTCTAACACGAAATGCATAGGAAGTTTATATTACAGAGCTGATATACTGGTTGAGGAACTACAACTAAAGAGGACGATTCCTGCCTGCAACTGTTTTTGTATGAGCATATATTCTATACATAGCGCAATGTTCATTTTTTATATTTTTTGGTACCTAAATTATTTTTTTATATAGGATCCTATATTTATTTGTTGTTATATTTTGTATTATATATATATTATATATATATATATAATATATATATATATACACAGCACTGTGCAAAAGTCTTAGGTAGGTTGAAAAAATGCTGTAAAGTAAGAATGCTTTAAAAAATAGGCATGTTAATTATTTATTTTTATCAATTAACATAATGATAGAGATTGAACAGAAGAAAAATCTAACTTAAATCAATATCTGGTGTGATCATCCTTCAAAACAGCATCAGTTCTTCTAGGTACACTTACACACAGTTTAAGGAACTCAACAGGTAGGTTTTCCAAACATCTTGGAGAACTAACCACAGTTCATCTGTGGATTTAGGCAGCCTCAGTTACTTCTCTGTCTTCATGTAATCCCAGACATACTCAATGATGTTGAGATCAGGGCTCTGTGAGGGCCATACCATCACTTCCAGGACTTCTTGTTCTTCTTTATGCTGAAGATCATTCTTATTGATTTTGGCTGTATGTTTGAGGTCGTTGTCATGCTGCAGAATACATTTGGGGCCAATCAGATGTCTCCCTAATGGTATTGCATGTTGGTTAAGTATTTGCCTGTACTTCTCAGTATTAAGGAGACCATTAATTCTGACCAAATCCTCAACTCCATTTGCAGAAATGCAGCCCCAAACTTTCAAGGAACCTCCACCATTCTTCACTATTGCCTGCAGACACTCATTTTTGTACCTCTCTCCTACCCTTTGGTGCACAAACTGCCTTCTGCTACAGCCAAATATTTCACATTTTGACTCATCAGTCCAGAGCACCTGCTGCCATTTTTCTGCACCCCAGTTCCTGTGTTTTTGTGCATAGTTGAGTTGCTTGGCTTTGTTTCCACTTCGTAGATATGGCTTTTTGGCCACATGTCTTCCATGAAGACCACTTCTGACCAGACTTTTCCAGACAGTAGATGGGTGTACCAGGGTTCCACTGTTTTCTGCCATTTCTGAGCTGGACATTTTCTGACTGTGAAGGGAAGTAAGCATGATGTGTCTTTAAAGGGACAGTAATGTCCAATAAAAAATGGTTATAGTTTTGTAGAGGTTAAAAAATTAAACTATAATGCTACAAATCCTATCTCTCAGATTGCTATGGTTGGAGAGATATTCACTTTCAAAGTCCCACCCTCCCTCCCCTTCTCCTGATGTCAGCTGTAAAACTGACAGCAGGAGATTCAAGTCGGCCGACTTGAGGAGGCTCTTCAGCAGAGCCGAAATTGCATTATTTAAAAAGAATTACTTAATTGGAATGGTCGACAAAGTGTGCTTGCAATCAAAGCACACTTTGTAGACCTTTCTAATGAAGTAATTATTTTCCAATAATGCTATTTTGGCTCTGCTGCAGAGCCGCTGGCTGGTCCCCGGATCAGGATCTCCTGCTGTCCACAGCGCTGACAACAGGAGAAGGGGAGGGAGACGTGGAACTTTGAATGTGAATATCTCTCAAACTATAGCGGTTTGAGAGACTGGATTTGTGGCATATAGTTTAGTTAATGTGAGCCTCAGTGAGAAGGAGTGTATGTGTATATATAATGTATATTAATGTACAGACTGTGCACATTAGTTTAAACCTCTACAAAACTATAACCATTTTTATGGGACATTACTGACCCTTTAATCTGCTGCACTAAGTTTCCTTGGCCGACCACTGCGTCTACGGTCCTCAGCGTTGCCTGTTTCTTTCTGCTTCTTCAAAAGAGATTGGATCTGGAAACCCCTGTCTGCCTTGGGAGAGACCTTGCTGATGCTGTATACCTACCTTGTCTTGGCGCTGTGCTCAGTCTTGTCATAACGTATGACTTTTGACATTAAACGCTCTTCAGCAACCTCACCTTGTTAGCTGTGTTTGACTTTTCCTCAACGAGTTTTATTCCTCTTACACATCTGCTTTTGTTTCAGTTAATTATTGTGTTTTAACCTACACATTAAATTCATGATCATTAGCACCTGATCATTGACACCTGACTGCCTATAAAATTCCTAACTTTGTGCAAGTGTATCTAGAAGAATTGATGCAGTGTTGAAGGCACAGGATGGTCTCACCAAACATTGATCTGATTTAGATTTTTCTTCTGTTCATTCACTATCATTTTGTTAATTGAGAAATATAAACTATTAACATGTCTATTTTTGAAAGCATTCTTACTTTACAGCATTTTTCACACCTGCCTAATACTTTTGCACAGTACTATACGCCTTTTATTTTTAGTAAAATCTATTGAGAAGTAGAGAGCTCTCTTCTGTGTGTTTTTTTTCTTGTCTTTTTGGGGATCTTTTCACTACTGGACCCTTGAGATTTTAGCAGCTCTGTTTTTCATTTACATGATCATTTCCTTTAAGTTTTAGCGCTGTGTATGCCATTTCCTAGTGTCTTCATGTATATATAACTTTTTAAATATATATTTTTTTTTTTCATCGTAAGCTATTTTTTTTTACTTTTCTGTTCCTGACAATGAGCTATCGGTTTGCAGAGAACTTTCTGTCAGGGAATATTAAAACAGGTTTAGTGATACAATGTAAAAAAAAATTTAAACTAGAGGGCAAACAGATCATTCAGTGCTGCAGAGAGACTGTAACATTGTATTACAGTCTGCTGTGTTCTATTGAACAGAAAACTCTAGAAACAGAGATCCAAATAGTGTGAAAAGTGTGAAAAAATAGGTGATGAGAAAAAAGTATATAAAAGTATATAAATATTGGCAATTGGACTGTACATTATGCTCTTGCAGTATTTGTAAAAATAAAGGGTTACTATAACTTTAAGCCCTGGAGTTTTAGAAATGTTTCCAATGCATTGTGAAGCAATGCAATGGAGACATCTCTAACATCCAAAGGGTTAATTATAAAACTAAAAACTATGGACACAAACCCAATATCAGTCTATAATATCAAGTAGCAACAATTTCAGATGTGAAGACATCACCAGAGATATCCACATCTCAAGTAATATTAAGTAATAATATATTTTGTTTCCAGTCCATATAGAATCTCACCCTGTGATGGGATAATTGCAACATTATTGCTATTGCTATATTGTATTACTAGTGTAAAAGCCCGTCTACATGGGCCAGGGTTCAGGTGATGTTAAGAGGCCAGTCCTGCTCTGTGTCCTGCCACCGACGCAGTCAAGGACTGTAGCGACTGCCTGAAAGCACAGAATGCTCCCAGCACAGAACTCCCAGCATCCTGTGCGTTCCGGCAGTCTCTACTGTGCATGACGGCTTCTGACAAACATCCTACCGAATTATTATATAGGATTGCTCTGCCTTACTTATTCACTGCTGCCTAGAGTGTCTCTCAGTGTGTGTGCCCACACATGCTTGCACATGTGTAATCACAGACATTTGAGAAATACCTGTGTAATGTTGGGGTGCAAGGCATAAGTAATGCAAATTCTATGCTGATGATGTATATATGTGTTTGTGTGTGTATATGTGGGAGGTATCACAGGCAGCAGAGAGGAGTGTGTGTTGGTGGGTGGCAGACACTGTTAAGAACTGCTGTAGGGTGCTGATAAGCCCAGTTACAGATAATTCCAAGAATCACACAAGCAGGCATTTTAGAAACACAAACATTCAGACTGCACGCATATGAACACGGGCATAGACATGAACAACTTACTGCCATTGACCTACAATCATATGCACAAACTAATAGGTGTGTGCACACTGGCATTCCTACATGCATGCAAGCCAGTCAAAGACAAAGGTGCATGAGAGATGAACCCTCTGACATACAACACAGTATTGTCATATATGCTGTAATAAGGTGCATAAAGGAGATGTTTGCATTCAAAGAAATAATAATAATTATAAAAATATATAAAATATCACTTCTCTGTTAAAGGTTCTCAAAGCATTTTACAATTTCACATTAGACAATATAGAATATATAAGCTAAAATCCCAATAACCGCACAGACAGACAGACAGACACATTGCTACATCTATAACAGAAATGGCTGAAGCATACTGTGAGATGATATTCAAGCAAACCGGACAACCTTATCTCTTTATGTACAACCCAAAAACCCTTTCAGCGCCAGAGGGCTATCCAAGGCATTGCGAATACTCCTCTGGCACCAAAAACGTTAACGTTTTGAGTGCCAGAAATACATTGGACACTCCTCTGGTATTCAGAGAGTTAAAGCTCTAGCATAGTCTACCACTCTTCCCCAATAGTTACACCAGCCTGCGAAAGTGACTGGCACTGCTACCTGCAGCAGATGTTCTTATTGCAAGTGCAGTTTCATTATCTGGATTGTATTGTGAAGCTCACATTATCCCTTTGTGCCAGAGGGGTATGCAATGCATTGCTTTGAAATTTGAGTACCTCCTGGCAATCAAAGGGTTAAGTGTCACTGTATGGAAAAAACATACATACATACATCTACATATACAGCTGTATCTCTCTCTCTCCAGTAACATCTGTCTTCGTTAGTATGTTATCAGTATTCCTCGTCTCCCTGTCCCACCATAACCACCCTCTTGTGGAACTTCCTTCCCCTCACTATCCATTTACAGTGACTGCTGCATCCCCCGTCTCACCTGCACGTCCCTGGATACAGCTTGCTCTTGCCTGTGCCCCTTAGCTCTGCTCTGAATCTCCAAGATGTGTCAGAGATTAGGGACTTGCAGGCAAAGTCCGAGGATCATAATGGTGCCACACCCAGGGGAGAGGAGGGAACTAGAGACAAGGGTGAAGGAAGATGGGTGTAAGGTGCATGGTGCAAGTGTATAAGGTATTAGGCTTGAACATTGAAGGAATGGGTGTTCCCTGACATGGGCATCATTTGGGTTGAATGGGTGGGTTTATAAGGAGTTGGATGCAAGAAGATGCATGGGTGCTCCTGAAGAGACTCATTTCTGTTGTTCAAGAAACACTGAAATACCTTAACACTTTGAGTACCAGAATGGTGTGCACGTCATTGCTCCTCAATGCTTTATATACCCCTCAGGCACTCAGTAGCTTTAAGGCACACTAACTGCTCCTAATAATAATCCCCCACTTATCTTAATTTGGGCACTTTGGGCACTATAAATCAATTCTGTGTGGATTGGCTTTCCAAAATTAACCTTAAATTAATACCTGATATCATCATCACACATGATCTTTTTTGCAGAGCTCAGAATCACTAGTTCCAATGAAATCTTCTAAAGAAACCTTCAGTGGGAGGAGTTCTGGGTCCTGGAATCCTGAAAATAATGATGTCTGCCTTCATGGATGTGATATACAGTAATAACGTTTTGGTGCCTCGCAATGTTGTAATGATGATGTTTCACTTAGCCTGACGTTACCATAATGTTCAGCACTTGGGGCAGCACAGAGCAGCAGAAAAAACTGGAATCCATCTTTTTCCTGCTGCTCATCGCTCTCCGGCCTGCATGGAATGGCTGGAGAGCAATTATATGTTAGATGTCTTTTCATGTGTGTTTGCTACAGACATTCTTTAGATACAGAGCTGCCATTAACAGTTCTGTTGTTTCTGAAGAAGTTCCTGAAGATGATTGCACTCCTGTGACCAAGACATTGTGATAATTTAAAAGCAGGCATGCTACGTTAAAAAAAGCAAATAAATGGTGCGTATTGTGGTTAGTGCAAAGTATTTTCGTTCCTGGCATCCCTACATTATGTCAGCGTCCTTTTAAAATATCGCACACATAAAAGCGTGCAACATGACGGCACAATAACCAGGTCGCCGGCTTGAAAAGCATTATATCAGAATCTCACCTGAATCAAAAGGGCAAGATTCTTATGCCACAGTCTAAAACGTTGTCCCATTCCACTTCCCTCACTGCCAGCATACCTTTGTGTGTCTCTGACCTCTGTCTATGGATAACCCATGTCATCTGTTCCCTGCCTGCCATCACTTCCCGGCAGCTTCCACCAACAAAATCACAGACTGCATTAACCCTTAAACTTTGTTGGAAGAAGTTGCTGGGAAGCGATGGCAGACAGGGGAGAGATGACATGGGTTATCTGTGTACGGAGGTCGGAGGCACACAAAGGATTAAAGCATAAGGTAAGCGGGCAGTGAAGCCAGTGAATGAGGCAATGTTTTAGGCTGTGGCATAAGAATCTTGCCCTTTTGATTTGGGAGAGATTCTGATCTGGTGCTTTGGACCTGGTTATTGCGCTTTCATGTCGCACACTCATATGCGTGCGACATTTTAAAAGTGAACCTATTATGTCAACCCATACCAAGAGGCTATCATTGTTATTGGAAAACCCATAATTATTTATAATGGTAGTTTTCTGTGTGAACCTTCATTAGAGAAAGATTTAGGTGTACTGCTAGTCGATAGACTTCACAGCAGTGTGCAGAGTCACTCAGCTGGTGCAAGAGCAAATAGGGTACTAGCCTGCATTAAAAGAAGTGTAGGTCCAAGGGATGCTAATATTATCCTACCTCTATATAAATCCTTGGTTAGGCCTCATCTGGAATATGGAGTACAATTTTGGGCACCAGTTCTTAAAGTAGAACTATCACCCTATATTAAGTCTCCGCCCCAATAATTAGGCATATGGCGATTAGGTTCTTAACAGCGCTATTATCGGGCACAAGTACCAAGTTCTGAGGTAATCCTCCTTCTTCTGAGACAGGCGGCAAGGGTTGCATGCGGACATCTTGGCTTAGAGACATCTGCGCGCCTGTGCTGTCTGTCCTGGTCTCCTCTAGGAGGCACTGCATGGTACCATAAGGTACCGGAAGGGACTGACAGCCCAGGCCCGCAGACGGCTCTAAAGCAAGAAGCCTGGCCATCAGAAAAAGGAGGATCACTTCTGAACTTGATACTTGTGCCCAATAATGGCACTGTTAAGAACCTAATCACCATATGCCTAATTATTGGAGGGGGAGACTTAATATAGGGTGAAAGTTCCGCTTTAAAAAAGACATTGTTGAACTGGAAAAATGGCAGAGACGTGCAACAAAACTGATAAAGGGATTGGATGATCTGAGTTATAAAGAGAGACTAGCCAAACTGGGTTTGTATACATAAGAGAAGAAATGTTTACGTAGTCATATGATTACCATTTACAAATACATTTAAGGTCAATACAAAGAACTATCCAATGAATTATTTATGCAAAGAGCTGAGCTAAGAACGAGAGGTCATCCATTAAGACTAGAGAAAAGGCGATTTTGCCTAAAACAAAGGCAGGGATTTTTTTACCATAAGGGTGGAAAAGCTATGGAATTCTTTGCCTCTGGAAGTTGTACTTGCAGAAACTGTAACGGTTTTCAAAAAACAATGGATGCCTATCTAGCAAAGAACAATAATGAGAATTATGACAGATGGCTTCAATACAGATAGGTTGTTGATCCAGGGATCTGGCTGCCAGTTAGGAAGGATTTTTTTTTTACCCACCTGGGGCTAAATTGGAAATTACTTTATTGAGTTTTTTTTTGCCTTCCTCTGGATAAACAGGGGTGTTTTGGCATAGGATGGACTTGATGGGGACTTGTCTTTTTTTTCAGCCTCATCAACTTTGTTACTATGTGTTTCTTAAATATTTCAGTATCTTTCAAGTGGTGGAAACAGCAAATGTGTTTGTTTGTTTTTTTTTTTGCTATTGTAGAATATTGTTTTTTACTTGTTTTGATATAGTGCAGTCCACCCTAAGGTTAATAATATAAGTAACTGTTCATTTGAGATGGCAGGGCATCTAGTTTCCAAAATGGTATGACAGATCAATCTTACATTCATCCCTGGAGCTTTTGCAACCATTAAATTACAGACATATCTTGTTTCAAAAACAGAAAATAATTTACTGAAAACTGTGCCCTGTGGTAGCTGTATTTTTGTGTTCTTGGCATTGGGAGCATATGGGACCTTATGGGCCCTGGGGCAAAATCTGACTTATTTAAAGTCCTTTGAAAAGTTTGACTTGTGTGGCAAACCAGACCCAAGGTGCAATTCACCACAGGAGGGTCACAGAAGGTCTTTGCATGATGGGGAAAGACATATGGAAAGCAACTTCTTTGCAGTGCCAAGAAACTTTTGTCTTATAATTTGTGACCCATATGCTGACAGTTAACCCCTTTAGTATGCAAAGAGCTAGTCAGAGATGCTCAACTAGGAACGAGACTGCCCTCAAAGTGATGAGGCTCTATAGGACAAGCATCCTACCCAGGGTGCAATCTCTTTTAGCTCACTAGTGCCTGTCACAGAGAGGAAATATCCTAAAGCATATCATACTGATCCTACCAAAAGGCAGTCCAGCCACGAAGTGCCAGGCAATTCCTCTCTGAACAAGAGAAGCAGCCAACCCCAGGCGCACGTTTCGGCCTTGTTGGGCCTTGTCAGTGAAGTGCAGCTGATCTCTCTAGGCACTGTGAGCAAGGGGTCCACGTCTGGATTACCCTGTTACCCTTAGGGTGACTAGTCCCAAAGGTAATTTGCATATGTAAAGAGCTAGTCAGAGACGCTCAACTAGGAACGAGCCTGCCCTCAAAGTGATGAGGCTCTATAGGATAAGCATCCTATCCAGGGTGCAATCTCTTTTAGCTCACTAGTGCCTTTCACAGAGAGGAAATATCCTAAAGCACATCATACTGATCCTACCAAAAAGCAGTCCAGCCACGAAGTGCCAGGCAATTCCTCTCTGAACAAGAGAAGCAGCCAACCCCAGACGCACGTTTCGGCCATGTTGGTCCTCACCAGTGAAGTGCAGCTGATCTCTCTAGGCACTGTGAGCAAGGGGTCCACGTCTGGATTACCCTGTTACCCTTAGGGTGACTAGTCCCAAGGGTAATTTGCATATGCAAAGAGCTAGTCAGAGACGCTCAACTAGGAACGAACCTGCCCTGAAAGTTTAGTTTCAAAAACTGCAGTTAGTTTCAAAAACTGCAGTTAGTTTCAAAAACTGCAGTAGTTTGAAAACGGCAGGAGTTTGGTGAAGGCATTGGTTTTGTCAGTTTGGTGAGTAACTGCTTTAATTCTAAGATGTCTGGTTTGGTGCAGTGTAACACTTGTCTGGCTGTTGTGTTCCGCAGTACTCTCTGGAGTTTGGGGTGTTGTCCAGTATGTTTGCATCTGTCCACATTGTATGGTGAAATTTCCAGGCTGCAGTCTTTGGTGTGTTATCTGCAATCAAAAGAAGTGAATCTTTCCCAGCTAGAGTGTGAAGTCAAGCAACCATGTAATCCACCACCGCAGCCCCAACGGCCCACGAAGAGAAGGGCTGTGTGGAAGACAGTTGGTTCCGGGAGGTTGAGAGTTGTGGAGCAGAAGCACAACACTGTTGGTATTTCGGTGTGTAATCCCTTTGGTGTCCTGTCTGAATTGGAAAGTGAGATTTCAGAAGATAAAAGCACAGATACTCAGGTACGGGATGTTGTGAGTCCCAAAGGAGAGAATTGTAACAAGCAGTCAGGAGCAGAAAATGGACTTAAAAAGAAGAGAAAGCATCTCCTTGTTGGTGACTCGATTGTTAGAAGTGTTGCTTTAGGGCAGAATGAGGATGGACTGAAGGAGGTGAGATGTCTTCCTGGTGCTACTGCAAGCAGGGATAAAAGACGCATCTCAAATATTGTCAAGGCTGCAACAAAGGAGACTGAAGTTGATCTGATCATTCATCTCGGTACAAACGATTTGTCCCAGAAAAGTGTTGAAGAGGTGAAAATGGAATTTCAAAGTCTCAGCCTGGAGCTGAGCAGAATGACAGACTCTATCACTTTTTCAGAGATTTTGCCAGTCCGCTCTGAAAATAGTAAGAGACTTCGTATCCTGGAGTTCAATGGTTGGCTAAGACAGTGGTGTAAAGAAGAAGGTTTTGGATTTGTCAGTCACAGTGTTAGAAGGTGGAGTTGTAAAGAAATGTTCAAGAGAGATGGTCTGCACCCGTCACACAGAGGAACTGAGGTACTTGGAGAAGAGTTCAGGTGTTTCTTGGAGAGGCATTTAAACTAGATGGAGGGGGCAGGAATTTCATTGAGAAGATTGATTTCTGTCCCCGAACAGTTTTGGTGAACCAGGGTTCTGAGTTTGTTAGTGTGATAGATACAGATGTTGGTGCACAGGAAGTTGCTGGTGCTTTACATACAGATGTTGGTGAGGTAGATGATGGTGCGGTAGATAGAGTTGTTGTTGGTGATAAATGTAATGTTCTTCGTGTAATGTGTACTAATGCTCGCAGCTTAGGCAACAAGCTCAGCGAGCTAATATCAATAGTTTGTAGAGATGACTTGGACTTGATTGTAATAACAGAGACATGGTTCAGGGACTGTAATGACTGGGAAATAGCCATTCCGGGATACACGTTGTATAGGAAAGATAGGGCTGAGAGAAGAGGGGGTGGGGTAGCCATTTATGTTAAAGATAGCATAAAATCCACAGAGATCCAGAATTCATGTAAAGAGTTGGAGACTCTCTGGATCTGTCTGCAGAATAAAAAGGGATCAGTTACAAGAATAGGTGCAGTCTACAGGCCTCCGGGGCAATCTGAAGAGCAAGACAACATGCTAGTGGACGAGATTACCCAAATGGCAGTAAAGGGAGATATAGTAGTTATGGGAGACTTCAACATGCCTGATGTTGATTGGAATATCCCTTGTGCGTCCACATGTAGAAGTAGGAGCATCGTAGAAGCCCTGACGGGGATGTCCCTAAAACAGCTGGTGAAGGCGCCAACTAGAGGGGACAATATCCTAGACTTAGTATTCACAAATGGAGACCTGGTATCTGAGGTGAAGGTGGGAGAAAATCTAGGTTCCAGTGACCACCAATGTTTGTGGTTCGGAATCCAGACTGACTACGAGAAATCCCATTCTGCAACCAAAGTATTGGACTTTAGGAAGACGAAGTTTGAGGATATGGGAGAATATGTAAAGAAAGAATTAAAAGGGTGGGATAAAACACCGAGAGTGAGTACTCAGTGGAAGACACTCAAAGAAGTCCTCTTAAAGGCAACAAGATTACATGTTAGACAAATTAGCAAGAGGAAAAGAAAGAGAAATCCACTATGGTTTACTAGAGAATTAAGAGCTATAGTGAAAGATAAAAAGTCTGCCTATAAGAGATATAAAGAGACTGGAAGTGAAGCGGACAGAGAAGGGTATAAAACTATACAGAAGAAGACTAAACAGATGATAAATGCTGCTAAAGCCTCAAAAGAGGAAGAAATGGCCAAATCTGTTAAGAAGGGGAATAAAACCTTCTTCAGATATATCAGTGACAGGAAGAAGAAAAACTGCGGGATTACAAAAATTAACAACGGAAAAAATCAGTATATAGAAGAGGAAAAGGCGGTCGCTGACCATCTGAATAACTACTTCTGCTCAGTTTTTTCAGACGGCGGCCCTCATAATCAGAAAATGGCTGAACACAGCATTGCCTCTAGTTGTATAATTTTAGCCCCAGTGTTTTCAGAGGCCGATGTTCTAGAGGAACTTGACCGGCTAAAGTCAAATAAAGCGATGGGTCCGGATGGAATCCACCCTAGAGTTCTTAAAGAACTCCGATCTGTCATAGTTGGCCCCCTGACTAATCTGTATAACCAGTCCCTTCTTACGGGAGAAGTTCCTGATGATTGGAGAATGGCCAATGTTGTACCCATTCACAAGAAGGGTAGTAAAGAAGAAGCTAGTAACTACAGGCCAGTCAGCCTGACATCTGTAGTGGTAAAAATGATGGAGACTCTTCTAAAGAAGAAGATAATTGACCATCTAACAAAAAACAACCTGATGGACCCAAACCAGCATGGTTTCACTGAGGGCCGATCCTGTCAGACTAATCTCATTGATTTCTTTGACTATGTAACTAAAGTGCTGGATGAAGGTGGTGCTGTGGATATCGCCTACCTGGATTTCAGTAAAGCTTTCGATACAGTTCCCCATAAAGAGCTGATAGATAAATTATCAAGAATTGGACTTAACCCCTGGATAGTTCAGTGGATCTGCAGTTGGCTGAAGGACAGAAACCAGAGGGTTGTTGTTAATGGAGTGTATTCTGAGCAGAGACTGGTTACAAGTGGAGTGCCACAAGGATCTGTTCTGGGCCCTGTTCTGTTCAACATGTTTGTAAGTGACATAAGGGAAGGCTTGGCAGGGAAGGTTTGCTTGTTTGCTGATGACACAAAAGTGTGTAATAGGGTTGATGTTCCAGGAGGTGTCTGTAATATGGAGAATGATTTAGCACTATTAGATAAGTGGTCAAAACAATGGAAACTTCAGTTCAATGTTTCCAAATGTAAAATAATGCACTTGGGGAAAAGGAACCCTCAATCTGACTATCGTATTGGCAGTTCTGTGGTAGCAAAGACTTCAGAAGAGAAGGATTTGGGGGTGGTCATCTCTGACAGCCTCAAGATGAGTAACCAATGCAACCAGGCGGTGGGGAAAGCAAATCGCATGCTTGGCTGCATAGCTAGAGGTATAACAAGCAGGAAGAGGGAGATTGTGATCCCTCTGTATAGAGCTCTAGTGAGACCACATCTGGAATACTGTGTACAGTTCTGGAGGCCTCATCTGCAAAAGGATATAACTAAAATTGAGCGGGTTCAAAGAAGAGCTACAAAAATGGTGGAAGGTCTAAAGCATAGAACTTATCAAGAACGACTCAGAGATCTAAATATGTATAGTCTGGAGGAAAGAAGAGAAAGGGGGGACATGATTGAAACCTTTAAATATGTTAAAGGACTGAACAAGGTTCAGGAGGGAAGTGTGATTAATAAGAATCTGAATACAAGAACAAGGGGGCACAATCTGAGGCTAGTTGGAGGAAAAATCAAGAAAAACATTAGAAAATATTATTTCACTGAAAGAGTAGTAGAAACTTGGAACAAACTTCCAGCAGAGGTGGTTGATAAATCCACAGTAACACAGTTTAAACATGCCTGGGATAAACATGTATCTATCCTAAGATAACAATAAAGGAATACTAAAGGGCAGACTAGATGGACCAGGTGGTCTTTTTCTGCCGTCAATCTTCTATGTTTCTATGTTTCTATGAAAGTGATGAGGCTCTATAGGATAAGCATCCTACCCAGGGTGCAATCTCTTTTAGCTCACTAGTGCCTTTCACAGAGAGGAAATATCCTAAAGCACATCATATTGATCCTACCAAAAGGCAGTCCAGCCACGAAGTGCCAGGCAATTCCTCTCTCTTGTTCAGAAGGTAAAATCTAAATGCAGACTTAAAATAACACACCAAGTACGGGCAAATGCAGATAATAAGCTAAAAGTTTTTCTGTATCTCTCTCAGTCACCCCTGGTGTTTTACAAAGGCAGAGTTATGCAGAACACGCCTTTGTGTGTCCTATGAATGTGCTGAGGGTGTCAATGTAAATTGTGATTGGCTCAGGAGGAGGCAGGGAGCTTTACCCCCCTGCTTCCTTAGCCAAACCCTTCTCCTCATCTCACGCCCTTCTGCTTCTCCACTGTCACTTTTCCCATGGAGAAGGGGAGGGGCCACTCTGTTTGCTGTTGTGAATGGGAGGGCCACCATGTACTACTCTGATGCCTATAAACACACAGCCCAACGGGGACATGGTGGCCCTTTCCCTTTGCCATGAAGAAGAAGGTGCCCCCTGTCCTGTGACATGCCTCTACCAGCCAAAGCCTTCACCTCATCGCCTGCCTTTCTCCTCAGCTTTCACTTTCTCCATAGCAAAGGAGAGGGGCCACCAGGTTCACTGTGGTGAAGGGGGGAGCCACCATGTACTTGTCTGATGTTTATAAGCACGCAAAGCCTCCTGCCTCCTCAGCCAAACCCTTTGTCTCATCGCCCCCCTTCTCCTCCTCAACTTTCACTTTTGCCACGTTGAAGGGGAGAAGCCCACCATGTGCTACTCTGGTGTTTGTAAGGACATGGCCCAATGGGGACATGGATGCCCCTCCCCTTTGCCACTAGGAACATTGTGGACCCTCACCTTCACCACAGCTCTCCCTCCTTTTCACCTTCTTTTTTTATCCTCCACCATTTCTCCTCCTTTTTTTTTTATCTCCCTCCCTTTTGCAACTAGTCCTCCATCTCAATCCCTTTTTGCCACTACTCCTTGCCTCTGGAACCAGCATGCAGGCTTTCCCTTTGCCTTGCCTCCCTTTCACCACATCTGCTTCCATTGCTGGAACTGTGTAACTGGAAAGTGGAGGAGGCTGCAATTAGAAAGAAAAAATTTGGACCATATGGTGGGCATCAGGACCCTTCCTGATGCCCCCCAACTACTAATCTCCCAGGGCTCCCTGGTTCCATACTACCGGGTAGAAGTGGGCGGGATCAGGAAAGCTTTTCTCCACCACACTCTTACCCAGTAGTTCAGGTAGGATGGATGCAGGGGAGCCCTGTTTCTCCCCTATGTCATTGCTTTGATCTCAATGCCAGTTGGCTGGGAAATCAGTAGCTGGGGAGCTGGGTATCAGGAGGGGTCCTGATGCCAAATTGCCTTCTGTTACAGCCAAATATTTCAGATTTTGACTCATCAGTTCAGAGCACCTGCTGACATTTTTCTGCAACCCAGTTCCTGTGTTTTTATGCATAGTTGAGTTGCTTGGCCTTTTTTCCATGTCGCAGGTATGGCAAGTCTTCCATGAAAACTACTTCTGACCAGACTTGTCCAGACAGTAGATTGGTATACCAGGGTCCCACTGTTTTCTGCCCATACTGAGCTGATGGCACAGCTGGACATCTTCTGATTGGGAAGGGAAGTAAGCATGATGTGTCTTTCATCTGCTACACTAAGTTTCCTTGGCTGACTGCTACGTCTATGGTCCTCAACGTTGCCTGTTTCGTGCTTCTTCAAAATAACTTGGACAGTAAATCTGGAAACCCATATCTGCCTTGAAATTTCTGCCTGGGAGAGACCTTGCTGATGTAGTATAACTACCTTGTGCTGTGCTCAATCTTGCCATGGTGTATGACTTTTTACATTAAACTGTCTTCAGCAACCTCACCTTGTTAGCTGAGTTTGGCTGTTACTCACCCAGTTTTACTCTGCCTACACAGCTGCTTCTGTTAATTATTGTATTTCAACCTACATATTAAATCGATGATCATTAACACTTTTTTGGCATTATTGTTTAATCATACACCTGACTATATGCCTACAAAATTCCTGACTTTGTGAAATTGTACCTAGAAGAAATTATGATGTTTAGAAGGCAAAAGGTGGTCACACCAAATATTAATTTGATTTAGATTTTTCTTCTGTTCACTCACTAAGCATTTTGTTAATTGAAAAAAAAAAAAAAAAAAGCTATTTTTGAAATCATTCTTACTTACAAAATTTTTTCACACCTAAAACTTTTGCACAGTACTTTATATATATATATATATATATATATATATATATATATATATATATATATATATGATATGGAATGTGTGTGTTTATATGAAAAGGGTGCATGTATATGAAAAGGAATTCCTTTCTCCCAACATTTCAAATGGCCAAAGAGGGACACTTTTACACTTTTGTTTTAGGTTGTGTTGCAGGGACGTGGCTGATGGGAGGGGCATTACTGAGAATTTTTAGGTAATTTCATGACCTATTGACATGTTTTTGTGTAGGTGACTAAATGATTTAGAGCTAAAACAAGGTATTTTATTTACTCAGATTAATTTATAAACACGTATACTGGAGTGTAAATAAACATTAATGTGAGTTTTATTGCTGTGGAGCAATGTGATACACACCACACAGTATGATCTCCTAAAAAGAGGGACAGAGGGAATTGGGCCTCAAAGAGGGACTGTTCCTCCTAAAGAGAGAGACACTTGGCAGATATGTGTGTGTGTGTGTGTATATATATTTGTGTATTAATGTGTGTGTCGATGGAGAGTGGGTTTAATGTGTATGTAATAGAGGTTTATGTATGTTTGTGTGAGAGGGTGTGTGCATACAGGAGAGGTGTGTGTGTATAGAAAGGTGTATGATGTGTCTTTCAGAAAGAGAGGTGTTAAAATGCATCTTGCTAGGCTGGTAATCATATTAATATATCTTCCAGTATGGGTAACAGTTTGTCAATTACAAAATTTGGGTGATTCATTCTTAGAACAAATATATTTGTCTTGCATGTTTGTATGTGGAAAAATTATTTTGAAGACCAGTAAGGAAAGTACATTTTTATTAATAAACTAATTATATTTACACGCCAAAAAGACCAAGTTTTGTTTTAAAACCAGGATTATCTGCTATAATTATAATCAGAATATCTGGGAACTCTCAATTTGACCCAGAGACTAAGGGCTTTTAGTGCCATTTGTTCCTGGAAAGGAAGAGGGAGGAGTACTGATTGTCCTATGTGTCTCAAACAGGGATATCTCTAAGTTACATCATGTTAAATGAATTTGTAGTAGCTGTATTAGTCCAGTGTTAGTAACACAAAGATATGAGTACTTGGTGACTTATTTCTTATGTCCTTTTGACCCAGGCATCATTCTGATGTCGTCCTTTTGGGGGTCGCCATGTAGAAGGCAACATATTAATAGTAAACACTGCTTGACCTGAGGAAGAGAGTCTCTTGATAGTATGTTAAAGGAAATTAAATAGGTTGATATAACTTAAAAGGGATAGCAATACTTCAATTTTACTATCCTCCATCTTGTAACCCTTAAAAAACTGAATTAAACGAGCCCAGAGGCTTTGAGAGATATCCACTTTCAAAGTTCCATTCCCTCTGACATCAGCATTCTAGCTAACAGCAGGGGAATCCGGTCCTGGGACCAGCGGAGGCTCTTCAGCAAAGCCGAGATTGCATTATAGAAGAAGAAATCCTTCACTGAAACAGTTTTGTACGTGTGCTTGCAAACCAAGCACACATAGAAGACCATTTCAGTGAAGGATTTCTTCTTCCATAATGCAATTCCGGCTCTGCTGATGAGCCTCCGCTTGCTCAGGGACCTGATTCCCCTGCTGTCAGCTAGAACACTGACGTCAAGGGAGAGGGAACTTTGAAAGCGGATATCTCTCAAACCATAAAGGTTTGAGAGATGCCGCTGGGCTCGTTTAAGTCATTTTTTTTAAAGGCTACAAGATGGGGGATAGTAAAATTGAAGTATTACTATCCCTTTAAATATCATGTACATATATATATAACCCCAATTCATTTTTAGGTGTTAGTGTTCCTTTAATATGTATAGCTTGGAGGAGAGCAGGAAGAGGGCTGGTTTGATAGAAACCTTTACCCTCAGCTAGCCAGAGGTGTGGCTCACACTTTACAGAGCAATGTGTTGCCCATCCCTCTGGCACAGAAAGGGATAACTATGTTCAGGAATTTAATAAGGCTTACAAGAGAAGCATTTTTCAGAAAAAAAATAAATGCTAGAACAAGATGTCTGAAGTTAGTAGATTGCGGACTAAGGATCATATCAT
Organism: Rhinophrynus dorsalis; assembly: GCA_037306005.1. NCBI lineage: Eukaryota > Metazoa > Chordata > Amphibia > Anura > Rhinophrynidae > Rhinophrynus > Rhinophrynus dorsalis. The sequence goes on along the minus strand of CM074718.1, from coordinate 268,880,525 downwards.
ATGTGCTAAGATTCTGGTAGAAACCTACTGCGCCACGGGGACAAATATAGATTATCATTGATTTTAATAAGGCTTTTAACATCTTGAAAGCTAGAGAGGTCTCAAAAGCTTTGCTTTACCATTTTAAATCAATGCGAATCAATGTGATTTTTGGAACTTAATTATTTGTCCCAAAATTGTTTCAATTGTGTCTTTGTGCATATGATCCTTAGGGAAATATACCCAAGTGCAACTATATGGATAAGGGTGGTAGATTAATTGAACAGCTTCCTGGTAGAAGTGATAAGGGCTATCACATTAAAGCGAACCTATAACTTTAAAAACAGTTTTGCATATTAATTAAAAATGAAATGTATTTTACATTATCTTTTTATTTTTTTGTTGTTCCCCTCAGTGAGAGCTTCCATCTTGAAAAGATTTGCCTGATCATTCCTCTTTATCAATGTATCCCACCCCTCTATCCAATTTTAGCAGCTTAAAGGGATAGTAATGTTTCACAAAACAGCAGCTCCAATTAACCTTCATAGTATTTGGGAGTGTTATTTCGATATTGTCAGAGTTGTAGTTGAAGAGTAATTGAAATATAAAGTATCCCCGCCCTGCCCATTTTACTGATGTAACACTGCTCACCTCAGAGCAGCAAGACTGTCCGGATGGATTGCAGAGAGGGACAATCTTCAGTGAGCATAAGGAAAAACCTGAAAATTCTGTCAGGGAGGGCAGGGTTTTCCTTTTGCTCAAAGTAAGAAGATTGTCCCTTGTTGTGAGCTGTCTGGTCAAGAGACCAGATTCCACATATGAGGGGTTGTGGCTTACACTAAGTAATAGGGGCAGGAGGGGGATACTTTATCATTCAATTACTCTTGAACTACAACTCTGACAGTATTGAAATAACATTCTACATGGCCCAAATACTATGAATATTAATTGGAGCTGCTGTTTTTGTGAAAATCATTTTAAGAAGGTGAAGAAAGAGGATGTTCTGGACATGTGAGTAATTATGCAACTTTATTTGACCAAGCTAAAGATCAAAGCTCTGCTGAGATTAGACTCCTCAACTACTAAATCAAAACTCTAAAGCTATTAACCTGTTTGAACATTTTTTTTACAAGGTATAGGCAGTTTAATCCTTTGAGTGCCCATGTGTTGTATACCTCTCTGACACTCAGAAAAAAAGTAATAACTATATGGTAGATACAATTAAAAGAGTATCTCTTTTGTATTTGTATTTGTATCTCTCGAACTGTTATGGTTTGAGAGATATAGGAAAATAAAGTTCTCTGGTCCCTCCCCTTTCTGCTTGCTGAGCTGTAAAGCTGTCAGAAGCAGATTCTGGTCTCTTGACCAGATGCGGCTCTTCAGCATCACCAATATAACGATATCTAAAGACAAATACTTCATTTAGAACGGTCTACAAAGTGTGCCTGATTTGCAAGCACGCTTTGTAGACCGTTCCAATGAAGTATTTATTTCTAAATAGGGTGATTTCAGCTCTGCTGAAGATCCTCTGTCTGGTCAAATGACTGGAGTCTGCGGCTGTCAGCTAGATGGCAGACTTGAGTGAAACAGCCAGGAAAAGTTAACTTTAGCAAGTTATATCTCTCAAACCATACATAGATGTTAACATTTTTTTAATGTCTACAATATTAAATCAACTTAAAATTAACCATTACTATCCCTTTAAATAGACCTTTAATCAGACTAAAATCTGTGTAGTTAATAGCATACCTCACAACATTTCAAATTACCACAGGGGGAGACTTTTGTTTTAGTTAGTTATGCTGGGGATGTGGCTGGTTGGTGGGGTATTAACAATAATTTTTAGTTTATTTCATGACCTATTGACACCTCCTTGTGTAAAAGAATAAGTGATTTAGGGCAAGATCAAATATTTTTATTGACAAACACTAATTTATAAACATAGTGAAATTTAAACAAACATTAATGTGAGTTTTATTGCTGTGGAGCAATGTTATACACTTATATACACACCACTCACTCTGATCTCCTAAAAAGAGGGACAAAATGGGGGGAGAGGCACAAAGTGATTTGGGTCTCAAAGAGGGGATTTCTTTCCTGAAGGGAGACACTGAGGTATAGGTAATAGGTTCACTTTAAGTGAAATTACATACCTCCCAATTCCCTCTTTAGGAGGGACAGTCCCTCTTTGAGACCGAAATCCCACTGTCCCTCTTTCCCACCCTGTTGTCCCTCTGTCAATGAAATCAGACTGTGTTGTCTGTGTATAAGTGTATCAGTATCACATTGCTCCACAGCAATAAAACTCACATAATGTTTGTTTAAACTTCAGTCTATGTGTTAAAGTGATAGTAATACTTGAATTTATCTTTATTTTATATTGTTGCCATGAAAAAAACATTAAAAACTATATAAGTCTTATCTCTCAAACCTATATGGTTAAAGGTTTCAGAGATATTCTCAAGTAAAGTTTCCCCCGACTAATGTCAGTGCTCTAGCTGACAGATTTGGAATCCGGTCCGCAGACCAGCGGCGGCTCATCAGCAGAGCCAAGATTGCAAAATATAAAAATAACTACTTCATTGGAATGGTGTACAGAGTGTGCCTGGTTTGCAGGCATACTTTGTAGACCGTTCCAATGAACAAGTTATTTTTATATCTTGCTATCTCAGCTCTGCTGAAGAGTCGCCGTCTGGTCTGCGGACCAGATTCCAATACTGTCCGCTAGATGGCAGACTTGACCGATGCAGCCAGGGAAGGGGAAACTTTACTTGAGAATATCTCTCCAACCATAAAAGTTTGAGAGATAAGAATTATATCCTTTTAAATGTTTTTTTCATGGCTACAATATAAAATCAAGATAAATTCAAGTATTACTATCACTTTAATGAGTTTGTGTAAATAAAATATGTTGGTCTTGTTCTAAATCATTATTCACTTACACAGAGGTGTCAGCAAGACATGAAATAACCTAATAGTTCCTGGTAATGCCCTGCCTACCACCCACACCCCCAGCAACACCACCTAAAAGAAAAGTGTCCCTCTTTGGCCATTGGAAATGTTGGCAAGTATGAATTTAAGAAGGCACATGGTTCAGTTTATTTTGAAGACAGTTTAAAGGGATAGTAATACTTAAAATGTAAAAAAATATATGTTGTGGGTACTCCCACTGCTGAGAGATATTTTATTAAAAAATTATAATAGCTCAGACTTGAATTTTTTAGGTGCAGTATCACAGTGGCGCTGTTGCTACACCATCCTATGAACCGCTCTGGTCTGTAGACCATAAATCTCCATAGGGTGGTGTAGCAACAGCGCCACTGTAAATTTTCAGGCCCTTGTGATACTGCACCTAAAAAAATTCAAGTTTGAGCTGTTATAATTTTTTAATAAAATATCTCAGCACTGTGAGTACCCTTGTTTTATTCGGGGACATAAACCCTACAACATATATTTTTTACATCTTAAATATGACTATCCCTTTAAGTCTTAGCATTTAATAGATGGGACAGTTGGTAGACTAAATGGGACATTAGCTGTCAAAATCTGTTTGTACTAAAAATTGATTTTGAATGTTCAGGGTAATTAGGAAATTTCGTCTCTATATCAACCCACACAGAGGAGTAGTTCTAGGTCCTCAAAACACCTTAGATTGGAGTCATCTAATGCATTATTAGTGTATAGCACATCTCAGTTGCATCATTACTACTGGGGAGGTCTTTAGGCCATTACATTGTTAACTCTTTCAGTGTCAAAGGGATATCCAAAGCATTGCTTAAATGTTTATGGCTGGCAGCATGAAAATGAGACCTAAAGGCTGACTTTATCCATGCGACATAGGGCTTAAACAGATGCCAACATCTTCTATGATGACCCCTACTTACTGAGCAAAAAATTATAATGGCTGCTATGAATCAATTCTATGTAGACTGGTTCCCAAGTATTAATCTTTAGTTAGTACAAAACCCCAAACTCCTCCCACTGAAGTCTTAGCGAACGTGATATCAGCACTAATGAAAGCTTTATTCTGGAGAACCAATCTGCTCAGAGCTGATCTGTAGTGACCCTTAGGGTTTCTGGATAGATTAATATAAGTAGGAGTTTATTATTGGGAAGTGTTAATGTTCAACTAAGGCTCTGAGCACTGGATGTGGATCTAATGCATTGCAAAGCAATGTGGTGGATAATCCTCTAGCACTCAATGGTTGAAAGTAATGTGACCAGATCTTTAATTACTTATAATAAACACATACACTGCAGGGCTGCATCGCTCCCTATGCAGAAAGACATTTTCATGTGTCCCATATTAGAAAGTAGATCTAGGCACCTTCCTTTATCACCTTAAACACTAGAGGGCTGCACAGCACATTGCAATGAGTTGCATCCCCCAACCCTTACAAGGTTAAAGCCATAGCCAGTTCATACCAATATCACTGCTTGCACCATATCATGGCTGTAACATACAAAAACCATTAGCATCTTTCTTCTACTCACTTGATCCCTCCTTTCCAAACCACTGCACAGCACTTGCCATGGTGAGGGGTATTTGAACATCTTTTCTTGGCATGCACACCTGGACAAGAGGCCAGGGGTCAAAGGTCCTCAGGGTCCTGTTACTTGAAAGTTCCGTCTGTGATAGCAGCAATTGCAGGAAGGTGTCTGTGTGCCATAGGGAAGAGATCTCAGAATAAAACAAAAGGCGGGGAAAGGAGAGAGAGAGGGCAATGAACTTTCACAAACTTTCCGGTAACAACATCCCATCCTTGTGTCCTTGTAAAAATGACTGCAAATTAAACATTACAATCTTGCAATCTTTTCTAAAGCTTTCCAGCCTCCGCAATTTGTTTCCATTTAACCCCTTGGGGATCAGAGATTACATACTAGCCAAATGTCCTTGATTTCTGGGGAAAGAGCCTGGGTTCCAGCTTTCCCTGATATTGTCCCTGGTTTTACAATTGAATGTTAACCTAATATTCTTAGTGCTTGTTATTACAAGGTCAATAGCTTCTAAACTCCTAAATATGATAATATTGCTAATGTATATGATTTCATGCAATATATAGCGGTAGTAATATATTTTGTACTATAGAAGTGGTGTTTTAAAGAGACAGTCCATTTCTATTTGACTGTACATATTGTACAAGTGCATATTATATAAATCAAATTCTTTCCTTTTTTCATCTTTATATACTTTTTTACAGTTATGGGAGCTCACTTAATTTCTGTTTCCAGAGAGATTTCCATCTGGCACTATGAAAACACTGAGTGAAATCACTGAATGTTCTGTATACTGTTATGGAGACAGACTTTTCTTCTGCATGGATAGTGTCACATTATATAATTATCTCTGCTTCACAGTCCGTGACAGAAAGCTCGCTGGGAACAGAAATCCAGTGAGCTCCTTGTCAGAGACACAAAAGTGTAAATAAAATAGGAGAAGACAAAAAAACATTAGAAATACAGAAAATGTAACTTTGCAAATTATGCACCACCTGAATATGCAAAACATAGCTCGACTGTCATTTTAAGCCTGCAGTTCAAGGTAGGCTGACCAGACCTCACCTTTAACCGGGGACACATAGGAGAAATGCATACTGTAGGACTGCATTGATTTCAGTGAAGTACTGCAAAATGGATATTTCCTATGTGTCCACGGTTAAAGGTGAGATCTAGTCAGCCTAGTTCAAGGCTTTCTGTTGTTGTCACTCTGTAAGGTATTGCAATTCTCAAAATTAGTCCTTGTAGCACAGCAGCAGTTCAGGTATTCAGGATAACCAGTCTTGATCACAGGTGGGTAATCAGTCACTCAGTCATTTTAATTAAGCTAGTTGTGGTTAACCCCTTAAGGATCTATGACCATAGATAGGAACTCTCTGGGTTTGCCCCAGAGACTCTGGTTTTGACTACATTACCGGATCTCCGGGGCAGAGTCTGATTCTCCAGGGTGTGGGCAGCTTCGTAGGAAACTCTGCCCATTTGTGCTCCTTCCCTATCAGTTTCACCCACTCCCCACCAACTTCTTCTCCTTCCTCAGCCTATTTGCCTACATTTTTACACGTTTCTGGAGCCCCGACTCCCACTTGTGATTAAGCCCCACCCCTTTTGACACAAATTGTGTCATTTGTCTCCCTCAACGGCACCACAGGCCTTCCCCTCCAGGGAAGCCAGAAGAACAATTTCCCAGGTATGCGCATGACGGTCCTGGGGCATCATGGGTTGGATGTGCGATAAGGACCCATGACATGCCAGGGCTGTCATGGATTTCAAGGATCCCGCGTGGCTCGGATCTCAAAATAAAAAAAAATAAACGGGCCGTGGTCCTTCAGTGCTGGCCACGTGCTCATGTGGGAGGTTCTTAAGGGGTTAATTAGGGATTTCCTTAAAACCTGATCTGTTCGTGTGTCCCATGGAGTGGAGCTGAGAACCGTTGCTATGGACAAGTATTGATACTATGTAATGTGACTGCCCAAGGGAAAAGCATCCATGGATATGTTTTTCAATTGTTGGCAATTATGCCACAGGGTTTGAACCCCTCTGGTCCTCAAAAGGTTAAGATGGCTGCTTCTGCAATGTTTTATATACTTTATAGGTATAAATGAAGGTGTAATAATGACTGTTGATTCATATAAAAGCAGGCAGACACACATAATATGCAGTCAGATAAATGTGCATACAGGATGAATTAGTTCCTCCCCTCCCAGAGGTTAACTCCTTAGGTTCTAGAGAGGTCTCAAATGCATTGCTTCGTTATGTGCTGAAGACCTTTCTATCACTTAAGTAGTTAATTAAGGTCACAAAAAATGAATGGATTTTCAGTAGTAAAAAGGCAAAACAAAAGCTCTATGTGTGGTTAGAGTGGGGGATTTTTGTACCTACTGCTGCTGGAGTCTAGCTGGAGACTATAATTCCCATTATACTCAACACTGGGATGTCCAAAAACTGGCTAGCCCTGAATTAGATTATTACACAAACTGGGCCTTATGCACATAGCTGGGAACTCTCCAGATTTGCCTCGAAGACTCCAGTTTTGACACTGCTTTACTGGGTCTCCGGGGCAGAGGCTGAGTCTCCAGATGTGGGAGTTTCTACTGAAACTCTGCACACTTCTGCTCTTTCCCATTGTGTTCCTCATTCCTCAGCCTTCTTTTACTATTTGTGTCACCCCTGTTAAGCCCTGCCCCCCACTTGTGTTAAGTCCTGCCCCTTTTTGATGCAATTCACGTCTTTTTTTCACCCCTTCGGCACCTCAAGACTCCACTCCGGGGAGACAACACTTCAAAGTTTCCAGGTATGCTTACGCACAAACCATCTTACGGTGACCACATGTCCCTGATTGCCCAGGACAGTCCTGAATTTTAAACGTGTGGCCCAGGTCCTGGGCAGCCCACTTCTGGGACAATAAAAAGTCCTGAAATGATGACATTCAGTTAGATCTCTAAACACTAAAGAGAATGGAACCTTGACCCTGATATCAAACCGGTGCAGTATTGTTGTAATGTAATGCTAGTCTAAAGCTTTGGGTTTGGTGTACATTATCGTGTAGCCCACCACAGGTATCATTTTCTGTAACAGCAGTCAGTGGGCCCACTGACAGATGTGGGCTGTTCTTCCCCTGAGGCAGTGGGAAAGTAGATGGGTAGATAAAAGTACAGTAGGTGTTAAAGGAGATGTGGGTTAGTAGTGTAAGAAAGGTGACATTAGGGACTGGGGTCCTTGTCTAACCTGTTTTCTTGTTCTTACCTGGGAATTCAAAATAGCTTGAGTGCTTCAGGTTTTTGTTTCAGTCTCGTACATTACATACATGCAACCTCAATTATAAAACCCAAAATAGATTTATCTGCCTGCCAGTAAAGACTTGACATCTAGGAAACCAAGGAAGAACTTCCAACATTCCATGGGATTTGTGAACTGTATGACTGTATTATTTAGCTATCCATTTACTGTTAGTTTCAGGATAATATGATAGTCTATCAAACTGGGTTAGAAGAATTTCAGCAGATGAACTGATTTAGCCCGGGGTTTAATAGTTTGTGATAGTGAGAAACCCATTTATAGGATATGGGACATTTCTATAGATATGCTAATTAATAAAGTGATATAAAACAAAAGTACCCCAGCTTATATTATTTCCCATTGAAACTGTACTTAGCCCTTTGAATGCCAAGGAGTGTGCAGTGCATTACTTTGAAATGTGTTACGTACCACTCTGGCACCCAAATGGCTAAACTGCATATGGTTAATTGATGCAAATGTTGTATGTATGCATGTGTGTGTATATATATATATATATATATATATATATATATATATATATATATATATACGTGTATACAAGTTATACCAGTAATATCCTCAAAGAAGTAAGTACCCTAAAATTACTATGCTATATCTTTATGTGGGACTCAGCTTGTTGTATTCTAAGAAGTGTAATAACTGGCTTCTTTAATACAGTGGATCTCAGTCTTTTTCACTTAAGACACCCCTAATATGCAGTCTGGTATTTTCAGGGCACTCCTAGCATTTTATAGGTAAGTTAACAAAGTCTTAATGAAGGGTACAATACATAAATTTACGGCTATTCTTAGGTCTCACAGTCAGAATGGCAGCAAAGACTATATTGTGCCTTACATTACAAATTTACTACTAAGATTTGATCAGTGTCTTAACAGAAAAAGTGGGGCACCCTAAGCTGATGTTCAAGACAGACCACCAGCACACTTCTGAGAACCATTACTCTAATATAACAACATGTTTTATAAGGATTAATTTGAGTTCATAATACAATTTCTTCTGTTCTCTTGTTAACGTAATCTACATGTTTGAGAAAACAATTTGGGATTGAGCAGCTCCTGATTAAACTACTACCTCTTCCCAGGATTTAGGAGGACCTGTTATTTCATAGCATCTGATTAGGACTTCTTGGCCGAGATTCACTGAAGGTCAAAGAGAGCTCAAAATTTTGATGTCCTGTTGGAGCAGTGTCAAAGGCACATCGACAGTTTGCACTAAAGTGTCTTCAACATCACATACCCATCAATACGACATCACATACCCATCAATCCGACCCAACATGCATTCAACAGGTTTATAAATTTTCACTTATCGCATCAACAATGGCTTATTTCCTTATGAAACTGCAGCATAATGACTAATTTCCATATGAAGATGCAGTATAATTAGCCATGATTATATTCATGGGGGTGTGTGTTTATATGTTAATGTGGCACTTCACCACATGAACTAAACTTTGATAGCAGCCTCTGCTGTCGGAGTTCACAATCTCAACTTCACCTACCTGAGGCAAACAAAATGGGCAATAGTCACTGATAAAATCTTAATATTATAAGTAGAAGGCTATGTCTGGGTTTATGGGAGGGGCGCAAGGTACTTAAACCCTGGGGTCCTAGACAACAGCCAACACTCTCATATCTAAAACAGGAAGTGCATGAGCGTCACTTTCGGTGCGCCAGTCGGCTCAGTCTCAGCACAGCGGCGGCAGCAGCGCCAAGGTAGGACACCAGTTCATCCTCCATTCACATTATGCCGATCACCAACGTATCTAAACCCCTTCCTCGTCAGGAAGGTCATTAGTCTCTCACTCCTGCAGCGTCCGTAGGTAATAGGGCTCGAATGGTTGTCAGCTGGAGCCCTGTTTGAATAGGTTTCAGTGTCTGCAGTAGTCTTCTCCCAGGACTAGCATTTAGTCTTGCTTCCTCTGTGTATTCTAAACTAGCAGGTATTTAGCTTCCTGAATTCGTTATCCTAGTGGGTCAAGTTTAAGTATTTTCCTCTTCACTTATAATAATGTACAAATTGGTATGTTGTAGTATTTGGTACACCTAAGCATAACTGAGAGATGTCATCTATCCACGCAGGACCACTGAGCATTACGCAGCATACCTACAACAGACAACAGGACTCAGTGGACTCAACCCCTTTCTGCTTCTTGATTAGCATGATATATATGTAAATTAATGATGTGTATCTTAACCTCAAGTAGTAGAGCCAGTACTAAGTTTCCTATGCAGCTCTGGCGTATATTGTTAAGTACTTTCTAGTCTACAAGTGAAGGTCTGGGCATCCTTGAGAAGCCTTATACATATCTATAGTTTTAGTATGCTTATCCTACCATTTAAATATAAGGACTAGGCAGCTATTACGTTTCTATTTTTATTCTCAACCACTTAAGCTTGGGTTAATATTATGATTACAGGAAGAATTGAAATCACGGTCTCAGGCCTTAATCTTCAGCTTCAACTTTACACTGTTATGAATCATTCTAATTATATTACTTTCTTAATTTTATGCTCTATTAATAGTGTTGAGCGAGCATGCTCGGCCGATGCTCGGATCGGCTCGAGCATCGCTCTGCTCGGCACATGGCGGTACTCGTACGAGTACCGCATGTGCTCGCTCGCCATGTTCGGGTCTCCTCCCCGCACGTTTTGCGGCTGCTGCGCAGCCAATAAACGTGCAGGGAGGCTCTGACATCGGTGTAAAGCCAGCAGCCATGTTGGCTGCTGGCATTACACTGATTGGCTGGCCAGAACCCGTGGTCGGGTGCTGTATAGCACCTGACCATCGAGTTCGGCTCAGTCTTAGCCAGGGAGAGCTGAGGATAGGAAGGGAAAGGCAGTGTAGGGAGGAAAAAAACCAAAATTGTGAAAAAAAAGAACCAAAAGTCCTTTTTAGGACTACTGTGTGTGGGGGCAGCAGGTTATTTTGTGTGGGGGGAAAAAAACAAAAAAAAAACAAAAAAAAAATATTCTGTTTAGTGTGCAAAGTTGCAGATTAGAGCACATTCTGTTTAGTGTGCACAGTTGCAGATTAGAGCACATTCTGTTTAGTGTGCAAAGTTGCAGATTAGAGCACATTCTGTTTAGTGTGCAAAGTTGCAGATTAGAGCACATTCTGTTTAGTGTGCAAAGTTGCAGATTAGAGCACATTCTGTTAAGTCTTCAAACTAAAATATCAAAGTCACATATTCCATTCAGTGTGCGTCGCCGCAGTTTAGCAGCACATTCTGTGTACTGTGCAGAGTTGCAGAATAGGAAGAAATACTGTTAAGTCTTCAAACTAAAATATCAAAGTCACATATTCCATTCAGTGTGCTTCGCCGCAGTTTAGCAGCACATTCTGTGTACTGTGCAGAGTTGCAGAATAGGAAGAAATACTGTTAAGTTTTCAAACTCAAATATTAAAGTCACATATTCCATTCAGTGTGTGTCACCGCCGTTTAGCAGCCTATTCTGTGTACTCTGCACAGTTGCAGAATAGGAAGAAATACTGTTAAGTTTTCAAACTCAAATATTAAAGTCACATATTCCATTCAGTGTGTGTCACCGCCGTTTAGCAGCCTATTCTGTGTACTCTGCACAGTTGCAGACTAGGAAGAAATACTGTTAAGTTTTCAAACTCAAATATTAAAGTCACATACTCCATTCAGTGTGTGTCACCGCCGTTTAGCAGCCTATTCTGTGTACTCTGCACAGTTGCAGAATAGTAAGAAATACTGTTAAGTTTTCAAACTCAAATATTAAAGTCACATATTACATTCAGTGTGTGTCACCGCCGTTTAGCAGCCTATTCTATGTACTCTGCACAGTTGCAGACTAGGAAGAAATACTGTTAAGTTTTCAAACTCAAATATTAAAGTCACATATTCCATTCTGTGTTCGTCACCGCAGTTTAGCAGCCTATTCTGTGTACTCTGCACAGTTGCAGAATAGGAAGAAATACTGTTAAGTTTTCAAACTCAAATATTAAAGTCACATATTCCATTCAGTGTGTGTCACCGCCGTTTAGCAGCCTATTCTGTGTACTCTGCACAGTTGCAGACTAGGAAGAAATACTGTTAAGTTTTCAAACTCAAATATTAAAGTCACATATTCCATTCTGTGTTCGTCACCGCAGTTTAGCAGCCTATTCTGTGTACTCTGCACAGTTGCAGAATAGGAAGAAATACTGTTAAGTTTTCAAACTCAAATATTAAAGTCACATATTCCATTCAGTGTGTGTCACCGCCGTTTAGCAGCCTATTCTGTGTACTCTGCACAGTTGCAGACTAGGAAGAAATACTGTTAAGTTTTCAAACTCAAATATTAAAGTCACATATTCCATTCAGTGTGTGTCACTGCCGTTTAGCAGCCTATTCTGTGTACTCTGCACAGTTGCAGACTAGGAAGAAATACTGTTAAGTTTTCAAACTCAAATATTAAAGTCACATATTCCGTGTAAGATGAAGAAGGCGGGTAAAAAGGGACGGGGAAGTGGACGTGATCCTGATAGTTCAGGGCGCGGGTCAGGACGCGGAGAAACTGTGCCTGGTGCCAGAGCACAAGAAAGAAAGACATCCACCATACCTAGCTTCATGTGTAATTTTACAGGGCGTCGCAGGACATCACTCTCGAGGTCCGACCACTGCGAACAGGTGGTCGGTTGGATGACAGCTGATACTGCTTCCAGTCGGTTAAGCACCACCCTGTCTTCCACCAAGTCCACTCTCAGTAGCCAAGAGTCTGGTCAACATAATCCTCACTCTGATCATCCTTCCTCCCACCATACACGGTCTGGTCAAAGAAGTGATCCCACACTGGGATATAGTGAGGAGCTCGTCTCATCACCAATCCTTCATTTGACCCTCTCTCCAAGCACGCTTGCAGAGGAACATGACATCTTGTGCCCTGATTCACAACCTCTAGAGGCTACCCAATCACAAGAAGATGACAGATGTGAACGGCATTTAAGGTCAAAGGAAGTAGTGGATGATGATGATGATGATGAGACACAGTTGCCATTAAATCAACCACTATTTCCGTCTCAAGACCTTGTTGAGGAGAATGTTATACAGTTGTCAATGACTGAGTATGTGGTGGGATCAAGACTTGAGGAGGATGATCAGAGTGAGGAAGTGGAGGAGGACTTGGTGGACGATGAGGTGACTGACCCCACCTGGGAAGGTGTAGAGCCGAGCGATGACAGCAGTCCTGAGGGTGAGCCATCTGCAGCACCGCAACAGGCTGGAAGAGGCAGTGGTGTGGCTACAGAAAGAAGGCGGACCGCACCAAACCGGCCCGCAAATGTTCCACGGAGCACCCCCTTGCGTAAATCTACCTTGCCAAAGGGTAGGTGTTCCGCGGTATGGCGTTTTTTTAAGGAAAGTGCGGACGACAAAAGAATTGTAGTTTGCAACCTGTGCCACACCAGAATGAGCCGAGGCATGAACACTAGAAACCTCACCACCACCAGCATGATCCGACACATGGCATCCAAGCACCGTAATAAGTGGGAGGAACGCCTGGATCGCCCATCTGTGTCTGCAGGCCACACCACTGCCTCCTCTTCCCCTGTTTTCGGTGCCGGCCAATCGCCTGTCGAAGGCGCAGGCCCGCATACCTCCCGCCCTGCACCTGTACCATCTGAAGCACCATCAGCGACCACATCCACTTCCCTGTCCCAGCACAGCGTCCAAATGTCGTTACCCCAGGCATTTGAGCGCAAGAGAAAGTACCCAGCCACCCACCCACAGGCCATAGCACTAACCTCACACCTTTCCAAATTACTGGCCATCGAAATGCTGCCATTTAGGCTTGTGGACACTGAGTCCTTCCGCAGCCTGATGGCAGCAGCTGTCCCTCGGTACGCGGTCCCCAGCCGCCACTACTTTTCCCGGTGTGCCATCCCCGCATTACACCACCATGTGTCCCGTAACATCACCCGTGCCCTGACCAACGCAGTTACTGGGAAGGTCCACTTAACGACTGACACATGGACAAGTGCTTGTGGCCAGGGACGCTACATTTCCCTGACGGCACACTGGGTGAATGTCGTGGAGGCTGGGAGCGACTCGGACCCTGGGATGGCACGGGTGCTACCCACGCCGAGGATTGCGGGCCCTACCTCCATCAGGGTTTCCGCCAGCACCTACGTTATTGGCTCCTCCTCCTCCGTTTCCACCTCCGAATTCTCTACACGCAGCGCCACTCCCCCATCAGCCAGTAGCTGGAAGCAGTGTAGCACTGCAGTGGGGAAGCGTCAACAGGCCGTGCTGAAGCTGATCTGCCTTGGGGACAAACAGCACACGGCCTCAGAGCTGTTGCAGGGGATTAGTCACCAGACCGAGCAGTGGCTCTCGCCACTCAACCTGCAACCAGGCATGGTTGTGTGTGATAATGGGCGTAACTTGGTGGCGGCTTTGGAGCTCGGCAAGCTCACACACGTACCATGCCTAGCGCATGTATTTAATTTAGTGGTGCAGCGATTTCTAAAAACCTACCCCAATGTGCATGATCTCTTGACCAAGGTGCGCCGCGTGTGTGCACATTTCCGTAAGTCATCTACAGCTTCGGCCGGCCTGTTGAAGCTGCAGCAGCACTTACAATTGCCAGCTCACCGGCTGCTGTGTGACGTGAGCACGCGCTGGAACTCCACCTTCCATATGTTGGCCCGGCTTTGTGAGCAGCAGAGGGCAGTAGTGGAGTACCAGCTGTTACACGGTCGTCGCCTCTCCGTTCAACTTCCTGTAATCAGAAGTGAGGAGTGGGAATGGATGTCAGACCTCTGTGAGGTTTTACGCAATTTTGAGGAATCGACACAGATGGTGAGCGGCGATAACGCTATTATCAGTGTAACCATCCCACTTCTGTGTCTACTGAAACGCTCGCTGCTCACAATTAAAACCGACGCTTTGCATGTGGAAGAGGTGGAAATGGGGGAGGAAGAGCTTACACAAGGTGATAGCCAGAGCACCCTCACTTCGTCTTCTCAGCGACAATTGGAGGAGGCGGAGGAGGAGGAGGGGGAGGAGGAGGAGGAAGACACGGTTGCCTCCGCTACAGAGGGTAGCCATGGAACTTTAGTTCCATCTCTTCAGCGTGGGTGGGCAGAAGAGGAGGAAGAGGATGAGGATATTGAGAGTCATCCTCCTGGTGAGGACAGCGAAATCTTGACTGTTGGTACTCTGGCACACATGGCTGACTTTATGTTAGGCTGCCTTTCCCGTGACCCACGCGTTATACGCATTTTAAACAACACGGATTACTGGGTGTTCACCCTTCTGGACCCCCGCTACAAAGAGAATTTCTCATCTCTCATTCCTCCGGTGGAGAGGACAAGCAAAATGTTGCAATACCAGAAGGTTCTTGTTGAAAAATTGCTCCAAAATTTTCCATCTGACAACGCTGGCGGCAGAGTACGTGCTACCTTGGCCAACCGAGAAGGGGAGAAAAGGGGAGCACACAGCAGTTCCGAGAAAGGCAGGGCAACACTCTCCAAGGCGTGGGACACCTTCATGACACCCCGCCAGCACCCTCACCCTGATGCGCAGCCTAGTGTCACAAGGAGGGAAAAGTTTTGGAAGATGGTGAAGGAGTACGTAGCAGACCGTGTCAGCGTCCTCAATGATCCCTCTGTGCCTTACAACTACTGGGTGTCCAAGCTGGACACGTGGTATGAACTGGCACTCTACGCCTTGGAGGTGCTGGCCTGCCCTGCCGCCAGCGTTCTGTCTGAGCGGGTATTTAGTGCTGCTGGTGGCATCATAACAGATAAGCGTATCCGCCTTTCCACCGACAATGCTGATAGGTTGACACTTATAAAAATGAACAAGGCCTGGATTTCCCCTGACTTCTCCACTCCACTGGAGGAAAGCCCCGGGGGAACATAAAGTCACTTTATATATGTTATTTACAATGATGTGAATACTCTGTATTCCCATTCACCCCTTCCACCCAAAAAACGGGTATATGGTTGACTCTTAATGTTCTCATCCTCCTCCTCCTCTTCCATATGCCCTGGGATATAATTTTTATATAGGGCCAGCTCACCAGCGGGCCCTGTGCTATAATTTTTATATAGGGCCAGCTCACCAGCGGGCCCTGTGATATAATTTTTATATAGGGCCAGCTCACCAGCGGGCCCTGTTTGACAATTTTTATATAGGTCAGCTCACCAGCGGGCCTTCTCATATAATGTTTTATTGGGTCAGCTCTCTAGCGGGCCCTCTCATATAATGTTTTATAGCGTCAGCTCACTAGCGGGCCTTCGCATATAATGTTTAGGATGGTCAGCTCTGCAGCAGACCCTTACCCATAATGTTTTAGATGGTCAGCTCAGCGCACGTTTCCCTCTTAATCATGGCCTCAGTTCTGAAAATCAAGGAAATTTTTGGGAGAATTTGCCTCTGCGCACGTTTCCCTCTTAATCATGGCCTCAGTTCAGAAAAATCAAGGAAATTTTTGGGAGAATTTGCAGATGATATACAAGTAAATATACAGCAAATACTGTTTGGTAACAATTTTTCGCCTAAAGTCGTTTTTATTTTCCTTTTTGTGTGTTTTACGGTCAGTCTGTAAAAATGGCGTACTACGGGCGAAAGATCGTTCCCAGCAGCGATGTTGGAGTCCAAGATGCATCCAGACATCCTCCCTATGCTGTCCCTGAACCATTTCTGTGGTGTTTCCATCCTTTTCTGCCATTTTCCTATGGACCAGGCACCCTCCCCTCATCAGAGCAGGGGGTGCCTGGTGTAATGCTCGAGTCCTCCCATTGACTTCAATGGGGCTCGGGTGCTCGGCCGAGCACTCGAGCCTCAGGGGGTGCTCGGTCAGAGCACCCGAACACCCGAGCATTGGGGTGCTCGCTCATCACTATCTATTAACCTTTAGTATTCTACAGGTTTGCACCTTTTTGCCTCCGGTTTAGACTTCCTGTCAGTTTCTCTCAGGCATCAATATTACTGAGGGTAGGTGATTTTAGTTTTATTGCAATTCCCCAAATAAGTTCTAGTATATTAAAGGGATAGTAATACTTTGTTTTAACTTTATTTTATTTTGTAGGCATTAAAAAAAACATGAAGAATGATATAAGTCTTATCTCTCAAACCTTTATGGTTTATGAGATATTCACGAGCAACTTTTCCACTCACGCCCCTTTTACCTAGTGTAAGCAATCTCTTCTCAGATGGGGATCTGGTTGTAAGACCAGACAGATAACAGCAGGGGACAATCTTCTTACAGTGAAAACAATGAAAGCCCTTCCCCCTTGACAAGTTTTTCAGCTTTTTCCCTTATCTTAATTGAAGATTGTCCCTCTCTGTAGTCTACCTGGGCACCTCCCTTCTGATCTGGCTGAACATGGGGGGGGATACTTTGCTTGTGAATATCTCTTAAACCATAAAGGTTTGAGAGATAAGACTTATATTGTTCTTCATGTTTTTTTAATGCCTACAAAATAAAATAAAGATAACATGAAGTATTACTATCCCTTTAAGCTAATTATCCATTTTTTTGTTTCTAGTATTTAGGTACTTCACAGACTTGGAGTCCCTAACTATACTGGGTATTTTATTGCTTTCAGTGCTTAGGTGGGTCATGTTTTAATGCTTCTGTCACAGCATGATCACATCTTAGCTTACATGCGCTTAATTAGCACTTTTTAGTATACCTTACCTGGTTCACCTTTTCGTCTGGAGATATGTTCAGCTGGAATATTTCTCTTGCCACCTCGTGGTGGTCAAGTGGAGTCTATAATTACTATTCCAGCTATAGTATTCCAGTTGATTCTCTACAGCAGGAATTCGACTGGCGATCTTTGCCTTACATCTCAAGACTCAAGATAAATTTAGCATTGTATTATGCCCTATGTTTCCTTCAGGAGTCCACGGAGAAAGGATACAGTAGCACGGCTCCCTTACCTCTCTATAGAGGCCGAAGATTGTTATGTGCTCTGCGTCTTCTTTAATTCCTCCTTACCTCATCTTGGAGGCCAAAGGTTGAATTAGTCACTAAGCTATCCTTACCTCTCGTCAGAGGTCAAAGGTGGTTGAGATCATTCTTAGTGAGTCTAACTTTACCTCTTCGTAGAGGCCGAAAATTACACTCCTCCATTTATCATCTTAGTATACCTCACCTTTCGAGGCCGGAGGTTTCTAGTCACCTTGTAAATTCACCTTACTACCACTTGGGTTACAGCACCGAGTCTAGTATAGGACGCATGTCTGTTTGACAGACACCCATCCTCCTTACCTCTGCAGAGAGGCTGAAGGTTGATGGTATTTACTAGACTATCCAGTTCCTCCTTACTTCCATGTGGAGGTCGAAGGAGGAGATCATCTGGAAGTTCATGCACGGGTCTCCAGTATTATTCAACCATCTAAAGCGGCTACTAGCTCACTAAGTCAATTAAGCACGGTAATATCGGTTACAGCGTTCATATGAGGTCAGCCACTTTGAACTAGTTCCACTACTGCAAGGCTAAGGTAGTATCCTGCACCCAAAGGTTTGTTTACCTCTTCCAGCCTATTTCACAGTCCACATCATGGTGTTTGTGGCTCTAGTATTATCCTTAGCCCAGGCTTATTATACTGACTATTGGATATACTGTTGGCTTATCTTTCAGCATGGAAGACGCAGGCTCCCAAGCAAATTCTGGCTCCTAGGCTTCCATCCTTGAAGCCCCAGCAATGCCAAGTGTCCGGGCAACAACACTGAGGGAATTGACTAAGACTATGTAGAAAGAAAGGTGAGAGACGCTCAACTAGGCTCATGAGCTAGCAAATACATGCAAAAAGCTCACTGGGACTGAGTACTCGTGCCCAGGGTGAAATCTATTTTAGCTAACCAGTGCCATACACAGAGAGGAAATCTTCTGAAGCATATCATACTGGTCCTGCCAAATGACAATCCAGCCAAGAAATGACAGACAATTCCTCTCTGAACAAGGGAAACAGCTAACCCCAGATGTACGTTTCGGCCTTTTTGGGCCTCGTCAGTGAGGTGGAGCTGACCCCTCTAGGCACTGTGAGCAAGGGGTCCACGTCTGGATTCCCCTCATTACTCTAAGGGTGACCAACCCCAAGAGCAATTTGCATATGTAGAAAGAAAGGTGAGAGATGCTCAACTAGGCTCATGAGCTAGCAAATACAGGCAAAAAGCTCACTGGGACTGAGTACTCGTGCCCAGGGTGCAATATATTTTAGCTAACCAGTGCCATACACAGAGAGGAAATCTTCTGAAGCATATCATACTGGTCCTGCCAAATGACAGTCCAGCCACGAAATTCCAGACAATTCCTCTCTGAACAAGGGAAATAGCTAACCCCAGACGTACGTTTCGGCCTTTTTGGGCCTCATCAGTGAGGTGCAGCTGATCCCTCTAGGCACTGTGAGCAAGGGGTCCACATCTGGATTCCCCTCATTACTCTTAGGGTGACCAGCCTTTTTGGGCCTCATCAGTGAGGTGCAGTTGATCCCTCTAGTCACTATGAGCAAGGGGTCCATGTCTGGATTCCCCTCATTACTCTTAGGGTGACCAACCCCAAGAGCAATTTGCATATGTAGAAAGAATGGTGAGAGATGCTCAACTAGGCTCATGAGCTAGCAAATACAGGCAAAAAGCTCACTGGGACTGAGTCCTCGCACCCAGGGTGCGATCTCTTTTAGCTCATCAATGCCATACGCTGAGAAGAAATCTTCTGAAGCATATCATACTGGTCCTGCCAAATGACAGTCCAGCCACGAAATGCCAGACAATTCCTCTATGAACAAGGGAAACAGCTAACCCCAGACATACATTTCAGCCTGTTTGGGCCTCATCAGTGAGGTGCAGCTGATCCCTCTAGGGCACTGTGAGCAAGGGGTTCATGTCTGGATTCCCCTCATTACTCTTAGGGTGACCAACCCCAAGAGCAATTTGCATATGTAGAAAGAAAGGTGAGAGATTCTCAACTAGGCTCATGAGCTAGCAAATACATGCAAAAAGCTCACTGGGACTGAGTCCTCGAGCCCAGGGTGCAATCTCTATTAGCTCACCAGTGCCATAAACAGAGAGGAAATCTTCTGAAGCATATCATACTGGCCCTGCCAAATGACAGTCCAGCCACAAAATGCCAGACAATTCCTCTCTGAACAAGGGAAACAGCTAATCCCAGTGAGCTTCTTGCAAGTATTTGCTAGCTTGTGAGCCTAGTTGAGCATCTTTCACCTTTTATTCTACATATGCAAATTGCTCTTGGGGTTGGTCACCCTAAGACTAATGAGGGTAATCCAGACATGGACCCCTTGCTCACAGTACCTAGAGGAATCAGCTGCACTTCACTGATGAGGCCCAAGAAGGCTGAAACGTACGTCTGGGGTTAGCGTTTTCCCTTGTTCAAAGAGGAATTTCTGGAATTTTGTGGCTGGACTGTCATTTGGCAGGACCAGTATGATATGCTTCAGAAGATTTCCTCTCTGTGTATGGCACTGGTGAACTAAAAGAGATTGCACTCTGGGTGCGAGGACACAGTCCCAGTGAGCTTCTTGCAAGTATTTGCTAGCTCATGAGCCTAGTTGAGCATCTCTCACTTTTTGTTCTACATATGCAAATTGCTCTTGGGGTTGGTCACCCTAAGAGTAATGAGGGGAATCCAGACGTGGACCCCTTGCTCACAGTGCCTAGAGGGATCAGCTGCACCTCACTGACGAGGCCCAAAAAGGCTGAAACGTACGTCTGGGGTTAGTTGTTTCCCTTGTTCAGAGAGCAATTGTCTGGCATTTTGTGGCTGGACTGTCATTTGGCAGGACCAGTATGATATGCTTCAGAAGATTTCCTCTCTGTGTATGGCACTGGTGAGCTAAAAGAGATTGCACTCTGGGCGTGAGGACACAGTCCCAGTGAGCTTCTTGCAAGTATTTGCTAGCTCATGAGCCTAGTTGAGCATCTCTCACCTTTTGTTCTACAATTGACTAAGACTAGGATTACGGCGGAATTGTCCCACCGTCATATTCCTTATGCTACCTTGGCAAGCAAAGCAGAATTATTTCGGCTCCTGTTTCCACCTGCATCCCCCTCCCTTCCTCCCCCATCCCCTACTGTAGTTCATACACCGCAACTGCAACAGATTACTGGGATGCTAACGAACCTCAGCTTGGCCGTAGTAGATATACAATCCAGAGTATCAACCCTGGAATCCATGTATATTCCATCAGGACAGCCTCCTAATAGTCAAGTGATGCTCCATCAGGCAGGTATGGTCATGAGTGCCACTCTTCGTGTTACTTCTGCTCATTTAGTTCCAGCCCATATTAGAAGGGATATTATAGAGGGCAAAGATATTAATCTTATATCCTTACTGATTTCATCACAAGATCTAGCTGAGAATAGAACCGTAAGCTGTGGAGATGTCTCTGTGACACTGAAGGCCAAGGACCCTAGATAGAACAAGAAATTATCTATTCCCAAATTCGTTCTGGCCTTCAGTGTCTTTCGTGATATATTATGCTCTGCTCAGCCGAATTGCAGACAGGAACTTGACCAATACTTATACTTGGTGATTGATCTGGAAAACAGATACGATGGGTACGCCTTTTTCGACTACCACAGATCGTTCTTGGCAAAGGCAGCGGCCACTGACTGGAGTATCTTGGATAACGAGTTATTTTGCTGCCATTTTGCGGGCCTCAAAGCTTCCGTCTGCTCTCTTTGCCAGTCTTTGCCAGTCAATTTCTCATTCCGAAAATCTATGCCCATCAGCAGTTCCCTCCACTAGTAATATGGAAAAGGATTCCTCAGTGTCCAACCCAGCCCTACATAGCTCCTCTTCAGAGCCATCCCTTCCTCAACGTGACAAACTAGGGAGACCAATACATTATTTTGGAGGTTCTCCTATATGTAACAATTTTAACTCTAAGGGATGTTTTTTCAATGCTTGTCGGCTGAAGCATTTATGCTCAATATGTCACAGAGCTCACGCTAAGACTATATGCCCTCATAACAATGCTATCAATAAAACAGTTAATATCTATCTGTTGCAATCGTTATTGGCTCATCACCCCAACTTCAGTTCTCTCAGTATCTTATTTCAGGATTTTCAGATGGATTCCACACAGGTATTTTAGCATCCCCGTCAGATTATTTTGAGTCCCCCAACTTAGTCTCAGCCCTATCTGAACCAGAAGTTGTGGATAGTTTCTTAGACTTAGAGTTGAGAAAAGGTTTCATCCTAGGCCCTTTCCCTTCTCCACCTTTCCCTATCTGGAGGGTAAACCCATTAGGCATAGCTACTAGGAAGTTTTCCTTAAAGGGATAGTAACACTTCGTTTTAACTTTATTTTATTTTGTAGGCATTAAAAAAACATGAAGAATGATATAAGTCTTATCTCTCAAACCTTTATGGTTTATGAGATATTCACAAGCAAAGTTCCCCTCCCCGCCCCTTTTTCCTAGTGTAAGCCGTCTCTTCTCAGATGTGGATCAGGTTGTATGACAGTACAGATAACAGAAGGGGACAATTTTCTTTGTATGAAAACAATGAAAGCCCTTCCCCCCTTGAAAAGTTTTTCAGCTTTTTCCATTATCTTAATTGAAGATTGTCCCTCTCTGCAGTCTACCTGGGCATCTCCCTTCTTATCTGGTTGAACAGGGGGGGGATACTTTGTTTGTGAATATCTCTTAAACCATAAATGTTTCAGAGATAAGACTTATATCATTCTTCATGTTTTTTTAATGCCTACAAAATAAAATAAAGTTAAAATGAAGTATTACTATCCATTTTAAGAAACGTCTTATTATCGACTTCTTGGCCACCCATGCTTCTCCGATTCCTGGTATAAACTCACTAATTCTATCAGAGGAATTCTCATTGGAATATGACAGTATTGATGATGCAATAGTTCATATTAAGCAGGCAGGTCACCGGTGTTAACTGTCAAAGACAGACATCGTTGACACAATTAAACTTTTACTGGTTCACCTGTCCTTGTGGCATCTGCAGGGTATTAAATGGCGTCAACAATACTTCTTTAGTACACGTCTTACCTTCGGATGCAAAAGTAGCCCAAAAATTTTTGATAGATTTGCATATATGTTATGCTGGCTGCTCATAGATCATTGCAGATGTCCTATCGTGCTCCATTACTTACACGATTTTCTGCTAACCAAGCCTTTTAGCAGTTCTCCTGCAAGCCTCAGCAAACTCATCACACTATATACAGAATTAAACATTCCTTTAGCTAAAGACAAGACATTTGGTCTGGGCACGTCAGTGGAATTCCTGGGTATTAAGTTGGACTCTGACAAATTTGAATCTAGCTTACCTTTAGATAAACTGGCACGCATACAGAACTTAATATAGCAGTTCTACACCAAAACCAGTTGCTCCAAGAGTGAGCTCCAATCGTTTATAGGTCACGTAACTTTTGCTATGCGTATTATCAATCAAGGTAGTCTTTCATTTCAAGCCTATTACACCTCCTATCTAGTGCTTCCGATTCTTTTGACAATATCTACCTGGGGTCTATCATCCAGGAAGATCTAAGAATGTGGAACCACTTTCTACATTCGTGGAACAGTAGGAGCATGTTCCCTCCTTCTTTATCCCCATCCTCCCCCGCAGTGTACTCAGACACCTCCGCAGCTTACGGTTATGCAGCCATTTACAAATCAAAATGGTTCTCAGAACAGTGGTCACCTGAAGTTTCAGTTTGCCTTCATTTTCCAGCATTTCACCCCTCTTTGAACTATACCCTATAGTGGCGGCTGCGGCGTTGTGGGGTAGCTTGTGGTCTGGGGAAGCAGTAGCATTTTATACTGATAATCAGGCTACTGCTTTTATCTTAAATAAAGGCAGATCCAAGTCACCTTCCATCATGCTTTTCTCAGAAAACTGATTAAACTCTTCCTTGTATACAATTTTTAGATTCATGGTATATTCATTCCAGGATCTGAGAATAGGGAAGCTGACGCTCTCTCCCGATTTCGGTTGCAGGAATTCTTTCAACTCCATCCGGAAGCGAACCCTAGTACAGCCTCTCCTTCAGGGTTCGCAGAATTGATTTCAACTTAGAGTCATTCCTCCATACCGGAGACATAATTAAAAAGGGATTAGCCCCCAATACCAGGCGGGCATATGAAAGAGCTTGGTCAATATTTCAAAGATTCCTCCAGTATACAAAATCTGTTATTCCATTTCCTCCAGAAGTAATTTTAACATTTGCATCCTATTGTCATTCAGCCCTCAGATTATCTCCCCTATCTATTAAACTCTATCTAGCGGGTGTCCAACATTTCATATCATTATCCCATCCCTCACAGCCATCAGTTGTTGCCTCTCACAATGTTAAACTGTTCCTAAAAGGTGTAGGTGAAATTTATAAACCTCCCCAATGTGCATGCCTTCCGATAGATAGTTCAATATTTAAGAAAATGGCAGATTTACTCAAACTGAAACCTTTTAATAATCATACCTCTTGTATCATGTTAGCAGCAATTCACTTAGGTTTTTTTGGGTTTCTGAGGCCAAGCGAGTTCACCATCTCCACTGGTTCTGCTCAGTTCCGAAAAAAATCAGATTTAATAGAACACCCTGATCACTTTGAACTTTTTCTAGCAAGTTCCAAAATTGATCAATCCAGTTCCGGTGTCTGTATTCCCTATTATGCTACTGGTGATCAATGGTGCCCATTTACTGCATTTAAAGAATTGTCCACTCTTTTGGCCAGTAATCCGGCAGACAGCCCTCTGCTGTCAATGAACAATGGTCCAGTAAAAACATCTACATTCATTCAGTTAGCTAGAAACTTGCTAGCTAGGCTAGGTTACAACCCAAATCTATTTTCAGGACACTCTTTTAGAATGAGTGCAGCTTCATCAGCATCTGGCAACAATGTGCCCCCGTTTATCATTCAGAGGCTGGGCCGTTGGAGGTCTAACTGTTTCAGCCGTTACATTCTCAATTCAAGGAAGGAAATCAGAAGTGCTCTATCTTCATTGTTTAAATAGATTCTGTTTGCATATTTACTAATAAACATTTGCATTTATTTGGTATGGCCTCAAATTTTGGCCTCTAATCAGGCTTGCTGCCTCATGTACGATCCCGGGGTCGAACCAAGGCCCTTCGATATTGGCCATAAGGACAGTCAGTCCATTATACCATTATTACTCTGAAGCCTCGACCATAAGTAGAAGGCTATGCCTGGGTATATGGGAGGGGCGCAAGGTACTTAAACCATGGGGTCCTAGACAACAGCCGACCCTCTCTTATCTAGAACCCATCCCAACCCCCCCCCCCCTTTTTTCTAACATTCCTTAAGGCAGGCCCTCTAATCAGGCTTGCTGCCTCATGTATGATCCAGGAGTCGAACCGAGGCCATTGGTTATTGGCCATAAGGGCAGTCAGTCCATTATATCATTATTACTCTGAAGCCTCGACCATAATAATTGTAGCACCAATAATAATAATGATATTATTGCTGTTACAATTGTTATAATATTAAGATTTTATTAAGATCAGTGACTATTGCCCATATTTATCCTGAGGAAGAAGCTGCTGCTTCGAAACGCGTTGAGTGTTTTGGGCTTTACATGCTAATAGTCACAATTTTTTATACGCTTTTATTGTAATAAATTTGATCTATTTTTGCAACTTGTATGCGGTTACAGAATTTTTTATTGTATCCTGGGAGGTGTATATCCAAAGCAGGGAGGATTGCTTATTCCCTGCT
The DNA here is from genome assembly GCA_037306005.1 of Rhinophrynus dorsalis. Classification (NCBI taxonomy): domain Eukaryota; kingdom Metazoa; phylum Chordata; class Amphibia; order Anura; family Rhinophrynidae; genus Rhinophrynus; species Rhinophrynus dorsalis. Next base: position 268,855,069 of record CM074718.1, on the reverse strand, counting down.
TGTTTTACTGGTTGTTTCACCTATCAACCAGTGTTCTAGTAGAATTGTGAGTAGAAGAGCTATCACCTGCTATTTCCATTGTATATGAAGAGTTGTTTTGTGCCCCTTCTGATTGTTTCTTTGTCAAGGATTTTGGAGAAGTTTTTGACTATTGGCTGGGTACCAACATCCACGTTCTATTTGGAGTGACTGAGTGGGGAAAGTCTTGAGTCCCTCATCCGTTCAGCTGACCACCGCTAATGGATTTGAATATTGTAAGTGGATTACTGGTGGAGGTCTCTATTATCAGAATATATTACACTAGGAGCTCCCCTCTTCTGGTTTTTTTTTTTTTTTATATTTGACATATGCCCCCCTTCCCAAAGTTCCAGTATGAGATATGTTGCCCCCACAAAGTTCCAGTTTGACATATGCTGCCCCTCACACATCTCCAATTCGACATATGCTGTCCCCGCATAGTTAACACTTTGAGTGTCAGGGGTTACACAACACATTACTTTGGAAGTCATTGGAACTCATAGGATTAATATCACACATATGCTGCACTCTTATGCCCCACACCATCGCTCACTGTCATGATAAAAAAAAAATACACTTAGTGCAGCATCCCTAGTTCTGCACTAGGCTCCTTTTTTTTTCTTGTAAGACAATCAGACCTCACGGGGTTGCATTGGTACCCCTCACGATGTCTCCCTGGCATTGATTACCTATCATATTAGGTGATCAATGAGGCGACCAGGATAGCGATCAGCACCTTCCTCTGCCACCTTCTAGTCAACCCGGCTTTCTATGAAGGACCGGGTTGAGTAGGAGGCTCCTCAAAATCTTGAGGATCCTCCTACTCAACCCGTTGGGTGTCTGATATATCATAACTCTCCTGATAGCATTAAAGTAGATGTATCACCTTAAAAAAAATTTTGCCCATAGGTTTTATTATTAAAGTAAAATTAGGGAAGCTGTTTGTTTTTTTGTACAGCACAGCTTGTCTTCTCCTCTAACCTCTCTCCCAGCTGCCCTAGGGAGCGTGTTCATGCTTCCCTTCGGTGTGCTGTGAATGGCGTCTATCATTATATCAAGCTCCAGTTCGCATTATACTGAGGTTGCAACCTCAGTATAATGCTAAACGGTGCTTGATGTAACGATAGAAGCCATTCACACCACACCGAATGGAAGCATGAACGTGCTCCCTGGGGCAGCTGGGAGAGAGGCGGGAGGAGAATTAGGCAGTCAGATAGAGCTGTGCCGGTCAGCATAATGCAGTACGCTGAGTCTTCGGCACAGCTCTATCTGACTTTAAAATAGAATATCTTCAAAAGTAGTTACATTACCAAAAAAAAAACAAACAGCTTCCCTAATAATACTTTAATAACAAAACCAATGGTCAAACATTTTTTAAGGTGATACATCCCCTTTAACCCTAGATTGGTTTTAGATGGATGGACAAATATAGGCCGCTCTTGTATAAGTATAATACTTTCTCCAACTGAGTGACAGTCTCATCTTATTCCCCATCTCAATTCCCCTGTGGCAATAATGATTGCATCCAGAAATAGTCTTAGCTCTGAAGGGGCACTGTGTGGCAGAAGATGTGTGAAAAAAATCCTGTATTCATTGTTTATGTTCCTCTTCTCATTCATATTTCACATTTGCCATCAACAGAGCATTACTTGGCTCATTCTCCCCTTGGCTCTATAACATTACTGGATTTCTGGCCTCATCAGTTTGTGATTATAGATGGGGAACTGAAAGTTACAGATTTAGATGATGCCACTTTGGAAGCAACCTCTTTGTTCTAGCCACTCTGGCTACTTCATGGAGTTCCCAGGAAGACATTTTACATTTCTGTGCTCTGTTGAGGGAAAAATGTCAAAATATGTATGAGGAGAGGAACTTATACAGATGGCTTGCCTCATAGTTGCTCCACCTTTGCCTTCATACTTATTGGGAACTTTTCTCTATATAGAAATTAACAAAATAGTCACAAAAAGCAGACTACATACCTGCCAATTGTCCCTCTTTGAAACCCAAATCCCTCTGTCCCTCTTTCCTACGCTGTTCAGGAGTACAGACTGTGTGGTGCATAAATAAGTGTATCACATTGCTCCACAGCAATAAAACTCACATTAACCCTTTGAGTGCCAGGAAGGTATCCAAGGCTTTGTGCTGCAATGCATTAGGCACCTCTCTGGCACTCAAAGGGTTAATGTTTGTTTAAATTTCAGTATATGTGTTTATAAATCTGTGTAAATAAAATACTTTTGGTCTTGATCTAAATCAGTTATTCAGTTACACAAGAGGTATCAGTAGGTCATGAAGTAACCTACAAGTTCTCTGTAATGCCCCGCCCACCATGCACACCCCCAGCAACACCACCTAACACAAAAGTGTCCCTCTTTGGCCACTTGAAATATTGGGACATAGCCATCATCCCCAGCTGGCATCTGACTGGCAAGAATTGATGGAAGTTATAACCCAGCAGTAGCTGGAGGGCCTTGGGTTGTCCAACAGTGAGATTCTGCATTCCATTAAAGGTGATAAATGTTATCAGTGTATTCATCTCAGATTCCTGTTGGAGTCTCCATGGCAATAGCTGAAGTTAATACCAGTGATAAAGTTATTACTTGCAATAGAACCCAGCCCAATGTGTATTCATGCTAGGGGTTATGTCTTGGCAATGGCCTCTCCCCATGTGATGTGTCTGGTATTTATGTCCATCACATCTGACCTTGGACTCACCAGTATCTATTGCTTACAGTGTTGGCAAGCAGCCAGAGAGAAATAATACTGTACTAACTTCCTCAATGATCCGGTTGTTCCTCCTTCATCTATAATCTGTCACGCCACCTTACTGTCTTGTGTCACTACTTCCTTCACTATGTGCCTTATATCACTATTCATTTCCAGTACACACTATGGAAAATATTCAATAAGTTAAAGATGTGCAGTTCTGGAGCAAACCCATTGCACCACATGGGCAGTGCCAGATTTATAATTAGGCAGAGTAGGCATCTGCTTACAGGCGCACCCCACAGAGGGGCGCCTGTCTTTGAGATGTTTTTTTCTTTTTAAATTAGCCTCGCCCGTCCGGCGGGATCGGCCTTTTTGTTTTATTAACCTCCCCTGCCCTGCAAAATGGTGAGGTCTGTGCCTTCTTCGGCACAGACCTGTAGCTGCTGAGCTCCCTTGTCGGCTCTTTAGTAATGCAGAGCGCTGGGAGATGACATCATCTCCCAGCGCTCTACATTACTGAAGAGAAGACCTCGCTGGAGTTCCAGCAACTACAAGTCTGGGCAGAAGGAGGCAGAGACCTCTCCTGCCCCTGGACCACCAGGGAGGTAGGAAACAGACACAGGGGGAGGGAGCAATGTGAGGGCAATATAGAGATGATGGGGGAAACGTGGGGATGATGGGAGCAATGTGAGGGCAATATGGAGCTGATGATGGGCAAGTTGGAGCTGATGGGGGCAATGTGAGGGCGATATGGAGATGATGGGGGCAAGTTGGAGCTGATGGGGGGCAATGTGAGGGCAATATGGAGATTATGGGGGACAATGTGGAGATTTGGAGCACTGTGGAGGTGTCCAGTGGAGATGGCCAATGGGGGGGAGCTTCAGATTTCTGTGCCTACAGGCTCCTGAGATGTAAATCCGGCCCTGCACATGGGACAAATTAACCCTTTGAGTGCCACAGAGGAATACTATGCATTGCGTAGAAATGGCGCTCAAAGTGTTAACATTCACAATGCTTTGGAGAACATTATAGCAATTAAGAGGTTAAAGAGATAGTAATGCCAGAAATAAACTTTATTCTGTATGGTAGATTTTATAAAAATAACTTATTCGGAGAAAGTCCTATCTCTCAAATCTTTACGGCTTGAGAGATTCGCTGCTAAAGTTCCCTCTCTCCTGATGTCAGCTGTAAAGCTGACAGAAGGAGATTTGAGTCATGCGACTCGAGGCGGCTCTTCAGCAGAGCCGAAATAGAGATCTTTAAAAAGAAAAACTTTATTGGAACGGTTTACATAGTATGTTTGCAAACCAAGCACACTTTGTAGACTGTTCCAATTAAGTAATTCTTTTTACATATCACTATTTCGGCTCTGCTGAAGAGCCGCAGGCTGGTCCCAGGACCGGGGATCTCCTGCTGTCAGCTAGAGAGCTGACGTCAGGAGAAGGGGAGGGAGGGAGGAACTTTAGCACTGAATATCTCTCAAACCATAAAGGTTTGAGAGATAGGACTTTCTCCAAATACTTTATTTTTGTAAAATATACCATACTGAATAAAGTTTATTTCTGGCTATACCACTCTTAGTCACAATGAAAGCCGAGGTTCCTTTTTTCTCACAGATGTTTAACGTTTACATCAAGTTACAGCACTGACATTTACACCAACACCGTAGAACTAAATAAAAGGACAAATATGAAAGACAAAATCATCAGACACATAGTCAATTACATAGAAAACGCACGACTTGAAACTCATAACTAGACAGAAAATAAATCTACATACCACTTTTGCCTGCTTGTGAGCTAAGAGAGGGGTTTGTATCTTAAATATTTTTAGTCAAATGGCTTATATTTTACAGAAAATACTTTAAACCTTAATTATGATAGCACTGTTCAATCTCTTAAGTATATAGCAGGATCCTTCAGCTGTATACAAGCACCTTGAGTTGGTCAGTATTTTGAAAACTGACAGTTACTCTTTGTTGTTGTTGTGATAAAACAGGAAGTGATATGCAATAATGCACTATGGGAACAAAGGCAATTAAACACACATGCCATCTAGTGGAAGTAAACATTATAGATACAGAAAACTTTGTCAATGCAAATACACTCCCACCATCACATAATGTGTGATTCTTAATGAAACTTAAGTTATTACAAATAAATCAACATGAAATTATAAAACATTTTATATACATTAAGCAAGTACAGTTAATTTACACTTACTTCCTTTAATCAGCTTGAAGTAATAACACTGTTTTGTGTATGGGTCTTACTAGATACATTGGCTTACTTGTGTGTGAGCCCTTGCTATCTATTGTTGTGTCACTAACAAGAAGTTTCAGTTTTCTGACCCTGCCGTTAGTTCCTGGGAAGACTTCTACCACTTTGGGTAACTTCCATTGATTTTGTGGTACTAAGTCATCTTGGTGTAGAACAATGTTGTTTATCTTGGCATTTTGTCTGATCTTATTCCATTTACTTCTGTGTTGCAAGTTCAACAAATATTCCTTCCTACATCTGGTCCAAAACTCATTTGCTAAGAACTGAACTCTCTTCCATCTCTTCTGAAGATAGAGATCTTCTATTACAAACTCTCCAGGTGGTGGTGTGATGATAGTGGATTTCATTGTTAGTATGTGATTTGGCGTTAATGGTTCTAGTCCCATTGGATCATTGATGTGTTCTGAGGTTAATGGTTGACTATTTACAATTGTCATTGCTTCGTACATAAATGTTCTTAAGGATGAACTGTCCAGTCTCCTGGCAGACTAGTATAAGATAGGTGTTAGAACACTCCTGACAGTCCGAATCTGTTTCTCCCAGACACGACCCATGAATTCCATGAATTCTCCTCTTGCACTGATAAAGTTGGTACCTTGGTCAATATGGAGTTGCATTACATTGCCTCGTATAGAAATAAAACAATGCAACGCGTTAATGAAGGCATCAGTAATAAAATCATCTAGTCCCTCAAGGTGGAGAGCTCTCGAACACATGCAGGTAAACAAGAGTCTGTATCTTTTCTGCTCTTTCCTTCCATCTTTAACATAAAACGGTCCGAAACAATCCATACCACTGTAGGTAAACGGAGGTGTAGTTTCCATCCTTTCTGGTGGTATGTTGGCCATTTTCTGTTCTTGGTTGCATTTTCTTAACTTCGTATACTTAATGCATTTGTAAATAATAGATGATACTTCACTATTACATCCCAGGATCCAAATGCCGTTGGAGCAGATTTCATTGATGGTCATGCCACAACCTTAAAGATCCATCCTTTCGTGAAAGTGCTTTATGAGTAGACGAGATACATGATGCCCCTTTGAAAGGATGGCTGGGTGTTTCACATGGGGATAGAGAGCCGCTTTTGTCATCCTCCCCCCACCCTTAGGATATCATGGTCATCAACAAACGGACTTAGTTTATACAGTGTGTTTGACTGATTTGAATTAACTTCTTTTCCTTGTTTTAGGAACTTGATTTCATCACTGAACACTTCTTCTTGGACTATGCGAATTATGAATTGTTCAGCATCCTTCCTTCAAGTGTGTTGATTCACTGGATCTTTTTTTCAGACCTTTCACACACATTGCACAACATTTGAGTCTAGCTATGGCTTTCACTACCCTCTTCAAATCTGAAAACCTTTGTAGGCGATCTGACAGAGGCCTCTCCTCCTTTGCATTGGTTGTATGCAGGGCCGGGGCTACCATTAAGGCAGGACAGGCAGCTGCCTTAGGGAGCCGCAACGGAGGGGCGCCGAAAAGGGGGAAGCTGGGATTTTTTACATTTTTTTTAAAATATATATATCTGCCGCTAGGGAGCACTGATTTACACTACCAAGCACTCCCTCATGGCGTCTATGTGAAAGCAGAGCGACCCAGGCTCTGTAGTAATACAGAGCGCTGGGAGATTACATCATCTCCCAGCGCTCCCAGGCTCTGTAGTAATACAGAGCGCTGGGAGATTACATCATCTCCCAGCGCTCTGCATTACTGAGAACCGCGCACGGGAGCTTCAGCTCTGTGCCGAAGGAGGCACAGATCTCTCTTATGGCGCGCCGCTAGACTACCAGGGACACAAGGTAGGGGATCAAGGGGCATGTGGAGATGAAGGGGGCATTGTGGAAGGGGCATTGTGGAGATGAAGGGGCATTGTGGAAGGGGCAATGTGTAGATGAAGGGGGCATTGTGGAGGGACAATGTGGAGATGGAGATGAAGGGGCATTATGGAAGGGGCATTGTGGAGATGAAGGGGCATTGTGGAGATGAAGGAGCATTATGTAAGGGGCAGTGTGGAGATGAAGGGGGCATTGTGGAAGGGGCAATGTGGAGATGAAGGGAGCAATGTGGAGATGAAGGGGGCATTGTGGAAGGGACAATGTGGAGATGAAGGGGCATTGTGGAGATGAAGGGGGCATTGTGGAGATGAAGGGGCAATGTGGAAGGGGCATTGTGGAGATGAAGGGGCATTGTGGAGATGAAGGGGCAATGTGGAAGGGGCATTGTGGAGATGAAGGGGAAATGTGGAGGTGGGGAGAGTGTGGAGGTGAATATGTGGGCGGGGGATTGTGGCAAGGTCGGGGGGGGGCAGGGGATTGTGTCCGGTTCGGAGGGGGGGGCATCAAAATGCACCTTCGCCTGTGTATACAAAAATCCTTGCACCGGCCCTGGTTGTATGTACCTGTGCCCTTTTGAGGTACCTCACCTAGAATATTGTGTGCAGTACTGGAGACCCCATCTCCAGAAGGATATAGATACTCTAGAGAAAATTCAAAGAAGGGCTACTAAAATGGTGACTGGTTTACAGGAAAAGAAATATCAGGATAGACTAAAGGATCTGAATATGTATTGCTTGGAGGAGAGAAGAGAGGGAGGGGATAAGATTGAAACATTCAAATACATGAAGGGATTCAACAAAGTACAGGATGGAAGTATATTTCCAAGGAGTAAAAATGTTAGAACAAGAGGCCATAGTCTAAAACTAGAGGGACACAGCTTTAGATGTAATGTAAGAAAGTTTTACTTCACTGAGAGGGTAGTAGATAAGTGGAATAGCCTACCAGCAAAAGTGGTAGAAGTTAATACAGTGACAGAATTTAAGCATGCATGGGATAGACATAAGGATGTCCTTAACGTAAGAAAAGATCAAGTCCCAAAAAAGGTTTGAGGTTTTTACAGTAGGAAAATGGGCAGACTAGATGGGCCGAATGGTTCTTATCTGCCGTCAAATTCTATGTTTCTATGTTTCTTACGTGAATGGAACTTTTTGAGGGGAATAAAAGGGTTGGTTTAAAGGAGCCATGACTTGAGTGACCAGGAATGGCTGAGAAAGAGAAATAGGAGCGCTTGGTTGAGAAACATAACCTTCTTGTGTTTGTTGAGGATGAGGAGCGGGACACTGTTTTTCATCATCACTATTGATGCTTTCAGCATACACTTGTAGCTTTGCTTGTGACTTTTTAGTTCTTCCAATCATTCCACTTCTTTCTTCTTTTCTTCCAACTTCATTTTTCTACTGATACTTTGCAATATAAATTGAGATTTTTTTTTGCATTCTCTGCTTCTATTTCCTCTTCTCGGGCATCTCTCTCGGCTGTTAGCCTTGTATCCTCTGCCTCAATTTTTCTAATTTCCTCTTCATATTGATGTTGTGTTTTCATTATTTTAATCACCTCTTGTGTGGCTGCTACTTCGGCTGCTGCCTCTTGTTTTTTCTGCAGTGACTTGTGGGAAGACTGACTTGACATCTTGGAAACAGACTTTAACTTCCTGGAAGTTGCTGAGATAATGCTGGACACAGTGGTTTCAAATACTGACTCTGAATCAGGCCAGGGCACGTCCTCAGAACCTCCACTGAGAAAGTGTCGATCCTTTACATTTAAAGTACTAGTAATTGCAAAGCAAGCATAATTTTTTCTCTGGATTTCTGGTTCAGGACTTGTAATGCTTCTTATGTCACAATAAATATGGTCAGTCTCAGACTGAGTGGCATTGATGGTGCTCAAAACTTCAATAATCAATTCTGCATTATCATTAGTGTTGAGCGAGCACCCCGATGCTCGGGTGCTCGGGTGCTCTGACCGAGCACCCCCTGAGGCTCGAGTGCTCGGCCGAGCACCCGAGCCCCATTGAAATGAATGGGGCGACACCAGGCACCCCCTGCTCTGATGAGGGGAGGGTGCCTGGTCAATGCCCCCTTCATCTCCGCTATGCCCCCTTCATCTCCGAATGCCCCCTTCATCTCCGCAATGTCCCCCTTCATCTCCGCTATGCCCCTCTTCCACAATGTGCCCCTTCATCTCCGCTATGCCCCTCTTCCACAATGTGCCCCTTCATCTCCGCTATGCCCCTCTTCCACAATGTCCCCCTTCATCTCCTCTATGCCATAGAGGAGATGAAGGGGGACATTGTGGAAGAGGGGCATAGCGGAGATGAAGGGGCACATTGTGGAAGAGGGGCATAGCGGAGATGAAGGGGGACATTGTGGAAGACGGGCATAGCGGAGATGAAGGGGGACATTGTGGAAGACGGGCATAGCGGAGATGAAGGGGGACATTGTGGAAGAGGGGCATAGAGTCTATGCCCCTCTTCCACAATGTCCCCCTTCATCTCCGCAATGCCCCCTTCATCTCCGCAATGCCCCCGTACCTCCAGTCCCTGGTGGTCCAGCGGAGCGTCTTCGGATCTGTGCCTCTTCCGGCACAGATCCCCGCCACCCGAACATGGCGGGAGAGCACATGGCGGTACTCGACGAGTACCGCCATGTGCCGAGCAGAGCGATGCTCGAGCCGATCCGAGCATCGGCCGAGCACGCTCGCTCATCACTAATTATCATTATTCTTAATGGCTGTTTTTAAACCACTGATGTGATATTTCCATCTTCTATATTTCTGTTCAAAATCCTTTTTTAGATAATTTAATATAGCGTCTTGCGGTGCTTTACCTTTTTCAGTGACCGTGCATGTGCATTGGCTTCTTCTGATGTCTGGGAACTGTGTATTACCTGCAGTCACCTGAGGCTGTTGCATTTGTGCAGCTACTTTAGCTTGTTCATCTGTATCAGCCTGCTGTGGTGAGATGGCCTGCTCTGTATTAATAACTTCTTGTACAGTAAGGTCTGCAAGGCTGACTTCTCTAGTGGATATCACTGTATTTTCACCTGTGTTTGACATGTTAAGTCTGCTCAGTACTATGTAATGTAGTATTCAAAAGGTGATGAAGTTCTAGAGTAAGCAATTATAACAATGTAACACAACAATGTAATTATCAACAAACTTGAATGAAATACAAAAATACTTAAATGTGAGACTCAGAAAAATTTAAATTTTATTCTATTTTAACAGTACCATATATACATTTAGTTATCTATTTAGTCTTTGTAGTTTCTAACTAAGTCATCCAATGAAAGAAAATTGTCCATTGTTGTCTTTAGGATGAACATGATATGAAATACCAGTACAAGTAAAACTTCAGCTCTAGTTAACAAGATCTTGCACTAATTCCAATACGCTAACTTAAAGGTGATTGCTTGTTCAGCCTTTAATTGTCCACTGGCTATTTCAGTCATTTAATTTCCAATGTTGTACTTCCCTTAGCAAACATGTGGAGTCTCTTGCTGGCCGACTTCTGCATGCAGCTTTACCGTGTCATGGCCTTCACCGAAGCAGTGAAGTGTTCTACTATACCGCTCTTAGGCACAATGAAAACAGAGGTTCCTTTTTTCTCACAGATGTTTAACGTTTACATCAAGTTACAGCACTGACATTTACACCAACACCGTAGAACTAAATAAAAGGACAAATATGAAAGACAAAATCATCAGACACATAGTCAATTACATAGAAAACGCACATGACTTGAAACTCATAACTAGACAGAAAATAAATCTATACACCACTTTTGCCTGCTTGTGAGCTAAGAGAGGGGTTTGAATCTTAAAGGGATAGTAATACTTTGTTTTAACTTTATTTTATTTTGTAGGCATTAAAAAAACATGAAGAATGATATAAGTCTTATCCCTCCAACCTTTATGGTTTATGAGATATTCACAAGCAAAGTTTTCCCCCTCCCGCCCCTTTTACCTACTGTAAACAATCTCTTCTCAGATGTGGAATGCAGTCCATAGACTGGACAGATAACAGAAGGGGACACTCTTATTCCTATGAAAACAATGAAATCCCTGCCCCCCTTCACAAGCTTTTCAGGTTTTTCCCTTATCTTAATTGAAGATTGTCCCTCTCTGCAGTCTACCTGGGCAGCTCCCTTCTGCCCTGGCTGAGAAGTGTTACATCAGTAAAAGGGGCGGGAGGGGGATACTTTGCTTGTGAATATCTCTTAAACCATAAAGGTTTTAGAGATAAGACTTATATCATTCTTCATGATTTTTTCATGCCTACAAAATAAAATAAAGTTAAAACGAAGTATTACTATCCCTTTAAATATTCTTAGTCAAATGGCTTATATTTTACAGAAAATACTTTAAACCTTGCGATGATAGCACTGTTCAGTCTCTTAAGTATATAGCAGGATCCTTCAGCTGTATACATGCACCTTGAGTTGGTCAGTATTTTGAAAACTGACAGCAACAACAACTCTTGTTGTTGTGATAAAACAGGAAGTGACATGCAATAATGCACTATGGGAACAAAGGCAATTAAACACACATGCCATCTAGTGGAAGTAAACATTATGGACACAGAAAACTTTGTCAATGCAAATACACTGGAATTACTAACAGTTTAAAAGCCTTATTTAAATAATTTTGAATTTTCATTTATCCCCATGGAGCAGTTGGTTTGCTCCAAAATTGTAGTTATTGACCTAATGCTTAGCTCTAAGCATTATTGCCACTCTTAAAAAAAAACATGCCATATCCCACCATACACCCTTTTTTACTGGTTCTTCCTGTTCTCCCTGACTTTTTCCATAAACTATTACATCATCTCCCATCTTCCTCTTACTGAGCTGCTTTTCATCTGTCTCCCTTATTTTCTCTTTTATCCAGTGTGGAACACAGGCACCATGGGTAAAGTCTCCTCCCCCTCAGGAGATGAAGTCACTTCAAAAAAGATCTAAGGTGGAGACTCCCCCCCTTTTTTCACTTTTGCCCCCTGCTAAGCTCAGTTTTAAGTGACCTTGTGATGAAGGAGGTAGCATCTTAGGGCTCAATTCAGTTTGATCAGGTAAAACCCAAGGTAGAGAAAAAAATACCAAATGGCACACACACACACACACACACACAGTGGTACCATCGGAATTCAACTGCCCTATCAACATGAACCATGACAAGCGCTGGGACACAGAACCTGACTTGTGGCCCAACATTTGTCATGGTTTTTTCAGTCCCATAACTCATGCGAAATAGCGTGAAAAAATGGGAACATCAAAGGAAACCAGTGTTTGGCATAGTGTCAGTATTCAGGGGCGGACTGACCATACGGGCATTCGGTCACGGACCGAGGGCCCGTGACCGAAGGGGGCCCGCCGCCGCTTCCAGCGCTGCTCAGCTGCTCTCAAACCACAGCCGCCGGCGCGCCGTTCTACTAATACAGAGCGCTGGGAGATGACATCATCTCCCAGCCTCTGCATTACTAGAGGTGAGCGGGACTTCGCCACGCCGCTAGACCACCAGGGACTGGAGGTAGCGGCAGTGTGGAGATGAGGGGGCAAGGTGGTGGAAGGGGTGATGTGGAGATGGGGGCATTGTGAAGGGGGCATTGTGGAGATGGAGATAGGGGCATTGTGGAGATGAAGGGGGCATTGTGGAAATGAAGGGGCAATGTGGAGATAGGGGGCATTGTGAAGATGAAGGGGGCATTGTGGAGATGGAGATGAAGGGGGCATTGTGGAGATGGGGGCATTGTGGAGATGAAGGGGGCATTGTGGAGATGGAGATAGGGGCATTGTGCAGATGAAGGGGGCATTGTGGAAATGAAGGGGCAATGTGGAGATAGGGGGCATTGTGGAGATGAAGGGGGCATTGTGGAGATGGAGATAGGGGCATTGTGGAGATGGAGATGAAGGGGGCATTTTGGAGATGAAGGGGGCATTGTGGAGATGGAGATGAAGGGGCATTGTGAAGATTTCTGCAGGGGGCCCAGACCTCTTTTTGGACCAGGGGCCCTGGGTCCTGTCAGTCCGCCCCTGTCAGTATTTGACACAGTGTCAAACACAGAGAGTGAGCTACAAACACAGTGACCCTCCCAAACACTAACCCATAGCTGTAACACTTACCTGGCAGTTTGACATCCAGTGGGGTCTTCTGCACCCTGATCTTCCTCTTTAATTCTCCTTCTGTAATCTTATAACTTCATCTGTCATCTTCTTCTTCTTCTTCATCTTTCTTCTTCTTCATATCTTCATCTGTGCTCTTATTTGTTTGTCTGCTGTAGGTTGTATTGCACCTGTTAGGAAAAATAGTTATTAAAATGGTCATAGAAGTTATGCTGTCTCAGTCGCTGCAGACAAAAAGACCAAAAATGCCACCTCATTGTTCCTTTTGGAACTTTGGCCGATCCCAACTGAGGGAAGTGTAAACAGGTACTGCCTTTTAAATGGTCAATCCCTTTTCAAAATGGATGTGATGCTCACATTTGCTGGGATGTGGTGTTACACAGGGAACACAACATGCCCTAATGTAACCACGTTTTCCAGCCAATCAGCTTCTGGCTGGAGGGATGACTAAATGCACTAGATGCTGGTTGGCTGGGAGGTATGGTTACTGCAGGACATGTTCCATGACCTGCGTAACCCCACATCCCAGCCAATGGGAGAGTGGGAACCATTTTGAACAGGGACTGGCCATATAAAAGTCAGTGCCTTTTCAAATTTCCCTCGGCTGGGATCAGGCAATGGGCCAAAAGGTACAAGGAGGGGTGGTTTGGGGTCTTTTTGTCTGCAATGGTGTTGGCAGCGTAACTTCTATGACAATTTTAATAACTATTTTTCTTTTTCAGGCACGACCCTAAGTTTAAAGAAGAAGAGCACAGATGAAGAAAGAAGATGAAGAGAGATGAAGATGATGAATGAAGAAGCTAGAAGCTTACAGAAGAAGAATTAAAAAGGAAGACCAGGGTGCAGAAGACCCCGCTAGACATCAGATTTACAGGTAAGTGTGTACTTTTAATTGGATGGTGTTAGTTTTGGGGGATTAACCCTTTAAGTCTCAGTGGGGTATGCAACTGTGTGCAATGCATTTCACACAGCACTGGCACTCAAAGGGTTAACTATTTTTGCTTTACACACTTTTTTGATACTTTGGATGTACTGATATGGGGCTTAGAGCCCCATTTCAATACATCCGCGGGTCTCTTTTGCGGGGATCCCTACATTTGCATTTTTAATTTTTTTTTATCTTTTTTGACACTTCACTTACACGCGTTAGGGGACTCAACTCCAGATTTCTAGCCAGTAATGTTTGGCGACAAAAGTTAGTCCCTTAACGCATGTTACTTGCCACCAAATGTAATTGAATTGCAAATTCAATTACTTCGTCATTTCTTTCAATGGACACAAATTTAGCACCCATGTTTTTTTTTCTATTCTGTAGTGTGTCACATCACAGGTAATTGCATACCTGACTGTGACTTGAAACTACCGCCGGTAGTTTTTTTTGTTTTTTTAAATTGTGCCTATTGAATCTAGCCCTTAGTCTTCATAAGGCGGGCTCCCATTCCTGCACAGTTTCTTTTTCACTGGCCAGTAACCTATGGAGGTTGTCTTTGCAGCCTTTACCTCACTATAGATTCTTCGAAGCTCCTTTCATTCATTCTTATGGGATCCTTAAGACCTAAGATTATATGTAAGTTAACTTTTTGTAGTTTTTGGTCCTGTGTATGTCCCTGCTATCTGGCATCCATTGTTTCATGTGGATTATTGCCTGGCTTGCACTCTCTTTTGTCCATATATGCTGTTGATATATGTATGATCTGGTTGCTCTGACACTGGAAGTTATCTTAGTATTTTTTCTATAACATTGCAAGGGTTATTAACCCCTGCACTGCCTTCCTCCTTACCTACACATTTCCCTCACTTGGTCCCCTTCAGGGATTAGGTTTTTCTATTGATTTGTTTACTATTTCACGATTTTTTAGCTTATTCATTAAATTTGATGAATTTGGATGCAGTCTCATTAAGACAGGTGACCGCGCGGCTGCCATTTTTCATAAGACATATCTTGCCTCCAGTTGCACTTAGCAGGTTGTGCGTGGTCTCACTGTCCTCCTTGTGATGTGCACGATCTATCATCACCCAATGCTTCCCCCCCCCCCCTCCATTACCAGGAGATGCCATTTTTAAATGGCAGGAGAAGCAGAGGGCTATTTTAAAGAGAAATGTCTTTGGACATGCTGTGCACAGGCTGGTCTCTTCCTCCTGCCTGCCACTTAATACCTTACAGTCAGATATCTGACTATTTTTGCATACTTTGAAGAACTTTTCTCTTGTTTTTCTAATATTGTTGACTGTCTTTTACACTTCTGGGTACATTTAGGCAAGTCAAAGGATGAGGATTCTGGGATCCCTTTAACCCAATGCACCTCATGATAGACTGTGCTTCCTGGGGAGTATTCGGGTACCTTGTGTCCCTCTTGAACTGTGGCCCTACACCAAATCCTGTGCCCTCAACTGCTGGCTAGTAATCAGCTTGGGTTAAGACTGTTATCTCATTAGTACTTCTATCCCTTCTTCTATTCAAGGGGTCCTGAGTAGGGGTTGGTGAATATTTTTGCCTCAAACCAAAATAGTTGAAGTGCAGTTGTTCCTCTTTTTTCGCCTACCTCATTCCATTGAAATCAATGGGAACAGTGAATTTACACACAATACATAGCAAATATTATTTTATTTCCCAAAGGCATAGTATAAAAGGGGTATGAGGGTGCCTGTGTTGGTGGAGTGTGGGGAAACAATCAGTTGAACAGGGAATGTTTTTGGGAGGTTTGTTGATAGGGATGGGGGGGCAGTTAATAAAAAATAAATAAATAAAATAAAAAAAACCAAAAGACATGGTATAAAATGGGTCTGAGGTGGGTGCCTGTGTTGGTGGTTGGAGCCTGGGGAAAGAATCAGTTGAACATGATTTTTTTTTTGGGGGGGGGGGTTGTTGACTGGTATTGGGAGGACAGTTAATTAAAAAAAACATAAAATAAGAAATTGGTAAGTAACGTGACAGACATGAACCCCCAGACATAAGTTGCAACTGACTCAGACTGATACTTGACAGGATAAAGTATTTTGTAGAGGATGATTTATATGACTTGTTGTTGGAGGCCCAAGCCCTGAGAAAACATTGATTTGCAGGACTTAGACTTAATTGGGGCACAAGCTCTGAGGAAACATTGATAGATGTAGGAAATTAGACTTATGTTAGGCCCAAGCCTTGAGGAAGCATTGATTTGTAGGACTCAGACTTGTTTGGCACAAGCCCTAAGGAAACATTGATTGGTAGGTCTAAGGCTTGTTAGAAACAAGCCCCCCCCCACATATATATATATATATATATATATATATATATATATATATGTATGTGTGTGTGTGTGTGTGTGTGTGTATGTGGTCACATACACACAGGCTCCAGCTGCTGTGTGAATGATGGGAGTTGTAGGTCAGCAGCAGTAAAAACATGGCCTCTCCAGTTATACAGTGGATTTTGGGCATATGTTCATTTGTACAAAAAACAAAGTCAAACCTGTGACATTTCATACTGAGTTCTTCATAGTGAACCTGTGTATAATATATTGTTGCTCATAATACCTTATGTGGAATCAGTCCTTTTCCATGTTGCATAGTTTGGCTAGAATATTTTTAGGTTTTGTCTTCACACCAAAGTGACACAATTCTAGTTAAGTCCTAAGTAATAGATTTTACCATATTGTTTCCCTTTCTAGCTTGTTATACCTTTTAAGGACATTAGTGATCTTTGTATGTGTCTATATAAAATGCACATGGATGGAAGTGACTTCTACATTTTCACTGTTGGCTTCTGAATTTTTGGACTCAGAGCCGGCCCTTACATGGGTCCCGGTGCACTTTGACAGGGGCGGCAATTTGCCGCTTCAAGGCATGTTATTCACGCGCCAGCAGCCAGGTCTGTGTCCCAGTGAGTCAGTTAGGGCTGTAATGTATGTCAGTGTCACTGTCAGCGGTCCTAGACTCACTCAGTGGCGCTGGCTGGCGCATCAGTGGCATGATAGTTAGTCAGTCAGTCTAGATAGACACGCACTATGCACCAGAGTATGCTGTGCCTCTCACAACCAACCCACACGCACCGCCACCAGCCAATTAAAGAGGACCATATTTGCTCACTCACTGTGGTCCATCCTCATTGGCTGGTTGGGGTACGTACCGTGCGTGTGGTGTGAGACAGTGGGGACATCGTCGTGCACTGCACTGTATTTGTGTGCATCTGTGGCTGTGACTCCATCTTGAGTTCAGAGCTGAGACTGTGAGTGAGTTCACTCAGGGATAGGACGCTATGTGAGATGGCTTACTTTTTTCCTCATCTTCCTATTTTTTTCCAGTTCCATCCCTGTCTCCCCAAGCCCCTCAAACAGCTTGTTTTATTAATGTGGAAAAGGCCAAAAGCATTCATACCAGCAGGAGCATCTACATCATAAACCAAAATATCCCATTTTGGAAACTGGCCAATTCATGGGTCTGAGCAGGGGCGGCCACCTCCCTGAGCATGAGAACTGATACACAGAAACACTGTGTAGCTCCTAGGAGTGGTCCCACTGCATGAGAGATGGTTTCGGCATACTTGCAGGATTGCTACATTCCATGTCGAAACAATGACCCCATGTACTACTGGTAAACAAACAGTGTGTCTGGCCAGTACTGAGAGTTGCCAGCAAGCACTGAGTCTGAGTGGGTTTTCAGTGCAGCTGGTTATATTGTAAATTACCATAGTAGGTGGCTATTAAAGCAGCAATGTTGAGAGACTAACATTCTTAAAAAAGAACCAACATCTAATACCACCTGAATATCAGGTAGCAGAAAGAGAGATGTAAAAGAGAAAACCTGCATCTCCACACACATACCCAGGAGTGGCGGTAAGGAGGGGTTATTCAGATCTTCTGTATATTGCCTGTCCAAGACATACAGGGGGTATGTGATTTTCTATGCAAGGAGTTGGCCATCCCCCACTATTTTCTCTTCCAAAAAATGGCCTTTCGACACCCTCAAACTCCTGTGACAGTATCTGCAAGGAATATTATGTGTGTTTAGGTGTTTTGTGCATGTGTGTGTATTGCGTGTGTGTCACAACCCATCGGACTCCACTTTCCCAGAGGTGTTCTCTCTCCTAATTACTATACTCCTTCACCTGTCTGTGGCCTACTTATATCCGGGACTTTTCTCCTTTCCCCGCCCTTGGATGGTCATTGCTCAGCGTCCTTGTGTCCTGTGTACCTGCTTACCTGATATCCTGATCTCTGATTCCCATTGTGACACCTGTGAGGCCAGGATTGAGGGCCTAGATCATCATATGGATCAGTTTACCCAAACTTTGTTAGTACGTACAGATCCTGCTTGAATTTCTGCTCCTACTACTTCTCCTCCTGCTCAACTGCAGACCAGCTCTTCTATGCCTACTATGAGACTTCCACCTCCCCCCCGTTATGGAGGCGATCCTGCAGGGTGTCATGGCTTTCTAAATCAGTGCTCCATACACTTTGAAATGACTCCACATTTATTTCCTTCAGAAAGAGCTAAAGTAGGATATGTTATATCTCTTCTCTCCGATCGTGCCCTTGCCTGGGCCTCCCCTCTATGGGAGAGGGGCACCCCCCCGGTGAACAATTATTCTGACTTTGCCCGTAGCCTTCATCAAGTGTTTGATCTTCCAGGCAAAGCTGGGACTGCTTACTCCTCACTATTCACAATAAGACAAGGCTCACGTTCCTTGCTATAGAGTTTTGCACCTACGCTGCAGAAGTAAATTGGAACAATGAGGCCTTGATCTCTGTCTTTAATAATGTACTGTGTGACCGGCTGAAAGATGAGCTCACTGCTAAAGATCTACCCATGGAATTGGAGGAGCTTATCCGTTTCGTTACCTGTATTGATCTCAGGCTCAGGGAGAGGCAACTCCAACGGGACCGCATCAGGAAACCGGTTATCAGACTAACACCCAAGTTCACCCCTCCTGAACCTCCGATTGTTCCCCACACCAGAGGAGCCCATGCAAATAGGGTCCATGGGGTTGAGTGAGGAGGAGAGACAACATAGAAGGAGGGAGAATCTGTGCATGTATTGTGGAGGATCTGTCTATTATGCCCATGACTGTCCTAAAAAGCAGGGGCCCTGCTCTAGGTGTAGTCTCTTGTACCCCTGAAGCTAAGGACAATCGTTTATTAGTCCCCGTGCAACTATCCTGCCAGAATCTACAGGTATCTACTTTTGCACTAATAGACTCTGGGGCTGCTGGCTCATTTATCAATTAGACTTGTTGTATGAAAAATGGGATTCCTTGCCTTGCCAAGTCACAGCCATTATTGCTTGAGGCTATTGATGGGAGACCGCTTCACCCATCCCTTATCACTAAGGAAACTACACCCTTGCATCTCCAAGTGGGGGTTTTACACTCTGAGACCTTAAGCCTTCATGTGATCACCTCTCATTCCTGTCCAGTAATTTTGGGATACCCCTGGCTTTCCTTACATAATCCCCATATTGATTGGGAGACAGGACAGATCACTTCCTGGGGCTCTTTCTGTTCTTCGCACTGCCTTAAAGCCACAGAACCTGCACTGTCCTCTGGAAATTCCAGTACAATATCGGCAGTTTTCTGATGTGTTCAGTAAAAGGGAGTCTGAGAAACTTCCCCCTCACAGGGCTCTGAACTGCCCTATTGATCTTTTGCCCGGGACCATTCCTCCATGAGGCAGAGTTTATCCTCTCTCTCTGCCTGAGACATCCAGACCCCACTCAGCCTTTTGTGATTGAGGTTGACTCCTCCGAAGTTGGCACTGTGGCTGTCCTTTCCCAGAGAAGCTCACATAACAGTTCTCTCCATCCGTGTGGGTTCAAGTTTAAATGGTTTTTGCAGGCCAAGAGGAATTATGACGTGGCCAATAGAGAGTTGCTGGCCATCATTTTGCCCTAGAGGAACAGAGCCATCTCTTGGAGGGGGCACGCACACCCATAACGATTCTCACAGACCATAAAAACCTCCTGTACATCAGCAATGCTAAAAGTATGAACCCAAGACAAGCCAGATGATCTCTGTTCCTGGCCCGGTTTAATGATGTTATTACCTACCGGCCGGGTACTAAGAATACCAAAGCTGATGCACTCTCCAGGATATTCACTGCACCTTCCGAGGAGAATCAAGGGACAGAACCCATAATACCCCCTCGTAGGGTATTGGCAGCTATCTCCCAATCTACCTTCTCCTCTCCCCTGTTGGACAATCTCCGTGACAGACAGAGAGACGTTCATGCCGGCTTGCCCGGCGAAAGTTATATATGCCACAAAAGAAAAGAGAGGAGGCCCTAGAGCAATGTCATGACTCCAAACTGGCAGGACATCCAGGAGTTGCCCATACTCAGGACTTGGTCTCCAGAGTCTTTTGGTGGCCAGAATGGAGAAAATATGTTCAGGACTTTGTTTTTGCCTGTCAGTCCTGTGCTGCATCCAAAACCCCCAGGTCACTCCCTGTTGGCTTACTGCACCCACTCTCCATACCCTCTCAACCTTGGTAACATCTTTCAAAGGACTTCGTAGCAGAGCTACCACCCTCCAAGGGTAATACTACTATACTGACGGTCATAGACCATTTCTCCAAGATGGTACATCTTGTCCCTCTCCGCAAGCTGCTATCTGCCCCAGAACTGGCTCAGATTTTCATCAAAGAGATAGTCAGGTTACTTGGAGTTCCTACCCAAATAGTGTCTGATTGTGGCACTCAATTCATCTCAAAATTCTGGAGATCTTTCTGTGAGAGACTTGGGATTTCCTTAGCTTTTTCATCTGCCTACCATCCTCAAACTAATGGAGCAGCAGAGAGAGCCAACCAAGAGATGGAGCAGTATCTCTGACTATTCTGCAATGAAAGCCAGGACGATTGGTCTGATCTACTTCCCTTGGCAGAGTTCTCCAAGAATAATTCTCTACAGGAATCTATCCAGGTGTCCCCCTTCCATTGTCTCTACGGGATGAATCCAGTAGCTATTCCTTCTTCCTTCCGGTATTCCAGCACTCATCTGGACAACATCGCTCAGCGCTGGAGTTCCGTGAAGGAGGCTTTACTTAAGACTGTGGCTAGGCAAAAGAGGACAGTGGACAAAAGACGTTCTGTTGCTCCCACCTATCTTCCAGGTGATAGAGTCTGGCTCTCCATTCACCACCTACGTCTTAAAGCACCCACTATGAAGTTGGCCCCACGCTTCATTAGTCCGTTCCAAGTTACTAGGAGAATTAACCCAGTGGCTTACGAACTCTCTCTACCTAAAGCTCTCCGTATCCCCAGAGTGTTCCATGTCTCTCTTTTGAAACCTCTGCAACAGGTATACTAAGAGTGTTGTTGCTCCTGGACCAGTGGATACTGTTCATGAGGATGAGTTTGAGGTACAGGCCATACTGGACTCCCGTTTCCTCAGAGGTTCCTTACAATACCTCGTTCACTGGAAAGGGTATGGTCCGGAGGAGAGGTCTTGGATTTCTGCCAGTAATGTTTATGCACCCTGACTTGTCCAAAATTACCACAGGAAGTATCCAGCTCGCCATGGTATCAGCCGCCCAGAGGTTGGCCCTCGAGGAGGGTGTAATGTCACAACCCGTCGGACTCCCCCTTCCCAGAGGCATTCTCTCTCCTAATTACTATACTCCTATCACGGTGCCCGTGCTCTTGGCTGCAGGCAATGACATTCTGACTTCCTAATTACACTACCTTGCTCTGATTGGTCAGGTATCTTTGTCGTCGCCCAGTGATAGCCTTTATATACTCTGTCATGTTGACACTATGGTGCCCTTTCGTGGTGTACTAGTTCCTGACATTTTTTCTGTACCTCTATGATCGTGTATGACCTGGCCTGCCTGATGACGTTCCTGAGTTTCCTGTGTTGCTGACCGTACCTGGCTGAGAACCCGCTCCGTTACTGACTGTATCTGGCTGAGAACCCGCTCCGTTGCTGACTATATCTGGCTGAGAACTCGCTCCGTTGCTGACCGGATCTGGCTGAGAGTCCGCTCTGTTGCTGACTGTATCTGGCTGAGAACCTGCTCCGTTGCCGACTGTATCTGGCTGAGAACCCGCTCCGTTGCTGACTGTATCTGGCTGAGAACCGCTCCGGTACTGTCCGTACCTGGCTGAATACCCATTCCGTTACTGACCCTGTCAGGCTGATTACCGCACTGTTGCCATCCATGCCTAGCTGTAGCACTTGTTTGCCTCAGTTGGGCCTGGTGATACCTGCTGTGGCCTTTTCGTTACACAAGTCGGTGTGCGCTGCGTGGCGTTATTATTCTTGTCGACTGTAGGCTGAGCATTCGTGCTTTAGCTGCTGTCTTAACTGCCTCAGGTGGTGTGCACACACGAAGTACCGTGTTTCTAGCACTGACTGTGTTACTCTGATCACTCTCCGTGTCCACCTCCCTTTCAACGCTGGGCTCACTCCCTTTGGGAGTTGCAGTGTCTCTCTGGGCATTATCTATTGACCCTTTTGTGTGCCTGGATCTTCCAGGTAGGGTTGAGCTATATTCCACTGCAGTAGCCTTGGGCTCAAGAGCCAGCGGTTGCGTTATACCATCCTCCAGGGTGAGGGGACACTGGTTGCCTTCCACCTATATATACATTACCACCCCTATCATTCTAGGGTTTGCCTACAAAAGCAATTGCCTTGGTCTCCCTGTGACTCTAACCCTATGGTCAGTGCTGCCTACTAAATTGGTTGCCTCAGTCTCTCTGTGGTCCAAGTGCCAGGTTCTGTGTTGCCTCACTTCTCATGGGTTCTGTGCCTCCCAGGCATCTGAGTTTGTGCCAGTCATCTACTCCAGGACTACCTGTCATCTAAGTCCTGTTGTCAGTTCCTGGACTGCGTTGCCTCCAGTCATTCTGGTTCAAGCAATAACCTTCGATTCCAGTGATAGTTTTCATTTTGTCACATATTACTATACTGGCTTGCTATTGCTGTACATCTCTGTAAATATATATATATGTTCTGTCTGTCTGTGTGGGTCTAAGGGCCTAACGAAGTGTTTGTACTTTATCCTAATAAAGTAATATTAACCTTACAGATCTGGTCTGAGTGTTCATCAAAAACCTTGACAACTCCTTCACCTGTCTTTGGCCTACTTATATCTGGGACTTTTCTCCTTTCCCCGCCCTTGGATGGTCAGTGCTCAGCATCCTTGTGTACTGTGTACCTGCTTACCTGATATCCTGATCCCTGATTCCCCTTGTGACCTCTGCTTGTATCTCATTCACCCGACTTTCTTGTTTCCTGATCCTGGCTTTGTTCCTGACTACTCTCGACTCTTTGCTCCAGTTCCTGTTTGCCACATTGTGTATCGAATACGGCTTGTCCACGACTCTCCACTAGTCTGCATTCCCAATGCTCATACTGTCTCATTTGCTCAACTCCAAGGTACTGACTGTTTCATTTGTTTGACTCTTTGTGTACCAAACCCGGCTTGTCGACAACTCTCCGTTTGTCTACGACCCCTTGGGTCGACTCCTGCATTATTCGACAACTAGTAGTCGATTCCTGTTCTACCTCGACTCTCCTGTTGACTTCGACTCGCAGTCGACCAATTTCTGTCTGCCGACTACTGCCTCACTTAAAGACATTTGCTTATCCTCGACTATCGACCTTCTGCAGTAGGGTTCGACACAGTGTCGGAGATCGAGCCTTCCTTGCCAGGCTGAGAGATAGTGACAGTGTGTTTTGTGTATTGTGTGTGTCTGTATTGTGTGCATGTGGTGTGAATTGTCTCTGTGTTGTGCATGTGTATTGCATGTATGTATTATGTCTGTATTGCACATGTGTGGATGTATTCTTTGTGTGTGTATTGTCTGTTTGTGCAGTGCCTTCGTACAACACACACACAATACACCACAACCTTAACACATACACGTAAAGCACACACATGCTCAAAACACACACAACACATATGCACAATACACACATATGCACAACACAAACACACAATACACCCACAATCCGCAACATACACAACAAACACACCCACAACACACACACAAACATACACATACATGCAATACACACACACCATACAATACACAACAAACACACACTTAAAAAACACAGGCACAAAACAAACCCACAACTCACACAATACAACATGCAACACACACATGCAATACACAAACACACAAACAAATGCACAACAAACACAATACAGACACAAATGCACACACAATACACATACATGCACAACACATAAATACATACCAATAAACATACAATACACATAAAGACACAAACACACTATACACAAACATACAAACACAATACATTCAAAACATGTACACAATACACCCAACACATACAATAAAAGCAGACTCAATACACATACAAATACAAGTATAATGTACACAAAATGCACATACGTACAGCAGGGCTCAAAATTTCCACTCGCCACTAGCCAATGGTGAGTAGAAATTCAGCCCTGGTGGGTATGTTATGGCTTGCAGTGGTGAGTAACTTTTCAGGTCTGGCTAGTAGCAAAGGACTTAAAATTATAAGCCCTGCCTACAGTATACCAATACACACACATAGTACGCAAAATGCTATGCACAAAACAATGTACTTAAAGGGATAGTAATACTTCATTTTAACTTTATTTTATTTTGTAGGCATTAAAAAAACATGAATAATGATATAAGTCTTATCTCTCAAACCTTTATGGTTTAAGAGATATTCACAAGCAAAGTGTCCCCCTCCCGCCCCTTTTACTGATGTAACATTTCTCAGCCAGGGCAGAAGGGAGCTGCCCAGGTAGACTGCAGAGAGGGACAATCTTCAATTAAGATAAGGGAAAAACCTGAAAAGCTTGTCAAGGGGGGCAGGGATTTCATTGTTTTCATAGGAATAAGAGTGTCCCCTTCTGTTATCTGTCCAGTCTATGGACTGTATTCCACATCTGAGAAGAGATTGTTTACAGTAGGTAAAAGGGGCGGGAGGGAAACTTTGCTTGTGAATATCTCATAAACCATAAAGGTTTGAGAGATAAGACTTATCTCATTCTTCATGTTTTTTTTAATGCCTACAAAATAAAATAAAGTTAAAACGAAGTATTACTATCCCTTTAATACGGTATATGCAAAACACTAAATGCAAACCACTATAAGCAAACTGCTATACACAAAACGCAAGGTGCTATATGCAATACTCTATACACAAACGCAATAGGCAAAACTCAAATCGCAAAAAGCAATACACAAAATGCAGTATGCAACACGCTGTAGTAAAGTACAAAACAAAATATGATATACGCAATATGTTATTGGCAAAATGCTATGTGAAAAACACTATACACAAACACCTATGTGCAAAATGATATATGCATATTGCAATGCTATCACGGTGCCCGTGCTCATGGTCGCAGGTGGCGACATTATTATTTTCCTGGTTCAGTGCCTCTCTCTTATTGGTCTGGTGATCCTAACTCCGCCCAGGGCCAGCCTTTTTTATACTCTGTCATGACTATACTGGGGCGCCCTTTTGTGGTGTAACTGTTCCTGACGTTAGTTCCTGTTTTTGCTCTGATCGTGTATGACCTGGCCTGCCTGACAACGTTCCTGCGCATCCTGTGTTGCTGTTTCTGTTGCTGACTGATCTGGCCGAGAACCCGCTCCGTTGCTGACTGATCTGGCTGAGAACCTCCTCCGTTGCTGACTGATCTGGCTGAGAACCCGCTCCGTTGCTGACTGATCTGGCTGAGAACCCGCTCCATTGCTGACTGATCTGGCTGAGAACCCGCTCCGTTGCTGACTGATCTGGCTGAGAATCCACTCCGTTGCTGACAGTATCTGGCTGTGAACCCGCTCTGCTGCTAACTGTGTCTGGCTAAGAACCCACTCGCTTGCCTCCATCTGGCTAGCATTCCACTCTGCTGCCACCTGTTGCGTTTGTCTGTTGTAGCGCCACGGGGTGCTTCTGTTATCTTGCCGACCGTAGGCTGAGCATTTGTGCTATAGTCGCTTATACTGGGTATATATACTGTGCACATGTGAAGTACCGGTTCAGTGATGTATAGCGCTGACGGTATTACTCTGTGATCCATCTGTGTCCTCCTCCGCTACCTTAGCTGGGCTCACTCCCTGTGGGAGTTTCAGACTTTACTCTGGGCATTACCATTGGACCCTTTCTGTGCCTAGATCCTCTAGGCAGGGTCAGTGTTCCATTCCTTCCTGCAGTAGCCTCAAGGCTCAAGAGCCAGCTGTTGCGTGACATTACACCTTGCACGTGTGCCAGGACACAAGTTGTCTTACGTGTTGTGCTCTCGATCCACCCCTAGCGTTCTAGGGTTTTGCTACCAGTAGCGGTTGCCTTGGTCTTACTGAGACCCTAGTCCCTAGGGTCTGCTTTGCCTCATTGCAGCTGGGTTCAGTGTCTCCCAGGCGTCTGGGTTTCATGCCAGTGACCTTCCTCTGGACTCCTAGTGATCTAGGGTCCTGTTGCCAGTACTTGGGCTGCGTAGCCTCTGCTTGCCCCTAGTCCACTAGGGTTTGGTTGCCTATAGTCTTGTGTGCCTCCAGTCATTTGGGTTCAAGATCAGAACTCTCTTCAGCCAGCTGTTGCCACCGTCTCTCCTAATCTCTCCAGGGACTGGCTTGTTATTACTATATCTGTTATGTTATTGTGGGCTTGTGGCCTAACTTACTGTATGCACTTTATCTTAATAAAGTTATTTTAACCTTACCAGTCGGGTCTGAGTGTTCATCAAAAACCGTGACAAATGCGCAATACAATATACTCAAACTATACGCAAAATTGTATATGAAAAATGCTATATGAAAATAGCAAAACGCTATACACACAATACAGTACGCAAAACACTATAATCAAAATGCTAAGTGCAAAACGCAGTATGCATGATCCTGTACGCAAAACACTATGTGCAAAATGCTATGTGCAAAACGTTTTGCGCAGTATGCAAGACGCTATACACACAATTCGCTATATGCTGAAATGCTCACACACACACACCTATGATCTTACACAAGTGGTTCTCAAGCTTTTTTGCTCAAGGCACTCCTAACATGCAGTCTGACATTTTCGGGGCACCTCTACAATTTTATGTCATTTGTCAAGTGTGAAATGACGGTTACAAATACATAAATGAAGAGTTATTGTTAGACCTCACAACTTAAATAAATGTATTGTGCATAGTACTATCCTTACAGATACAGGGGTAGATACAAGCCCTGAACAAACATTGATTTGTAGGACTTAAGCTTGTTTGGCACAAGCCCTAAGAAAACACTGATTTGTAGGACTTAGGCTTGTTAGAAACAAACCCCCAAAAATTGTTTATTTTTTGTAAGGCTATGTTTTTATTTATTTGACTGATTGATTGATTTTAAAGCACAAGCCCTGAGGGAAAAAAATCCCTACTGGCCTAGTGCCAGCATATCATGTTGGCCAGTGGCCACTGGCCATTGTTAAATGTCCTCCTGAGTCTATCATTGTGGAATTTGCAACTGCTGTTCTTGCTGCTGCTGAGTTGTTTAAGAGCACGGTGATTAGGCAACTGAAAGGGAATGGTATCAACAGTTGCAGTAACATGGGTGATGGATAATGAAGGTTCCACTTGCCACGACTATCTCCAGTGATGTGCATGAGGCAGTAGAAGCACAATAAGTAGCCCCCAGTCTATGTGGCGAAAAGAAGAAGTTGGCCAATAATTCTTCTTCACCTGCCGCTCCTCCAAAATCATGGGTGTGTTATTATTAGAATATACTTTTTTTTCCTTTGAGAGCAGGAACTGTGGCTGTCATCAGCAACTGCAATGTGCACAGTGTGTGTGGTAAATAACATCTGGGGCAAAACATCCAAACACCATGACATCTGAAACCAAGTACTGCTGCCTTCACTAAACCCCTTGTCCAGACCCTGCTAAGGACATATGACAATTGTAATGATGAACCCTCCCTGCCACCATCTTAGCATATTCTGCAGGCTAGAATCTCCTCAGATGCTGCTTGATTCCCTGTTTGTGATTCTCCTACACCACACTGCCATGTGTGGTCAGTGCAGCACACAGTGTGCAATGGGCAGACACAAACTGACACATCCTAACATAAACAGAGTGGCTATCATTTGGCAGGGGAGGTAACGATGAGCAAGGTGTATTGGCAGAAGATGTAGTTACTCTAGAAGGTGATTGTGATGGCAAGCTAATCGTTTAACTTGTCATGGAACTTCCAGTCTCTGTCTGGGTTTCTCTACTCTTCCTCCTCCATGATCTTTGCCTCACCACTTGTAGCATTTCCGCAGAGTCAGGGGGTACAGCAACAGCGGTGCTTGATGGGTGTTTGGCTTTAACATGTTTGACATAAATGTCATGGTGTCTGTGTTTCATGTGTGATATCAGGCGGTTGTGTCAAGGTGCGTTTCCTTCTTTCCTCTTCTCACTGTCTTGTCACAAATTGTGCACAGTGCCATTGGTGGTGAATGCACTGTGTCTGCCCCAAGAGAAAAATAGGCCCACATCCATGACTTCAGGGGGGAGGGAACAGGTGGCGAAAAATGGCCTCTTTCTTCTTGTCCTCAACATTCCCCTTCACTGTCTGTTGCAGTGGATAATGTTGCTGCTGTTGCTGCTACTGCCTCAGATTCAGCACTGCAACTAGGACCAGGAGTAAAGCTGGTGCTGGCAAGTGGAACCTGTCCTAGTCCTACATCACTTGTTGACCCCATTCCCACTGTGTCCACAGTGGTTGGTGGCACACTAGCTTGCTCCACAGCATCCTGCTACCCTTGCATCTCAGCAGCAGGAGTTAGAGCATTTGCAAATTCCTCAAATTCCAAAATTTCACTGCTAGTGGTAGTGGTGATGCCCTCCACATCCCTGTCTCCCATTCCTTCTCAGTTTCTGCTAAAAAGGCCATCAATGTCTTTTCCACCCCAGCTTCTCCACCATTATCATCACCACCACCACCACCACTAGTCCCTGCTGCTGCTCTATTACAGATATTACATTGCTGTTTGGAGGAGGTGACAAACAATTTGACAGAGGGTCCCCTAATATCACACTTGGCATTTCTTTTTGACCTGAAGAAGACAGACTGGCAGCAGTAGCAGCAGGCACAGGCAGCTGATATGTGCTCCTGCTGGTGGTGGTGGTATTAATTGTGTGCCTGCTCTCCCCCAACACCAGTTCTGGCCTTGTAGTTTTCAGGATCTTGTTCCACTTGGACACTTTAATGAAGGGAAGGGGAGGACCCCCAGGGTCAGAGGAATGGTATGGGCTCCCTTGACTGCTAGTCTGGACACTCTCAAATGTTTCCCTTACCACTCTGACTGCTTCACCATTACTGCTACTACTACAAACACCAACCACATTGAGTTCAGCCACAGAGTCTTCCTCCTTACAGTCACTAGTAATATGAGGATACTGATTACCCCCTCCTTCACTCCTAACAAGCTGCTGGACCTTAGTAGTAGTAGTAGTAGTAGCACTGGCGGGACTGCTTGGAGATGGCAAGTGTGAATTAGCATCCCTTGCTGTCATGCTTGGCATCATCTTTTACTTCCCCCTCCTGAGTATTACAAGACACACTAGCCTCAGGTTCAGCACTGGTGGCAGCAGGGGCAGCACGTCCTACAGCAGGCATAGCACTAGTGGCAGCAGGGGCAGCACATCTGACAGTAGGCACAGTACTGGTGGCAATAGGGGCAGCACATCTGACAGCAGGCACAGTACTGATGGGAGCAGGTTCAGCACTGGCAGCAAGCACAGCACTGGTGGCAGCAGGGGCAACACTTCTGACAGCAAACACAGCAATGGTGGTAGCAGTAGCATGGGCAGCACGTCTGACAGCAGGCACAGTACTAGTGGCAGCTGGGGCAGCACGTCTGGCAGCAGGTACAGCAATGGTGGCAGCAGGGGCAACACATCTTGCAGCAGGTACAGGCAGCTGAACAGTCCTGCTCTAGCTAGTACTACCCTTCTCTTCCTCCTTTGCCATTAATTTCCCCAAGATCCCTAGGGGTGATTTAGGGGGACTGGACAGCATTGGTTCTGTAGTGCTCACTTCTTCCTCAGACTCAGTGGACACATAAGGGTCCTTCCAGTTCCTCCTTTTACTGTTTTTAAACCTGTTCATAGCATACCTCCCAACATTTCAAATTGCCAAAGAGGGACATTTGTGTTTTAGGGGGTGTTGCTGGGGGGTGGCCGATGGGTGGGACATTACCGAGAATTTTTAGGCTATTTCATGACCTATTGATACCTCCTTGTGTGAGTAGGACTTGAACTTGGAAGCAGTGATGATGCTGATGATGGCTGATAGGATGACTGTGTACTTTGCTTGTCCAGGGTCAGAGTTTCAAATGTTTTTCTCAGTTTATAGACAGGCACAGTTCCCTTTTTCAGTGGTGGAAGATTGAGCCTTTGCATTTCTGCTAACTTTCTGGCCATGTTATAATCTCTCTGACTCTCAACTTCATCTGTATCTGAAGAAGAGGAGGATGTTGTAGGGAGATATTCTAGATCTGCATCATCATCATCATCATCATCAGTCATCATTAGTCCATCATCAGCATCGCCTTCCACTTCTTGACCACTACGCTTATATTCTTATAAGCTTTTAGAGGTGTCAAACAATTACTTTTACTTTCACAAAGTTCACTACTACTTTAAGGACAGGTGTTTTGGGGCTTGTTTGTCTCACTGTCAGATTGGCAGCAGTTGGTTCAGCTACTACACCTTCCTCCATTATGCCATTGCCATTATCAACACTAGAATGCAACTCATTGTTATCTTCAGTGTTCTTCGTATTTTTTTTTTTTTTATTATTGTGCTGGTGCTCGTGGTGGGAGAAGTTTTGGTGTGACCTTGATAAACTTCATCCCTCCAGGGAGGAAAGGGATCATCATCATTTACTGCACACGCTGCAGCAACCATGGCTGAAGTTATTTTCTGAACTACCACTTTTCTCCCACATCCCTGCACTGCTCCACCCTTCCCCCTGCCCCTTGTGCATTTGCCGGACATTACTCAACTAATGTGGGTGTTTTTACTCTACAGAACACAACACATCTGATGGAGTGTGATATCTTACCTTAGCCCTTATCAAACTTCTCAATGTCGTCTGCTGTCTATCAAGTCTGTTTCAGTCACACAGCTCACATCAGGCTCCCAGTCAGCTGTCTGTCACCTAATATATTTATTTATTATGTTTTACTTTTTTTTTTAGTTGTCCACCCTATCTTATAATTGTAAAAAAAAATGATAATTAAAAACCAAAATCAACAACTTCTTTCCCCAGACTTCCCCAGCATAGAGACACAACAAGATTGGCAAGCAAATTAGATTCCAGCTGTCTCTGCCTTGCCGGTCAGTCACATTGAATTTTGGGATATTTGGAGTCAACCTCCCCCACCCTTCTTCCCCCCCTTCTTCCCCCCTAGAGTGCCCCTAGATTGCCCTAATGCATTAAACAAATATTCTACCTATAAGACTTCCAAAACTAAGCTTCAATTCCCCTTTATTTGCCTACCTTGTCTAGCTCAAAAATGTGCTGCTTTCTCTCTCACAAATACAGAATGGCATGCTGTGTGAGCCTGACACCCTTTTATATGTCTGCAGGAAAAGAAGATAAAACTGCCATGTAGTGGGGGAAAAATCAGTCTTCCCATTGATTTCAATCCAATGAGGTAGGGAAAAAAAGCAGGAAAACTGCACATTTCACAAGAAATGTTTTGCGAAGGGGGAAGTGCCATTTTTTGCCGATTTTGGTTTGAGGTGAAAGTTTTCACCCATCCCTATTCACAATATGGGTAACAGAATACCAAACTTTGCTTGCAAACCTACCGTCTTTTTCCTCCTCATTCCTCCTGTTTGCCCTTCTCTTTTGCTATTCCCATGACTTTTCTTTTTCCCTGTAACCCACTCCACCTCTATTTGTGTTAATTTTCCCCCATTATCCTTTCTTTCCAAGTTATAATATAGCCTTAACTTTAATATGTAAACTTCAATACGTTATAAGCCTTTTCTGCTGGGTAAAACAAAGGTCATTCCACTGTGGGGACATGCTTTATTCAAAAGTTATTACAGCTCAAATTGTTTTTTATAAATCTGTTGGCATCAGCACAACTGGTGTCCAAAAGGCAATTTTTTGATAATGCATTATATGGAGTAGCTTAAGTCATAGATTATGGCTATCCGTAGTACGTTATAGGAAGAGCCCCAACTGGTGGCTACAATAGAAAATTGGAATTTAATGTAAAAAAAAAAAAAAAAAAAAAAAAAAAAACAACAAGCTTGATCTATAAAAATTTTGACTGCAGCATATCCCAGCTGTGGGATTATCATTGCTTTACTCTGGAGGAAAAGCTCTTTAACATCATGTTTACCTAAAAAAAATGTTTACTTTACCTCTAAGTTACTACTAAGCGTAGATTTCGTAAGAATATCTGTAGATCCTCACACACACTGAGCCGGTGCTAAGCATTACTCAGTTCCACGGCAAACATAACCAGATGTAGGGGCTGTATGCAGAAGAACAGAGGAGCAGTTGTGATGACACATAAAAATTCCAATTGATTTTAATTGATTTTAACTCATTCATTTTTAAAGTTTTTTTTCCAGCGTATTGAAATAAAAAATCAATGGGGATTTGGGAAGTTTTTACGTGTTTCCTATGGTGCCCTCGGTTTTGTCCACAATTGCTCCTGTTTTTCATTTTACATATAGTCCTAGACAGGGGTGGATTGTAGGGGAATACCAGCCAGGGCATTTTTTTTAAAGCAGCCCACTAGCTGGTGTTTTTAACAACGCCCCCTTGTGGTCCCTGTGCGTCATGGGAGAGCAGGCACCAGGATATTATGTCATATCCTGGCGCTCTGCATTAACAAGGGACGCGAAGGCTATCACCTGTGCCGGTGGCAACACACACCTCTCCTTCAAAATATCGTGAGACAGTGAGGTGAGATCCTCTGATCTCGCCCACCGGCCCACCAGGGGATGCCCGATCTCCCGATAAGACAATCCGCCCATGATCCTAGGTCAGGGGTGTCAACCTTATTTCATCAAGGGCCAGACGGAGAAAAGAACAGTGGTTCAAGGCCACGATATTACTGAATGTAATTGCAGTAAAGACAAGCATGAACACAACCAGAATTCATCCTGCTGTGAGCAATCCACATCTAGGCTAATAAGCAGCCTTAAATGGACAGTAATGCTTGAAGTAAAGTTCAGCTCTGAGTCTTCTTTACTCTTTATCTAACACATAGCACTATATTTCAAGCAGAAAGGATCCCCATCCTGCCCCTTCTGGCTGCCTCCCATTGAATCTGGAATCCGGTAGTGGGACCAGACGGATGCAGCGAGTGTCAATGTTTAAACAGTATGTATAAGGAAAACCCTGCTCCCTTGACGAAGGAGGGCACTATTTTCCTTCTGCTTACTGAAGATTGTCCCTTGCTGCTCCTCATGTGGACCAGACTGAGAGGCAGAGTGACGCAGGGAAAGGGGCGGGAGGGAGATCCTTTCTGCTTGATTTGCTATTGAACTACAAAACTGTAAGTGTTAAAATATAGTGCTAAGTATAAAGAAGATTTGGAGCTGAACTTTACTTCAAGCATTACTATCCCTTTAACCAATTGACTTTTAAGGATGTTCCCAATTTGAGCCAAGCTCTTGTTTGTATTGGTGTTTATCTAGTTATATGATAGAGTAATCTCTGCAATGCATTGTGGATGTTTCCAGAGGGTTAATAATTTATTGGTTGTACAGAGCTTTGAGTTCCAGACAGAGGCGTAACTAGAAGCCTCCGGGCCCTGGTACAAGAAGTGCCATGGCCCCCCCCACATTGGCCCCCCTCGACAACATTGACCCCCTCCACAATGCCCCCATCTCCTACCTGGAGCTCCCGCACAGTCCTCTTAGTAATGCAGAGCGCTGGGAGATGATGTCATCTCCCAGCACTCTTCATTACTAGAGCACCGGCGGGAGATTGCGGGCACCAGGTAGAGGGGTCGCAGGGGGAGGACTGGCCCTTGGAGTGCCCTAGTTACGCCACTGGTTCCAGAGGGGTATCCATTGCAATGGTCTGCAATGTGTTGCTTACTTCATTGGCACTCAAAGGGTTGTGTGAGGATTGCTGCTGTTTTTGGTGCTGAAGTATTTCTGCATCCTCTCTGCTGTCCCCTGCCCAGCCCCACCACATCGACACCTTTACAACAAAATCATCATAGTCTATCTCCCTTCCCTTACATTCCTTCCTAGTGCATATTTTGGTGCATATTGCCAATGAGATGTGCTTGCCACACACCGACAAACACACATCCCCATCGTCCATTAGTGCATCTGCCACCAGATGTTTTTTTAAACAAAGCAGTAGATGGAGCAGGCTCTATAAGAAACTGTACCTCTCAATGACAGGTGCTCACAATCTTAATTGGAAAAAAAATTTTGAAGCAAGAGGGACGGAACATTACACAGCTCTGATCTCAGTACACAAAAAAAAAATTGCACTACCCTTGTTTGACAGAGATGAGTCTCAAATTAGTTTCAAATTAGTCAATTTCTGGTGATCACAGACAGAGGCGTAACTAGAAGCCTCCGGGCCCTGGTGCAAGAAGCGCCATGGGCCCCCCCCGGACCACATTCACCCCCTTGACTGCATTGGCCCTCTCCAAAATGCCCCCATCTCCTACCTCCCTGGAGTGGCAGGAGCCCGGAGAGGTGTGTTGATCTCCCGCGCAGTCCTCTTCAGTAATGCAGATGATGTCATCTCCCAGCGCTCTGCAATACTACAATGCCAGACGGAGATCGCAGGCGCCAGGCAGAGGGGTCGCAGGAGGCGGCCTGGCCCCCTGGAGCGACCCCTATAGTTACGCCACTGATTACAGATCACGTGACATAAACACATTGACACACACTAGTTTAATGTATGAGATAGGGAACGTGTGTGGGGCTATTAAATAGCCCCTATCCCATATTTTCTTGCTGATCAAAACATATGAGTGCCATTTAAGAGGCAAGAGGACTCTTTAAATCTTTGTGTGCTGAAGGGGTGAGCAATGCATTGTTTCACACTGCATTGCTTACACCCCTTCAGGCTAAGCATTAACCCTTTCAGTGCCACAAGGGTATGCATCGCATGCCTGAAAAGGTTAATGGTGTGCATGTTTGGTGATATAGTGGTCTTCCACATGCTTTAATAAGTTCAAATGGGGGAGGGGTGTTAAAGAGCCCTGATCACACACACAGACACAAACACATGCACTGCATGCACAAGCACCCAATCACACGTGCACACACACATCAACACACATGCACATTCTAGGGGGCCAGGTATACCAACATCTGAAATGGGAAAAGCCCCTATTTCAGATGAGTAAATAAAATTAAAAAAATACTTATGATGGGTGATCATTTGATTGCCCAACAAAAAATACATTTATATTCATGTCTGAAAACGTAAAAAACAAACAAGCTAACAAAAAACACAGTTGTGGTAGGTATAGTTTTGTGCTTCTTGCACCCCTTACAGTATGTCATTTCATACCAGTGAGGTACCATTTTTCTCAGACTGACAGTATGTACTGAGTACAATAGGAAATCCCATGGTTTCCAAAGGGGAGGGGGAGATTCACTAAGCGGTGATAAACAGGTGATAAAGTAGAGATGACTTCTCCAGTTTATCACTTCTCCAATTCCTATGTTATTCTATGGAGCCTATTCACTAAGATTTCTTCAGCACTGGAGAGGTTAGTGCATAGGCTCTATAGACAGGCCCGGACTGGCCATCGGGCACACCGGGCATTTGCCCGGTGGGCCGGTCTGGTGACCCAGTCTCCGTAGTAATACAGAGCGCTGGGAGATGACATCATCTCCCAGCGCTCTGCATTATTAAGAACCGCGCGCGGGAGATGCAGCTCTGTGCCGAAGGAGGCACAGATCACATTGATGGTACGCCGCGTCGCCGCTAGATCACCAGGGATTTAAGGTAGGGGATCAAGGGGCATTGCAGAGATGAAGGGGCAGTTGATGAAGGGGGCGTTGTGGAAGGGGCATTGTGGAGGTGAAGGGGGCATTGTGGAGATGAAGGGGGCATTGTGGAAGGGGCATTGTGGAGATGAAGGGGGCATTGTGGAAGGGGCATTGTGGAGATGAAGGGGGCATTGTGGAGTGGAAGGGTGCATTGTGGAAGGGGCATTGTGGAAGGGGCATTGTGGAGATGAAGGGGACATTGTGGAAGGGGCATTGTGGAGATGAAGGGTGCATTGTGGAAGGGGCATTGTGGAGATGAAGGGGACATTGTGGAAGGGGCATTGTGGAGATGAAGGGGGCATTGTGGAAGGGGCATTGTGGAGATGAAGGGGACATTGTGGAGATGAAGGGGACATTGTGGAAGGGGCAATGTGGAGATGAAGGGGGCATTGTGGAGTGGAAGGGTGCATTGTGGAAGGGGCATTGTGGAGATGAAGGGGACATTGTGGAAGGGGCATTGTGGAGATGAAGGGGACATTGTGGAAGGGGCATTGTGGAGATGAAGGGGACATTGTGGAAGCGGCAATGTGGAGATGAAGGGGGCATTGTGGAGTGGAAGGGTGCATTGTGGAAGGGGCATTGTGGAGATGAAGGGGACATTGTGGAAGGGGCATTGTGGAGATGAAGGGGACATTGTGGAGTGGAAGGGAGCATTGTGGAAGGGGCAATGTGGAGATGAAGGGGGCATTGTGGAAGGGGCATTGTGGAGATGAAGGGGGCATTGTGGAAGGGGCATTGTGGAGATGAAGGGGGCATTGTGGAGTGGAAGGGAGCATTGTGGAAGGGGCATTGTGGAGATGAAGGGGACATTGTGGAAGGGGCATTGTGGAGATGAAGGGGGCATTGTGGAGTGGAAGGGAGCATTGTGGAAGGGGCAATGTGGAGATGAAGGGGGCATTGTGGAAGGGGCATTGTGGAGATGAAGGGGGCATTGTGGAAGGGGCAATGTGGAGATGAAGGGGGCATTGTGGAAGGGGACATTGTGGAGATGAAGGGGACATTGTGGAAGGGGCATTGTGGAGATGAAGGGGGCATTGTGGAGTGGAAGGGAGCATTGTGGAAGGGGCAATGTGGAGATGAAGGGGACATTGTGGAAGGGGCATTGTGGAGATGAAGGGGGCATTGTGGAGTGGAAGGGAGCATTGTGGAAGGGGCAATGTGGAGATGAAGGGGGCATTGTGGAAGGGGCATTGTGGAGATGAAGGGGGCATTGTGGAAGGGGCAATGTGGAGATGAAGGGGGCATTGTGGAAGGGGACATTGTGGAGATGAAGGGGACATTGAGGAAGCGGCAATGTGGAGATGAAGGGGACATTGTGG
The DNA here is from genome assembly GCA_037306005.1 of Rhinophrynus dorsalis. Classification (NCBI taxonomy): domain Eukaryota; kingdom Metazoa; phylum Chordata; class Amphibia; order Anura; family Rhinophrynidae; genus Rhinophrynus; species Rhinophrynus dorsalis. Next base: position 268,817,836 of record CM074718.1, on the reverse strand, counting down.
AGATGAAGGGGACATTGAGGAAGCGGCAATGTGGAGATGAAGGGGACATTGTGGAGTGGGGCATTGTGGAGGTGAACAGTGTGGGGAGGAGGATGGGGTGGGCAGAGTGTGGAGGTGAATATGTGGGCGGGGGCATAAATCCTTGCACCGGCCCTGGGTCCGGGCGTTAAAAAAAAAAAAAAAAAAAAGAGCGAACGCCCCCCCCCCCATGGGCTGCTCACAAAATTAAAATGGGCTGCTCAGCTTTAAATGCCCGGGCCTATTTTTTGTCCCAGTCCGGGCCTGTCTATAGAATAACATAGGAACTGGAGAAGTGAGTTCACTGGAGAAGTCATCTCCACTTTATCACCTCTTTATCACCACTTAGTGAATCTCCCCCATGTTGTTACAATCATTTTGGTACAGACAGGTTATATTTGAAGAACATAAGAAAAATGACAGATTTTGGAATGGATAGCTTTGTGTTGCTGTTAACTCCTATGATATGTCAGCTCTTACCAATGGGTGTTATTTCTCTCCAGAGAAGAGCTGCTAATGAATGACATAGGATATTCCATATTTTCCAAATATTTCAGTTCCACTGAAAGAGTATAAATGTAAAAAAAATGTATTGAGTTATTTTTTCCTTTATTGCCATCTACTGGGAACTTTGTGCACACCGGGCTAAGGGTAGAAAGGGAAAAAAAAAAGTTTATTTTATTTAAAAATGTATTTTGTATTTTAAGCTAGTTTAGATAGGAAGTTGGGTTGGGTAGGTTCAGGGAATACGTGTGTTAGCGTAAGGTTTAGGGATAGATTTAGGTTTATGAGTAGCATAGGGAAAAAAATACAAAATACAAAAAAAATAGGAATAGTGTCCGTTTTGGGTGAGAGTTAGGTACAGTTAGGTATAGAAGTTAGTAATTTATTTAGTTTAGAGTAGGTGTATACAATGCAGAGGAGGTACACTTTAGAAGAGGTGTAATCCTTTTTGGTTTCTGACTCAGAAGCCACAGAGACTGCATCAGACTTCGACATCACTCAGTTTTCTGAGAGTGAGAGCAGCTCTAGTAGTGATGACGCTGGGCCTTCTGTGAAAAAAAGACGCACTGCTCCAAGAGCTGCCCCAGCAACTGCCCCAAGAGCTGCCCTGGCAAATGCCCCAAGAGCTGCCCCAGCAACTTCCCAAAAAGCTGCCTAAAGACCTTCCCAAAGAGCTGTCCTAAGAAATGCCCCAAGACCTGCCACAAATACTGTCCCAAGACCTGCCACAAGTACTGCCACTCCTGCTGATGAATGGGTATCACCAGCCAATTTATGCCCACTAATTACTGAATTCATAGGCAGCCCAGGAATTAAAGTGGATGTGGCAGGATTTTACCTATGTTCAGTTTTTTTATTTGTTATTGGGGGAAGAAATTTTGGGGGAAATTGTGTCTCAAATAAATTTATATGCAGCCCACTATATTGCCCCCAACCCATCCATGTTTGTTTACAAGGAAGAAATATGGCAACCCACAGACCTTTTAGAAGTCAAGAAATTCTGGGCCCTAACAATGAAAATGGAAATAGTGAAAAAAACTAGTATTAGATCATACTGGAGTAAAAACCCCATATATGGGGTTACTAAGAAAGCCAGTCTGCATCAGAGACTACAATAAGCACATGGGGGAGTTGATCTGTGTGATCAACTCATGCAGCCGTACCTCACCATGCGAAAGTGTAGGGCATGGTACAAAAAGGTTACCATTTACATGATGCAGACTGAAGTATACAATTATTTTGATGTCCAAATTGGCAAACCCCACTCTAAAACTTAGTTTTTTGCAGTATCAGCTCCATCCTATTTCCCAATTTTTGTTACAAGGGGCAACAGAAATAATTCTACCAAAACCAGGGGTAGTACTCTTTATTTATAAAATCCCCCCAGCCCCCCAAAAGAAAAACCCACAAAAGCGCTGCAGGGTTTGCTACAGCAAGGGAATACGGAGAGAAACCCCCACTTACTGTCCTGATTGCCCTTCCATACCTGGCCTCTGCATGGGTGACTGCTTCAAGCAATACCATGCAGACACAATGTATTAGTGCTGTAAAGTTTATTTTATTATTTGGCCACTTTTCCCCCTGAAATATCCTGTTTTTTTAATTTTTCAAAACACATCCCTCCCACTATCAAAATATAATGGGAAGCAAAGCACCCTAAGTTTTTTCCATCTCTGATAATGGAAACACACATGTTCCCTACTGGGCCCAGTAGCTCCCCCAAACCCTGACAAACCTAGGCATATGGTGCATTGCCATACTCAGATGATGTAACTCACCACTAATGTAAAGCACTTAAAAAATCTGCAAATATTATCTGATTGAAATCCAGCGCAACATTAAAATATAAGTGTGAAAAAATGGTGTTTCTCTGCCTTACTGCAGGTTTTGGGAGGGATTGCTGATAGAGTGGCATTGAAAAAATTGAAAAAGTGCAAATAGAATGAAAGCCAGGGTTGTCTACTCTTCTACAACATATACTTTTGGGGGTAAAATTAATTGCAGCATTGCCAAACAGTCTGAAATGAGACAAGGCACCAGCTGTAAAAATGGCATGTCTGTAAAAGGAAACACACGTTTCAACTGGGCCCAGTATCTCCCTCAAACCCTGACAAACCTTTGCATATGGGGCATTGCCGTACTCAGACGAAGGAGCCGAACACTAATCAATGCAGTTTATAAAATCTTCACCTATCCTGTGCTTGAAATTCACATCAACATTGAAGTCTAAGGGCTCGATTCTATTACCCGCACTAAAACCGGCGTTACAAGAAAAACAAGTAGCGTGGATTATGCAAACATGTGTTATGTCGGTATTCTATTGCAAAACCACAGTAAAACAGTAAAATTTTAAGGTGAAGCACTGGTACACAGACCCAAATGAGACATGGCACCAGTGACACAAGCAACGCAAGCTGTGAAAACTCAAAATGTGAAACTGGAAACGCGCATGTTCCAATTTGGGCCCCGTAGCTCCCTCAAACCTTGAGAAACGTATGCATATGGGGTATTGCCGTACTCAGAAGAAGGAGCTGAACACTAAACAATGCATTATTAAAAATATTCACCTATCATGTGCTTGAAATTCACATTAACATTGAAGTCAAAGTGTGAAAAATGCTGATTTTTTAACTTACGTCAAGTTTTACGAAGGATTGGTGGTGAAATGGCTGAGTAAAAAATGTGAAAACATACAAAGTGTGAAACTGGAAACACATATGTTCCAATTTGGGCCCTGTACCTTCCGCAAACCATGACATATGGGATATTGCCGTACTCAGAAGAAAGAGCTGAATACTAATCAATGCATTTTTTAAAATTTTCAACTATCCCATTCTTGATATCAACAGTAATATTGAAATGTAAGTGTGAAAACTGCAACAAAACAAAATATTACCACAATTTTGAAAAATATTTCTGGAAAAACATCTGCATAAAAAACTCCAAAATTCTCCTGATTATTTACCTTATGTTGTTTATTTTTCAGTAACATATACCTTTGTGGGATATTTTTGGTTCTGGCACCATCAACTATGCTATGATGCTCACATGCCAATTGTTGAAAAATTACAGGTTGGAAATAATGGCGTCCATCTTGTAATATTTACCTCGTAAATGTGAGAAAGGGATTGAAATACTAGACATATGGGATACTCTTATATTCAGGAGAATCAAATGAATATATTTAGGGGTATTTTTTTGTAATTAACTAATAGTATTCAAATCCTGACAGGAAAACGTAAGCAAAATGTTGATTTTTAAAAAAAATGTTTTTCCTCTTTTTTTCTATTTTAATCAAATTAAACGATGAGGTATTCATATAATTGTGGTAGCAAAAGAAAGCCCTACTTGTGCTTAAAAAAACAGTATATAACTTGTGTGGGTGTACAAAAGGAATTACACAGAAAATATGGTTGAACAAAGACATAGTCAAAAAAGTAAAAATTGCTCCGGTCTTTAAGTGAAAACAATCTCAGATTTTCCCGGTCCTTAAGGGGTTAATGGAAAAAAATGCTGATGCAAGAGGTACTGAAGCAGTAAAACAGTTCAGACCCCGCCCCCCCCCCATCACACACACCCCAAAAAAACTGCTCTCAAAGAGGTGAGTCTCAAATTAATTTGAAATTAGTCCATTTTCAGATGATCATAGATCACCCTACATAAACACATTGACACATTAGTTCAATATATGGACATAGAGAAGGTTTATGTAGCTTTTAGAGAGCCCCTATTACACCTTTTCATGCTGATCAAAAACATATGGATTCCTTATTTAAACCCATTCACTGTACTGTGGCCCATTATCCTTTCATAGAATCTAGATATCAGTGTTGGTTCGGATTCCATACATGTCATGAGTTCCCTCTATCTGTACACATAACTGTATGTATATTGCTTTATCTTCTCCTAAATTTGGAACTGTACCATTAGCTCTGTATGTGGAAACTCACCGACATGACCGCTTATTATTCTCTGATTCTCCTATGTAATCTTAATAAAGATTTTTGAAAATAAAAACAAAAAAAAACGTATGGGTGCCCTTTTAAGAGGCAAGAGGACTCGTAAGTGGACTCGTTAACCCTTTTAGTGCCACATGGATGACCAATTAATAACTTCATAAATGCATTGCTTACACCCCTGTCACTCAAAGGGTTAATGGTGTGCATGTTGGGTGATCTAGTGACTGTAAACACACAGGTGAAGAGGCTTAGCAGAGAAGTGACCACATATCCATTTAAATCACAGACGGGCCTGCCTGTTTTCCAGTAAGCATTATTATGTCGTGCAATAAATGACATTTTTATTATGTAATAGACTTTGCATTCCAGGGGTTAAGGCTCCCATTTATATTCATGGATATTTGTTTTTCCTTAAAGAGCAGTCGGTTTAACTGAGAATTCCTACACTTTTCTGTTGGATATATGTGACCCTGTATGTGTGATACACCTGTGGCTCTTAACCCTTTGAGTGCCAGAGGGGTACGGAACATTGCGTTATACCATGGGTTAAAGGATAAAACCATGGCTTGAAACTGTTTTGGGAAAATTAACACCGGTTCTTCAAAAAAAAAAAAAAAAAAGAGAAAAAGAAAATACTTTGAACTGACCGTCTGAGATCTTAAATCTGATTCCGGTTTCCAGACTATATTTAACCCTTTGTGTGCCAGAGGTGAGAGCAATGCATTGCCCTGCAATGTGTTACACTCCCCCCTGGCACTTAATGGATGAAATATATAAAATTGATAACAGACAATTAAATTACCATTCCTACACACATGCACATGAGAGGAAGAAGACTGGTTGAGCCTTACCTGTTTCTGTCTCACCCTGCGCAGCTGTGGTTGGGAGCATGGTGAGTGGATAGTTCTCATGTTCCTGGCACTGAGTCACCAGGAGTGACACAGGACAATAGTCAGGGGATGCTGACTGAGGGAATGCTTTCCCAGGAATGTTGCTGATCACAGAGACACTTTTATTAGACACAAACCAAACATGGGCATGTGAGCAGAGCCTGGTGGTCCGGAAATTTCAGGACAATGGGAGGGAGAGAAAGGGTGGTAAGGTTCTGGGCATCAATAAAGCAATTACTTTCAAAGATGAGGCAAAACCCCTTTTTACACTCCAGGGGGAGCCTGTGCACGTTGCATATGGAGGCAGATCATTTTTATTTAGCTACACTGTGTAACACTATTAGTTTTATATACACATAGTAAGTATAGTAGTACCAGGCCAAACCAATGTGCCGTAGGGGGAAAACCCCCAATTATTTTAAAGTTGATGTAGCATCTCCTAATAATAATCCATCCATTTACCTTACTATGGCCAGAAAATTCTTATGTCTCCATGAATTTTGCCCTTGTGCTTTTGTTCAAAAGATAACATCTTCAATTGGTCTCACAAGTCATGTCCATGCGGATAGGCAGGACTCCAGGACACAAACTCAACCCACTGAACACTGTAGTTTTAAGTAGTCTAATGCACTATTTCTGCTTCAGTTTTACATTTTGAAGAGTAAGGTGTGGCTGTGCCATACTGTCAGGGCCCTGGAAGCACTACACCCTCCACCCATAGAGGGGACTCCTAAACCCCTGAACCTGCTATGTCCTTTCCTTTTGATGTGACCCCATTCTGTTGTTAAGGGCTCCCCCCATAGCTTCAACAACTACCTCTTAACCCTCATCTGATAGGTGTACACCATCTCCCCTGCATCAGCCCTCCTCCTCCATTTTGAACTTATTATGTCTTTTGGTGTCGCCTCTAGTACAGCAGATAAACCTTTCTAGAGTGTGGGTCACCTTATGCTTACAAATTTCCACAGAGCAGCTCGATATCACATCCTCCACAAATCTTGGCATAATTTGTGGCCAAGGTATCCTGAGTCTAGGGCATTTGAACAACCAACTAGTGATGAGCGAGCACCCCAATGCTCGGGTGTTCGGGTGCTCTGACCGAGCACCCCCTGAGGCTCGAGTGCTCGGCCGAGCACCCGAGCCCCATTGAAGTCAATGGGAGGACTCGAGCATTACACCAGGCACCCCCTGCTCTGATGAGGGGAGGGTGCCTGGTCCATAGGAAAAGGGCAGAAAATGATGGAAACACCACAGAAATGGTTCAGGGACAGCATAGGGAGGATGTCTGGATGCATCTTGGACTCCAACATCGCTGCTGGGAACGATCTTTCGCCCGTAGTACGCCATTTTTACAGACTGACCGTAAAACACACAAAAAGGAAAATAAAAATGACTTTAGGCGAAAAATTGTTACCAAACAATATTTGCTGTATATTTACTTGTATATCATCTGCAAATTATCCCAAAAATTTCCTTGATTTTCGGAAGTGAGGCCATGATTAAGAGGGAAACGTGCGCAGAGGCAAATTCTCCCAAAAATTTCCTTGATTTTCAGAACTGAGGCCATGATTAAGAGGGAAACGTGCACAGAGGCAAATTCTCCCAAAAATTTCCTTGATTTTCAGAACTGAGGCCATGATTAAGAGGGAAACGTGCACAGAGGCAAATTCTCCCAAAAATTTCCTTGATTTTATTGAACTGAGGCCATGATTAAGAGGGAAACGTGCGCTGAGCTGACCATCTAAAACATTATGGGTGAGGGTCTGCTGCAGAGCTGACCATCCTAAACATTATATGCGAAGGCCCGCTAGTGAGCTGACGCTATAAAACATTATATGAGAGGGCCCGCTAGAGAGCTGACCCAATAAAACATTATATGAGAAGGCCCGCTGGTGAGCTGACCTATATAAAAATTGGCAAACAGGGCCCGCTGGTGAGCTGACCCTATATAAAAATTATATCACAGGGCCCGCTGGTGAGCTGGCCCTATATAAAAATTATAGCACAGGACCCGCTGGTGAGCTGGCCCTATATAAAAATTATATCCCAGGGCATATGGAAGAGGAGGAGGAGGATGAGAACATTAAGAGTCAACCATATACCCGTTTTTTGGGTGGAAGGGGTGAATGGGAATACAGAGTATTCCCATCATTGTAAATAACATATATAAAGTGAGTTTATGTTCCCCCGGGGCTTTCCTCCAGTGGAGTGGAGAAGTCAGGGGAAATCCAGGCCTTGTTCATTTTTATAAGTGTCAACCTATCAGCATTGTCGGTGGAAAGGCGGATACGCTTATCTGTTATGATGCCACCAGCAGCACTAAATACCCGCTCAGACAGAACGCTGGCGGCAGGGCAGGCCAGCACCTCCAAGGCGTAGAGTGCCAGTTCATACCACGTGTCCAGCTTGGACACCCAGTAGTTGTAAGGCACAGAGGGATCATTGAGGACGCTGACACGGTCTGCTACGTACTCCTTCACCATCTTCCAAAACTTTTCCCTCCTTGTGACACTAGGCTGCGCATCAGGGTGAGGGTGCTGGCGGGGTGTCATGAAGGTGTCCCACGCCTTGGAGAGTGTTGCCCTGCCTTTCTCGGAACTGCTGTGTGCTCCCCTTTTCTCCCCTTCTCGGTTGGCCAAGGTAGCACGTACTCTGCCGCCAGCGTTGTCAGATGGAAAATTTTGGAGCAATTTTTCAACAAGAACCTTCTGGTATTGCACCATTTTGCTTGTCCTCTCCACCGGAGGAATGAGAGATGAGAAATTCTCTTTGTAGCGGGGGTCCAGAAGGGTGAACACCCAGTAATCCGTGTTGTCTAAAATGCGTATAACGCGTGGGTCACGGGAAAGGCAGCCTAACATAAAGTCAGCCATGTGTGCCAGAGTACCAACAGTCAAGATTTCGCTGTCCTCACCAGGAGGATGACTCTCAATCTCCTCATCCTCTTCCTCCTCTTCTGCCCACCCACGCTGAAGAGATGGAACTAAAGTTCCATGGCTACCCTCTGTAGCGGAGGCAACCGTGTCTTCCTCCTCCTCCTCCTCCTCCTCCTCCGCCTCCTCCAATTGTCGCTGAGAAGACGAAGTGAGGGTGCTCTGGCTATCACCTTGTGTAAGCTCTTCCTCCCCCATTTCCACCTCTTCCACATGCAAAGCGTCGGTTTTAATTGTGAGCAGCGAGCGTTTCAGTAGACACAGAAGTGGGATGGTTACACTGATAATAGCGTTATCGCCGCTCACCATCTGTGTCGATTCCTCAAAATTGCGTAAAACCTCGCAGAGGTCTGACATCCATTCCCACTCCTCACTTCTGATTACAGGAAGTTGAACGGAGAGGCGACGACCGTGTAACAGCTGGTACTCCACTACTGCCCTCTGCTGCTCACAAAGCCGGGCCAACATGTGGAAGGTGGAGTTCCAGCGCGTGCTCACGTCACACAGCAGCCGGTGAGCTGGCAATTGTAAGCGCTGCTGCAGCTTCAACAGGCCGGCCGAAGCTGTAGATGACTTACGGAAATGTGCACACACGCGGCGCACCTTGGTCAAGAGATCATGCACATTGGGGTAGGTTTTTAGAAATCGCTGCACCACTAAATTAAATACATGCGCTAGGCATGGTACGTGTGTGAGCTTGCCGAGCTCCAAAGCCGCCACCAAGTTACGCCCATTATCACACACAACCATGCCTGGTTGCAGGTTGAGTGGCGAGAGCCACTGCTCGGTCTGGTGACTAATCCCCTGCAACAGCTCTGAGGCCGTGTGCTGTTTGTCCCCAAGGCAGATCAGCTTCAGCACGGCCTGTTGACGCTTCCCCACTGCAGTGCTACACTGCTTCCAGCTACTGGCTGATGGGGGAGTGGCGCTGCGTGTAGAGAATTCGGAGGTGGAAACGGAGGAGGAGGAGCCAATAACGTAGGTGCTGGTGGAAACCCTGATGGAGGTAGGGCCCGCAATCCTCGGCGTGGGTAGCACCCGTGCCATCCCAGGGTCCGAGTCGCTCCCAGCCTCCACGACATTCACCCAGTGTGCCGTCAGGGAAATGTAGCGTCCCTGGCCACAAGCACTTGTCCATGTGTCAGTCGTTAAGTGGACCTTCCCAGTAACTGCGTTGGTCAGGGCACGGGTGATGTTACGGGACACATGGTGGTGTAATGCGGGGATGGCACACCGGGAAAAGTAGTGGCGGCTGGGGACCGCGTACCGAGGGACAGCTGCTGCCATCAGGCTGCGGAAGGACTCAGTGTCCACAAGCCTAAATGGCAGCATTTCGATGGCCAGTAATTTGGAAAGGTGTGAGGTTAGTGCTATGGCCTGTGGGTGGGTGGCTGGGTACTTTCTCTTGCGCTCAAATGCCTGGGGTAACGACATTTGGACGCTGTGCTGGGACAGGGAAGTGGATGTGGTCGCTGATGGCGCTTCAGATGGTACAGGTGCAGGGCGGGAGGTATGCGGGCCTGCGCCTTCGACAGGCGATTGGCCGGCACCGAAAACAGGGGAAGAGGAGGCAGTGGTGTGGCCTGCAGACACAGATGGGCGATCCAGGCGTTCCTCCCACTTACTACGGTGCTTGGATGCCATGTGTCGGATCATGCTGGTGGTGGTGAGGTTTCTAGTGTTCATGCCTCGGCTCATTCTGGTGTGGCACAGGTTGCAAACTACAATTCTTTTGTCGTCCGCACTTTCCTTAAAAAAACGCCATACCGCGGAACACCTACCCCTTGGCAAGGTAGATTTACGCAAGGGGGTGCTCCGTGGAACATTTGCGGGCCGGTTTGGTGCGGTCCGCCTTCTTTCTGTAGCCACACCACTGCCTCTTCCAGCCTGTTGCGGTGCTGCAGATGGCTCACCCTCAGGACTGCTGACATCGCTCGGCTCTACACCTTCCCAGGTGGGGTCAGTCACCTCATCGTCCACCAAGTCCTCCTCCACTTCCTCACTCTGATCATCCTCCTCAAGTCTTGATCCCACCACATACTCAGTCATTGACAACTGTATAACATTCTCCTCAACAAGGTCTTGAGACGGAAATAGTGGTTGATTTAATGGCAACTGTGTCTCATCATCATCATCATCATCCACTACTTCCTTTGACCTTAAATGCCGTTCACATCTGTCATCTTCTTGTGATTGGGTAGCCTCTAGAGGTTGTGAATCAGGGCACAAGATGTCATGTTCCTCTGCAAGCGTGCTTGGAGAGAGGGTCAAATGAAGGATTGGTGATGAGACGAGCTCCTCACTATATCCCAGTGTGGGATCACTTCTTTGACCAGACCGTGTATGGTGGGAGGAAGGATGATCAGAGTGAGGATTATGTTGACCAGACTCTTGGCTACTGAGAGTGGACTTGGTGGAAGACAGGGTGGTGCTTAACCGACTGGAAGCAGTATCAGCTGTCATCCAACCGACCACCTGTTCGCAGTGGTCGGACCTCGAGAGTGATGTCCTGCGACGCCCTGTAAAATTAGACATGAAGCTAGGTATGGTGGATGTCTTTCTTTCTTGTGCTCTGGCACCAGGCACAGTTTCTCCGCTTCCTGACCCGCGCCCTGAACTTTCAGGATCACGTCCACTTCCCCGTCCCTTTTTACCCGCCTTCTTCATCTTACACAGAATATGTGACTTTAATATTTGAGTTTGAAAACTTAACAGTATTTCTTATTATTCTGCAACTGTGCAGAGTACACAGAATAGGCTGCTAAACGGCGGTGAAACACACTGAATGGAATATGTGACTTTAATATTTGAGTTTGAAAACTTAACAGTATTTCTTACTATTCTGCAACTGTGCAGAGTACACAGAATAGGCTGCTAAACGGCGGTGAAACACACTGAATGGAATATGTGACTTTAATATTTGAGTTTGAAAACTTAACAGTATTTCTTACTATTCTGCAACTCTGCAGAGTACACAGAATAGGCTGCTAAACGGCGGTGATACACACTGAATGGAATATGTGACTTTAATATTTGAGTTTGAAAACTTAACACTATTTCTTACTATTCTGCAACTCTGCAGAGTACACAGAATAGGCTGCTAAACGGCGGTGATACACACTGAATGGAATATGTGACTTTAATATTTGAGTTTGAAAACTTAACAGTATTTCTTATTATTCTGCAACTGTGCAGAGTACACAGAATAGGCTGCTAAACGGCGGTGAAACACACTGAATGGAATATGTGACTTTAATATTTGAGTTTGAAAACTTAACAGTATTTCTTATTATTCTGCAACTGTGCAGAGTACACAGAATAGGCTGCTAAACGGTGGTGAAACACACTGAATGGAATATGTGACTTTAATATTTGAGTTTGAAAACTTAACAGTATTTCTTACTATTCTGCAACTCTGCAGAGTACACAGAATAGGCTGCTAAACGGCGGTGATACACACTGAATGGAATATGTGACTTTAATATTTGAGTTTGAAAACTTAACAGTATTTCTTATTATTCTGCAACTGTGCAGAGTACACAGAATAGGCTGCTAAACGGCGGTGATACACACTGAATGGAATATGTGACTTTGATATTTGAGTTTGAAAACTTAACACTATTTCTTACTATTCTGCAACTCTGCAGAGTACACAGAATAGGCTGCTAAACGGCGGTGACACACACTGAATGGAATATGTGACTTTAATATTTGAGTTTGAAAACTTAACAGTATTTCTTATTATTCTGCAACTGTGCAGAGTACACAGAATAGGCTGCTAAACGGCGGTGATACACACTGAATGGAATATGTGACTTTAATATTTGAGTTTGAAAACTTAACAGTATTTCTTATTATTCTGCAACTGTGCAGAGTACACAGAATAGGCTGCTAAACGGCGGTGAAACACACTGAATGGAATATGTGACTTTAATATTTGAGTTTGAAAACTTAACAGTATTTCTTACTATTCTGCAACTCTGCAGAGTACACAGAATAGGCTGCTAAACGGCGGTGATACACACTGAATGGAATATGTGACTTTAATATTTGAGTTTGAAAACTTAACAGTATTTCTTATTATTCTGCAACTGTGCAGAGTACACAGAATAGGCTGCTAAACGGCGGTGAAACACACTGAATGGAATATGTGACTTTAATATTTGAGTTTGAAAACTTAACAGTATTTCTTACTATTCTGCAACTCTGCAGAGTACACAGAATAGGCTGCTAAACGGCGGTGATACACACTGAATGGAATATGTGACTTTGATATTTGAGTTTGAAAACTTAACACTATTTCTTACTATTCTGCAACTCTGCAAAGTACACAGAATAGGCTGCTAAACGGCGGTGATACACACTGAATGGAATATGTGACTTTAATATTTGAGTTTGAAAACTTAACACTATTTCTTACTATTCTGCAACTCTGCAGAGTACACAGAATAGGCTGCTAAACGGCGGTGATACACACTGAATGGAATATGTGACTTTAATATTTGAGTTTGAAAACTTAACACTATTTCTTACTATTCTGCAACTCTACAGAGTACACAGAATAGGCTGCTAAACGGCGGTGATACACACTGAATGGAATATGTGACTTTAATATTTGAGTTTGAAAACTTAACAGTATTTCTTATTATTCTGCAACTGTGCAGAGTACACAGAATAGGCTGCTAAACGGCGGTGATACACACTGAATGGAATATGTGACTTTGATATTTGAATTTGAAAACTTAACACTATTTCTTACTATTCTGCAACTCTGCAGAGTACACAGAATGTGCTGCTAAACTGCGGCGAAGCACACTGAATGGAATATGTGACTTTAATATTTGAGTTTGAAAACTTAACAGTATTTCTTCCTATTCTGCAACTCTGCACAGTACACAGAATGTGCTGCTAAACTGCGGCGAAGCACACTGAATGGAATATGTGACTTTAATATTTGAGTTTGAAAACTTAACAGTATTTCTTCCTATTCTGCAACTCTGCACAGTACACAGAATGTGCTGCTAAACTGCGGCGAAGCACACTGAATGGAATATGTGACTTTGATATTTTAGTTTGAAGACTTAACAGTATTTCTTCCTATTCTGCAACTCTGCACAGTACACAGAATGTGCTGCTAAACTGCGGCGACGCACACTGAATGGAATATGTGACTTTGATATTTTAGTTTGAAGACTTAACAGAATGTGCTCTAATCTGCAACTTTGCACACTAAACAGAATGTGCTCTAATCTGCAACTTTGCACACTAAACAGAATGTGCTCTAATCTGCAACTGTGCACACTAAACAGAATGTGCTCTAATCTGCAACTTTTCACACTAAACAGAATATTTTTTTTTTTTTTTTTCCCCCCCACACAAAATAACCTCCTGCCCCCACACACAGTAGTCCTAAAAAGGACTTTTGGTTCTTTTTTTTCACAATTTTTTTTTTTTCCTCCCTACACTGCCTTTCCCTTCCTATCCTCAGCTCTCCCTGGCTCAGACTGAGCCGAACTCGATGGTCAGGTGCTATACAGCACCCGACCACGGGTTCTGGCCAGCCAATCAGTGTAATGCCAGCAGCCAACATGGCTGCTGGCATTACACCGATGTCAGAGCCTCCCTGCACGTTTATTGGCTGCGCAGCAGCCGCAAAACGTGCGGGGAGGAGACCCGAACATGGCGGGCGAGCACATGCGGTACTCGTACGAGTACCGCCATGTGCCGAGCAGAGCGATGCTCGAGCCGATCCGAGCATCGGCCGAGCATGCTCGCTCAACTCTACAACCAACGCCTACATATGGCCTTGAGATACGATCTTTACTGCCAGCATGCTTTATTACTACTATATCCAGGACTCCCCACCACCTGCAGTATTCCAGAAACAGTTTGTCCATTTTCTCCTACCTCAGGCCCCTTTCACCATGCCAGCATATCTTTATCTGCTCTGCTTCTTCCTAAGTTCTCCTTTCTCTGCCCTTTTATGAAATGCTTTACCCATGCTTCACCCAAAACACAAGGAGTGACCCAATATGAAGACCAATCTGGGTTGGGGTCTGGCTGGTTTTGTAATAGAGATAGACAAGATTTAGTAGGTACCTAGCTTAATGTATTTTTTTGTATGCACTTGACCACTAGCACCCTATGTTCTTAATTGCCCCCGCAGTTTTGATCTCTTCTGCCACTGTGGTAGTTGCACCTATTCTGAAACATTGTGTTGAATGAAGTGCTGTCTCTAAACACATAGCTTTCAGTACTTTAGCCAGCACTGCTATCAGTTGGTACCTGAAGAGTGTGCTTCCATCAACATGCTTCAAAAATCTCCCTCCCAAAATCTTTTTACTGTCCTTACAGGGCCCACCTGGTTCTCCCTGGGAGTGAGTGCCACCCACTGGCCCTTGCCAGTCTGCTCATTCTTTGACTTAGGCAATCAGTGGAGAACTTCATCCTTGGACCACTCTCCCCCTGCCATTTCCATGCCCCCGTTCAGTTTGTTCCTGGCTCACCCTAAATGACCCTGCTTATGCCATTGCAAAGGCTTCTCTAAATAATATCACCTTACACTCAATGCTGCAAACTCTCTTTACCACAGAACATATCTAAAAAAAAAAAAAACAGCCGGTAGTAGATTTTCAAGTGTAGTAAGCCATCCAATTACCTATGCTTTGAAAAACTACAGCATGATAAAAAAAAAGTACATTAGGTGCTAAATTCTGCACCAGTTGAAAGCTGTTAAAGAGTTTGATTTTCCAACTGCATTGGGTAGTAACATGTGTTAAGAGACCCCATTTTATCTCCAGAAAACTGCACCTCCTTTTTTGGTGTACCGTACCCTAACACATTTTAAACTGCTGAAGCAGGAATTGAAGGGGAAAAAAGTTGAAAAAGTGACCAGTAGATGTATTGATATGGGGCCCTAAACTCCTTATCAATACACCCACAGTTCTGAAAAAAGGTGTGTAATGGGCACCTCCCAGCCAATCAGCTTATAGTGGGTTTTGTCATCCAGCTGCTAAAAGCTGGCTGGCCAGGAGGGGCATAAGCACACATCCCAACCAATTGTAGCATGGGAACCATTTTGAACAGAGACTGGCCATATATAATCCAGTCTCTTTTAAATTTCTTCACGGAATGGCTCATGCAATGAAGATAGTAAGAAGAAAACTGAAGATAGAAGATTAAAGAAGACTGACAGTGGATAACAGGTGTTACAGCTCTGGTTTATGGGTGTTAGGATAGTGTTAGGGCTAGTATTGTTTCACTTTATTGTTAGGGGTAGTGTAGGGTTACTGTTTGGGAGAGTGATTGCAATTTAGCTCATGCTTAGTGTTTGGCGCTGTGCCAGACACTGAGTGTGAGCTGTTCTCCTTTGATGTTCCCATTTTTCACTCTATGTAGCGTGCGTTTTGGGAACAAAAAACACATATCGCACATTGGGCCAAAAGTCAGTTTCTGTGGCCCAACTTTCGTTGTGGTTTCTGTTGGTAGGGCAATAGTATTGATAGGGTAATGCAGTGTGTATGCTGCCCCTTATCCATTTTTGCCCTACCAACAGTTTTAATGGGGACTATTGAATCAAGGGCTAAGTCTCTAAATCGAGTTTAAAATGTATATATTATCATCAACCCATTTTTAGGTTATAACAAACTTTTCTTCAGGATAACAACAATAACAATATATGTCATATAAAAAACAAAACAAAAAACACTTCTTCCTCTTCCCCTACCAGGACCAAGCAAGGAACGATGCAGGCACCATGTCCCTTAATAGGCTACAGGCGCAATTCTTCACCTTTTGCCATTTTATAACCACCACATATTAGTGATGAACTAACACCTCCTGATAATAACCCCATGTAACTTACTGTGGCCAGGAAATCCACATGACCTCTATGAATTTTGCTCTTGTGACTTTGTTCAATAACGTCATCAGTCAGTCCATGGAGCCATGTCCATGGAGGCAAACATGATATTTGCTGACAGTTCTTTCATATAGTGCTAAAACATTTTAGTTATCCTCATGGTCCAGCTGAATTGTTCCAGAAAGATTGCAGATTTCTTTTGTGGACAAGGCCCATTGGGTACAGATGTGTGTCTGTAGGCTATGTGTATGAAAGTGAAGTGGTGCAATGCTGGGGCAAACCAGCTTCACCATGGGAGACAAACTTTTCATTTGGTTTAAATGGATGCTATAGAGGTCTCAAATGTATTGCAGAGCAATACATCAGAGACCACTGTACGTTCAAAGTGTTAAAAAGTGTTTAAATCAACAGGCCGAAATGTACATCTGGGGTTAGCTGTTTCCCTTGTTCAGAAAATAATTGTCTGGCGTTTCACGGCTGGACTGTCATTTTGACAGGCCCTGTATGATAAGCTTCAGAATATTTCTTCTCTGTGTATGGCATTTGGGAGCTAAAAGAAATTTCACCATGGGTGCAAGGACACAGTCCCAGTGTGCTTTTTGCATACTCTTGCAAACTCATGAGCCTAGCTGAGCATCTCTGACTTCTTTTATTGATATGCAAATTGCTCTTAGGCTTAGTCACCTTAAGGGTAATGGGGAAATCCATATGTGGACCCCCTTGCTCACAAGTGCCTAGAGGGAACTACTATACCTCACTGATGAGGCACATCAAGGCTGAAACATATGTCTAGGGTTAGCTGTTTTGTTAGCATTTTGTGGGTGGACTGTCATTTTGGCAGGACCAGTATGATATGCTTCAGAAGATTTCTTCTCTGTGTATGGCATTTGTGAGCAATTGTACCCTGTGTGCGAGGATACAGTCCCAGTGAGCTTTTCGCATACACTTGCAAGCTCATAAGCGGAGCTGAGCATCTCTGACTTTTTCTCTGTTAAATCAATTGGGGAATTTTTATGTGTCCCCTATAGTGTAGTTGGTTTACCCCAGAATTGCACTTCTCCACTTTTAAGCATGTGGCCCTGTGTGCATAGGAATATATAAATGTATACTGATGTTGTTTCGGTGTGTAAAGTGGAGATCAGAGATGCTCAACTAGGATCGAGCATTTAATAGAAATTTGCAGGCTCTCTAGAAGTGGTGTCTTTTTTAGCCCACTAGTGCCTTTCACAGAGAGAAAATATCCTAAAGCATATCATACTGGTCCTGCCATAACAGCAGTCCAGTCATGAAATGCCAGGCAATTCCTTTCTGAACAAGAGAAGCAGCCAACCCCAGATGTACGTTTCTGACTATTTGGGCTTCATTGGTGAGGTGTAGCTGATAACTCTAGGCACTGTGAGCAAGGGGTCCAGTGCTGGATTCCCCTATTACCTTGAGGTAACAAATCTCAAGGATAATGTGCTCCATATTCTAGATTTATGATTCTCCAGTTGTGGACAAGACCGCTATCCCATTGAGCTGCACCAGATTAATTTGCTACATTGAGGCTTTTGGCTTGGACTTCATTTGATTTTATATTTATGTTGACCTTAAAGGGTTAGTAATGTCAAAAAAGTTTTTGCATTTAGAAGAGCTTAAAAAGTTGAGCTAACTGCAAAAAAAATGCTATGGTTTGAGAGATAAAGTCATTTAAAGTTCGATGTCGGTCAACACAGAGGCTCTCAGCAGAGCCGCAATAGTGTTATTGACAACAAATCCCTTCATTGGAATGGTCTAAAATGTGTGCCTGCAAGCATACATCATTCATTCACTGGAAAATTGGGAGTCTTACCCACAAATAACAGAGAAACTGGTGATTTCTTATAAGATTGGTCTGCAGACCAAATCTTTACTACAAAGTGCAGGGCACAGCAACAGAGAGGACAGGGGCCTTTCCATGAAACCTGGCAGTATCATAGGAAGCTTTACAATGATACACATTAACTTACACAATATTGGTGGGCATCATTAACATGTCTTCCTTAGTAACATTAGAATGTATAGCTTCAGAAATCTGTTCACCCCAGACAGCTATAGCTCTATTAACCAATGCAGATGCAAAAATAGGCCACAGCCTGATCCTTAAGACCAGTAGTGTCTGCCAACGGAAAAGTTTTGTTTTTGGCTAAGCATGATATAGGGAGGTTAATAGCTAGGAGAAAAGCCCACTTTGCTAGAGCCTCAGCCATATAGGGGTAAAAAATGTATTAAGAAAAAGCATTTTATCTGTTTCTTCCACTCTTCTAAGAAGCCTTTCTCTAGGGCGCTGTTAGGAGGAAGATCAGAGAGTGTTTCTGGCTTCTCTGGAAAATATCTGGAGAGGCAAATCTCCATCAGTGGCCTCAGGGACCTGAAGGGTCCTCTTCTTCATATCCTCTTCTTCTGAATCTCCTCATTAGATGTTTCTCTGACTATTTAAGAATATCCCCTAAAAACAGGATCAACCTGTCTGATGGTGGGCATGGGTAACCAGTAGAGGAGGATCCCCTAAAAGGATGAGGGAATAGATGCCATCAAGCTGGCTCTTGATCAATGCCGGATGGCCTTCAGGAAATAGAGCCACAGTACAGGAGGGACATAGAGACCCAGAATATTCTCTTGGAAGCCCAGCATGGCATGAGGAACAATGAGTTAGAACAGGAAAAAGGGAGAGAAGAAGGGTGCCTCATAGGGTATAGTCTTACAAAATGAATCCCAAGCCAGTCCCCTATTCAGGGTACTTTCCAGCCAGTCCCCTAGTCAGGGTGCGAGTAATATATCCATTGTTTGGAGTTTTTTTCATGATTTTTTTAATAAATGTGTTTTTGATATAATAAGCAGACTACTTTCTTTGATTATTTTTTCCTGATTGTTATATGGGAAATTGCTGTGAAAGATTTGGAACATTGCCCCAAGTGATTGCAGCTTGCACAGGGACAGCAGATTCTCCCTGCACTCGAACCTGGTGTAGGACAGACACCGGTGTGATCAGCTCCATATTGATATTTTATTAATCAATTAGCGCTCCAGAAAATCAAGCCTGCTAGCTTGCACTGCCTTTTTCTCTTCAACAATGAGTTAGGGATGTAAGGGGGGCCCCTGAATCCTCGGGTTTGTTTTCCAAACACTTGTAGTCAGACATATCCAGATAAAGCAGTTAAAACTAGATAGAAACTAGTTAACCGTAACACCAATCTAAGACAAAGCCCGAAGAAATATCCAGAAAAGTACTTATCTGACATACAAAGGGTTAAACTGAAGAGCAGGTTAGACAGCCTTTGCATAGTATAAGCAATAGAGAAGTACAATGGTAGCCAAAAAACACACCCAACCAATCAGAAACAAGCCTGTGAAACAGAGTACTCTGGGCAATGTAACTAAGCAACTTGTGATTCTCCAGCCACTGAGCATGGCAAAACTCCCTGGAAAGTCAGGACCCTGATTATGCGTGGGAGAGTAACAACATGGAAGGATGAATGCATATTTACCATCAGTGTAGATTAGAAAATAGTAGGACACAATACAACACCCTGGCACTCAAAGGGTTACTCGCCAATCTTCTGTCTCCCATCTAGATAGAGTGGAACCTCAGATAGGTTCAGCAATGAGGAACAGAGTTACCATAAAGTCCACCTCCACAGCGAAATGGACCAAGTGGGCCATTGTAGGGCAGCATGTCAAATGCATTGCTGAGGCAGCAAATGAAACGATTGTGGAGGAGAATGGGGAACATCACCATTGTGTGGTAGCCCCACATACACTGAATGGGTAAACTTCTGAAATGTTGCGCTCTATTTGACGGCCATCAAAAGGGCAAGATCAAAATGTTGCCTGAATCAAAAGGGTGACATCAGAATGTCGCCCATATCAAAAGGGCAACATTCTAATGTTGCACGCTTAAAGGGATAGTAATGTTTCATAATAAAAGCAGCTCTAATTAATCATCATAGTATTTGGACCTTGAAGAGTGTTATATCAATTCTGTCAGACTTGTAGTTCAACAGTAATTCAATGACAAAGTATCCCCCTCCAGCCCCTTTTACTGCTGTAACACTGTTCAGCCAGATCAGAAGGGAGGTGCCCAGGTAGACTGCAGAGAGAGACAATCTTCAATTAAGATAAGAGAAAAACCTGAAAAACTTGTCAAGGGGGGCAGGGCTTTCATTGTTCTCAAAGGAAGAAGATTGTCCCCTGCTGTTATCTGTCTGGTCTATGGACTGGATTCCACATCTGAGAAGAGATGGCTTACACTAGGTAAAAGGGGCGGGAGGGCAAAGTTTGCTTGTGAATATCTCTCAAACCATAAAGGTTTGAGAGATAAGACTTATATCGTTCTTCATCTTTTTTTAATGTCTAAAAAAATAAAATAAAGATAAAACGTATTTCTATCCCTTTAAGGGTTGCCAAATAGAGGGCAACATTTCAATAGCATATCAGACGGGACTGTAGTGACACAATATAAAGGGACTAATATTAACATACACAGAGGTTTAAACACAGCTGATGTTGCATGCTTAACCCTTTGGGTGCCATAGAGGTATGCAACGAATTGCTGTGCAATGCGTTGGATACCTCTCTGGCAGTCAAAGGGTTAAGGGTCACCCTGCAGGGCCATGTAAATATGCTTCCTCTATTTCTGAAATTAACAACTATTCAAAGATGGGTTTCATTTACTATAGCAGTTCCTTAATGCCATAGTTGCACTATCCTTCCCCTTGTCAGATTACAGACACTAGTCTGAAGTGTGTGAATCAATATGCAACTGAAAGAAGGATATGTCTCACCAAGTAGATACTGTGAAGATTTTCCCGCATAATAGAAATGTATTTGTGTGTGTGTATATGTATGTCCTTGGTAAAGATCAAATAAACGTGCATATCTACAGTGCACAGTATCTACTTGGTGAGAGAGGTCCTTCTTTCAATTGCATATTGCAATCCAGTAGTCACAAAGATACACAATTAATTCTACACAACTGACAATCCAAATACATTGATTAGACAGCAGAACTCATGTTGTGTATAATCATACATGGGAAGTTTCTGATTCTGTCCTAGAGGCTCCATTTTAGAGTTTTATTGGCCAGGCATCCATACCTCCCAAGTGTCCCTCTTTAGGAGGGACAGTCCCTCTTTTAGACTCAAATCCCTCTGTCCCTCTTTCCCACCTTGATGCCCCTCTTTTTAGGAGATACAGACTGTGTGGTATGTATATAAGTATATCACATTGCTCCACAGCAATAAAACTCACATTATTGCTTGTTTAAAGGTCAGTATGTGTGTTTATAAATTAGTCTGTGTAAATAAAATACATTGGTCTTGTTATAAGTCATTTATTAGGTTACACAAGGAGGTGTAAGTAGGTCAAGAAATAGCCTAAAAATTCTTGGTAATGCCCTGCCCACCAGCCACGCCCCCAGAAACACCCCCTAAAACACAAGTGTCCCTCTTTGGCATTTTGAAATGTTGGGAGGTATGGGCATCTGGTATTGAGTCTCTATTCCTCTGCTGCAGACACTTCCCAAGTAGCCCACCCTATCACCCACCCCATCCTGAATCACCACCATCTCCCCTCTCTTACTTGGCCCAACTGATTAAGCTGTTATGATGCAAATCATGCAATTTTGCCACTCCCACCCCAGCACTTATTAGTTCATTGGAAACAGGGAAGTCAGATGTTTCCAAGTATACATATAACTGTGTCTATGAATCCATCAGTAATGCTTTAATCGGGGTACTGCAATACTAAGTCGTCATCACATGAAGGTGCAGAAAAAACCCAGTTGGCCTAGGCAATCTGCCCATTTCCTATCTAATTGTAATGAGCAATCTTACATAATTATCAGAGTAGACTTATGGCTACCCCAGGCATATTTGAATCCCCTCACAGTATTAACTCCTTGCCCCACTGATGGGAGACATTTCCTATAACCCTTTCCATATAATTGTATTCTGCATTTACAAACCATGGCCGTGCAGGGCAGCCCTTAACCCTTTGACTGCCAGAGAGGTATCCATTGCATTGCAGTGCATGGATACCTCTCTGGCACCCAAAGGGTTAGGTCAGATGTATTTAAACCTCTGTGTACATTAATGTTAGTCCCTTTATATTGAGAATTGATATCCAGTTTCACTACAGTCCCCTCTGGTATCCTATTAAAATGTCGCCCTCTATTTGGACAGGACACAATAAAGCGTGCAACATCAGAATGTCTCCCTTTTGATGCGGGCCACATTCTGGTGTAGCCTTTTGATTCAGGCGACATTATGATCTTGCTCTTTGATGGTCACCAAATAGTGGGTGACATTGCAATAGTAAACCCACTGACTGACACCCAGATTATCCTTTTGAAATGTCACCCACTAATGGGCGACCAACAAAATGGTGCATTAAAAATTTCACCTTGTTGAAAAAGGTGACATTCTGATGTTGCAGGCTTAAGTGTAGAGACATCAGAATGTCGTCCGTATAAGTGTCGCAAAGTTAAATAAAGATGTGCAGCAGTGCAGGGAGCTGGTTTCTGGCATGCATTGAGTGAGAAATGGGACTCAGCAGGCATCACAGTCACGCTTAAGTTAACCCCCAGTTGGAATCCACATCTATACGCTTTGTTGACTAAGAGCTGTCTGTACTGGGACTGTGATGCCCGATCTGCATGACTGAAGTGGCTGTGATGTAGCGCTCAAAGGGTTAAGGCATAACCCATAAATGAGTATGTATCCATCTGTGTCTTAACCCTTTGAGTGCCAGAGAAGTCTGCAATGCATTGCAAATCGTTGCAGACCTCTCTGGAACTCAAAGGGTAATAACGCTTTATCTCACTCCATATTGACATCTTACTCCTTCAGTCGCAGTGCTCTCCTGGTACCTCTGCCTCGTGTGGATCTTCCTCTGCCCTGCTCTCTTCCTCCGAGCCTTTTCCCTCCTCCAGACAGAGCTGAAAGGAGACTGAGAGGATGACCTGAGAGGAGACTGAGATCTGTCTGGGATGTGGATGACAGATCTCAGTCTCCTCTCAGGTCCACCTCTCAGCGCTGCTTGGGACAGGGACAAGGCGCTGGGCAGAGGAAGAGCCCAGCACGGGACAGAGGTAACAGGAGAGCACTGCAGCTGAAGGATTGAGATATTAATATTGAAAAAGTCAAAGAGTTATTACCCATTGAGTGCCAGAGTGGTCCACAATGATATTCGATGCATTGCGGACCTCTCTGGAAGTCAAAAGGTTAAGGCACAGATGGAGACATACCCATTTACCATTTGAGTGCCATAGAGGTCCGTAATGCTTTGGAATGTGTTGTGGACTTCTCTGGCACTCAAAGGGATAAGACACAGATGGAGACATACTAATTTATGGGTTATGCCTTAACCCTTTGAATGCCACATCAGAGCCGCTGCAACCATGCCGATGGGGCATCACAGTCCCAGTACAGAGAGCTCTCAGTCAACAAAGAGTATGGATGTGTGTTCCAACTGTGGGTTAACTTAAGCGTGACTGCGATGTCTGCTGAGTCCTGTTTCTTCCTCTGTGCATGCCAGACACCAGCTCCCTGCACATCTTTATTTAAGTTCTCAACACTTATGTGGGCAACATTCTGATGTCTCAACACTTAAAGTGATAGTAATACTTCGTTTTAACTTTATTTTATTTTGTAGGCATTAAAAAAACATGAAGAACGATATACGTCTTATCTCTCAAACCTTTATGGCTTATGAGATATTCACAAGCAAAGTGTCCCCCTCCCGCCCCTTTTACTGATGTAACACTGCTCAGCCAGATCAGAAGGGAGGTGCGCAGGTAGATTGCAGAGAGGGACAATCTTCAATTAAGATAAGGGAAAAACCTGAAAAGCTTGTCAAGGGGGGCAGGGATTTCATTGTTTTCATAGGAATAAGAGTGTCCCCTTCTGTTATCTGTCTGATCTATGGACTGCATTCCACATCTGAGAAGAGATTGTTTACAGTAGGTAAAAGGGGCAGGAGGGGGAAACTTTGCTTGTGAATATCTCTTAAACCATAAAGGTTTGAGAGATAAGACTTATATCATTCTTCATGTTTTTTAATGCCTACAAAATAAAATAAAGTTAAAACGAAGTATTACTATCCCTTTAAGTCTGCAACATCAGAATGTCTTCCTTTTCAGCAAGGTGACATTTTTAATGCTCCATGTTGTTGGTCACCAAATAGAAGGCGATATTTTAATAGTGAACCGACACCCAGCAGCCTTGTTCCCTTGCCCAGGCAGTGTCCATGGGGATTAGCGGCTAGCAGTAGGCAAGGGAACAAGGTTGGGGCGGGGGGTCAGATAGTGTAAATGGGGATCTGTGATCACCAGTGTGCAATAGAACAAGCCTGATGGCCAGCAGTGTACATGGGGTTCTATGGCTACCAGTGGGCAAGGGAACTCGTTCACGCTTCACTTCACTATGAACGGCTCCTAGCATTACAGTCCTGAGAGCCGTGCAGCAGCTACATTATGCGGTAGTGGATAACTTTGAAGATGAATATCTTAAAAAGTAAGTTGCAAAAAAAAGAGAGAGCACGTTTGCCTAATGCTTCTTAGCTGATTAAACAAATGCTCAAAAGTTTTCCCAATGTGAATGTTCCCCTTTAAGAGAAAATACCTTACCCGAATGCGATCATCATCTCCATTTTAAATCTGTTGACTTATATATGCCTTATTTTACAGACTATACAGGTATAAAATTATATATAAGCCCTTTTTGACAATTTTCTTTGAACTTTTTTCTCGTACTGTTTGAAAGTACTGATATGATCAACTATCTAATTATCCCATGTTGTAGTGGTTTGATACTTTGGGGCAGTCCCTATTCTATTGTATTCAAAATTGCTGTTACCTTATTTCATCCCTTTTACAGATAATTCCAGATTATTACTTGTCAAACACCTCTCACAATTGCTATGTTAATGGAAGCCAGGAAAAAGACAACAATTGAAGCCCCCAGAGAACATATATGACATATGTTAGGCCTCCGAAAACAAACAGAGAATGTTGATTGAGGCTGGAATGAAGTACTGGACATCATAAACCCAGTTCATTTTAAGTGTTTAGCATTCCTTTAACAATCCATTCTTTTCCATGGGGCAAGCAGCCCAATATAAAGGAAAGCACTGCAATCCTCTCCTGTTAGTTCAAGGGAACGTTGATTATTTGTGGTTTATAAACCTCCTTAGTTGTTGCAAGAGTAATGAATTGTATAGAAATGCATTGCATGTCCTTAAGATAACCTAATGGATAATGGACTTTGTGTCTGGTGGTGGGATATGTAGGACACTGGAGTAATTAGGACACATTTACTCCATTGATACTGTGCCCATGAATAAAATAGAAATACATAATCTATTTGATTCAGGGCTGTTTTGGCTTTACAGTAGAAACCCAGCTACCGCAGCTCTTTTCTCCTGTATACTAGGGAGTATGTGACTTCAGATTATATATCCACGACTGTACAGCCACATGTTCAAAGCAATGCTTTACACACACCCTTCTGGTCTTTAAAGGAGCAGAAAATATTTTATATGAAAAAAAAGTATATACATAACTATCCATCTATTGTAGGGCTTTTTCCTGTCGAATAAAACAAGGCACCTCCCACTGCTGTGAGATGCATATTTCCAGAGTTATTACAATATAAACCAATGGTTTTTTTCACATTAACCCTTTAAATGCTAGTGGGGTATTAAACACATGCTGGATACTCCTCTTGCACTCAAGGGGTTAACAGTGCCCTCTAGTGGTCAGATCCCAATTACTTATTGTTTGAGAGGGAACTCACTGACAAACAGGTCTCCATACCATGTGATAGAAGCTATGGAGTCATGCTGTCAGTTTGAACTCTAAGGAAGTAAATGTGCTGTAAATTCATTAACTGATTATTTGAACTGTTATAACCTTTGAATAAAACAACTGACAGCAGTATGAGTGCCTTTGTTTTACTCAGTAGGAAAAGCTGTATAACATATTTTTTTTATTTAATAAAAAAAATTGTTCACTGCTTCTTTAAAGGGTTATGGTTTGTATAATATTTTAACTGCACCCATATTAATACATGCAGACCAGTGTATCTACATATATGAAAAGGTGTATATCATGTGTTTAACTGTGAGTATTTATGGAACCAATTTGTTTTTACCAGTGTGTGCATGTCACCTTGTATTTTTTATGTGTTAATATGTGAGACTTTGCATGTATGGGTGTGTGTATGTGTGTCAAAATTACCCATGAACAGGAAATGATGTCACTCCTGGGTTCACAGTATGTTGCAATGTAAAACTACAGAATTCAACACTGGATCTATACACCTTCACATCACTGCAGCAATTAAAGCGGAACTTTCATCAAGTCACTCTGCTATAATTAAGCCGGTAGAGACTAGATTTAGAATATATATTTTACCTTTGAAAAGTAGCCCTTTCTAAAGAAATTAATCTTTGTAGGAGACCAGAACCCAGGCTACAGAGCAGACATCTTGTCTGCACATCTGCACTGTCAGTCCTGGTCTCCATTGAGTAGACTGCAGTGCACCATATGGTTACCGGAAGGGAGTGATGGAGCATGCGTGCAGACTGCGCTAAATCGGCCGTCAGTCTCCTACAATGACTGATTTCTTTAGATCGAGCTACTTTTCAAAGGTAAAATATATATTCTGAAGCTAGTTGCTACCTGCTTAATTATAGCAGGGTGACTATATAGCGGATGAAAGTTCAACTTTAACTTTCAGCAGTGGTGGGTATTTTATTCAGCAGACAGAGATCACACTGCAGTCATGAGACTAAATACCACTGTTTATTTATTTACTGAGATATTCATATTTTTACAATGAGTTGGTCTGAAAACTGGGAAGGAGGAGATGGTGAGGGTCAGTATCAGGCAGGAAGGGAAATCCAGAGCAGGGGATAGAGGCACCAATATGAATGTCCAGCCTGGGTCCCCACAACTCCCAGAATCATGTCCAGCACATAATGTCAGCTTATGGCACCTTACAATGACTTAAAGTGAACACGTGAGGTTCATAGACATATGTTGGAATCAAGAGAACTCCAAAAGGACAACCTTACAATCTTTTCACTGCAACACATTCTTATTGATGTGATCTGGTCACCAGGAAGTGTTTGGGGACTGTCAACCAGAGAAACAAAAATGTTCTTTACATTACTCTAGTCAGATGACTGGCAGCCATATATGTCATTGTCAAAGTAGGTGATAGAACCACAATGGATAATGACCATTACCAATACCGGTTGGGTTCACTGGCCAAAGTTGATAATAAAATACAGAATGTTGGGTTATATGAAAGGAAGTATAAACAATCAGTTAACTTTTATTTTAGTGAAGAAAGTATAAAGGAGCAGTTATGTTTTTTAATGAAGAATACATTTTTTTACACCTTTTCCTGTTGTGTAAAACAAGGGTACTCCCACTGTTAGAAGATTTTTCATTTTAAAGTTATTACTACTTAAAGTTTTCTTTTTTTTCTTATCAACTGCAATTTTTTATTCTGGCATCACGTAGTACTGTTCCTGTCACTCACTATGGAGAGCTTTATGGCCGTTTCACATGGGTGATACTAACGAAGAAATGATGTGTTGGATCTGTTCCCTGTGGGGAAAGGTAACATACTGGATGGACTATGGTTCCATTCACAGGGGGTGGTCTCTCAAAAACACAGTAAAGATACTGTAAGGAAGATGTGAACTGCAGCCTATGGGGCCCACCGGCAGACATTTCACATGAGTAGTGTTGGAGGTTTAAATAATCATCACAACGTCCAATGAATGGCCGACCCACATGAGCCAGTCAATGATATTGGCTGGCACTCATCTGGACCGGCCAGAAGACATGTCTCTCCTGAGTATTCTTATCAGTGGTGGGATGCAGGAAAGGGGTGCATGAAATACACGGGTGACAGAACTGCAGAAGCTGGCTAAAACAGCTCATTTGAAAGAGGCCATAGTCACTGACTCAAGCTCACCCACGGAATGCATTGTAAAAAGCAAAATTTCCTTTTGGACAGTGGCTGTTGCTAACAGTTATATAAAAATAATGAATGTAATGACCCCCATCAGTGGGAGAACCTGTTTTTTACTTAGCAGGAAAATAACAATAACGTATATATTTACTCCATATCCATACATTTTTCTTTTTTACTGTTCCTTTAAGCCTTTGAGTGCCAGAGAGGTATCCGATGCATTACAAAACAATGTGTTGGATACCTCCATGGCAATCAAAAGGTTAAAACAGAAATCAACTGGCTGCATTTATTAGTTCAAGTTAGTGTTAGGGTTCCTCCATACAGGTGGCTGCAGTGTGACTTTTTTAGCACAACTTTTTGTAGCTATTGACCTACAGGTAGCAAGATTTTCCCAGCTTCCCATTCTCTCAACCTGTAATAGTTCTTCAATTTTAATGTGATTTCAATGCTGTTTGATTGAAGTCAATACTACAAATCTATAGCTGCATTGTCTCACTCTCTGAGCAACATTACAGTGTACTGCATCTATCTGTGACAAACACACCACATTCTGCCTATGTGAAATTCCCCACAAGACAATGATTCACAATTCATGCATTTTTCACAATTTTATTTTGCTGTGACAATGAACATACCTGAGAATTCTCAGATATTGATCCTACGACTCAACGTTTTGCCCCAAATCTCAGTGTGAAAGGCCAAATTCTCAGGGTGTTACCTAATACATGATCTGTGCCAATGAACTGATTCTTCAGTCTATAAACTGGTAATATTTCTACCAGAAAGACAGAGGGATAAGGCCTGTCTGTTTTGTGAGTGATCAAGCACTGAGATCTCTAAGCTGTAGAATCTTAACCCTTTCAGTGCCAGAGGGGTAGGTAACACATTGCAAAGCAATGCACTGTGTACCCCTCTGGCACTGAAAGGGTTAATGTTTCCTTGAGGAAGGAGGGACATTTTATATAAAATGTATGCTCACTGATCTCTGGGCAACTCATTTTGAATGTTCCCAGGTATACAAATGAGTTTCTGTTCTGGGAATGGAGGAATATGCTATGTCACATGGGGATACACAATCACATGACTCTAAAGTGGGATTTGTCAATACTGCAGAGCAAATATTGTGTATCACATGCATGCATGTCTTTGTGTGATATCGACAGGGATAATCCCACCCATCCGGTGCAGCACTTTACTTAAATACTAAGGATGATGCACAGGGAACAGGATTCATTCAGATGAACAGAAGCAATTCTGGAGCAAGCCAACTGCAACATGGGGTACAAATACAAACTTCCATTGAATGAAATGGGGATTTTTATCCCCTAAAGGCTAGAGAGGTATCGAACACGTTGCAGAACTATACACCAGAGACCGTTCTAGCCTACACGTGGTTACAAATCACATTCAAATCAATGGAAATCTGGGAATATTTATGTGGCTTATGGCAGTTGGCTTGCTCCAGAGTTGCTCCTATTCTTCTGAGTGAATGAGTCTTACAGTGCCTGGTTTGTGCTGTGGAATACAAACCAACATCCCTGATGACCTATGCATTTTCTAAAGGCGTGTTACTGCACCAAGTTCAATGTGTCACACCTTTACAACTATAGTGACATATATTGATCAACGTATCACTAATTCAAAATTAGGTAAAAAAATTACCTGTAAATGATTTGTGTCTGGTGATTAAAGCGTAACTATCACCCCAAATAAAATCCCCCACCATAATTATTCATATAGCAATAAGTGCAAAGATAGCTGGACACTCCTATTCGACAATATGCTTGCAAATGCTTAATGCCTGGGTGCTATCTCCAAAAACATATACAAAAAAGAAATGGTAAGATTGCCATCTAGGAAATGCACTCACAGGACTTTATCATAAAAAGCTTATTTATTCATTAATCAAATATCGACGTTTCGGCCCCTTGAGAAAGGCCCTTGAGGGGGCCGAAACGTCGATATTTGATTAATGAATAAATAAGCTTTTTCTGATAAAGTCCTGTGAGTGCATTTCCTAGATGGCAATCTTACCATTTCTTTTTCATATAGCAATAAGCATAGAAAGACTAGTATTATCCAGCATAAATACAGTGTTATTAAGAAATCCTACTTGATTGAAACTGACGGGCAGGATTCTTGCTTTAAAGGCATCTGCGCGCCTGCTCTGTCAGTCGCTTCTGGTTATCTCCAGGTACAAAGGTACTCCTCTTCACCAGTCCTGGAGGAGATCGGGATGGACAGCGCAGACACACAGATGTCTCTAAGGCAAGATGTCTATGCTGATGTCTGCTTGTTCGTTTTGATCAAGCAGGATTTCTTAAAAACACTGGAATTATGCTGGATAACACTGATTTTTCTATGCTTATTGCTATATCAGGGCTCGAAATTTCCACTCGCCTCTAGCCAGTGACGAGTGAAAATTTAGCCCTGGCGAGTAGAAATTCAGCCCTGGTGGGTATGTTATAGCTTGCAGTGGCGACTAACTTTTCAGGTCTGGCTAATCGTAAAGGACTTCAAATTTTAAGCCCTGGCTATATGAATAATTATTGGGGAGGACTTTATTTGGAATGATAGTACTATGTTAAATAAAGTATTGACAGAAAAGTAAAACGTGCGCTACACCAAAGGTGAAGTCCCAAAAATGTAATAGCGACCCTTATAGAAATATGTATCAAACACTGACCATGAAACAGAGAAAAAGAGGACATACAAAAAGATGTAGCCTATAAAAATTAAAGACAGCTAGGGAAGTCTTATTTGCAAAAAAACCTAATGAATAGTGACTTTTTAGTAACATTTTTATACATAAATCCCTTTATATATCCCAATCTGAAATTAGGTTTTATTTGCAAATTGTGACTAGTTACAAATGATTCTTTAGTAGAATGATACATATTGACTTCTCTCTGTCACTATTACATAACATTTAATTCCAATAATTTGTGAACTTTTAGCGACATGTTGATACATATGCGCCATTGAGTTACACTGTATTTCCTGCTCATGATTAACAGAGAAACATATATTTTCCAGCTATGTCTATGAAAATGGCTTTGTCATGACTTATATGAGTTTGGGAACCGCTGGAATCTAGCCATCACTTCAATATTGTATAGATCAGGGCTCAAAATTTCCACTCGCCACTAGCCAATGGCGAGTGAAAATTTAGCTCTGGCGAGTAGAAATTCAGCCCTGGTGGTTGTTATGGCTTGCAGTGGCGAGTAATGTTTCAGGTCTGGCTAGTAGCAAAGGACTTCACATTTTAAGCCCTGGTATAGATCATAAGCATTCCTCTATATTCCTGTCCCAAACACTTCAAGATGACAAACTAAGGCCTCAGTAACATTGGCGATGGCAAGTTTTATTTAACAGAGTCACATTAAAGTCTATGGAGAAAAAATATTGATAACATTATCAACTGCAGTGGAATTCAGCATTAATTTTGAAAATAATTTTCCATGTTAGTTCAGATGACAAATATAGTAATGGGTCATTCTAGAATGCAAAATGATGTTACAATAAGAGTGTAATGCATTGTTAAAGCGAACCTGCCATAAAAAAATACTGGACGCAGGCTGATACATGTTTTTTTTTTATACATTAAGCTAGGGACATTCATCTTCTAATTTTGCAATTCAACAACATCAATCCAAGCTCATTTCCTCACAGTATATTAATGAAGTGCCCGTTATCTAAACATGCCCCTAATGAACAAGTGTACAAGTTCCACAAGCTACAGATGAGCACTTTTAAAGCAAACCATCTGCACCACAGGGTTCAAATAAAACTTCCATTTATTTAAATACAACTTTTAACCATTTGAATACAAGAGAGGTCTCCAATGCAATGGAGACCTCTCTAGACTTCAAGCGATTAAAAGCCACCCTTAAATCAATGTGAATTTGTGGAATGCTTTTTTGTCCCCTATGGTACAGTTGGTTTGTTCCAGAAATGCTCATCTTAACCATCCTACATACAGCCAAAATATATATGCCAGTGTTGGATGATCTGTGGTCCTCCAGCTGGTGATGGACTACAATTCATAACACCTACAGCCAGATGTTGGCTGGCTAAGGATGACAGACTTTGTGGTCTACAAACAGCAGTAGGCCTCAAGTTGCCATTTCTAACCCCTTAAGGACCCATGATGGTCCTGTTCCGTCATGGATTGTTATACCCTTAAGGACCCATGACGGAACTGGACTGTCATGGAATTCTGGGCTCCCCTCGTGGCTGCACGCCATTTGGGGAATCCGGAACCCAGCCGCAAAAAAAAAAAAAAAAAATGCTCCATGGTCCTTAACGGACCGCAAGGTGCGTGCGCGGCCGGTCGTTAAGGGGTTAAACATGCACTGTGCAATTTATGTTAATTTAATGCCATATTCAGGAGGCTAAAGAGAAGCATTTCTTGACCAAACCTAGTGCACCATAGGGGAAAATAAAAAAGCCCCAAATTCCCAGTCATTTAAATTGGGCCTATAAGTAATGTGTTGGAAACCTCTTTAGTAATGGATAACCCCCCGCCACACACACACACACACACATATTTATATCACTAGGAACTCTTTGATAGTTGGTTTACTCCAGAATAGCTGCTTTTTTGGCCCTTAGTATCAAGCATGTAGGTGTATAGATGATTGCGAACTCCAACCATTTTTATCCTTACATGGGGCTGTGCAGAGGTGGCATAATGAAGTGCAAAATGAAGTCAGGATCTCCTAATGTATACATTTACTTCTGGATTAGCTAACAATTGTTTTGTTTTTTTTCGTTACTCTGTTACCCTAAGTAAAGATATTTTTTGGAATCAGGTTCACATTAATGCAAGCTAAGAGCAGCTCTAGATTTTTGGAGGCCCTAAGTGAAAAATTCCCATCCCCCCACACACACTTTCTCCCACATCAGTATTTCTAATAAGACATTGCCAACTGACTTTGTTAACAAGCGCTGTGGGGCCCTATGACCAAGTGGGGGCCCTAAGCAGCTGTTTATTCTATTTATATTATAGTGCCACCACTGCACAAGCTGAACAGATTTTTCTTATAACACTAGTACTATGCTCTTTGCTGTATAAACTCTTTACTGTTGGTTAACAGCAGATTTGTTCAGGTGAGCTTAAATGTTTCAGATCCTCTTGTCAACAGGAAGAGTAACCATCCCATGTCATGTCATACTAAATGACTCAGGTTTTCTTTGAAACAGCTTAGGAAATTTTGTATCCATTTCTTTTTCAGGTTTCATCTTAAAGACCTGGATTTACCAAGCAGTGCCAAAACTGTCTACTCAGAAATACTTTTCCAATTCCACTGTTATCCTTTAGTAGAAGTAATCAGATGTTAGACCTCCAGTTGTTGGTGACTGCAACTCCCCCTCATCCCCAACCAGCTAAAGCTAAAGCAGTGTCCAATATTTTCACCAACCTTTTCTATGCAATTTAAAAGGGAATTATACCTATCGTAAAAGTGGTTCAATGTATTTAAAGAGTCACCTTTCTACACCTTCCTCTCAGTGGGATCTTCCACCTTGAAAGGATTTGCATGATTATTCCAACACATTAAGTTAATACAGCTCTCTGGTGGAAACTACAGACTATGAAGGCGAAGAAAGTTGATTGTCAGGACACGTAAGTCATTATGCAATTTTTATCTGACATGTCAGATAGCAAAGCTCTTGAACTGATTGAAAACACAAGGTATAGGCAGCTGAAGTCCACCCCACCTAATTAAGCATCTAGCGATAAGCTTAAAGGGATAGTAATACTTAAAAATGACTAATCCCAATATTGTAGTAATACAAAAAAAGAAATTAATTGGCCCCAGTGACATCTCTCAAACCTTTATGGTTTGAGAGATATTCACTCGCAAACTCCCCCCCTCCCTCCCCTTTCCCTGAAGTCAGAGCTGTAGCCGACTGCAGGGGAAGCCTGTCCTACGATCATTCGGCGGCTCTGCAGCAGAGCCGAGATCGCATTAATAAAAAAGAAATCATTCACTTAAAAGGTATTCTACGTGTGCTTGGTTTGAATGATTTCTTTTTTATTAACTCGATCTCGGCTCTGCTGCAGAGCCGCCTGATGATCGTAGGACAGGCTTCCCCTGCAGTCAGCTACAACGCTGATTTCAGGGAAAGGGGAGGAAGGGGGAACTTTGCGAGTGATTAGCTCTCAAACCATAAAGGTTTGAGAGATGTCACTGGGGGCAATTCATTTCTTTTTTTTATTACTACAATATTGGGATTAGTAATTTTTAAGTATTACTATCCCTTTAACAATCAAACTGTTATGTAGAATAAAGAGAGCGTTCGTCAAAAATCCTACCTCAGCTGACACTGATGGCCTACCAACAGCGCAGACATGTTTTCTTACAGATGTCTGTGCGTCTAAGCCGTCAGTCCCAGTCTCCTCTGGGAGGCGATGCATGGTACCTTACGGTACCAGAAGGGATAGTGCAGGCATGCTGATGTCTCTGAAGCTCTGTTTTCTGGCCTTCATTGTCAGCTGAGAAAGGATTTCTGACTAACGTGGTCTTTATTCTGCATAACAGTTTGATTGTTAAGCTTATCGCTAGATGCTTAATTAGGTGGGGTGATCTTTAGTTGGGGTGATAGTTCCCCTTTAAATATATACATTCAATAAGACTAAAAGCTGGTAGCTAAAAGGTCTTACTTGGGTAGGTGTCCTTCATACAGTAGCCAAATACATCTATTTAATATATTCTTGCATTGCTTCTGCAGTTAAATAAATCACATTTTAGCCTGCCTTTAGTACCCATCTCCTCACAATAAACAAAGGCTCTGACACTTTGAAAGAGAAATCTTACAGACATAAGCCCCATCCAAAGACTGTAAGTGCAGGGTTAGGCAACATGTAGCTCTTTAGCTGTTGAAGACTTCAACTTCCATCACCCCCAATCAACTGGTGAGCCTGCCTCTGAGATAGTGAAATGCCATTGTCCAGATCTACATTACAACAAAGTTGCAAACAAAAATATATAGATATAACTGGCTCTTGTATGATGGGCCCCTTCCTGGGTAAGTCCTTTTTAACCACATGGAGAGCCATTTATTCCTATAGGTATAGTTCTTATAGAAGACATTCAGGAAGCATATAATGTATGTCAACTTAGAAGTGAAGTAATTCTGCATTAAATAAAATGCACCAATAAAATCTATATGATTTTTCTTTAATATGCATGGTGCAGTTATTTGCCTTAGAATTATTCCATACATGCCCCAAAAGAGTCTAAAATGTTTCCTCTCATAAATAAGCTGCACTGAATAATGTAGGTCTATGTTTCTCATGAGATGATGAAAAAATTCCAGTCAGAAAAAAAAGCTTCACAGTTTCAATGTTAGTCTATCGAGCCTAATTAATAAGAGGACTATTTACTAAAAAGCAAACCGCAGATAACTCAGAAAATAGTGATTTTCTGCCATATTTTCAAAATTCTTATTTATCAATGAGTGATAGTAAAGTGGTAAGCTCTCACTTATTAGTAAGTAAATATAAGGATATATATCACTCAATATGCCAAGGCCTTATGCAGAAAGTTAATGCAGAATCATTCTGGAACAAACCAGATGCACTACAAATGTGATATAATCCCCTCCCATTGATTTAAATGAGGCTTTTAATTCATTTTTAAATCAATGGAACTTTGGGAATTATCTATTTGCCCTTATGGTGCAAGTTGGAATGCTACGTAATTGATCTTCTTTTGCTTTCCCCATAATACTAAATTTACTACACTAAGTCCTAGTTTGTGTATTTTATGTTAGTCAGGGGGAGAGCACATACATACACACACTGTGTAGGAGTATGTTTTGTCAGTTTTTCACAGTAGAACTGCGTAGAAAATTGTACTTACATTCATCTTCATTCAGATTTCCTGGAGTATCATATGCAATTGTGTATTGCATCAGGAAAGAGTCTTGCTTATTAATAATTACAGAAACAAGCAAAAAACTAACTGCACCATAGGAGGAAATGGGAATTTATTTAAATGGGGCTTCACTAAGCGGTGATAAAGAGGCGATGACTTCTCCATTTTATCACTTAATCCAGTTCCTCTGGTATTCTATGGAGTCTATGCATTAAAGGGATAGTAAAAGTTTTATTAAATGGATAGTCATTTTTCACAATAAAAGCAGCTCCATTATTTCAATACTGTCAGAGTGTAGTTCAAGAGTAATTGAATGATAAAGTATCCCCCTCCCGCCCCTTTTACTGATGTAACACTGCTCACCTCAGAGCAGCAAGACTGTCAGGATGGATCACAAAGAGGGACAATCTTCAGTGAATATAAGGGAAAAAACTGTCAAGGGGGGCAGGGTTTTCATTGTTCTCACAGTAAGAAGATTGTTCCTTACTGTGACCTGTCTGGTCAAGAGACCAGATTCCACATCTGAGGGGAGATGACTTACACTAGGTAAAAAGGGCAGGAGGGGGGTACTTTTGTGAAACATTACTATCCCTTTAAAGATCCCCAAAGTTGAAGAAATCTTAGTGCATAGGCTCCATAGAATAACATAGGAACTGGAGAAATGATCAACTGGCAAAGTCATCTCCACTTTATCACCTCTTTATCACCACTTAATGAATCTCCCCCTTGAAAGCTAGAGATGTCTCCAATACGTTGCAATACATTAAGACCTCACTAGCATGCAAAGGGGTTAAAAGCCCTATTTAAATGAATGGGAATGTTAGGAATGTTCATCTATTCTGTATAGTGTAGTTGGTATGCTTCAGAACGGCTCATAGTCTTCTTTCTGTACATTAGCCTGTGTTTGTCTAAAAATCCACTTCACTACATTAATATATGGATTGAAAGACAAAATTCACTGAACGGTTTTCTTGCTGCTTCATAAATGGAAACAAGACCTTTGTTTTTTATGTTCACACAAAGAATGATTAGAGGAAGATGTGCAGCTAACTGTTTTTGGAGAGTGGGGGTTGTATCTCTTGGTCCTCCCCATTCTTCTTAAATGGCAGTAGCTTCCTTGGTATATTCTGAAAGAGCCGTACATTTTTCATGGGTGGAGGTGGCCAGGAAAACAATGCTTGAATAGTTAGACTTGTACAAGAAGGCTAATGGGAGAGGATACAAAATAACATCCCCCCCACACAAACACACATGTATTAATGGGGGAGCTCATCACCATTTCCACTTGGAAGTGGTAAGTGTCCTCCACAGTCTAAAGGAAATAAATAGAGAGATCTCAGGGTTAACAGGGTTGAGAACTCTCATATTTAAAAAGGGAACTTCATTCAAGGTTTTGGGAGAGGTGGGGTGGATGGTATAGAAAGAGGTCCACTTTCCATATTTATGATTTGAGTAGGGGACTCCAACAAGGCTGTAATGGGTATGGTGAGAGCCATCACATCACAAACTGTAAAAGGCTGAGAAAGAAGCAACTCTCTTCCAGATTAAAAGGAACAGCCTTCTTTCAGGCTTTAGATGGGAGTGAGTGGGACCATAGCAACCACCGTCCATCTCTGTTTACATCACACTACAACACTTGCATCTCTGTTTCTTCGTGGTCAGATCCTGCTCCCCACTTTTGGGTGCTGCTGTGTCATTGATCTCTGGCTTTTCACCCTTGTTGGGGGTATCTGTAGGGGCCCCATTGGGAGGGTGCTGGGTCTTCTCTGGCAGGTACTCCTCAGTAGCAGGTTGAGGGTCCCCATCACTGATGACGACTAGTTCGGCTGTAATGGCCTCTTCCATGCCCAGGACCTTTTTAGTTTCATTTTCATCCTCCACATTCTGATAGCCCATGAAGATCATGGTGACTGGAGGTTCTGGGCCTGCTGGTGTCTGGGGGACCAGTGCCTGCACACCAGGAATCTCTTTGCGGGGAGAAGCTCGCTGGATGGGGGCCTTGTCATCTGAAGTCAAGGAGATCTCGCTGAGAGTGGCCTCCTCTGCTTTGTGGATCAACTCTTCCACCTCTAAAGAACTTAGCTGATGGACAGAGTCATTTGAAGTGGCAACCTCTGTCCTTACCGCATGTACAACTGCAAGGGAGTGGGGGGATGGTGGGGGAGAAAGAATGTTAGATACAGAAGGCAACAGGAATATACTTATTTTAATAACTGTGACATGGTAAAAGACAAAGGTGGGGTCATAAATCTGAGTATGAGAGAGATGAGAGAATGAGAGACGGGGTAAGAGGAAAGATAGAAGTGCAGGGACAAATTTCCCATTAGGAAAAGTAAAAGGCAAGATTTTGAGGTGTGCCTCAGCTATGTTAACCTCATGCACATTTTGAGTTATGGATATTGAAATCCTAAAGTTCTTGTACTAAATATGAATCTTGATTTACGGTTCCCACTTTATTTATCAATTTTCATACACCTTTACTGGGTATTACTTAACTTTCTGGATGCAAAAGAGATCTCCAACACACTGAGTAGCAAGGCACTGGAGTCCTCTCTACCAGCCAAGGGCTTAAGAACTTTTTGGCCTAGATGCACTAAAGGTCAAAGAGGGCTACGAATGTCGATGTTCTGTTGGAGCAGTGTTATAGGCAGTCCGAAGTATTCACCAAACTGTCTACGACATTACATCACAAGCACTGCGACAAAAATATGCACACATCGACATCAATCCGACAGGTTTACGAATTTTCATTCATCACATCAACAATGGCCTATTTCCACATGGTAATGAAGCATAATGACTCATTTCCATATGGAAATGCTGAATAATGAGACATATTTGTATGTAAGGGGTTGTGTTGACATTATAATGTGACACTTCGACTCATCCAGTAAACTCCAATAGCAGCCTCTGCAGTCGGAGTTCACAGTCTCCACTTCACCTAACTCAGGCTGTTGTAGCTGGGATCATTGAATCAGTCACCAGGGTCAAACCAGATGACTGATTCAATGATCAGAGCACAGCGCTGCTTTTTAAGAATGAACCCGGTGACAGGGTTCATTCATTGAAGACAGTGCTTCTAGGAGATGCGGCTTTCACATCTCCCAGAAGTGCTGCCTTCAATGAAAGAACCCTGTCACCAGGTTCATTCTTAGAAAGCAGCACTGCACTCTGATAATTGAATCAGTCATCCGGTTTGACCCCGGTGACTGATTCAATGATGGGAGCGCAGCGCTGCTTTCCAAAAATGAACCCAGTGACAGGGTTCATTCTACACAAGCGCTTGATGCTACAAGCAGCTTATACAGCCGCTGGCAGCATCAAGAAGGCAGAAAATGCCTTTGGGGTCACCCCATGGATCCCCTATCCTTTTGGATAAATGATCCATGATAGGGGGGCTATCAGGAGGGGTCCTGGTGCCCCCATGGAGGTCTTAAAGTTTAATTTAATTATAACAGTGGCATATAACCCCTTGATTTAATAAACAGGCAATTGTTGCCCCCATGATAGGGGGGTGTCATGAGGGGTCATGATACCCCCCTTGAGTGCATACCTTGCATATTAACCTTTGAGTATCAGAGGGGTAGGAAACACATTGCTAAGCAGTGCCTTCCTACCTCTTCAAATGAAGGACAGGTTCTGTCCAATAAATGGCAGTTCCTGTCCAATGAGGAGGTGAAGTCAGATGGAGTTAGTATGTCAAATATATGCAATATATGTCAACATACTAAGGGGGGGGTGTCAAAGGGGGGGGGCATTGTGTAGTGCTTGATGTACTAGTTCTGTTTGTTGTAACCCTCTGAATTCCACAGGGGTGAGCAATGCACATCCCTATGGCATTCAATGCTATCCATGGTGCTGAAAGCCTTCTTTTTAATCCACTACTGATGTGTAGGGAAGCACAAAGAATGCTGTTCAGAATTGTCGTAGTGTTGGTGATGTGTGAGGGGAGGAGATCCCTTCCACACTGACAAAACTTCGAAAATCCTGTATGCTAATAGGGACCTTCTCCAACTGACAATTTTGGTAAATATGTCGATGTGTGTGCAGATCAAATTGTCGGAGTAATTAGAACACATATCAGTATCATACCGGCACCACATCGACTTTTAGTGCATCTAGGCCTTTGTGTTTATATGCTACTAGTTACACGGGCCACAGTGCCACTTCCAGCCAGTTGCGGGGCAGTCATGCACAGTAGAGACTGCCCACGCCGTGGCTGATACAATGCCAGCCGGTCGCAGTGCAGTCATGCTCAGTAGAGACTGCCCGTGCTGTGGCTGATACAGAGTGGGATGTGCATGACTGCGTCTTTCTAGCGAATTATTATATAGGCTAGTCTTTTTACTGTGCTGAATAACAGTAGATGTGGCTGGACGGGTCATATGATAATTGGGGTGTGTGGTTATAGGCATGGCGTATGGCAGCTTAGGTGCCTTTGCCTAGGAAAGCCTGAGATGTTAATCTGACCCAGGAGAAGTGTGAACTATATATGGCTGCATCTAGTTGCAGGCAAAAATGCATCACTGTATTTTTATCAAACATTCCTATTGTAGTGTATGGGGAAATCTGGAGATAAAATCAGCAATACAGCTATCACATGCAATTAAAACTAATCAAGATATGACTCAAGTAGAAATATAAAACACTGATGTGATAATATGAGAAACTAAGGAAAACATATTTTTTGGGAAAAGAAAGGATAAGATATGTGAACCATGAATGACTTAATAAGAAACATAGTACAAAATATGAAGAAACCATAAACATGGTGCTGGATTCAATCACAGTTGATACTTTTTTACATAAACAATGCAAATTTAAGAGGTAAAATCCAATGAAAAAATTATCTTCCTCAATTCAGTCTAGCCAATGGACATTCATTCTTTATGATAGCTGCATGTTTTGTGACATAGGATGGATCTGTTTTATTCCTGAATCCAGGATCAGGTAAATACAGACCAGTTTGTCTGACTAAAATCTGCCAGAAACCCTGGAAGACCCAGCAGACATAAATCACAAAAAATATGCTCCAGATTCACAGACATAACTAATTCCCAGCAGTGAGGCTGACATATTATGAATATTAACACAAATCCAGGGCAAACCAACTGTACTGCGAGGAACAATAAAAATGTTCATTGATTTAAATGAGAGTTTTAACCATTTGAGCAGCAGAGGATTATCCAACGCATTTATGAACCTTTGGATACCTCTGTGAGCCCTTATATGCTGAAGAGGTCTCATACATATTATTTCATTATGCCCGACAGACCTCTCTAGCAGGATTTTAGCCT
Source organism: Rhinophrynus dorsalis (assembly GCA_037306005.1). Classification (NCBI taxonomy): domain Eukaryota; kingdom Metazoa; phylum Chordata; class Amphibia; order Anura; family Rhinophrynidae; genus Rhinophrynus; species Rhinophrynus dorsalis. Next base: position 268,776,483 of record CM074718.1, on the reverse strand, counting down.
TATTTAAATCATTGAGAATTTCGGGAATGTTTAATTGTCTCCTAATCTACAGTTGGTTTACCCCAGTTATTTTTAGTGAATCAATATCTCTGAGTGCAGTGCATGAATTTTAAAGGGATAGCAATACTATTACAAATCCCTATATTAAAGTCCTTGTAAAAAAAAACGTATTGCCCCCAGTGTCATCTCTCAAACCTTTATGGTTTGAGAGATGAACGCTTCTAAAGTTGCCCTCTCCCTCCCCCTTCCCCGTAGTCAGCATTTTAGCTGACTGCAGGGAACAGAGTCGTACGACTTTCAGGCGGCTCTCCAGCACAGCCTGATTGCGTTAACTAAAAAAAAAACTTTCACTGAAATGGTCTTCTACATGTGCTTGGTTTGCAAGCACATGTAGAAGACCGTTTTAGTGAAAGGTTTTTTTTTAGTTAACGCGATTGCGGCTCTGCTGCAGAGCCGCCTGAGGATCTCTGACCGGATTTCCCTGAGTCAGCTAGAATGCTGACTACGGGGAAGGGAGAGGGCAACTTTAAAAGCGATCATCTCTCAAACCATAAAGGTTTGAGAAATGACACTGGGGGCAATACGTTTTTTTTACTAGGGCTTTAATATAGGGATTTGTAATACTTAAGTGCTACTACCACCCCGCCTAAACTTGCCCCTAAAGAATTACCCATCTGGCAACTAGTTGCTCAAAAGTGCTAGTTGCCAGAATTATTACCTCCTTTTAGAGAATTCCTACTGCTCCCAGGACTGACAGCCAGGAAACAACGCAGATATCTTTGCATAGTGGTGTCTGCGTGCCTGCGCTGTCAGTCCCAGTCTGCTCTAGGAGGCATTGCTAGGAGCCACAGAGCCCGAAGGGACTGATAGTGCATGTGCGCAGATGTCACTATGCAAAGATGGCGACTAGTACTACTGAGCAGCTAGTTGCCAGATGGGTAATTTTAAGCGTGGTGGTAGGTCCGCTTTATATTTATATTTATATTGTTAGTCAACAATACATACATTTGTAAAACCATTGAAACTGTTGACCCATAGTAAGTTTGTGTAAATACCACTAAGTTTGCATGGTGTTAGTGATCTTCAGGAATTCACTGTCCTCCCAGCTGACCCTACCTTTTTGGTCATCTTCATAAACCTTGACCCCCTGGAGGGGGTGCTCTTGGGGAAGCACAGTGTTGCTGGAGATGACTTTAGTCTCCCCAGTGATTCTGTCCTTTTCTACTGTAATCTCCACAGAGTACATGGCTGAGACACAAACAGGACAGTGACATTAAACTCTGCAATGTTCCTCAGTCCCCCCCCCACCGCCCTGAGAGGGGCAGCAAGCAGGTGCAGGCAGGTGCACAGGGAGAGTAGGTTTAAAGTGAAGGGAGGAAAGAAAAAAGTGCTGGCAGGAGGGTAGAGGGGCTAATTCTCTCAGTCCACTGTGTTCTATGGAAAGGCTCCTGTTCATGCTGCTAGTACAATGGAATTGCTAACAGCAGACTGATCAGTAGTGCTGCGCATCATTGCTGTATGAACATGTACTAGTGAATAGCTTCTCTGTGCCATTTTTATATATACAAAAGATCACTTCTGTGTGTCTGGCAAACACACCCAGGGGCGGCATTAAAGAGGAGTTATTCAAATCTCCTCTATACTGCCTGTCCTATTGTTCCAACTTTGGGGCCGTGATTTTGACAGTCAAAATCTCTGTAAGGAGATGAGGGGCTACAGTGAAAACACACAGACTCAATATATACACATACAATACTCACACAACTCTGCGTGCAACATGTTTTATGCAGAACTCCATACACACACAGCAATATTCGCAAAATGCTACTCGCTAAATGATGCATGCAATACCCACAAAGCAATGAACAAAATTCTATGCACAACGCTATGCGCAATAAGCACAATGCCATACACTATATACCAAATGCTATCCGTACAAAGCAGAACAATATACGCAATATGCCAAATGCAAAACGCTATACGCCAAATGTTATACACATTACACTATACACAATATGCTATATGACAAACGCTATACACGAAAAGCCAAATGCTATACACAAAGCACCATATGCTATACATGAAACACCATTTGTCAAACGCTGTATGCCATACACCAAACTCTATATGTACAGTGCAGAATGATATACGCGGTATGCCAAATGCTGTATGCTATACCACAAACTCTATATACCAAATGTGATACACAATATGCTCTACGCCAAACGCTATCCATCAAACGCTATGCACAAAACACTATACCAGAAACACCATTTGCTAAGTTCTGTATGCCAAACGCAAAATGAAATATGCTAAATGCCATACGATATATGCCAAACACTATATGCCATATGATATTTACCAAACGCAATACACTGTACGCCAAACGCTGTACGCCAGGCTATAAACATTATATACATTATAAACGATGCGGCAAACGCTATACACCAAACTCTATACACAGTATGCCAAAAGCTATACACCAAAAGCTATGCACAATATGCCAAAAGCTATATGCAATATACCAAACGCTATATGCAATACTCCAAATGCTATATACCAAAAGCTAAATGCTATAAGCAATACACCAAACGCTATACGCCATATGATGTACATTGTATGCCATATGCTGAACACTATATGCCATATACAAAGTGCTATATGCAATATGCTGTAGACCAAAAGTAATAAGGTGTGCGCCAAATGCATACTCAATACATCAATCTCTATAAGCAATACACCAAATCCTATATACTGAGGGCTATACACCAAACGCAATACACCAAACACTATATGCCAAACGCTATAAGAAAGACACATACATAATATGCCAAGCTCTGTATGCCAAAAGATATACTCAAGATGCTATAGCCAAACGCTATATGCAATAGGAAGACTGCTATATGCAATAGGAAAAATGCTATACTCCATTGGCAAAATCAATATGCTATACGCTGTAGGTGAAATGCTATATAAATATATAAAAATATATACATATATATATATAAAATACACGCAAAACACATAAGCCCTCTTGCTTACATACACTCAGAAATGCTCTCACACGCTCTCACTCACACATGTGCTCACTCTCGCATGCTGTTACACGAACATGCTCACACGCACACACAGGTTCACTGATGGGAAGTTGTGTAACTCAGTGCTTTGCAATGCGTTGAGCACCTTTTTGGACCTGAATGGGGTAAGCACTGAAAATTCGACAAGCCAGTCATTAAAGAAGTAATTGTTTTATCAACTGCGCGGGCAACGCCGTGCCAATACTGCTAGTTAACACTAGTGCATGACACTGAATTGCTATTGAGTGCCATTTTAAATGTTACTTTTTATGATTTGCAGCAGAATGAAACACACACACACACCTTTGGAGTTTCACAGGCTGGGTGCAGGTGATGGCAGTTGCTGTAAGCCGCCTAGTATTCACAATTGCAAGGATTCACCACAACACCAAGTACAAAGAGTGGATTATTATTTTTATTATTGTAATAGTGAGTCTGATGTATTAAGTAGAACTGCACCAGTTCTGGGACAAACCAGCTGCATCATAGGGGGCAAACAAACAGCCCAACTGATTTAAATGTGCAGTTTTAACCCTTTGAGTGCCCGAGGGGTTCGCTCTGCAATGTGTTGCGTACCTCTCTGGCACTCAAAGGGTTAACCTCTTGAATGCTTGAGAGGTCTTCAATGAATTAGTGATCCCTCATTCACTGATTAGAAGCTTCATTTAACCCTTAAGGGCCAGTGGTCCAGGTAATGGACTCCCCTTAAAGAACTCTTTGAATTTGGTCTGTGCATCGGCACACGTGACTGATCACTTGTGCCAGTGCACCAAAATGGGGGTCTGATAGTGGCCACTCCTTTCTCAGAGCAGTCAATTTCAGACCCCACTATTACTCTCCGGCATGAGTGCTGTGAGCACAAAATATGTGACGTGCCAGTGCCGTCATTGGTCCTTTAGGCAAGGACACCAGTGGCAGTCCTGACGGTAAGGTGTTAAACCAATGGCATGTTTTATTTCCCTCTTAAGGTGCAGATGGTTTGCTCCAGAACTCTTTAGCTTTCTGCATAAGGTGTTTGGCTTATTTAAGTGGAGTATCGTGATTGGAGCTAATTGGTAACTGAGCGAGTTAACACTTTACAACCGCTCATTGATATATAAGAATGTTGGAAATATACAAGCAATCTGAGGCTTTTTAACACTCTTGAATTCTAGAGAGGTCTCTTACCACAATCTCATCCTCCGTAGCATGCAAGAGGTTAAAATCTCCATATACATCAATTTATATTTGGTCACTATAGTGCACTTGATTTGCTCCAAAATTGCTTGAGATCTCCTTAGTACATCAGGCTCAGTATTGTTTTAAACTTTACTTGTATTTACTACAAGAAGAAGGCATACAACATCCCCAAAACACTGTTGCTATTGTGTTCAATGGGTTGAACAATATATAATTCACTATTGGCACTTTAAGCCCAGTGGTGGGTATAAGTTGTGTGACACTTTCACAGTTGTGTTACATTTTATCACTGCTAAGTGGTACTATCACTGAATAAGCAGGGACAGCCCAGCCATGCCAGTTGCCTGGATGCTATGGAAGCCAAGCAGTGCTCATTGCAGGGTTAGGTGCTGCCCATCTCGGTGATCTCTACAGCCTGTAAGCAAGTGAGCCGAACCAGCTCTGACTTCTTACCTGCCCTCATCATGTCAGGGCTTTCCGTCTTGTGAGCAGGAGATACTGACACATTCTGATCTGAGGAGGGAAGAAAAAGATATTACAGGGATTAGTTAGACAAAACACTCTAACACTAATCAGGAGATATCTCCAAATAGCATGTAGGTAGAACATAGACATTAGAAGAAATGCATTAAAATAAAGACTATAGAATGGATCAAATGACTTACCCTTTGCTGTATTCAGTGCATTCTGTAAAGAAACAGAGAGAAATGAGTGACTTGCGGGCAAACAGGGGCTCATTAACTAGAATCTACATTATGGAGAACTTTAAGAGTTAATATTTCAAATATTTCAGTCACCTCAATTTGAAAGTTCCTAGGAATGTTCAATTGTACTGGCAGGGCTGCTATCTATCTATCTATCTATCTATCTATCTATCTATCTATCTATCTATCTGCCTGTCTATCTCTCACTCTTTCTCTATGCCTATCTTTTCTCATAATTTTATGTGCAGCACCACTCAAAGCCACAAGGTGGAGCTGTGCTTCTGCTCCTGTAGATAAGATATTCACATTCTGTCTCATACTGTACATGGGTGTGTATCACTCAGATCATAAATAGATGCATTCAGACAGTGCCACTGTCATACAGACACACAGAAATGCTACACTGAGAGAGATACAGCTTTCTCCCCAGTGCAATCTGCTTGTGCTTGTTGTCACAGGTTGCTGGGAGAAAAGAAATGAGTGTGTTTAGGCAGTTTTATGAACAGAACGGTTGTGATATTATTGTCCCAAAGAGGTAGTCCTGGCCTTGCGTGGGGGTAAAACTGTGCAGGTATAATGATATGACCAATGTTGTGCCTTTGGGAGACTTGGGGGGCCAGAAATAAGCTGCGTTGAAAAGAGAAAGGATAATCAATATCTGGAGCTTCAGCTGTTGGGAACCACAATTCCAATCATGTCCAACCATCCAAAGACCCTAACACTTGGAGGTCCATCAACTGAATAACCATGGAGTAGAGGCTGGTGCAGAAACATAAACTATATATCCAGCCAGCATGGTGTACAGTGTTATCCTCCAACACCAGTGGCTGGACTCCTGGGAACGCACTACAGTGTAGGCACTGGCAGACCCTCTCTGCCCTCATTAAAACAGTAATACCAGAAAGCTTCTTACACCTATCCCATAGAATATACAGAAAAATGGCAAAAAGTTACAGCCTTGTTTTACATAAGATTTACCTTGTTTAATATAAGATGTTATGCAAAGCATAGAGGAAAGGAATCCCTGGAACAACTTATACATTACCCCACTGCCCTCTGTTTTGGCACAAGGGGGGATGAAGGGGAGATTTATTCATGTAAGCAGCTATAAGCTATGAAGGTGTATGCTAGAAAAAAATCCAGTGCCTGTTTTTTGCATGGAATCATATTCACGTGACAGTGTGAATAGGGTCATACAATACAATAGGCAGTCAGGAGTACCAGGTTGGCAAATTACAAAAAAAAAATATATTTATGGTCAGATTTTTTTATTTGTTATGATCCATACATATTTAACACAGGACTGAATTATGTGGTGTCACAGTATTCCGAAATGCAGGGCCAAGTGATGATACCTTGTGACAAAGCTGAAGTGTCAGACATTGTGTGTGTGATTCTGTGGCTACCAGTCAAAACTGCAGTCCTGTGGCTATCAGTGGACAGTGAAACAATGCAAGGGTATCAGTGTGTGTGTGTGTGTGTGTGGTTATGTGGCTACTAGTGGACATAGAACAGCCTAAGCTGTCAGACAGCGTATGTGTGGCTCTATGACTACCAATAGACAGTGGAACAGGGCTGGGGTATCAAACAATGAGGCTTATGTACGTTTGATGCATATGACATCACAGAATTTACAATCTCAGAGAAATTACCCACTGTGGGTAAGTTCCTATGAAATATAAGCTCTGTGGTGCCATGAAGGTCACCTGCAGGGCACCACAGAGCTTATAATCTACAATGTATAACCCATATGACAACTCAGAGCATTAACTCTACAATTCATGACCCATATATCACCACAGAGTTTGTGATTTAAAAGTACCTCTGTAAATCATGCCTTGAAAAGTTCAAGTTCTGTAGTACCATGATGGTCACCAGCATAGCACTAGAGAGCATACAATTTATGACCCACATGACACTACAGAGGTACAAATTATTATCCACAAAGCTAACAACCTAAAGGGAATTAACCACTGTGGGTCAACCTGTGAATTGTAAGCTGTAAGGTGCCAAGTGGGTTACAAAATTAAGATTGTAGGCTCTGTGGTATCATGTGGGTGAGCCTCAGGACACCACTGAGCTTGCAAACAGTGATCTACTATGGGTGGGAAAGGTGGGTTTGACCTTCCAGAACTGATTGACTTAAAGGGATAGTAATGTTTCATAATAAAAGCAGCTCTAATTAATCATCATAGTATTTGGGCCTTGGAGAGTGTTATTTCAATTCTGTCAGCGTTGTAGTTCAAGAGTAATTGAATGATAAAGTATCCCCCAGCCCCTTTTACTGGTGTAACACTGCTCAGCTTAGAGCAGCAGGGAGTGTCTAGGTAGACTGCAGAGAGGGACAATCTTCTATTACGATAAGGGAAAAAGCTGATAAACCTGTCAAGGAGGGAAGGGATTCACAGTAAGAATACTGACCATTGATGTGAGCTGTCTGGTCTATGGACTGGATTCCACATCTGAGGAGTGGGGGCTTACACTAGGTAAAAGGGGTGGGAGAGTGAAACTTTATCATTCAATTACTCTTGAACTACAACGCTCACAGTAATGAAATAACACTCTCTATGGCTCAAACACTATGAAGATTAATTGGAGCTGCTGTTTTTGTGAAACATTACTATCACTTTAACATGGATACACAGGTTGTTATGCTTCTTCTAGTCCCACTCTCCTGTGACATATCCACATTTCATCTATCTTATTTTGGTTATTATACCAATCTTACCTGGCAGCAGCGTGCTGAAGCCAGGCATAAACAACAGCCTGTAAGTCATGTCCACATGGTCCTGTTGCTCTATGCACTGACTGGTTATAAGGGCCAGTGCCTTCCCCACCCGGCCTTCTTCATTTTCATAAGTAGGCAGCAGGAAGGGAATGCTGAGGTTAAGAAACAGAGATCTGACATTCCAGAAGCAGCTAAAATCCTTATTGTGTCCTATGCAACTTCTGTGTTTCTTCCACCCTGGATTTGATAGGTGCAGGTGGTGCTGATTTCCGAGCAGATATCTTGACTCCCCCTGCACAGATCCCCATGAACATCTTGCATTTTCAACAGTACCACCTTTAAAGGGATAGTAATACTTTATTATTACTATCCCCTATATTGTAGATATTTGTAAAATAATTTAATAGCCCCCAGGTTCATCTTTCAAACCTTTATGGTTTGAGAGATAACCAAAGGCAAAGTTCCCCCTCCCTCCCCCTTCCCTGAAGTAAGCGTTGTACTGCAGGGGAAGTCTGTCATACGACAGGCTTGCGGCTCTGCAGCTGAGCCAAGATCCCGTTAGTGAAAAATAATTATTTCACTGAAACGGTCTTCTACATGTGCTTGGTTTGCAAGCACATGTAGAAGACTGTTTCAGTGAAATAATTCTTTGTCACTAACACGATCGCGGCTCTGTTGCAGAGCCGCATGATGAAAGTCAGACCGGATATCCCTGCAGTCAGCACAACGCAGACTTCAGGGAAGGGGGAGGGAGGGGGGAACTTTGCCTTCAGTTATCTCTCAAACCATAAAGGTTTGAGAGATGAACCTGGGGGCTATTAAATTATTTTTCAAATATCTACAATATGGGGGATAGTAATAATAAAGTATTACTATCCCTTTAAACAGATCTGTGTCAGGGGAGCAAAATGAACATGACAGATAAGTCAAGATAATAGCAGAGCAACCCTTACTTTCCACATTCTGCTCTGGGTGGTATGCCCGGTGTCTTCCTAGTAGACTTAGACAAAATGATTTTTCTTGACATCCAGTGGGGGACATAGGAACTATGGAAGGTCCCAAAACCACAGAGAGAGAAAAAAAATTGAAGAGACTGTATTATACAACTGCTGCTTGTACAAATCTTAAAAGGACACTAATGTCCCAAAAAAATGATTTATAGTTTTGTAGAGCTGAAACTAATAAACTAAGTTCAACAAACCCTATCTCTCAAACCGCGATGGTTTTAGAGATCTAGGGATTCAAAGTTCCCCCCATCCCTCCCGTCTCCTGATGTCGGCGTCTAGCTGACAGCAGGAGATCCCGGTCCGGGGACCAGCAGGCGGCTCTGCAGCATAGTCGGAATCACGTTACGTAAAAATAATTATTTCATTGGAAAGGTCCAGAAAGTGTGCTTGCAAACCGGGCACACTTTATAGACCTTTCCAATGAATGAATTCTTTAGCAATAACGCAATTTTGGCTCCTCCTGAGGAAGATGTGTATCACACATTAAGATGTTGACACCGAGTAAATTTCACTTTAAAACAAGTCCTGTGAGTGCTGACTCATTTGTATATATATATATATATATATGTGCGTAATAAAAGTAAACTGGAGCTATTCTGGAGTAAACCAAGTGCACCAGATAAAAACTGCTGTTGGACTGAATTGGGCTTTTAAGATTATTTTTGTAAATATGGACCACTGAGTCTGAATGCTCATCTAGCAGAAGAAATTGCAACCAGAAATACCATTTTACAAGTTACAAGACTGAGAAGTGATGAAGAAATTGATTTGAATGGTTGGGATTGTAATCATTCCAGGACCATATTCAAGTCATATGGTGGAATTGATTCTTTGTAAGGACGCGTCATATGTTCTACTTCCCCTTGAAGAAAGGCTTGAACATCAGGAATGTCTGCATGTTTCCTCTGGAGAAGAATAGACAGAGCAGAAGCTTGGAGTTTGAGGGAAGGAAGTTTTACTCCTTTGGCGAAGTCAGCTTGCAAAACATTAACCCTTTGAGTGCTAAAAAGTTATCTAATGCATTGCAGCACAATGCATTGGACACCTTTCCAGCGCTCAAAGGGTTAAGAACATCTGATAATTTGTGTTGATCACAAAAAATTAAATATGTTTTTCACTATCTATGATCATTTTTCACTAAAAGTTTTTTTTCTGGCTTTTAACACGGTTTAAATGACCTCATTTGAGATTCCCTTCTTCCTTAACCCTTTGAATGTCAGAGAGGTACGCAACGCATTGCAAAGCAGTTGACACTTAAAGGGTTAAGTTCCACACGGTCAAAGCTGGACTGAACAGGTTCCGATGGCGTAACCTCTTCCCTGCTGCCACCAAAGCATCTCACATCCAAAGGGCTCCCACTGTCCCCTCCATAAGTCTACCACTGCTCCCTCCATAAGTCTACCACTGCTCCCTCCATAAGTCTACCACTGTCCCCTCCATAAGTCTTCCACTGTCTCCTCCATAAATCTACCACTGTCCCCTCCATAAGTCTACCACTGTCTCCTCCATAAGTCTACCACTGCTCCCTCCATAAGTCTACCACTGTCCCCTCCATAAGTCTACCACTGTCCCCTCCATAAGTCTACCACTGTCTCCTCCAAAAGTCTACCACTGTCCCCTCCATAAATCTACCACTGTCCCCTCCATAAGTCTACCACTGTCTCCTCCATAAGTCTACCACTGTCCCCTCCATAAGTCTACCACTGTCTCCTCCATAAGTCTACCACTGCTCCCTCCATAAGTCTACCACTGTCCCCTCCATAAGTCTACCACTGTCTCCTCCATAAGTCTACCACTGTCCCCTCCATAAGTCTACCACTGTCTCCTCCATAAGTCTACCACTGCTCCCTCCATAAGTCTACCACTGCTCCCTCCATAAGTCTACCACTGTCCCCTCCATAAGTCTACCACTGTCCCCTCCATAAGTCTACCACTGCTCCCTCCATAAGTCTACCACTGCTCCCTCCATAAGTCTACCACTGCTCCCTCCATAAGTCTACCACTGTCCCCTCCATAAGTCTACCACTGTCTCCTCCATAAGTCTACCACTGTCTTCTCCATAAGTCTACCACTAACTTCTCCATAAGTCTACCACTGTCTCCTCCATAAGTCTACCACTGTCTCCTCCATAAATCTACCACTGTCCCCTCCATAAGTCTACCACTGTCTCCTCCATAAGTCTACCACTGTCCCCTCCATAAGTCTACCACTGTCTCCTCCATAAGTCTACCACTGTCCCCTCCATAAGTCTACCACTATCTCCTCCATAAGTCTACCACTGTCCCCTCCATAAGTCTACCACTGTCTCCTCCATAAGTCTACCACTGTCCCCTCCATAAGTCTACCACTGTCTCCTCCATAAGTCTACCACTGTCTCCTCCACAAGTCTACCACTGTCCCCTCCATAAGTCTACCACTGTCTCCTCCATAAGTCTACCACTGTCTCCTCCATAAATCTACCACTGTCTCCTCCATAAGTCTACCACTGTCTCCTCCATAAGTCTACCACTGTCCCCTCCATAAGTCTACCACTGTCTCCTCCATAAGTCTACCACTGTCTCCTTCATAAGTCTACCTCTGTCTCCTCCATAAGTCTACCACTGTCCCCTCCATAAGTCTACCACTGCTCCCTCCAAGTATCTTTCCCACTGCTCCAGATTCTTGATTAACAAAAGACTAACAGACTGACTCATAAAAGTAACATAGTAGATAAGGCTGAAAAAAGACATGCGTCTATCAAGTCCAGCCCATGCCAAAAACACCCCCGTTGATCCAGAGGAAGGCAAAAAAAAGCCCTCTGGAGCAATTTCCAATCTAACATAGTAACATATATAGAAAGTATTTCTGAAATAATTGTTTCCTGGGCTTTCAAACAAAACTGTTGCTATGTTCTTCAAATCATTCAAGTTTATGCCCCTACAAATAGCCACAGTTATGATGAAGCTGAAGAATCTTCTGGTGATTTATTATGTTTCTCAAACAGGACAACTACCACTACCAATGTATAATGGTGAAAAATCAATCGAACCACATGGAACTGGAAAAAGAGATGAAAGAGGCAACCAACTGATCGAATTTGCAGAAGAATAACATTTGAACATCACAAATTCCTCCAACAGGAAAAAAGGCCCAAAGAAAACGGACACGGTAAAGCCCTAATGGTAATACAAGAGACATGAACGTCATACTAATATAATAAATAATAAAACAATATTCAATGACTGCTCAGTCTTAAATCATTTTAACGTTGTAAGTGCCCATCATCTAGTGAGTGCAGAAATCATTGAGTGCAAGAAAGAAAATTAGCAAGTCAACAATGGTGAAGATCGACACTAGCCAGCTATTGAAATTTTGATTTAGCACCGTATAATCGCTTCAGTGTGCTGCAAGGCCTTCCAGACACAGACATTTCAACCCACAATGAAAAAGTTAATGAGAGTGTTGTAGACACTACCCATGCCCTTGCTCCTACTGTAAATCAAGAAAAAAAACAACCCAAATATCAAAAGACAGTTGCAGTGATGAAAAAGCGACAAGAAATGGTAATATTAGAAACAGGATAGAATATGTAGAAATGTGCAAGACCAAATGGAAGTGCATAAAAGATAAAAAGAGTAAGTTCAATGTTGAGCTCATCAAAAGGACACTGGAAGAAAATAAAGGGCTAAAAGGGATAGTAACGTTTCATAATAAAAGCAGCTCTAATTAATCATCATAGTATTTGGACTTTGGAGAGTGTTATTTCAGTTCTGTCAGAGTTGTAGTTCAGGAGTAATTCAATGACAAAGTATCCCCCTCCCCCCCTTTTACTGATGTAACACTGTTCAGCCAGAGCAGAAGGGAGGTGCCCAGGTAGACTGCAGAGAGGGACAATCTTCAATTAAGATAAGGGAAAAACCTGAAAGACTTGTCAAGAGGGGCAGCGCTTTCATTGTTCTCATAGGAAGAAGATTGTCCCCTGCTGTTATCTGTCTGGTCTATGGACTGGATTCCACATCTGAGAAGAGATGGCTTACACTAGGTAAAAGAGGCGGGAGGGGAAACTTTGCTTGTGAATATCTCTCAAACCATAAAGGTTTCAGAGATAAGACTTATATCGTTCTTCATGTTTTTTTTAATGCCTACAAAATAAAATAAAACAAAGTATTACTATCCCTTTAAGAAAGTAAAACAAGAGATGGACACATATAGCAGGAGGCAAATGTTTGCATTAAAGCTTGAATATAGTACAACAGCAAAAACTCAACACAAATAGTAAAACAAATGGAAGAATTGTATTCAACTCTTTATCAGGATGAAGGGCAACAACTGAATGCAGTAGCTGAGGCTGAAGCTGTGCCAGAAGTAGAAGCTGCAATTAAATCAATGGAAAATGGCAAAGCAGCTGGGCCTGATAAAATTACTACTGAACTGTTGAAAGCAGGAGGTCAACCCTTATTCAAAACCCTAGCTAAACTATTTCCAAAATGCCTACTACTCAGCAAAGTGCCTGAAACAAGGAAAAATTCAGAAGTCATCTTAATGCACAAAAAAGGTGATAAGGCAGAGCTAAAAAACTACAGATCAATAAACTTATTGGCAGTGGTCTGCAAGGTTTTCACAAAGGTACTATCAAGAAGATAGATTAGACACAACAATTAACGTAGCACAACCTAAATGACAAGAAGGTTTCAAGAGCAGTTTCAGCGCAATGGACCGTATCCAGACAGTGCAAGAAGTTATAGAGCAACATACTAAACACAACCTTCCATTATGCATAGCCTTCATTGGCCTTTGAGTGAAAAAAGAAGCAATAATCGATGCCCTGATCAACCAAGTAGAGCTTACATCCATATCCTACAATCACTATATGAAAATGCAACTGCATCAATACAGGTCAACAATATGGAGTGGCGAATTCTAAACATAACAAAAAGAGACTGAAAAATGTGTGCATGGATTCGTCAACAAACAGAGGCGTAACTAGAAGCCACGGGGCCCTGGTGCAAGAATTGCCATGGGCCCCCCTCTGACCTCACTGCCCCCCCTCAACCACATTGGCCATCTCTACATTGCCCCTCAATCTCCACAATGCCCCTTCCACAATGCCCCTCATTCTCCACATTGCCCCTTCATCTCCACAATGCCCCCTCCACATTGCCCCCATCACAATGCCCCTCATTCTCCACATTGCCCCCATCTACACATTGCCCCTACTGACCCCCCCCCGTCCTCCTACCTCAGGTCCCTGGTGATCTAGCGGTGTGCCGAATGAGGCACAGACCTCTGGAACACAAACTCCCGCGCGGTTGTTAGTAATGCAGAGCGCTGGAAGATTATGTCATCTCCCAGCCCTCTGCATTATTAAAGCGCCGGCCGCCGGGGGATCAGCTGTTCTGCGGGCGCGTTGCAAGGAGGTCGCAGGGGGCCTGCGACCCCTATTGTTACGCCACTGTCAACAAACATAGGTCTTTATCATTGAAAGAGCAAAGCAGGCCACATAGCAAGAAGACCTGACTGTAGATGGACCAAATTCATTTTGGAATAAATTCTACTTGATACTAAACGCCCAAGAAGAAGTCCAAAGAAAAGATGGGTAGATGAAATTACCAAATTTGTTGGCACGCAGTGGCAACAAAAGGCACAGGACAGAAGTTGTTGGGAGGCTTCATGAGGAGGCCTTCATCCTGCAGTGGATCGACAATGGCTGAATAAATAGAGACCTGCAAGACCACAGGGATTCATATTCGCTGAAAATTGTAAATTAACCATTATATTGCGGATATTTCTGTCAAGTAGGTTTATGCATTATAAAACTGCCAGAAACTGTCTGTTTGCCTCCATGGATATGATATTTGTGGCTGATTGATGTATTTCTCAAAAGGCACAAGGGAAAATTTCCTAACAGCCATTAGGATTTTCGGGCCATAGTAAAATAAGTGGTGGGGGGTTTATTATTAATAGGTGCTAGCTCTTCTTCTTTAACATGGAGGAGGTTCAGCCAAGCTATGTATACATTTCCTCTAGTAAGGTCTGGTTTTGGATCTGAGCAATTAATCTATTATGATTAAGTCACAATTAATTATTTATGTCTAAACTAGTTGAAGAGCCCGTGTACACGGGCCGCAGTGCAGTTATGCACAGTGGAGACTGCCCGTGCCACAGCTGATAACGGAGCGGGGCTCCGAATTCAGGCCGTAATCCGCTCTGCTCTACAGTCTGAATTTGGAGCCCCGCTCCATTATCAGCCGAGGCGCGGGCAGTCTGTAGTACTCAGTACTGCAGCGAGTGCAGTCGTCTCTACTGCGCATGATGGCTTATGACAAACACATACTTAGCGATTTATTATATAGGATAGGCTTGATAATTGGTTGAGATGCATCCCCTGTACCTTTTTATAGCCAGAATTTGGTGTGCTGTCATTATTCCTGATGAAAGGAGGCAATGAGCCCCCTGAAATGTTGCATGTGTAATGTCCATCAGTAAAGCTCAGCTTTGCTTAGTGTTTGATTGCACATTGCCTTGAAGGTATCCTTCTGTCTACATTATTCAAGTCAAGCTTGAACTTGCATATCCTCAGCCAGTTTGCTGAGAATCTATGGTTTATCCCTAGCAGCAAGGTACAAGTAAACAAATAACATTTAATCCATCGTGCTGTCCCTAATGGTGCAAGACATTGTGGTCTGAACTCAGTGTTACAGCAAGACAATGATCTAAAACACACAGATGGAATCATTCAAACATACTGGCAAAAGAAAGAGGTAGACGATGTCCTTCAAAACATGGAATGGCCGCCTCAAAGCCAAGATCTCCATATCAATAAAGCCGTTTGGGACTATTTGTACAGAGAATCAAAAAAGCAACTGCAGAGGATATTTTTTTCATATGTAAAAAGTAAAAAGCGGAGTAATTCTGAGGTCAACCAACTGCACCACAGTGAACAAATAAATATTCCCCAATTTCCCACTGATTTAAATGAGGCATTTAACTACACTAATGCAAAAGTGGTCACCAAAGTATTGCTTCACAATGTATTGGAGACCATTAAATTAGTCAAAAGCCCCATTCAAATCAATGGGAATTTTTAATTCTTATCAAAGGTGCAGCTGGTTTGCCCCAGAATTCCTCTACTTTTGGATTTATGTTTATGGCCTATTGACATTTTAATGGCCTCATACTTTAAATAAAAATATCACTCATATGTGCGCATGAACACACACACAAAAAAAACTGTTGCCATATGTCCCTGACTACTGCTAACTTGCTACGACAGCTCAGGGCTAAATACTTACGGAGTTGCAGACCAAGTCCAACATAGTCTCTGAATACACGCACTGACTTTATGGGGGCTGAATGTCAGTCCCAGCTCCCATAACGCCAGTCACCAATCAGACAGAAAAAGTGGAGCCTACTTCTTGTTACTGAATTGGCCATACAACTCAGTAAGGCTTAATCCATGAGGTACAAGAGTAAGCTAGCAGTATCAGGGATACATGGCGAACCTTTCAGTTAGTTTAGATTTATAAATGACAGTGAGGACAGAGTACAGATAGATAGATAGATAGATAGATAGATAGATAGATAGATAGATAGATAGACAGATAGATAGATAGATAGATAGATAGATAGACAGACAGACAGACAGACAGATAGATAGATAGATAGATAGATAGATAGATAGATAGATAGATAGATAGATGGATAGACAGACAGATAGATTGGCTGCAGCTAGCCAATCATCTCCAGTAAGATTTGAGACACTAATTACTGACTAGATAGTAGAAGGGAAAGAAGACTCCTGTGAGCATGACCCCGAACAACCCCCACCGTCTGCCACAGGAGAGCCAAGCATGTTCCCTTGAAAGGGTCGGAGACCAGTAACCTGTATGGATTAAGAGAAAAGGATTTAACAGGTAAGACTAAAATTATCTTTTCTCTGTCATCTAATACAGATTACTAGTAACTTTGGGATGTCCAACCATTGAGTTTCCCAGAGGTGGGAAGTAAGGCAAGGACCAGGTGCTAGGCCCACAAAGTCACCAGAGCATATATGAACCATCAGATCAGAGATAGCCCAACAAAAACAAATGAAAGTGTCAACATACACTGAACAGGGGTAACAACACCCCAGGAACTGTCACACAGCACACTGAACTAGAGCCAACAGGGCTCAAAACAGAAGGAAGCACCAAAGAACCGAAGAACATCCTAGACAGGTGTCACAGTTTTTGAAGACTCTCAGACTTAAGGTTTGGTAAAATAACTTAACTTTATTAAAAGTTAAAGGCAGTCCCCGTAGGGTAAACATACATAACAATACAACAGTAATATAACATATAATAGGTTCTACTGACCTTGCCTAAATACTGGGCAAGGCAACCCAAGTGACAGTTTTAATGACAGGCTCTACCGCCTTGCCTATACCGGGTAAGGCAACCGTGAGATGACATATACCGGTTCTACCGGCCTTACCAATACCGGGCAAGGCAGCCCCTATGGAATGCTGAATGTAGGTTCTACCGGCCTTACCAATACCGGGCAGGGCAGCCCAAAGGAGTACTGGAGTAGGCTCTACCGACCCTGCCAATACCGGGTGAGGCAACCTACAGGATGGTATCGTCAAGGTTCTACCGGCCTCACCAATACCGGGCAGGGCAGCCTGAGCGAGTAGACCAGCTGTCAGGTGACTAAGACAGCATAGAGCATAAGTATAGAGGTCTTACTCAGCAGGAGTCTATTGCCAGGGATACTCAGACAACTGCAAGGAAGTGGATAGCGACTGACCACAGTACTGGATGTTCAGGAGCAAACCAACGTCCGCACTTTGGGACTAATGGTAATAGCGCCACCAGGTTTAATGGAGCAAACCAGCGACCGCACGCTGGAACCAACAATGTATATCGCAACCAGGTTTAGTGGAGTAAACCAGCGTCCGCACGCTGGGACCAACAACGTATATCGCAACCAGGTTTAGTGGAGCAAACCAGCGTCCGCACGCTGGAGCCAATAATGTATCTCGCAACCAGTTTAGTGGAGTAAACCAGCGTCCGCATGCTTGGACCAACAATGTATATAGCAACCAGGTTTAGTGGAGTAAACCAGTGTCCGCACGCTGAGACCAACAATGTATATAGCAACCAGGTTTAGTGGAGTAAACCAGCGTCCGCACGCTGGGACCAACAATGTATATTGCAACCAGGTTTAATGGAGTAAACCAGCTTCCGCACGCTGGAACCAAAAATGTATATCGCAACCAGGTTTAGTGGAGTAAACCAGCGTCCGCACGCTGGGACCAACAATGTATATCGCAACCAGGTTTAGTGGAGTAAACCAGCGTCCGCACGCTGGGACCAACAATGTATATCGCCACCAGGAACCAACAAACTATGATCAGCAGCGAGAAGAACAATGTCGCCAGAGCGACGGCTGGAGCAGGAGATTCAGGAACTCAGTAAGATTACCCCGCGAGGTGCTGGAACACAGGAACACTGGAACTCAGTAAGATTAACCCGCGAGGTGCTGGAACACAGGAACTCTGGAACACAGGAACACTAGCATACAGGAACACTGGAACACAGGATCAGCAAGTACAGCAGGAACAGGCCCAGAAGCCTGACAAGCAGGTCAGGCAGAGTGAAGTCAGAAACACCACGAAAGGGCAACCTGGAAGTGCTCAGCCTGGGTTTAAAAAGGTTGTGTGAGGAGGGCTAATCACAGACAGCCAATCATGATGCTCAGCAAGTGACTGACACTGAACAGCACCAATCACGGGCACCGTGATAACAGGCAAGACTGCCTCCAGGATCTTCCTCCCAAAGCTGGTGTCAGCCGATGCCAGCACATCAACATGGTAGTGCTTCGAAAAAGTTTGCACAGATGACCAAGTGCAGCCTTGCACAACTGATCAGCGGAGGCCTGATTCTTGTAAGCCCAAGAAGCCTCAATAGATCTATCAGAATGAGCCGTGACCCGAAAGGGAACAGGCTTCTTTTGTAGTTCATAAGACTTACGAATTGTGGACTTAATTCAAGATGCAATAGTCACTTTGGATGCCAGTCTCCCTGCCCTGGGACCCTCAGGGATGACGAACAGCACGTTAGACTGTCTAATGGACTCAGTGCATGTACATAAAACTTGAGACAACGCACCACGACTAACAAGTGGAGATCCCTCTCACTGTCAGAGGTAGGGTCAGGGCAGAGAGAAGGCAACACAATCTCCTGATTAATGTGGAACTCAGAAACCACCTTCGGGAGAAACTCCTGCGAAGTACCACTTTGTCCTTGTGACAGACCAAAAAGGGTGGTATACAAGACAGGGCATGCAACTCTGTGACACAGCGAACTGACACAATCGCCAGGAGAAAGGCCATTTTCCACGTCAGCAGGCATAGAGGAATAGTAGCCAAGGAATCAAAGGGAGAGAGCTGAAGGACGCACAAAACCAAGTTGAGATCCCACTAAGGAGCGGGAGACTTGAAAACAGGACGAGTATGAGCAACGCCCTGGAAGAAAACTTTGACATCAAGAAGAATAGCAATGCGTATCTGAAAGAAAACAGAGAGAGAGAGAGAGCAGGAGTCTGAACCTTAAGGGAACTCAAACTGAGACCATCCTGTAGAAGGGCCAGGACTGTAGGAAGATCAAAATCCTGAGACAGGTCCCTATCAGCATACCAAGAGAGAAAGGTGGACCAGACACGATGGTAAGCCTTAGAAGAAACAGGTTTGCGGGCACTACGCATAGTAGCCACCACACCAGAAGAAAAACCTTTCTTCCTCAGTATTCAGGATTCAATTTCCAAGCTGTCAAAGCCAGACAATGAACATCCTCCTTCCAAAGGTAACCCTGTAGAAGAAGATCCGGACGGCAAGGGAGCCGGAATGGCTCCACCACTGACAGATCCAGAAGCTCCAGAAACCAAGCCTGCCGAGGCCAGTACAGAGCAATCAGAATGACTGAACAGAGCTCCAGTCTCAGTTTCCTTAACACCCTATGCAACATGGAGATGGGAGGAAAGATGTAAGCCAGACGAAATAACCAAGGAATGGACATGGCATCCACCGGTAGAGCTAGAGGATCCCTCCAGCGAGAGCAGAACATCGGAACCTTTCAGTTGTGTCTTGTCTCCATCAGGTCGATGCAAGGAAGACCCCATTTCTGAACAATGAGGGTGAACACCTCTGGGTCCAGTTCCCACTCTCTGGTGTCCACCGTGTCCTGACTGAGGAAGTCTGCCATGACGTTGTCTACGCCGGGAATGTGCACTGCGGATATGGCAGGAACATGTTCTTCTGCCCAGGACAAAATAGCCTTGACCTCTAATCAAGCAGCAAAATTTCTTGTTCCGCTATGCTTGTTGATGTAGGCCACTGCCGTGGCATGTTGTCGGACTGGGCCCACACTGGGCAGTCCTCCAGCTGGCATGTCCAGTGGCGAAGGGCATGACATATCGCCCGAAGCTCCAACATGTTGATGGGACAGAGAGATTCCTCCGGAGACCACCGGCCTTGAGCACTAAGGCAACCCAGGACCGCTCCCCATCTGGAGAGGCTGGCATCCGTCGTCACCGTGGTCCAGAAGGATACCAGGAAGGACTTGCCCTTCAGCAGATTGGAGAGGTCGAGCCACCAGGACAAACTCAGTTCCACATGAAAAGGGAGGGACACTGACATCTTCAGAAGGTCCAGCTGACCCCTGCACATCTGGATCACAAACCTCTGGAGTTCCCTGATGTGAGCCATGGAAAACAGGGCCACTTTTATGGTGGAAATGAACTTCCCCACTAGAGAGGACAGCTTCCTGGCTGGAACTGGATCGTGAGCCAGAACGGCTCAGACCCTGTTGGCAATCTGGTGAGCCACCTCATCCGTGAGAAACACCATGCTTTGCTGAGTGTCGAGAAGGCCCAGGAAGACCAGACTCTGGGATGGAACAAGATCCGACTTGTCCATGTTAAGGATCCACCCATGATGGGTGAGTGCATGAATGCAGTCCTGAACCTGCTGATGAAGAAGGTCCGCAGAAGGGGCTTTTAGAAGCAGGTCGTTCATGTATGGAGTGACTCTGATGCCGTCCCGATGGAGGACGGATCCTAAGGCTCCCAGAACACGACTGAAGACTTGAGGAGCTGTAGTCAGACCAAAGGGAAGAGCTGAAAACTGAAAATGCCATTGGTCGCAGGCAAATCTGAGATACTGCCGGCTCTCTGGATGAATGGCGATGTGTAGATACACGTCCTGAAGATCCAAGGGACATAGCAGAAATCACCGTCTTTAGGGACTCCTGGTGATTATGAGTCTTGATCACAATGGCATTGAGATACTTCAAATCCAAAATCGGACGACAGCCGCCGTCCTTGGAGACCACAAAGAGGTTTGAGTAAAAACCCATACCTCTGTCCTGAGCTGGAAAAGGTTCCAGAACATCCTTGTCCAGAAGAGCCTGGATAGTGCCATCCAACATATGGCGTTTCTCCACGCCCTGGGGTGTATGAGAGGGGAAAAACTGAAAGGGGGGAAGAGAGGTGAAAGGGATCCTGTACCCTTCCGCCACCACCTACAAAACCCATGGGCCCGACACTGAATCCTCCCAGATGCTGTGGTAGTGATACAGACGGCCACCTAAAGCCGAGTGGGGACCTGGGTTCAGTGAGTCATGCTGAAGAAGGCTTGGAAGCCTTGGGCTTACATTGTTGTTTGGGTTTGGAGGAGGAACGCGGAGCTGAGGGAACAGTCTGGTACACCAGACGTGTCTCAATGTGGAAGGGACGAAAAAGTTGATTACGCTTGATAGGCATCTTCTTCCTGGGGACCATAGGCAGAAGGGCACTCTTGCCCCCTGTGGCCTCACTAATCAGATCTTTAAGATCTGGGCCAAACAAACAGGTGCTTTGAAAAGGAAACAAGAGAAAAGCTTTCTTGGAAGCAGTGTCAACAGACCAGATCTTGAGCCAAAGAGCTCGTCTTGCAACCACAGACATGGTGGAAACCCTTGCAACCAAACGGATGGCATCAAACAAGGTAGCAGAAACATAGTGCTGGGCCTCAGAAATGTTGGCAAGAAGCCGCAACATATTCGAAGTAGGAGCACCCTGATGGACAGCCAGAGTGAACAGTCCAGACCTCAATGGACCGGTTCACCCATGCCGCAGCAAACACTGGAAGCATGGCAGTACCAGCGGTGGCAAAAATGGACTTGAGAGAGACCTCAACTTTCTTGTCAGTTCAGTCTTTCAGAGTGGACGCATCAGCAACTGGCAAGGCAGTGGACTTAGATAGGCTGGAGACAGGTGCATCCATCTTAGGGGGATGAACCCACTGAGCAAGCGCCGCCTCAGTGAAGGGGTAAAGCTTGGCAAATTTCTTGAAAACAGAAGGTTTCCTGTACGGAGACTTCCACTCATCAGACACAAGGCGGTCAAGAGTGGGGTTAGGTGGAAAACAAGTATAGGGCCTCTTAGGCTCCTGAAATACATCAGAGGGATCCGAAGAAACCTCTTGAACTAAGAGAATGTTTAGGGTAGTTAAGATGGCCCTGATCAGGCCCTCAGCCGAGGGATCAAGATCAGCCTCAAAGGGGTCCCCAAAAAACTGAGAGGAGCCCACAGAAGAACATTCCTCAATGTCTGAATCCTCCTCAGAGGAATCTGATATGTCAGCTGCTCCCTGCGGTTTCGGTCAAGGAAGATCTGACAGAAGTAGGGGTCTGCCAGGAGTGGAAGACACCCTGTAACTGGGATGGAAAGAGTTGCAATGAAGACCAGAGGTCTCTAGTAGCAGCCTTGAACTCTTGCACCTAAACTGGCTCTAATGTATGGCTGGAGGTCCCTGGGGGAGACTCAGGGACATCAGAACATGCTGGGCATAAATGAGACTTCTCTAGGTAACCCTGAATGACTTGAGCAGCAATGCGCAATAGGGGACACCGAGACCCAGCGTCCTTAGTCTTAGGCCTGGCCCCAAGCTCTAATGGATTAGACATTCTCACAGTGTCAAAACATTTAAAGTATAAGAAATCGCCAAAATACAGTGTGTAAGATTAAAAGTTCACCCCAGAAATGGCTAAAATGCACTTATCTGTCAGGTGAAGGGTTAATCTGCAGAGGAGAGTCCAAGCCCTGCGTAGGATACTCGTTCAGGAAAAGCACAAAATGGCTGCCGCGGCAGGAGCAAATCAGAAACGAGCGTGCAAAGCAAGTGCTCATAGGAAATGTAGTTTTCCTACAAAAAGTACCCCTACAAAAAGTGCCCGAAGCCCCCTGAGCCCCCCAAAACACACCAAACATTAACCAGATAATAGAGCAAGGGCAGACAAACAAAATGAGCCATCTCTGAAGTCGATAAGATGAGCGGTTGCAGAGATATGTCCCAAAATGTACAGTGCCATAGAAGTGAATGACGCAATGGCGTCTATGCGGTAAAAGTGTGCCTTAAAGACACGGAAAACAAATTTTGCAAAGTTGTAACTGAGAAGTAAATGTGCATTAGACATTACTAAAACATGTCCCTAGACCCAATAAACACTGAACCCAGTAGGGAAAGTGCCAATAACCCCCCAAAAGATGCTAAACCAGCAGCTAAAGGGTTAAGTCACCACCGAAACTTGCTCCAAAACACCCAACAGATATACAGGTAAACCCATTGAGTGCAGGAGTGTGCAATAGGAACCCCTGTGCAGAGGGGCACTGTGGGACATGTGGATCTGAGGCACTCAAAGGGTTGCTCACCTTTCCTGCAGATCTTTTTTCAGATCACCATGTATTAAGAAGAAGTCTCAGTGGGCAACTCATGGAGTAAAGAAATTGGACCCAAGATTTTCCCCCCAGGGCTTAAGGTCCACAAAAAGCACCTGGATACTGAACTAGCCACATCTAAGTGCATTGTCAGTTATGGTAATCTGCCTAATAGTGGTATCCCATTTCTAACAGAAAAATAAAAAAATTGCTAAAACTATAGCAGAACAGTTCTCTTGCCTGTATCTTCATATAAGGAACAAATCTTACTGGAGCTGATTGGCTAGCTGCAGCCAAGGAGGGAAGGTAGGCTCCACCCCCTTCATTCACTTCTAGAATTGTTCCTGCTTAAAGGGGCCAGTAACCTTATTGGACGACAGAGAATGATAGATAGATAGATAGATAGATAGATAGATAGATAGATAGATAGATAGATGTAGAGAGGCATACCAAGGGAAAAAGTGTACATGTATATCATCTCTGCTATGCCTTTCTTACTACACTGATCTAAGCAAAGAGTGAAATGCCCTGAAAAATCTACAAACTGCCCCCTTGCCTCCTCCCCCTTTTGTGCAAATGATGACAAGGGGAGGAACTCTAATGTACATAGCTTAGAACACTGATGTTAGGCAGGCACAGGGACTCAAAGTTGATCCTTGTGCTAGATTTATCACAGAATCAGGTTTGAACATTCAATCCAGACACACACAGACAGATGGATAGATAAATTAATTGACTGACAGAAATATAGACAAACACAAAACAATATGTGTCATAATTCTTTTTTTGGCTGAATTATTGGGTTAATGATAGGGAGGGTATATGCTGACCTTGAGGACCTTGGCTATTTCCTGGCTCTCTGGTTGTACAGCTGCTGACTCCTCTGCCAGACTCTCTTTGGTGGATGTGCTGGACAAGCCACTCTCAAGTAACTCCAGTTCTCTCTCCAGCCTAAGGTAGGAAAAGAGTGTGTGAGAGAGTAAGATAAAGTGAGAGAGAACAAAGCAGAATGAAAGGAGATAGTTAGTACAGGTGAAAGTGTTAATGTTAGTAAGTTATAACAGGAGAAAATGTATGAGGGAAGAGGAGGGAGAAAGCATCAATAGAGGAATGAAAATCTATTCCAACAATATGAGGAATGCACGGGAATATGCCCCACCACATTTGTATGTGATCACTGTGACTCCTGGTAACATTCTTACAGTTGGAAACCGATTCAATTGATTTCCAGTAGTAAGAAGTGAAGCAGGCTGTCTCCGACAGTACTTCCCCACACTGGCAGCATTCATGAGATTGTGTTGTCAAAACTGACAGGACTCCTCATGTGCTTCCCAATGCAATACCTGTGATCACAATGTGTTAATGATATGATCATGTCCCATCAGTAAGAGGGGACCTGGGCTGTCAGTGACAGCTGTGTCCCATCTTCCACCAACTGACAGGAGTGAATTATCAATGCTGACAGTGCACCCAGTCAGATGTAAATCTGCTTTAGCTTTATGGTCAAATGTATATATGAGCCCACGGTTGCTATGGGGTTAAAATGTTTGTGGATGTTATGTTGCATGCCCAAGGCAGGAACAAGCAATTAGCAATTACTTTGAGCGAAAGCACTGAATGGTTAGCTTGAAAATGCTTACAAAACTGAAAGACCTTGTCTCATCCACATCCTCTGATACCCTGCTAGTTTCTGTTAGGGTTGCCCCTAACCAGTATTTTAAAAATGAACTTGGAACCAATGCAATTATGTATTATACAACTACTTTTTCCCAGAAAAGACGGCAGTCCTAATTATGCACTTGGTCTGTTGGGGGGTAACCAAACAAGCTGCACCGCAATCCCCTAAATTCCTATTGATTTAAATTGTGGTTTTAAAGGGATAGCAATGTTTCATAATAAAAGCAGCTCTAATTAATCAACATAGTATTCGGACTTTGGAGAGTGTTATTTCAATTCTGTCAGAGTTGTAGTTCCAGAGTAATTCAATGACAAAGTGTCCCCCTCCTGCCCCTTTTACTGATGTCAGACTCTTCAGCCAGAGCAGAAGGGAGGTGCCCAGGTAGACTACAGAGAAGGACAATCTTCAATTAAGATAAGGGAAAAACCTGAAAAGCTTGTCAAGGGGGGGGGGCAGGGATTTCATTGTTTTCATAGGAATAAGAGTGTCCCCTTCTGTTATCTGTCTGGTCTATAGACTGCATTCCACATCTGAGAAGAGATGGCTTACACTAGGAAAAAGGGGTGGGAGGGGGAAACTTTGCTTGTGAATATCTCATAAACCATAAAGGTTTGAGAGATAATACTTATATCATTCTTCATGTTTTTTTAATGCCTACAAAATAAAATAAAGTTAAAACGAAGTATTACTATCCCTTTAACGTCTTGAAATCTCTGAAACACGTTGGAGAACTGTCTAGCATTCAAGGGGTTAAAATCCCATTTAAATTAATGGGGATGTTGATTTATTTCCTATGGTAACATTTGTTTGCCCCAGACCGCCTCCAGTTTCGCTTAACCGTTTGAGTGCTTTGCAATGCGTTGCATACCCCCCAGAACTCAAAGTGTTACTACATCAACCTCATTATGCCGTCTGTCACCAACTGGTGCATAATTTTTATTCCCCTTATAATGAAGAGACATTATAAAATGCATCTACTACATTAAAGCATGAGGTGGGCAAAATGGCACACATATGAAAGGATTCTCTAAGTACAACATTATGTACTTACAGGGTATCCGTTGAAAATGTTGCAGAGTAAACAGCGTGCAACTAAACCGCGAATTAAGCATGTTGCCGTGATGAAAAGGGCGACATGAGAATCTCTCAGTGCATCAAAAGTGCAGTGAACCTGCTTACAGTGGTTGCAATACCATTATAAATCTGTGTGCCCTACCATTCTCTGTAATAAGCATCAATTCACATATGAAAACTCTGTATATCATACAGTCAAGCAGAAATTAACCATTTTCTCCCCATCACATGTAAAGCAGCAGTAAACTTTTTTTATGAAAACCTATTTGTTATAGAGCTTTTCCTGCTGAGTAAAACAAGGGCACTCCCACCACTGTCAGTTGTTTTATTCAAATCTTAAAACAGTTCAACCAATCAGGAAGTGAATTTACAGCATATTTACTTCCTGAACGTTCTGATATCATGACTCAGCAGTTTCTGTCACATTCTACGAAGAACTGTTTGTCAGTTACTTTCAAACAGAATGTAACAAAATAACTAATTTGCTACTGTTAAAAAACACACAAGTTTAAATTAATAACTCTGGAAATATGTATCTCTCTTCAATGGGAGTGGCCTAGTTTATACAACAAGAAACACATTATATATATATTTTCATAACAAAAGTTTACTGCTTCCTTAACCCTTTAAGGACCAGGGTCCTGGGAAGTTACCTTCCCTTGAGGAACACTTTGGTCTTTCAGAATCGCTAGTACACGTGACCTGTTACACGTACCGGCGTGCTGCATTGGGGACTGAGAGAGACCGCTCCAAGACAATTTCACACCCCATTTTTACTTACAGCGCTCCCGGAGGAGCACTGTAATTAAAATGTATGTGACGTGCTATGATTGTCACGTGTTTTTTCCCTTGAGGACCAGTGATGGTCATAGCACGTCACGTACATTTTACTTAGGGTGCTCCTCCGGGACGTTAAGGGGTTAAAGATAGTAAGTACAATTCCCTTATCCACCCCTGTTTGGATGGTACCATTTAGTTATTTAGTTCCTCCCCCAATACCACTTTACCTCTGAATGGTATCTTCCAGTTCTCGGGTCTTCAACTCATCTTCCTGCATTTGCCTCCTGGTAGCCTCATCCTCCTCAGGGGTGGAAGCTGGAGCCCCCTCCAGGAGCCATCTCTCCCGCAAAGCCTTGGACTGAGAGGTTGACCATGGATAATATTAGGGAGAAATTAGGGAGTTGAAGAGTTAAACATAAATATTGTAACATGAACAGTCATTATTTGAATGTTACAGTATGAACACATTGCACATCCCTCTGGTTCTCAAAGGGTTAACTACATGGCCTGTTTGGTTTAACATTTTCCTCTGCCTGCTGTAAATTATGAGATGGTGAGACCCTATTTCATCCTTGTTTATCTGGTATCCTATATAATAATTCGCCAAGTTGTGTGTAACGCCCGACATGCGCAGTAGACACTGCTGCGCGTGCGGCAGTCATGCGCAGTAGAGACTGCCCGCGCCGAAGGAGCGTCCAGCTCTGTATCAGCCGAGGAGCGGGCAGTCTCCACTGCGTGTGACTGCCCCACGACCGGCTGCCAGAGGCTCTGTATCAGACGAGGCGCGGGCAGTCACACGCAGTGGAGACCGGCTGCCAGAGGCACTGTGGCCCGTGTAACGGCCTGTTCAACTAGTAGGGTATATTTTACATTACAACTGTCACAAGTATTTGCCAAGCAGCAATACGACAAGGGAGACCAGTTACATAGGGAAATGTGAGGAGGGGGTGGGATTGATATCCTGGGCTGAATTTAGATGCATGGAGTCACATATTTAAACTATTTTGTGTGACAATTTTTTCGACATTGCCTTGTTTGTTACTCAACTGTAGTCCAAACAACGTTATTGCCTTTTTTAGTATATTTTTAAATAACTTTAGCACTTTTAGTTTGTATGAAATAAGAACATTGATTTAAAAGTTATTCTATGGCAGCCAATGTGATTCCCTAACCCCTTGAGTCCAAGAGGGGTATGCACTCTGGCACTCAAAGGTTTAAAATAGGATTTCTCTGTCGTCCAGTACAGGTTACTGGTAACTTTGGGATGTCCAACCATTGAGTTCCCCAGGGCGGGAAGAAAGGCAAGGACCAAGTGCAGGCCCCCAAAGTCACCCGAGCATCAATGAACCTACAGATCATAAATAGCTCAACACTAACCGCAAAGCTTCAATGGACACTGAACAGGGGTAAAACAAACCCCAAGAACTGTTACACAGTACACTGAACTAGAGCCAACAGGGCTCAAAAGTGAAAGAGTACTGAGAGACTAAGGCGATCCTAGACAGGCAAGGCTGCCTCCAGGATCTTTCTCCCAAAACTGGCATCAGCCAATGTCACGACATCCACATTTTAGTTTTTAGAAAAGGTGTGCACAGATGACCAAGTAACGGCCTTGCACAACTTATCAGCTGAGGCCTGGTTCTTGTAGGCCCAAAAGACCCAATAGACCTCACAGAATGAGCCGTGACCCTGAAGGGAAAAGGCTTCTTCCGAAGTTTGTAAGCCTTACGAATCGTGGACTTGATCCAAGAAGCAATGGTAACCTTGGAAGCAGGCTTCCCTGTCCTAGGACGCTCAGGAATGACAGAGTGTCAGACTGCACATAGAACTTGAGACAAAGCACAACATCCAACAGATGAAGATCCCTCTCTTTGTCAGAAGTAGGGTTAGGACAGAAGGAAGGAACTACAATCTCCTGATTGATGTGGAACTCAAACACAACCTTCGGGAGAAACTCTTGTGAAGTGCGAAGCACCGCCTTGTCCTTGTGAAAAACCAAAAAGGGTGGTTTACAGGACAGGGCATGTAGCTCCACAACTCGGCGAACGGAAACAATCGCTAGGAGAAAGGCCAACTTCCATTTAGAGCATAAGTAGAGGAATGGTAGCCAAAGGCTCAAAGGGAGGATGCTGGAGCACTCCTAAGACCAGGTTAAGATCCCACTGAGAAGCAGGGGACTTAAACACCGGACGAGTATGAGCAACACCCTGGAAGAAAACCTTGACATCAAGAATGATGGCAAGACGCCTCTGAAAAAGGACAGAGAGCGCAGAAGTCTGGACCTTGAGAGAACTCACACTGAGATCTTTATCCACACCATCCTGGAGGAAGGAAAGAACTGTAGGAAGGTCAAAATCCTGAGATAGGTCTTTGTCAGCACACCAAGCCAGGAAGATAGACCAAACTCGATGGTAGGCTTTAGAGGAAACAGGCTTGTGGGCACTAAGCATAGTAGCCACAACACCAGAAGAAAATCCTTTCTTCTTCAAAATTGAGGATTCAGTCTCCATGCCGTCAAAGCTAGAAGATGAACGTCTTCTTTCCAGAGGTAACCCTGTAGAAGAAGGTCTGGACGGAAGGAAAGTCAAAGAGGTTCCACCACTGAGAGGTCCAGAAGCTCCGGAAACCAAGCCTGTCAAGGCCAGTACGGTGCAATCAGAATGACTGGGCAGCGCTCCAGTCTCAGCTTCCGAAGAACTCTGTTCAACAAGGGAACAGGAGGGAAGATGTAAGCCAGAGGAAACGTCCATGGGATCGACAAGGCATCCATTGCCAGAGCCATGGGATCCGCCCAGCGAGAGCAGATTGTTGGAACCTTCCTATTGTGTCTGGTTGCCATCAGGTTGATGCATGGAAGACCTCACTGCTGGATGATGAGGTTGAACACCTCTGGATGCAGCTCCCACTGCCTGCTGTCCAATGTGTGTCGAATGAGGAAGTTTGCCAGAACGTTGTCTACACCAGGAATATGAACTGCAGAAATGGTAGGGACATGCTCTTCTGCCCAAGACAAAATAGCCTTGACCTCTAGCCAAGCTGCGAGACTTCTTGTGCCACCTTGCTTGTTGATGTAGGCTACCGTTGTGACGTTGTCCGACTGCACCCTTAGGAGTAGAATCCCAAGCCCCTCTCCTGAGGGGGAACCGGCTCCAGGATGTCTTGTCCAGAAGGGCCTGTATAGCGCCCTCGAAAAGGCGTCTCTTTTCTGCTCCCAAGGGAGAATGAGAAACAAAGTCCTTGGAGGTGGAAGAGAGGTGAAGGGAATCCTGTATCCCGAGGCCACCACTTGTAAAACCCATGGGTCCGCCACAGATGCTTGCCAAGCTGAGAGGTAGTGACGTAGACAGCCACCTACCTGCGGTTTGAAATCCTTGGGCTTCGCGGAGGACTTGGATCTCCATTGCTGCTTAGGCCTGGATGAGGAGCGCGGAGCCTGAGGGACCTTCTGGGTCGCTTGACACGAGTCTGCCTGAAAGGAACAAAAAAGAAGATTCCTTTTGACAGGTGCCTTCTTCATCAGGACTACTGGCAGGTGAAACTCTTCCCCCCAGTGGCCTAATTGATGAGATCATTGAGATCAGGCCCGAACAAGGAAGAACCCTGAAAAGGCAATGACAGCAGAGCCTTCTTAAGCTTAAGCCGACCAGATCTTAAGCCAAAGAGCCCGTCTGGCTACCACAGACATGGTAAATGCCCTGGCTACCATACGCACAGAGTCAAACAGTGCAGCAGAGACACAATGCTGAGCCTCAGCAATGTTAGTAAGAAGACACAACATGTCAGAAGTAGGAGCTCGCTGACGTACAGCAGAATTGAGCTGTTCAGTCCAAACAGCCACAGCCCTATTTACCCATGCAGCCGCAAAGGTAGAGTGAAGGGCAGAGCCCGCAGTCGCAAAAAGCTTTGAGAGAAGTCTTAAGCTTCTTGTCAGTCCAGTCTTTAAGAGCAGAGGCGTCAGCAACTGGTAAGGCAGTTGATTTAGAAAGCCTGGAAACTGAGGCATCCACTTTATGGGGATGATCCCACAGAGTAAGGGCTGTTTCAGAAAACGGATAAAGTTTAGCAAACTTTTTAGACACAGAAGGCTTCTTGTCTGGAAATTTCCACTCCTCTGACACCAAGCGATCAAGGGTGGGATTAGGTGGAAAGCAGGAATGGGGCCTAACAGGCTCCTGGAAAACATCAGAGGGGTCAGAAGACACCTCCTGCACCAAGGGAATGTTCAGGGTGGACAACACAGCAGAGGGAATGGTGTCCGCCTCGAAGGGGTCCCCAAAATGCTGAGATGAAGGAACAGCTGAACAGTCATCATCTTCAGAGTCCACCAATAATTCCTCTTCAGAGGAATCAGACACATCAGCTACACCTGGCGGTTTAGGCAGGGAAGATCTGATAGGGGCGGGGGGGTCTGCAACGAATTGAAGACCCCTGTAAGGTGGATGGAAGGAGTTGTAAGGTGGACCGGAGGTCCTTGTAGAAGCCTTAAACTCTCGCATCCATATTGGCTCTAGCGCATGGCTGGAGGCCCCAGCAGGAGATTCAGGGGCAGCAGCGCATGCTGGGCAAACATGACCTGAGTATTCTCTAGGTAACCCTGACATGAGAAGCAATGAGCAATGGGGGACACAGACACCCCAGAATCGTTAGTCTTAAGTTTAGCCCCAAGGTCTAATGGAGTAGACATTCTCACAGAGTCGAAACAGTCAAAGTATCAAAACACCCACAATAAAGCATGTATGATAATTAATGCACCCCAGAAACACTAAAATAAGACTTATCAGGTAGGCAAAGGGTTAAGCTGTGGAGGAGACAAGGAGAGTCCAAGCCCTGCGTAGGATACTTGATCTGCAAATACACAAAATAGCTGCCGCGACGGGAGCCAATCGGAAACGAGCGTGTGAAGCGGGCGCTCATGGGAAACGTAGTTTTGCTGAGAGAGTACCCCAACAGTGCCCAAAGCCCCCTAAAGCCCCCAACATCCCCAGAACGTTGACCGGATAAGAGAGCAAGGGAAAACCCACAATATGAGCCATCTCTGACCATGCTATGTGGAGCGGTTGCAGAGATACATCCTAAACTGTAAAGTCCCATAGAAGTGAATGGAGCAATGGCGTCTATGTGGTAAACGTGAGCCTTAAGAGCGCGGAACATAAAGTAAGCGAGGTGAATACCAACGGGAAACCACTCAATAAACACTGAACCCAACAAGGAATGTTTCCCAAAACCCCCAAAAAGGCGCTAACCAGCAGCAAAAGGGTTAAGTTGTCACATAAACTTGCTCCAAACACCTCACATACATACAGAATAAACCCAATGAGTGCATGAGTATGTAATAGGAACTCCAATAGAGACCCCTGTGCGGTGGGGAAGCATGGGACATGTGGACCTCATCACTCAAAGGGTGCTCACCTTTTTCAGCAGGTCTTCTGTCTTCAGACCAGATATCAAGAAGAAGCCTCAGTGGGCAACTCATGGGGAAAGAACTTGCAGCCAAGATTTTTCCCCCAGGGCTTAGGTCCACAAAAGCACCTGGTAAACTGAGCTATCCACATTTGGGTGATGGGAATTGTCAGTGATGGTAATCCGCCTAATGGTGGTATTCCATTTCTAACAGAAAAATAATAAAAAGCTAAAACTATAGCAGAACTGTTCTCTTGCTTGTGTCTTGACCAAAGAACAAATCTTACTGGTTGGGGATTGGCTAGCTGCAAGCTAAGGAAAGGAGGTAGGTTCCACCCAGCAGTCACTTCTTAGAATTGTTCCTGCCTATTAAAGGGGCTGATCGCCTACCCAAAGTTACCAGTAACCTGTATTGGACGACAGAGAAATATCTTTTTCTTTGGCAACATGTTTTACACAACGCCTACTCATCAATCTTAAGCAGACATAGACTTTTATTTGTAACTTTCCCTAAATACATAATAATATGTCTCCCCCTCCAAATGCTTCTTCATGCTTACATCCCCACTGGCCAGTCTCCTCCTACATGACCTCATCCATATCCTACTTTGTTTGTGTTAGAGGTGCAATTGATATGAAACTTTAAAGGGGCACTCTCACCTCTATTATAAGTATATCTTATTTTAAAGTTCTATCATAGTTAATGTTTCATCCGTTTTTTTTTTCTTTTTAATGTAATACAGTCAATGCTGAGACATAACCTTTTAAAATAAGCTGGTGACGTCAGTCTTCGCCTCTTCCCCTCCCCAGTGCCTCACTCTCACCTCCTACTCTGACGGAGGCTTCCTCCATGTGGGCTGGAGTGCAATGGGATTGCACAGTGGCTTACTGAATAATGGCCTCTGGGTTGCCACATATATCATTCACACAGGAGACATTAAAGGTTGTAGTGCTGTTCTCATCCTCCAATAACTGACCAACCCAAGTGGACATAATTTATTAACCCTTTGAGCGCCAGGGGTACTGCTCTGGCATTCAAATGGTTAATATATGGCCAATGTTCATATGTGCCAGCCTTGTGACATGCCTCTATTATGCCCTCCACACAAGAGCATCTTAGTAGGAAAGCAGGACAACAGAGGTATATGAGGTTGGAGTGCATCTATTTTGCCAGTATAAGCAAAGCCACAATGAGACTGTAAGCTGTGTAGGAACAGGTCCATTTTAACATCAGCTAAAATAACATCCATCTGAGTTTGGGTTACTAGTTGTCAAATTATGAGGCATATCCTAAGTGGGAAATCAAAACTATTAGTGGAATATCTTTAGTTAAATTAGCCAAAGGATGATTACCGGTGGGCCCATGGCAGAATAACATCATTCATATGCAATAACTGACCAACCCATGTGGACATCATTTATTAACTTTAGTTCCCAACATAGTAATAAAAAAACTTACACAAGAGGTAGAACCACATCTCCTGGCAACATTTAATGTAGATAGCTTATAGTTATTTATAGGTTACATTTTCATTTTAAAGAGGATCCGACATCCCTTGACTATTTTTCAGTTTAATTATAGCTTCCCCCACCAATACATAGCCCAGTGTTGACAGCAGGTACAAGTAACTTATCGAGGATGAGGGATAGGAGAAGAAAGCTTGCAGTTCACCTACAAATGGAATTGGAGGACATTATTAAATAGATGAAGGCTGGTTTTTAAAGGGGTAAGTAGCTACACCTGTACCTCAAAAAACATACATAGGCTCAGGTTTTTATCCCAATCTTGGGGTCTCAGGGTTAATGGCTGAATTCTAAGTGTGACACTGTCCATTAATGCCTAATATATGATCACCAATTAACATTCTTTAGTCACTATATTGGGATTATTTATTCATGTATGAAGGAGAAAAGTCTCGCTTGGCTCCTTAAGGACTGATTGCTGCATCTCAACTCTAATAATCTATATTACAGACAAGTTTAAGGATAATATTTTCCAGATCCCAGACTCAGCTAATTTTGAAGGTTCCCAGATATATTAAAATACAGTTTATTTTGAAGTACGATATGAGGAGGATAGGTAAAGATTAACAGATTTACCTTGAGATGCTGAAGCTGTCTCCTGTCATCTTCCAACTGGCGTCTCTTGTTCTCTATCTCCACTTGGCGCCTACGCTTCTCCTGAAAAAAAGTGAATATTTCACAGTGGGGCAATTGTAAACAGCGAAGACTGGTTCAATTCTGCCATAAAACAACATCACCACTGGGAGCACATAAAAATGACCATTGATTTAAAATGGAGCTGTCACTTTGAGACAAACAGGCAACTTTGAAAGAGTTTCAAAAATGTTATTCAAAGCCACAGTTCTCACTCATAAAAGCTGGGGAATGCAGGTTACCACATCCTTCCAACTTAACTTCATGCATTCATCCCCATGTGTTTTGCTCATGACATCATCAATTACATCACAGATTAACCTATCAATGGCATCACCAGTGACATCACAAATATTGATAACTTCACAAAATAATGTATCAGTGGCACTGACTTTGTTTGATATGTCATGTTAAAGTAATCAGCAAAGAACATGGGGACATGGATTTCAGTTAGAAGAATTCCACCTGTATTCCCTGGCTTTTGTACATCTGAGTGATAACGTAACTGAAGTTTTCATGAAAGTTTTTTGACATTGAATTTCCATAGTTTTTTTCAATGTTCAGACTGGTGTGCTCTTTTATTAAAATGTTGCAATTCAGGAGCAAGCCAATCAAAGGGCTTAAAAAAAAAATAATGTTGCATTAAATGGGGTTTTTAACCCACTGAATGCTAAAGAGGTCTCACAGTGGGACACTGTAGTTTGTCGGTCAGTGACTACCAGTGAGCAGTTAAAGTAGGCTGGGTTGGCAGCACAGTATGTTGAGGTTTGTAACAGTGTTTAAGAATGTAGCAAATTAATGAGAGGGGGGGTTTGAAATATTAACCCTTTGAGTGCCAGAGATGTATTCAACACATGGCAATGCACTGCAACCTCAGAGGCCAACTTCATCAATCATCAGCAGATGGCATCCTACCATAACCTAAATAATCCTACCTATAGTAACATGCTCTCTACTCTGCATATGCACCAATTATGTTACTTGATAAATGCTCTTGATTTTTAACTTTAAACACTCATGTTGCTGGTTCTGATTTGCTAGCTTTAACCCTTTCCGTGCAGAGGGGTACGGAACACATTGCTTCACAATGCGTCCCGTAACCCTCTGGCACAGAAAGGGTTAAGAAAAAAAAAAACAATCTGTAATCAGAACCCTTCTCTCTGACGATTTTGCTGAGAATCTATAACCTGGTTTGGGCTGTCTGACTGCTTAAAATCTCTCATAGTGCCAAATGTGAAAATGTATTTTTTAAACAGTTTGGTAGTTGGAAACTACACAATCAATTTCTTTAAAAAAATTGCAGCGTTTGAAGGGACTGCCAATCAGACCTGGAATCAAAATTTCAGCCAATTCTGCTGCTGCAATCAAAATTCATAGTCAATATAACAATCAAGTAGAACAGATCCTTTCTTCAAACTTAGCTATAGAAGCCCTATCAATAATTAGCTGTTTTTAATTTAAAGGGATAATAATGCATAAAAATTACTCATCCCTATGTTGTAGCCCTTAAATAATGAAGAAAAATGTGCCCAGTGGCATCTCTCAACCCTTATGGTTTGAGAGATAACCGCTTACAAATTTCTCCCCTGCCTGATGTCAGCATTCTAGCTGACAGCAAGGGAATCCTCTCCTGGGAACAGCCGGCAACTCTGCAGCAGAGCCGAGATTGAGTCAATGAAAAATAAATACTTCACTTCAAAGGTCTTCTACGTGTGCTTGGTTTGCAAGCACACATAGAAGACCTTTTAAGTTAAATATTTATTTTTCATTAACACAATCTTGGCTCTGCTGCAGAGCCTCCGCCGGTCTGCCGACTGGATTCCAAATCTGTCAGCTAGAATGCTGACGTCAGACAGGGCAAACTTTGTAAGCGGTTATCTCTCAAACCATAAGGGTTTGAGTGATGCATTTTTCTTCATTATTTATGGGCTACAACATAGGGATAAGTCATTTTTAAGTATTACTATCCCTTTAACCCTCAGAGTGCCAGCCAAGTGTGGGAACACAAAGGATTATTATTTTTTTTTTCTCATTTTATTCAGATTACATTGGGTGGGGGAGTCCCATTGCCAGTCCTGATGCCCCCTCAACAAGGTCTGAACAAAAATAGTGGGGAAAAATGGACTCAGGCTGGGAATCAAACAGTGTATGTGGGGTGACATACACTGATTCCCAGCCTGATTCCAGTGCACACTGGTAGTCACAGATCCACCTTATGCATGTATCTTTGAAGTGGTGGAAATGTAAAAAACAAACAAACATGTATTTGTGCAATTCAGTCTAGGGTTAAAAAGGTAAGTCACCCCTTATTTGATGTGCGTGAATACTTTCCAAAATGGTATTTTAACTCCCTTTCCTTCATATCTAATAGTATGACGATTTTAGTACAGGCAGCCATTTTCAAAAAAGAAAACAGGTAGATGTAGTTTTGTGCTTTTGGCACCCCCTTACAGCATGTGAACTCATACCAATGGGGTGCCATTATTCTCATAAGAGCAGTAGCAAATTAATAAAGTTGGAAATTTCAGTTTTCGAAGATTTCAGCACATTTGCAGTGGCGGAAATGTTAAAAATGCCATTTTTATTTTATCTCACTGGATCTATTACTGGTTTAGAGCTAAATCAGCATTGGCTCAAGGCTGAACATTGTATAACACACTTTGTTGGTGCGGGTGGGGGGGGACCCCGAGGTCCACCAAGATTCCTACTGATTTGTCTGATTTTCCTTTAAGGTCTCTTTTTCCAATTAGAACCACTCTCTCCCTTTTTTCTGCTTTTATCTACTTTTCTATTTCCTTTTCTCTGTATTTCTTGAACCCATCTACTTTACCCTCCCTTCTTTAACCCACACTTTTATCCCGCTCCTTCTGTTTATAATATAGGTTGTCACATGCTCCATAATACAGTAGTTCATTTCTATGAACCTTTTTATGTTGTACCTTTGGACTACTCTTACTTTTAAAATATATTGAATTACATTTATCATTTTCATTATGCTGTGTAAATTTGTCCTGAATTGTTTCCTTTGGACAGCTTTTTTATCACAATTGTATCTGTACTCCAATACTTGTTGTATTGTTCTATACAATGTGCAACCTAATAAAAATCTTTCAAACAAAAAAAGGCAATTTTTTCTTTTAGCACCAACATCTGGAAACATATGTGCACACCAGGACAAGGGTAGAAAGGCAAGTGACCCCTCATTTGATGTGGTAGGTTATCTTCTTTCCAGAATGGTATGATCTGCCTACCTTTTTACATTTCTGTAGTTCTTACAACTATTTTAGTATAGAAAAGTCATATTTGAGAAATTGTAAGAAAAATAGGAGATTGTAGGAGGTGTAGCTTTGTGCTTTTGGCACCCCCTACAGTATGCCATTTCATTCCAGTGGGGTGCCATTTTTCTCCTAAGAGCACTAGCTAATGAATAAAGTTGGAGATTCCATAAGTTTCAAATATTTCAGTGCATTTGAATGTGTGAAAATGTAAAAAATGGATTTTTTTTTCCTTTAGCAACACATTCTGGAAACATCTGCATGCACCAGTCCAGGGGTAGAAAGGCAAGGGACTCCTCATTTGATATGGTAGGTTATCTTCTTTCCAGAATGGTTCGCTTTGTCTACCATATCTTCATTTATGTACTTGCAAGTCATGCTTGAAAAATTATAAGAAATATCAGTGGTTGTAATAGATGTAGTTTTGTGCTTCTGGCACCCTCTATAGTATGTCAATGCATACCAATGGGTTGACATTTTTCTCCTAAAAGCACTAGCTAATGAATATAGTTGGAAATTCCACAAATCCTAGAGATATTCACATTCAAAGTTCCCCCTCCCTACCCTTCTCCTGACGTCAGTGCTGTGCTAACAGCAGGAGATCCCGGTCTGGGGACCAGCCTGTGGCTCTGCAGCAGAGCCGAAATCACGTTATTGGAAAATAATTACTTAATTGGAGAGGTCTACAAAGTGTGCCTGGTTTGCAAGGACACTTTGTAGACTGTTCCAATGAAGGAATTCTTTTTAAATAACACGATTTTGGCTCTGCTGAAGTGCCTCCTCGTGTTGGCCGACACGGATCTTCTTCTGTCAGCTTTACAGTTGACACCAGGAGAAGGGGAACTTTAGCGGAGGATATCTCTCAAACCATAGCGGTTTCAGAGATTATGGCATATAGTTAATTTTTTTAACCTCTACAAAACTATAAGTATTTTTATGGGACATTACTGTCCCTTTAACAACTAGACATTATTGCTCATTCATAGTAACAAATAGCCTTGAACACACTCACCGCTATGACATGCAGCCTGTCCTGATGGCTCTGTGATTCACTGATCCTGCAAAATAAAAATGAACACTTATTAAAATATTGCCCTCTTGTAACTGCAAATCACCAATAAAAAACCATGGCATGTAAATGCACAAAGAATTCTGTACAAACTATATACATATTTTTCAACTTAACTTATTAAAAACAAAGCATAAGCTATAATAACGTAATATGTTAGGTGGCATCATTTGACCCTTTAAGGACCCAAGGGGTGCATCCCTCTTCCTCTCTTTAGGAGGAACAGTCTGTTTTTGAGACCAAAATTATTGTGTCTTTCTTTCCCACCCTGGTGTCCCTCTTTTTAGGAGACTGGACTATGTGGTGTGTTTATACTTGTATAAAATTGCTCCTCATTAACCCCTTAAGGACCCATGACGGTCCTGGCACGTCATGGGTTGTCGTGCGATAAGGATCCATGATGTGCCAGGACTGTCAAGGATTTCAGGGCTCCCCACATGGCTGCACACTGTTCGGGGAGCCCTGATTCGGAGAGAAGAAAAAAAATGCTCCCCGCTCCTTAAAGGGACAGTAATGTTTTGTAGAGATTTAAAAAAATAAAATATCTCTCAAACCACTATGGTTTGAGAGATATCCTCCGCTAAAGTTCCAATCTCCCTCCCCTTCTCCTGATGTCAGTTGTAAAGCTGACAGAAGGAGATCAGTGTCTGCTGACACAAGGAGGCTCTTCAGCAGAGCCACAATAGCACGATTTAAAAAGAAATACTTCTTTGGAATGGTCTAACAAGTGTGCTGGCAAACCAGGCACACTTTGTAGAGTGTTCCAAAGAAGTATTTATTTTTTAATCTCGCTATTGCGGCTCTGCTGAAGATCCGGACCAGGAATTCCTGCTGTCAGCTTACAGCTGACGTCAGGAAAAGGGGTGGGAGAGGGGAATTTTAACGGAGGATATCTCTCAAAACATAGTGGTTTGAGAGATAGGATTTGTGGCATATCGTTTATTTTTTAATCTCTACAAAACTGTAAGCATTTTTTATGGGACATTACTGTCCCTTTAAGTGCTGGTCGTGAGTGCGCGTGGCTGGTCCTTAAGACGGTTAAAGGGATAGTAATACTTAAAATGTAAAAAAAATATATGTTGTAGGGTTTATCCCCCTAAGTAAAACAAGGGTACTCCCACTGCTGAGAGAGATTTTATTAAAAAATTATAACAGCTCAAATTTGAAATTTTTAAGTGCAATATCACAGTGGGCCTGTTGCTACACCGTCCTATGGCGATTTATGGTCTACAGACCAAAGCAGTCCATAGGATGGTGTAGCAACAGCGCCACTGTAAATTTTCAGGCCACTGTGATATTGCACCTAAAAAAATTCAAGTTTGAGCTGTTATAATTTTTTTAATAAAATATCTCTCAGCAGTGGAAGTACCCTTGTTTTATTCGGGGACATAAACCCTACAACATATATTTTCTTACATCTTAACCCCTTACCACCCCAGGTACGTCCCGGAAGTCGTTTAAAAAAGTGAAAAAAATGTTTGGCGGGCGTTAAGTGACGACCATTAAGGGGTTAAGTATTACTATCCCTTTAAGGACCGTCATGGAATTCAGGGCTCCCTTCGCGGCTGCACTCCGTTTGGGGAGCCCTGAACGGGATGTGAAGAAAAAAAAATGGTCTGTGGTCCTTAAGTGATGGACATCCTTAATTGGTTAATGTTTGTTTACACCAGTTTTATATACATTTGCTGCATAAGGTTATGTACTAAACACACTTTGTACTTTTCTACAAACTAACAAAACATATGGGAAATCCACAGTTAACATTTCACAAAAATTAACTGCGCCCTCTGCCCCCAATGATTTGCAAATAATCTCATTAGTGATTTTATTACAATAACTAATTATTATGTGCATTTGATATTCGCTTAATTTTACCCCTAATTTCCCATCTCTAGTGAAAGTTCTGTGCCTTTGAATTTGTCACTTGTAACCCTTTGAGTGCCAGAGGGGTATGCAATGCATTGCAATGAGTTGTGTACACCTCCGGCAATCAAGGGGTTAAACAACATTTCCCTATACCAAAATCAAGTGCAACATTTGTATTTTCGGTTATAGAGTGGAGCATTATTTGCAGAGGTTTTGCTCTGTACACGCTCATGACTTATGAACGTTCCTATCTGGAACGCTGTAACTTTACACCAAAATATCTCAGGAATGGGGGCACCTTTTTCATTTTCAAGTGACCAGACCTCCCCTTTAATGCAGTATATTTATGGAAACATGCTGCAGGGATGTGCTGATTCTTATGCAGCTGATTTTCACGTGTCCTTTTTTAAAGGGGAGGTCTGGTTAATTTACTTTAAATTTTAAAACTTCTCATTAAATTAAATTTGGATTTTAATCCCTTTAATGCTAGAGAGGTCACCCAACACACTACAAAGTTCTCCAGATGTCAAGTGGTTAAAAAACCCAACTAAATCAACAGAAATATTTTACTTCCCCTATGGTGCAGACCGTGCAGTTGGTGTATTCCAGAAGTGCACCTATTTAGCTTGATAAGAAGGCCCTTAGTGTTAATCCTGTAGATTTTTGCTGTAGATCTGATGAAAAAATAACGTAACAGCATATAATTTAAAGGGATAGTAATACTTTATTATTACTATCCCTCATATTGTAGGTATTTGCAAAATAAGTCAATAGCCCCCAGGTTCATCTCTCAAACCTTTATGGTTTGAGAGATAACCAAAGGCAAAGTTCCCCCCTCCCTCCCCTTTCCCTGAAGTCAGCATTGTACTGACTGCAGGGGAAGTCTGTCGTACGAAAGGCTTGCGGCTCTGCAGGTGAGCCAAGATCCCGCTAGTTAAGAAGAATTATTTCACTGAAACGGTCTTCTACATGTGCTTGGTTTGCAAGCACATGTAGAAGACTGTTTCAGTGAAATAATTTTGTCACTAACGCAATCATGGCTCTGCTGCAGAGCCGCATGATGAAAGACAGACCGGATATCCCTGCAATCAGCACAACGCTGACTTCAGGGAAGAGGGAGGGAGGGGGGAACTTTGCCTTCGGTTATCTCTCAAACCATAAATGTTGGAGAGATGAACCTGGGGGCTATTAACTTATTTTGCAAATATCTATAATATGAAGGATAGTAATAATAAAGTGTCACTATCCCTTTAACATGGGAAACTACGAATGTGTGCATATATCCTTTATTCTCAAACACTACTGAATTAATCTGTAGCACATCTGTAGAATGTATAGTAACTGACAATGTGATCTGATATATTCACCCCTTCAAAAGCATTTGAAAAGTGGCATTTTAAGGCCAAATATTGCATGGATTGTGGGTCTCTGACAACCAACAGTGAAGCATAAGTGAGATATGAAACTGAACCTTTTCAAGTT
Source organism: Rhinophrynus dorsalis (assembly GCA_037306005.1). NCBI lineage: Eukaryota > Metazoa > Chordata > Amphibia > Anura > Rhinophrynidae > Rhinophrynus > Rhinophrynus dorsalis. The sequence goes on along the minus strand of CM074718.1, from coordinate 268,734,295 downwards.
GGTCTAAAATAGGTAGTGCAGTGTCTCAGGGTTTAGTCCTAGGCCCAATGATTTTTTTCATTTGTTTATAATGATCTATAAGTGGGAACTGAAATTAGTGCCTCAATCTTTGCTGATGACGCTAAACTGTGTAAGGAAATACATAGAGAGCAGGATGTTTTGTCTCTGCAGAAAGATTTTGATAAACAGATAATGGGCGGAAAAGAGGCAGATGTAAGTGAGATTATACATTTGAGTTGCAAACACAAGCATACTACATCGGGGGGGGGGGGGGGGGACAAGATATGGTAATATCCTCCACACTTCCTATATCCCTTTGAGTGCCAGAGGGGTACGCAAAGCAATGCGTTGTGTACTCCTCTGGCACTCAGAGGTATATAACACTTACATAGGACCATAAAAATTTCCAGGAGTGACCAGGTATATCCGCTGCAAAACACTGCACCTCCTACCCTTCACTGCCTTCTACCCTTTACCTCCTCTAACTCTTGACACTCACCCCATTACAAACACTAATCCACCACCTGCACACTCACAGAACACCAGAGTCTGATAACGTATTCACGTTTGACTACTAAATAAAAACAGAACCTTCCTCCATGCACAAATACTCTGCATCCTCTCAACTGACACACAGTAAACACTGACAACATCCCTCCAATGCTCTGCTATGACCCACCTTCACCCTAACACAACCCCAAAACATCCTTCATCTCCACCTTCAAAATACAACTCACCACACCTGCCTTCTCTTCCAATATCAGTGCAACCAGGAACCTCTCCAGTGACTATGGGAAAATAATGTACTTGTTTGATGGTTAATACTATAGACCAATCAAATGCAGCTTCCTGCCCATGTCAAAGTTATTTTTTGTGGGTGGTGCCAGCCAATAGGAGTGATGATAGGCAGGGTTGGAGTGAAGTGAGAATTCATCTATTTTGTTCCTTCACTACACACGGGAGTGCTAGGGAGCTTAGGACATGTTGGGGCTGGGAGGAGAGGCAGAGTACCTAAACAGCTGTCCGCCCAAGCTTACTTTACCCCTGAGGTGAGTGATGGGCACTCACAAAAAAGTTCTAATGAGACCTGCTCTTGCTCATACACACACACACACACCCCACAAGTCACGTCATTTCAACATTTATCCCAGGTAAACAAACTTACCCTGGCACTAAAAGTAACATAAAAACCCATACCTCTGTCCCGAATTGGAACAGGCTCCAGAACATCCTTGTCCAGAAGGGCCTGGATAGCGCCATTGAACAAACGGCGTTTCTCTAAGCCCAGGGGCGTATGAGAGGGGAAAAGCCAAAAGGGAGGAAGAGAAGCGAAAGGAATCCTGTACCCTTCCGCCACCACCTGTAAAACGCACGGGTCTGCCACTGAATCCTCAGAGACGCTGTGGTAGTGACGCAGATGGCCACTCACAGCCGAGTGGGGACCTGGGTTCGGCAAGTCATGCCAAAGAAGGCTTGGAAGCCTTAGGCTTGGAGGAGACCTTGGGCTTCCATTACTCTTTGGGCTTGGAATAGGAACACGGAGCTGAGGAAACCGCCTGGTTCACCGGACGTGTCTCAGTCTGGAAGGAACGAAAAATCTGATTACGCTTGAGAGGCGTCTTCTTCCTGGGGACCACAGGCAGAAGGGTACTCTTGCCCCCTGTGGCCTCACCAATCAGATCCTTAAGATCTGGCCCAAACAAAGAGGTGCCTTGAAAAGGCAACGAGAGCAAAGCTTTCTTGGAAGCAGTGTCAGCAGACCAGCTCTTGAGCCAAAGAGCTCGTCTGGCAACCACAGACATGGTGGAAACCCTTGCCACCAAATGGATGGCATCAAATAAGGCAGCAGAAACGTAGTGCTGGGCCTCAGAAATGTTGGCAAGAAGCCGCAACAAATCCGAAGTAAGAGCACCCTGATGGACAACCAGGATGAGCTGTTCAGTCCAGACCGCAATGGCCCGGTTCCCCCATGCCGCAGTGAACGCTGGACACATGGCAGTACCAGCAGTTGCAAAAATGGACTTGAAGGAGACCTCAAGATTCTTGTCAGTCCAGTCTTTCAGAGCGGACGCATCATCAACTGGCAAGGCAGTGGACTCAGATAGTCTGGGGACAGGTGCATCCACCTTAGGGGGATGAACCCATTAAGTAAGACCCACCTCAGAGAAGGGGTAAAGCTTGGCAAATTTCTTGGAAACAGAAGGTTTCCTGTCCGGGGAATTCCACTCATCAGACACAAGGCGGTCAAGAGTGGGGTTAGGTGGAAAACAAGTATAGGTCCTCTTAGGCTCCTGAAATACATTAGAGGGATCTGAAGAAACCTCCTGAACTAAGGGAATGTTTAGAGTAGTTAAGAGGGGTAGGGTCGTTAAGAGGAGCCCACATCAGAATATTCCTCAACATCCGAATCCACCAACAGTTCCTCCTCAGAGGAATGTGATACATCAGGTACTCCCTGCAGTTTTGGCTGGGAAGATCCAACGGAAGAAGGGGTCTGCCAGGAGTGGAAGATTCTCTGTAACTGGAATGGAAAGAGTTGCAATGTAGACCGAAGGTCTTGCACCCAAACTGGCTCTAATACATGGCTGGAGGTCCCTGGGAGAGACTCAGGAACATCAGAACATGCTGGGCATAAATGACCTGAGAATTCTCTAGGTAACCCTGAATGACATTAGGAGCAATGCGCAATAGGGGACACAGAGACCCCAGCGTCCTTAGTCTTAGGCCTGGCCCCAAGCTCTAACGGATTAGACATTCTCGCAGTGTCAAAAACGTTTAAAGTATAAGGAATCACCCAAATACAGTGTGTAAGATTAAAATTTCACCCCTGAAATCGCTAAAATGCACTTGTCTGGCAGGCGAAGGGTTAACCTGCAGAGGAGAGAGGGAGAGTCCAAGCCCTGCATAGGATACTCCTTCAGGAAAAGGCACAAAATGGCTGCTGCTGCGGGAGCCAATCAGAAGTGAGAATGCGAAGCAAGCGCTCATGGGAAATGTAGTTTTCCCAGAAAAAGTACCCGAACAGTGGCCGAAGCCCCCTGAGCTGCCCAACACACAAAAAATGTTAACCGGATGACAGAGCAAGGCAGACAATTAAAATGAGCCATCTCTGAAGTCACTACATTGAGCGGTTGCAGAGATATGTCCCAAACTGTACAGTCCCACACAAGTGAATGGAGCAATGGTGTCTATGCGGTAAAGCACAAATTTTGCAAAGTTGAAACTGTGAATTAAAATTACTTGAAACATCACTAGAACATGTTAGCAGACCCAAAAAACACTGAACCCAGTAGGGAAATTTACAATAAACCCCCAAAAGATGCAAAACCAGCAGCTAAAGGGTTAAGTTACCACATAAACTTGCTCCAAAACACCCAACAGACATACAGGTAAACCCAATGAGTGCAGGAGTGTGCAATAGGAACTCCAAAGGAAAACCCCTGTGCTGAGGGGCACTGTGGGACATGTGGACCTGCAGCACTCAAACGGTTGCTCACCTTTCCTGCAGATCTTCTGTCTTCAGATTGCCATGTATTAAGAAGAAGCCTCAGTGGGCAACTCCTGAGGAAAGATCGTGAACCCAAGATTTTCCTCCAGGTCATAAGGTCCACACAGAGCAACTGGATACTGAGCTAGCCATATCTAAGGGCATTGTCAGTTATGGTAATATGCCTAATGGTGGTATTCCACCATTAGCAAAATTAGCTAAAACTATAGCAGAACTGTTGCCTGTGCCTGTGTCTTCACCATTAGCAAAATTAGCTAAAACTATAGCAGAACTGTTGCCTGTGTCTTCACCAAGGAACACATCTTACTGGAGCAGATTGGCTAGCTGCAGCCAAGAAGGGAAGGTAGGCTCCACACCCTGCATTCACTTCTAGAATTGTTCCTGCCTAGTTAAAGGGGTGGATCGCCTACCCAAAGTTACCAGTGACCTGTACTGGACGACAGAGAAATGTATGTATATTTTTATTTATATAGCGCCAACCTGTGTACTTGGCACTTTACATTCAGTATAGAAGTGGTACAATAAGTTTAGTGATTAACTCTGGCACTCAAAGGGTTAAGTGCTTATATAGACAATCATAATTAGAACACCATATATATTACAATAAAAGGTCCCTACCCAGTAGAACTTACAATCTAAGTAACAATGGTTTTACTCACTTGGGGCTTAATCGGAAGTTACTTCAATAGGTTTTTTCTGCATTTCTCTGGCTCAACAAGGGTGATATGGCAAAGGCTGAATTTAATGAACACTTCTTTTTTCAGCCTTGTCAGCTATGTTACTACTCATAACTGAAGTCTTACTTCTGAGTTGTGTTCCAGCCAAAAACTGAAAGGAGCAGTTCTTAGGCTGCAAAGTGCAGTACTGTTTAAGAAGTCTGCTCCTGTTTGAACAGATATAGAAAAACATGATATTGCCCTTTAAAAGATATTATAGAGAATCAAAGCAAATTCAAAACTGTACTGATTAAAATGCTGCATGTGACATCAGTCACACCAGGGTCACCTGATGCTTCAGATATGCCCTGTTGGCTGTGCAAGGAACATTTTTTATCCTTACAGTGCATGCATCATTGTGATAGATATCTGTGATAGCAGTAATACATGGATTGTCTCACACACTAGTTCCTATTCTACAAAACCTCGCACTCTATTTGATTCTCTTATATTCAGAATCTAGCCTTAAAGGGATAGTAATACTTAAAATGTAAAAAAAAAACATGTTGTAGGGTTTATCCCCCTGAGTAAAACACGACTACTCCCACTGCTGAAAGGTGTTTCATTCAAAAGTTATTCATTTTCAAAGTTGAATTTTTTAGGTGCAATATCACAGTGGCCTGAAATTGTACAGTGGCGCTGTTGCTACACCATCCTATGGAGATTTATGGTCCCGGGACCAGAGCTGTCCATAGAATCGTGTAGCAACAGTGCCACTGTACAATTTCAGGCCACTGTGATATTGCACCTAAAAAATTCAACTTTGAAAATTAATAACTTTTGAATGAAACACCTTTCAGCAGTGGGAGTACTCTTGTTATACTCAGGGGGATAAACCCTACAACATATTTTTTTTTACATTTTAAGTATTACTATCCCTTTAAGACTTTCTACTGTGCTTATTTTACTCAACATATAACAGGATACTTGGAGAAGAGACTTTAATTAAGACTTTCATATCTGAAAGCAGGAAGCCCTGTACACCATTTCCTACAGCACACCCCAAAATGCCCACACATTCCCACACTGCCTTTTCCTTGGTGCAAGTGACATAAGAGGAGCATTTTCATTGTAGATAGCATGGCAAATGGGCATCAGTCAGGAGCAGCACAAAACCTGTCTATTTTAGCATGAAACAATATTAGTACATTCCCTTAGTAACTTGGAGAGTCAGTAAAGCAAGAGCTGAGCAGATTATTTTATATGCTACTCACATGCCCTACTAGCATGCAATCATTCATGTACAGTATATATATTTTAGGTATTTAAGAATGACCGATTCAGTGTATTTGCCTGGCTAGAGTATGTCAGCATGCACATGTTGATGAAATCTGCAAACCTAGAAAGCACAGCAATTTGTCAGAGGCCTCTATAGCATTTAAAGTGGAACTATCATGCTAATAACATTGCCCCCAATATATTTCTAACCTAGCGATATGCAAAGTCTTCTTGTCCTTATGTGCAATAAGTCCACGGTATTGTTGAAAATCCACTTTGTTTGCAGGCATCGGGTTGCACAGAGCTTACAAGAGAAGCTCTGTGCGCCTACGAGGTCAGGAGCTTCTGTTACCTTAAGGTAACCAACTTACGTCACCACCAATGCTGACAGTGAACGGGACAGACAGCACAGACTCAGAGGTACATTTCCTCTAAGATGTTTGCGCTGTTTGTCCCCTGGTTCCTGCTGCAGAAATAGTTTTTCAGCAATAACACTGACTTATTGAGCTTAAGAACAAGAAGGTTTTGTATATCGCTAGGTTATAAATATAATGGGGGGCAATGTTATTAGCATGATAGTTCCGCTTTAAGGGGATAAAAGGCCCATTTAAATCAACAGGAATTTACTGAATATTTAGTCGTCCTCTGTGGAACAATTGCTTTATCCCATAATTGCTCCTGTTATTCTTTGTTCACCAACCTCTTTGTGCATCAACACAGAGATGACCAACTTTTTCATGCAAAGGGCCAGCTCCCAACAATTCAAATGGCCAAAGAGCATACCTGGGAACTGTCCGGTTTTGCCCCGGAGACTCCGGATTTCAGACTGAATTACCGGGTCTCTGGGGCAATGTGTGGATTACCGGGTGGGCAGAGTTTAAATAGAAACTCTGCCCACTTGTGCTCTGTCCCGCCTGGTTCCTCCCACTCCCCGCCCTCTTAGATACATTTTGCAGGGTTTTTTTTTTGTCCCGCCCCCCCCCCCCTCCGCGACTAAGCCCCGCCATTTTTGTGATGCGAACCGCATCATTTTCCTCCCAGGTCGGCACTGACAGGGTTACCCTCCGGGTAGCCCTGTTTCAAAAGTTCCCAGGTATGCCAAAGAGGGACAATTTTGTTTTAGGGGGTGTGGCTGGGTGGGGCATTACTGAGACTGTTTAGGTTATTTCATGACCTTTTGTCAGCTCTTCATGCAACTGAATGAATGACTTAGAGCAAAACACAAAGACTAATTTATAAACACATTTACTGAAGTTAAAACAAACATTAATGTGAGTTTATTGCTGTGGAGCAATGTGAAGCACTTACACACCACATAGTCTGATCTAAAAAGAGGGACACCAGGGTGGGAATGATGAACAGAGGGATTTTAGTCTGAAAGAGGGACTGTCCCTCCTAAAGAGGTACACTTTTCAAAATGAGCTAATCCTGAGATCTTTGAAATACTAACTCTAAAGTTTCCCTGAATGTAGATTCTTGGTGATGGGTCCCAACTTTCTCTAACCCAGAGGTGCCACAATCTGTCTTCAGAGAACCACAGAGATTTAAAAAAGCAGTTAGTGCAGACAATACCAAAGAAAACACTAGACTCTATTGCCTGAAGTTTGTCTTTTCCCTCTAATCATAGCTTGGAACTCTTCGGTTTTGGCCCTGAGACTCCAGATTTCTCTCTGAGGGCAGAGGCTGGTTCTCTGGATGTGGGCAGTTTCTTCTGAAACTCTGCCCACATCTGCTCCTTCGCAGTCTGTTTCTCCAATCTATCCTCCTTCACCAGAGTTTTCTTTACAGATTTTGCAGGTCCATGAAGCCCCTCCCCCACTCCAAATTAAGCTCCTCCCCTTTTGACACAAATTGCATCATCTTTCTCCCACAGCGGCACCAGTCCCCCTCCGGGGAGATCAAATAAAAAGTTCCCAGGCACAGGTATGCCTCTAATGTTTAACCCCATCCCCATCTTGACACATCATTTGGACACTCAAATTCTTACTTTTTATTCTTCAAGCTGGGGACAACTGGGTTCCAAGGTAGCTCATTATGAGATAACAGAAATGCTAATTGGACCATAAACATACATTCACTGGATGATAAATATGTAAGAAAAACAAAATACATTTTGAAATGTGTTAAGTAAAATCTAGAGAATGATAGTTTACAACAAAGCTTGAGTACTAAGGAAAAGTGGTGCAATTCTGGTGCAAATCCAGTGCACAATAAATAAAAATACCCAAAGTTCCTATTGATTTAAATGGGGCTTTTAAAACCTTGAGTGCGTGAGAAGTCTCCAAATTGAATTTTTATTTGTTACCCATTGTGCATTTGGGTTGTTCCAAAGCTGCACCACTTTTACTTAGCACAAGAGCCAGAGTTACATCACATTAACATAGTTTATGATGCATACATCAATTTCAGCCCATGCCATATCACCCCTGTTGATCCAGAGAAATGCAAAAACAAAAAAATAACTATTGAAATTATTTTCATTTAAGCCCCATGTTGTTAAACAATAACTTTCTGACTCCAAAAGGCAACTAGATCTCTCCCTGGATCAGCATTATATCTGCTTTGAAACAAACTCTCATATTTCTCAGTATTGTTCTGAGCTAGAAAGGTATTCATTACTTTTTTTAAAAAACAACTAGAGTGTCTGCAAACACAGCATCTGTAGGCAAATAATACCACCACTTTACTGCCCTTACTGTAACAAAAAGCATTGCCTTTACTTTAGTTGAAACTGCCTTCCCACCAGTCTAGTGATTGGAGAGCTTTGTCTCACTGTGAGTGATTTCAATTACCTTCCTCTCACCTTAGTGTCTCTGCTCCCTGGTGACAGATATAATCCTGCCAAGGGATATATTACCACATCTGGTACAGGTTTGTTCTTTATAATAATCTCAGATGTGGCTTTCAGGAGAGGTCACCTTGGCTAGGTTGCTCACTGATGTTCAATGACATCAGCGTTTGAGAATGTGTCCCTGTACCACGCAGCTGCACTAGATCTGAAAAGTACTCTTGTCACTTACTCTGCAATAGCATCCTTCAACTGCAAAAATGAAATGTCAACTAATTTAAAGCTTAAATTTGTATTTTTGTTAGCTATGGCAGCTACATCTGCATTATGACATAACATGTAATGATCCAAAGGGAGATGTGTGTGTGAGTTTATTTTGACACTGAGATCTCAAAAACCACAAGATGTGTCATGCAGAGTTACTATCCATGGATCATCCATAGTCAGCAGTGACTGCTAGTTTACTCTGGCAATGTTAACATCCAGAAAAAAAAGAAGATTAGTTTCTGCCTTTCATGATGTTCACACAGGTAGCTTTGCCTTGTGTGAATGCACGGAACTGCAGCACTGATGATGTACACGTCACTGTATGCAGATCATTCACGTAAACTACACCGCTAGTTGTGAATGAATTGCTGGCTTAAGTGGGCATCAGACATCATATGCCAATGTGGGTCAGTCACCAATCACACTCCCCTATTGTCTGGATCATCAGGGGAATGCATGTCAGAGCTCATAAGAAGAAGGGGCAATTGGAACACGAGCTTCTTCATTCCAATGTCCTGGGTGAACAGCTGGACAGCAGAAATGAGATGCCAGTGCGCATCTCAAATTGGCACTACATTTTTATGGGGTGTCCCCTTTTTTTGTTCCAATGGGAGCTCAAATGTTGGGCGATCTGATGCACAACAATATGGCTCCCAGTGAAACAAGAAAAGGGAAACAGAGTAAAAAATGTTTCCTTAAAGGGATAGTAATACTTCGTTTTAACTTTATTTTATTTTGTAGGCATTAAAAAAACATGAAGAATGATATAAGTCTTATCTCTCAAACCTTTATGGTTTATGAGATATTCACAAGCAAAGTTCCCCTCCCCGCCCCTTTTACCTAGTGTAAGCCATCTCTTCTCAAATGTGAGTCTGGTTGTATGACAGGACAGATAACAGCAGGGGACAATTTTCTTTGTATGAAAACAATGAAAGCCCTTCCCCCCTTGACAAGTTTTTCAGCTTTTCCCTTTATCTTAATTGAAGATTGTCCCTCTCTGCAGTCTACCTGGGCATCTCCCTTCTGATCTGATTGAACAGGGAAGGGATACTTTGTTTGTGAATATCTCTTAAACCATAAAGGTTTCAGAGATAAGACTTATATCATTCTTCATGTTTTTTTAATACCTACAAAATAAAATAAAGTTAAAACGAAGTATTACTATCCCTTTAACCTCCCAGACGACTGTCAGGAGATGTTCTTGGGGCTTGTTACTATGGTTGCTCCCATAAGCAAACATAGAAAAACATTAGTGCCCTTTAGGGTCCTTGCACACAAAAGAAAACAGGAACAATTATGGAGCAAACCAGCTACACCACAACAGAGATATAAAAATTTACAAAACTCATGTCACTTTAAATGGGACCTTTAACCCCTTGAAGGCTACAGGGTCTCCAACCCATGGCTTTGCAATATGTTGAACGGCTCTGTAGTAATCAAATGATGAAAAGCCCCATGTATATACATTCAAGTTTTATTTTTCCCCTCTACAGCACAGTTGGTCCTTTTTCTTTTGTGGATAAGGCCCTAAATATCTCTCAGATAAATAGATGCAAAAGAGTGCAAGGAAATGTGCCTGTGTGTGTGTGTGGGGGGGGGGGGGGGGGGACAGGGGGATTCTGGGTAATTGGAAACACCTTCTTGGATTGCCCTTGATAAAACATTCCATGCATCTTTACAGCCCACCAAGAAACAAAGCATATAACACAGCAGTCCAGCACTGTATAAAGTCAGAAAACATTCCACAAGAGCTATACCATGAAGTAAATCCTGCCCTGCCTTCCAAAACAATGGAAGGATATCACTAAACAACTCCCTATAGCACTACTGATATGGACTGTTTTCAGGGGCCTCAACAGCATCTACTACTGACTACTCAAACTGCTACCAAAAGGCAAACATCCAAGAGAGAAAAACCTGCAAATCACAAGCCTGCCACAAGCTGACCTGTACAGGCACTCTTTCATTTCCCAAACCCTGATAAAACATTTTCAGATTGTATCTGCATCATTCTATTCAACTCTGAAAACGAAGCACACATCTATGTTCTATAAATACTAAGGCACCTTTTACATTGGCAATACTATCGCAGTGACAGAAAATCATGTAAAAAAATGCATAAGCTGTGAATCACTGTGTCCTATGGAGTATTTCACATGAGCAACATATACTGTAATTGTCACAGAGAGACATTGAGAAAAACAGATGCAGATTTGTAGCCTGGGTTTCAATGGAATTGCTTTGTAATTGCACAACTGTTGTAAGCAGCTAAGTTTTCCCTGCAATTTTATCACTTCTGTTTCTGTCGAGAGAATTGGATGCTGGGAAAACCTCAATACCCTGTAGTGCTAAAAATACACCAACCTTTTCAGTTGCTAAAAAAAGTTGTTCTACAAAAAAGTCATACTACAAAGTCGCCGTTGTGAAAGACCACTAACAACTAAAAATAAGCCTTGGTTATATACACTTTATATCCCGTCCTTCATGCTAGCATTTGTAAATCTCTGTTTTCTAAGACCTAAAATCAATTCTGAGGGAGCCGCCATTCCTGTTTTTTCCAGGGTTCCAAGTATCACAACAAGTCTTTGAAGTGAGTGTCCTGGGTTGTCTGTTAATTGTGTAAGATAAGGAAAAATCCTTTCTGAACAGAAGAACAGGAACAATTGGCACCAATCACCACAAAATGATTGACTTTTTTTTATCTCGCATTACAGAAAGCACAAACATTAAATAAATGAGGGATTATAATGTCTTATAATAACTTTATTTGGTACTGTTGATTTTAAAAAAATAAATGACGTGCAACAAATCCTATCTCTCAAACCGCTATGGTTTGAGAGATATTCAGTGCTAAAGTTCCCCCCTCCCTCCCCTTCTCTTGACATCAGTGCTGTACTAAAAGCAGGAGATCTAGGTCCTGAGACCAGCCGGCGGCTCTGCAGCAGAGCCGAAATTGCGCTATTTAAAAAGAATTACTTCAATGGAACAGTCTACAAAGTGTGCCTGATTTGCAAGCACACTTTGTAGACCGTTCCAATGAAGAAGTTATTTTTAAATAACGTGATTTTGGCTCTGCTGAAGAGCCTCCTCGAAGGGGAAGGAGGTGGGGACTTTAGACGTGAATACCTCTCAGACCATAAAGATTTGAGAGATAGGATTTTCTGTACATATTTTATTTTTTTTTATTCTACAATATTAAATAAAATTATTATTGGGCATTACTATTACTTGAACAGGGAAGTTGACACATGCATTAAAAATCAAGTTTAGGATTATATCATCAGGATGTAAAATTAATAAATAATTTTGCATATGCTAGCTTTAAGTATATAATATTTAAAGTTAACTCAATCTGCTTCAATTTTGGGTGTTAATATTCTGATAATTTTATTTAATACTAAAACACACATGATCTTATTTAAAGGTATAGTATTACTTAAAAATGACTAATCCCTATGTTAAAGGGATAGTAATGTTTCATAATAAAAGCAGCTCTAATTAATCATCATAGTATTTGGACTTTGGAGAGTGTTATTTCAGTTCTGTCAGAGTTGTAGTTCAGGAGTAATTCAATGACAAAGTATCCCTTTCCCGCCCCTTTTACTGATGTAACACTGCTCAGCCAAAGCAGAAGGGAGGTGCCCAGGTAGATTGCAGAGAGTGACAATCTTCAATTAAGATAAGGGAAAAACCTGAAAAGCTTGTCAAGGGGGGCAGGGCTTTCATTGTTTTCATATAAAGAAGATTGTCCCCTGCTGTTATCTGTCCAGTCTATGGACTGCATTCCACATCTGAGAAGAGATGGCTTACACAAGGTAAAAGGGGCGGGAGGGGGAAACTTTGCTTGTGAATATCTCTTAAACCATAAAGGTTTGAGAGATAAGACTTATATCATTCTTCATGTTTTTTTAATGCCTACAAAATAAAATAAAGTTAAAACGAAGTATTACTATCCCTTTAAAGCCCTTCAATAAAGATGAAAAATGCCCCCAGCAGCATCTCTCAAACCCTTATGGTTTGAGAGATAACCGCTTACAAAGTTCACCCCTGGCTGACGTCAGCATTCTAGCTGAGAGCATGGGAATCCTCTGCACCACACTGCACCATTGTTAAAGGGATAGTAATACTTAAGTATTACTAATCCCTATAGTAAAGCCCTACTAAAAAAAAAAACGGATTGCTCCCAGTGTCATCTCTCAAACCTTTATGGTTTGAGAGATGAACGCTTCTAAAGTTGCCCTCTCCCTCCCCCTTCCCCGAAGTCAGCGTTGTAGCTGACTGAAGGGAAATCCAGTCATAGGTCATCAGGTGGCTCTGAAGCAGAGCCGCGATCGCGTTAATTAAAAAAAAAACTTTGGTTTGCAAGCACACGTAGAAGACCATTTCAGTGAAAGTTTTCTTTTTTATTAGCACGATCAGGCTGTGCTGGAGAGCCGCCTGAAAGTCGTACGATTCTCTTCCCTGCAGACAGTTAGAATGTTGACTACGGGAAAGGGGGAGGGAGAGGGCAACTTTAGAAGCGTTCATCTCTCAAACCATGAAAATTTGAGAGATGACACTGGGGGACAGAGAGCTACCAGATACAAACTGCCTCCATTCAGTATGGAAAAACCTGCACCCATGACGACAGAGGACAGGGTTTTCCGTATACTGAAAGACTGTCCCATGTCGCCATTCGCTTGCAGCTCCGAGGCTCAAAGGATGACAAAAGTATAAGCGGAGTGAGGGAGATAATTCATAACATTATTTCACATGATATATAGCGCATCCAGCATTACTAACATAACAGATCAGTTGAATGCATCATAAGAAAGAATTGCAGCATTCTTAAAACTGAAACATTACTATCCCTTTAACACCATTTTCCTACACATGCTGTTGGGCTTGTATTAATGATGTAGATTGTCCACCGGTATGCACTACATTTCTCATACACTATAACAGACACCCTGAGTTGCAGTCACTGGCATCAGAGAATAATGCCAGTTTGAGAAAAAATAATTTGGGCCATAGCAATGTAAGTGGTGGTTATTATTATTATGTGTTAGTTCTCCTTTAAAGGGATAGTAATACTTAAGTATTACTGATCCCTACATTAAAGTCCTATTAAAAATAAATGTATTGCCCAGACAATTGCTCCTAAAGTTGCCCTCCCCCTTCCCCGTAGTCAGCATTCTAGCTGACTGCAGGGAAGCAAGTCGTACGACTTTCAGTCGGCTCTCCAGCACAGCTGCGATTGCGTTAATAAAAAAGAAAACTTTCACTGAAATAGTCTTCTACGTGTGTTTGGTTTGCAAGCACACGTAGAAGACCGTTTTAGTGAAAGATTTTTTTTTAATTAACGTGATCGCGGCTCCGTGATCGCGGCTCTGCTGCAAAGCCGCCTGATGATCTATGACCGGATTTCCCTTCAGTCAGCTACAACGCTGACTTCCGTGAAGGGGGAGGGAGAGGGCAACTTTAGGAGCGATCATCTCTCAAACCATAAAGGTTTGAGAGATGACACTGGGGGCAATACATGTATTTTTAATAGGACTTTACTATAGGGATAAGTAATACTTAAATATTACTATCCCTTTAAATCCTGGATTATTTGCGGCCTTTGAGGATCAAAGTTTTAACCCACTGGGAACTAGAGAGCTCTCCAATGCATTAATTCACAATTCATTGGATACCTCTCTTGCATACAAAGGGTTAATATAATTCATATAATTAAGAGAAATAAACATTACCCTCCTCCAAAATGGGATGGAATTTAATATAAACCCATTAAAGGCTGGTCACAAGACAACAGATTTGTTATTGAAATAATACTTGTTTTCAACATCTAATTTTTGATTATTATTGGTTGTTTGTAGTGACTTAAATCAATGTATCTATTGTGCTGATAGTCTGTGCTACAGAATGTTGTGTGGAAATCAAGTTGATCTGCCTAGATTTGAACAATTAGTCATTCAGAAACATACCCCATAGCCTTCCTTAGAAAATCAGCTTGGTATGTGGGATACAGGGCATTGAAGAATAGAACTATATAACTACACAGATTGACACAATTAACTGTATGGTCTCTTAGACTAGGTTCACAAGAGATTTGAGCAATGAGAAACTACTGCCATTTTTATTCATCCGCATCCCATTTGTATAAATACAGAAGGAAGCACACACTAACATAGTAACATAGTTGATGAGGCTGAAAAAAGATATGCGCCCATCAAGTCCAGCTCATGTCAAAAACACCCCTGTTGATCCAGAGGAAGGCAAAAAAAAAGCCCTGTGGCGCCATTTGCAATCTAGCCTCAAGTGGAAAAAAAAATGTCCTTCCTGGCTCCAAATGGCAGTCATATACATACCTGGGAACTCTCCGGATTTGCCCCGGAGACTCCGGATCTGACAGAATTTTACCGGGTCTCCGGGGCAGAGGCTGATTCCTCCGGATGTGGAGAGTTTCTATTGAAACTCTGCCACATCCGCTTTTTCTCCCGCTGATCCTCAGTCCCCAGCCTTCTGTGTGGCACCTTTAACCCTCTGAGTGCCAGAGTGGTAAGGAATGCATTGCTTTGCAATGCATTCCGTACCACTCTGGCACTCAAAGGGTTAAGTCCCCCCCCCCTCACTCGCGGCAAGCCCCGCCCCTTTTTGATGCGATTAGCGTCATTTTTGTCACCACCTGGTGAACAGAGGACTACCCTCCGGGTAGCCCTCAACTGGAAGTTCCCAGGTATGCTCATATAGTTCCCCGGATTAACATCCTATCTGCTTTGACGCCATCTGTCATAATTTTCAATATTGTTCTTTGCTAGATAGGCATTCGTTGTTTTTTTGAAAGCAGTTGCATTATCTGCAAGCACAGCCTCCCAAGGCAAAGAATCCCATAGCTTTACTGCCCTTACTATAAAGAATCCCTGCCTGCCTCCTTCACTGTAGGAAGGAGGGCTGGCCCATGTGGATGTTGACCACAGATTACTGGCTTATCGCTACGTGGCCCATCTAGACACTAGATCATTGTGATGAAAACCAATGCGATTCAGTAATTCTGCCTGCATAGAGGGCAGATGGGCTGTGATGCAGACTTTCACTACTGTAATTCTCTGCCAGCTCAGGGATAAATGGACACTGAACACTACAATTAACAATTTCAGTGTGGTTGGGAAAATTGACCGCATCATAATAGAGACAGGAATTCCTCAAAATCCCCTTGATTTAAATGGTGCTTTTAACCCTTGATTGCTAGGTGTCCAACATATTGCGTTCCCTATGGTGCAGTTGGTTTACCTCAAAATTGCTCCTGTTATTCATGGGACAACAGCCACAATATGTTCACATTCCTCTGGCACTCAAATGGTATAATAATAACTAGTATTTATACAGCACCTTTCTCCCAGTGGGACTCAAAGCACACACTCTTGGAATTAACCAAATCGGTAGCTGAATAACAGGTTTTACTATTACCCAACCAATAGTACTCATTTATCGACCTTGGAAGGATGAAGGGCGGAGTTGACCTTGCCGGGAATCGAACCTGCAACCTTGCGGTTTGAGCAGGCTCTGCAGTCAGGGCATTTACCACTGAACTATCTCACTATATAACTACATATATTCTAAGGAATTCAGAACTTTTGTATACATATTTTTAAGCTGAATTATTCTGCTGTAAAGAGAGAAAAGTTTTTTTAATGAAATTTTCTAGAAATATAGCCAACATTCAAAATGTACATAATCACAATTTAGTTGTAACTAACCAAAAAATCTAAATATTAATACCCCATATTTATTGAATATAGGGATACCAAATATGCATAAGCTCACACAGGTCTATGATGTATGAAATTTTCATTCAAAAAACAATGTTTTATACTACCTGGCATACTTATAAAACAGAAAACTACACTGCGCTATGACGGCACTTAAGGATCACGGACCTTTTTTTTTCTGCATCCGGTTCCAGGCTCCCCGAACGGCGTGCAGCCACGAGGGGAACCCGGAATTCCATGACGGTCCTGGCACATCATGGATCCTTAACGCAAAACAACCCATGACGTGCCATGACCGTCATTAGTAAAAATGTAATAACTGCCCTTTATGGCTGTATTTAAAGTTCAAGGGATAGTAATGGATCTTTTAACCTTAATGTATTATTGTACATTCAGTGCCATATCGGTCAGTTTTCTTCCCTAGGAGCAGACCCAGTGGATGAAACAGGGGCTACTATGTGAGGACCAACAGGGACGGCAGAAGAGGGGTTGAAAAGAGATCCCACTGCCTCTGAACTTACAGACTAAAATATGAGACTGGAGTCTTGCAGTTCCGTTTCTTGTCTCCAATAGATCTTCTGTACCTGACTTGAAAAGTCTGACACAGCGGATCTATGGGGACTTGGCACAAAACCCATGCGTTTGTGGCTGAGAGCCACAGACTTCCATGTTGCGTTCCAGCCAGTCAGTATTCTGCCCCCCCCCCCCCAAAATGACTGATAGAAGCCATTTTAGAACTTCACAATACAACACCAGGCTCTTACTAAGTTTGCTCCCATTGGAACACTTAGTAAAAATGTAACAACTGCCCTTAATGGATGTATTTAAAAGGATAGTAATGTTTCATAATAAAAGCAGCTCTAATTAATCATCATAGTATTTGGACTTTGGAGAGTGTTATTTCAATTCTGTCAGAGTTGTAGTTTAGAGTAATTCAATGACAAAGTGTCCCTAGGGTGACCACGGGTCCCGGAACGTCCGGGACTGTCCCTTATTTCAGGGACATGTCCCGCGTCCCGGGTCCCCTTCAACCGGGACAATGAAGTGTCCCGGAATGAAGCCAAGCCGCCCTGGATGTCAGCCTGCAAGCGGTGTGTCACATCATGGACGCCGCTTGCAGGCTGACATCCAGGGCGGCAATGCAACTTACCTGATCTCCTGGAGGCAAGCGCTCTAGTAATACAGAGCGCTGGGAGATGACATCATCTCCCAGCGCTCTGCATTACTGAGCACAGCGCGTGGGAGCTTCAGCTCTGTGCCGGAGGAGGCACAGAGCACTTTGCACTCCGCACTCCGCTAGACCACCAGGGACTCAAGGTAAGGCATTGATAGGGTGACCACGTCCCGGAATGGCAGAAGGGAAATGTGGTCACCCTAAGTGTCCCCCTCCCGCCCCTTTTACTGATGTCACACTGTTCAGCTAGATCAGAAGGGAGGTGCCCAGGTAGACTGCAGAGAGGGACAATCTTCAATTAAGATAAGGGAAAAACCTGAAAAGCTTGTCAAGGGGGGCAGGGATTTCATTGTTTTCATAGGAATAAGAGTGTCCCCTTCTGTTATCTGTCTGGTCTATGGACTGCATTCCACATCTGAGAAGAGATTGTTTACACTATGTAAAACGGGCGGGAGGGGGAAACTTTGCTTGTGAATATCTCATAAACCATAAAGGTTTGAGAGATAAGACTTATATCATTCTTAATGTTTTTTTAATGCCTACAAAATAAAATAAATTTTAAACGAATTATTACTATCCCTTTAAAGTTCAAGGGATAGTAATGGATCTTTTAACCTTAATGTATTATTTTAGCTATTCAAAAAATAAAGTAATTGAGGCCAGTTTTCTCTCTCAAACCTTTATGGTTTGATAGACATACGAATACAAATTTCCCCTTGCCTGCCCTTTCACTGACGTCAGCACTTTATCGGTGGCTCTTCAGTAGAGCCGAAATAGTGAGATCTAAAAACAAATACTTAATCAGAACGGTCTACAAAGTGTACCTGGTTTGCAAGCACACTTTGTAGACCGTTCCAATTAAGTATTTGTTTTTAGAGCTCGCTTTTTTGGCTCTGCTGAAGAGCCACCAGCCGGTCTGCGGACCAGGATTGCTTGCTATAAGATAAAGAGCTGATGTCAGTGGAAGAGCAGGCAGGGGGAACTTTGTATTTGTACATCTCTCAAACCATAAAGGTTTGAGAGATAAAACTGGATCCATTACTATCCCTTTAAATAGGATTATAAATAAATTTAACAATAGAAGGTAGAAATGTAGTATTGCAATTCCACTCTAAACCAGGTGCTGGAATCAATTCTCTAGTCCTACACCTTCCATACGCTAAATTACTAAGCTGTTTACATGAAAAGTATCCCTTTAAAGGGATAGTAATGTTTCATAATAAAAGCAGCTCTAATTATTCATCATAGTATTTGGACTTTGGAGAGTGTTATTTCAATTGTGTCAGAGTTGTAGTTCAAGAGTAATTCAATGACAAAGTATCCCCCTCCCGCCCCTTTTACTGATGTAACACTGCTCAGCCAGATCAGAAGGGAGGTGCCCAGGTAGATTGCAGAGAGGGACAATCTTCAATTATGATAAGGGAAAAACCTGAAAAACTTGTCAAGGGGGGCAGGGATTTCATTGTTCTCATAGGAAGAAGATTGTCCCCTTCTGTTATCTGTCTGGTCTATGGACTGCATTCCACATCTGAGTAGAGATGGCTTACACTAGATAAAAGGGGAGGGAGCAGAACTTTGCTTGTGAATATCTCTCAAACCATAAAGGTTTGAGAGATAAGACTTATATCGTTCTTCATGTTTTTTTATGCCTACAAAATAAAATAAAGATAAAATTAAGTATTACTATACCTTTAAAGCTGCTGCACCAAGAAAAGAGTAGTGTGGAACATTATGGGTGTTCCTCTCCTCTGCGCCTTACTGTACTTTACGTATCAAATAAAACACAGAGGAAATGGCAAAATTTTACTCCATCTACCTGTGCATGCTATAGGGGCCTGCTGGTATTAAAGTGTTAACAACAGAGGAGTGAGTGTGCCAGTAAGCAATGAAGAGCTTATATACTCTTGTGCCTATCACACAGTGCATATCACACAGTGCAGGCACGGGAGTTGGAGCCCAATACCAGATATGTAGCTTCCCCCGGTATCTCTTTAGGACATATACATTTTTGAACAGTAGACAACATAAATATTTCAAAGCTTGTTGAAGTAATTATGTGTATGCTTAAACAGCTGAGAATGTTTGGTAAAAATCGTAGGTATAGTAAAAATGCTCCATATGAGAAAAATAAATGTTCCCATTTGATATGTATAGGACTTTATCACCTGTAATGGTAGAGAGGTTGCCAATGCATTGTGAAGACCTCTTATTTTCAAGGGGTTAAAATCCCAGCTCAGATCAAAGGGGATTTTCATATGATCACTATGTGCTGTTGGATATGCTCCAGAATTGCTCAATTTTTTTGTTGATATGGCCCTTTAAGTGCTTAACCTATGGCTACACTAACTCAGTGGTGGGCAATGTGAGGCCCTCCACCTACTGCCAATCCACGACCCCATCATCCACTGCTAGCCGTTGGCTAGCGGGGGATGATGGGAGTGGTAGATTGACAGCAGCTGAAGGACCTCGTGTTGGCCACCACTGCAAATTGGTTTACCCTTTGAGTGCCAGAGAAGTATCCAACGCATTGCAATTCCTCTCTGGCAGTCAAAGGGTTAAGAATGCATACCGATCCTCAGATCTGAAGCGACTAAACCTAAACTAGACCTTACATAGTAAGTATAAAATATCATAAAGCAGAACAATAACCCTGGAAATCGATGCTGAAAGGACACACCTTGGGGAATATAAGAATTTACAGTTGTATACTTTTATGAAAGCAACACAATGTATTTTTTTTACAATAAAAATAAAACACTGCTGTGAGGTTGATAACCAACCCCAAAGCTGTGGAAATAGGCCAATATCCTAACAACTGGTGCAGTTCTGGAGCAAACCAACTGTACCATAGAGGACAAATAAAAAAATCCTTTTGATTTAGAAAGGCTTTTTAAAGGAACACTAACACCCACAAACGAAATGGGGTTATACGCAAGGATTTTCTTTTAAAAGGTTGCACGAGAAAGAGTGTGTGACCAAATGACACAGTTACTATGTTGCCACAATAAAAATGGCAACATGAGAATCTCGCCCCCCAAATGACAGCGCAAGATTCTTATGTCGGGTAATGAAACGTCACATTAACCCTATGGAAACCGGTGCATCGGAGCTCATGTATAAAGCAGGTATGTGGGTGGAGTTGGAACGGAGTCTGTGTTGTGGGTGAAGGGTCTTTGGTGTGAATGAGTGGGGAGAGTACTGTGGTTTGGATCAGAGTAAGTTAACAATGAGTAGGGTTGCCACCCAGCTGGTATTTTACCGGCAGGCTGGTAAAAAATTGGCTTCTTTCCAATGTTAAGTCTATGGAGGGAATGCCTTGGCCGGTATTTGTTTGAAGAAAAGGTGGCAAACCTAACATTGAGGAAAAAATAATTTATTTATGGGGCTGAATTTGTGCACCAGTTTGCACATGCCAGAGCTCCTCCACAATGGAGAATGAAGCAGTGCAAGTTCCTGTGAGTCTAAGCCTGTCAAGCAGTTCCGTGTTTATTCGATGCCCCAGTAAAAATGCCCAGAAGTACCAGTGTGAGGATGCTTCACTCTCCGACGGACTGCATCGGAGCTGATGAATAATGCAGTGATCGGATGTAAGGCACAAGGCAATTTAAGGGTTAAAACTTTACTAATGGGCAGTTCTCTCTCCTTCTATAACACTGTGGTACTTGATGCGATGTTTCATTACTCGACAAAAGAATCTCACGCTGCCATGCAGTGCGAGATTCTCATGTCGCCATTTTTATTGTGGGACAGAGTGTGCAACCTTTTAAAAGGTTACTATATGCAAGGAAAGTGCATTGTACTCCATGCGAGCCTCTTTAAAGGGAGAGTAATACTTTATTATTACTCTCCCCCATACTGTAGGTATTTGTAAAATAATTTAATAGCCCCAGGTTCATCTCTCAAACCTTTATGGTTTGAGAGATAACAGAAGGCAAAGTTCCCCCCCTCCCTCCCCCTTCCCTGAAGTCAGCGTTGTACTGGGTGCAGGGGAAGTCTGTCGTTCTACAGGCTTGCGGCTCTGCAGCTGAGCCGAGATCCCATTAGTGACAAAGAATTATTTCACTGAAACGGTCTTCTACATGTGCTTGGTTTGCAAGCACATGTAGAAGACTGTTTCAGTGAAATAACTCTTTATCACTAACGCGATCGCGGCTCTGCTGCAGAGCCGCATGGTTAAAGTCAGACCGGATATCCCTGCAGTCAGCACAACGCTGACTTCAGGGAAGGGGAAGGGAGGGGGGAACTTTGCCTTCAGTTATCTCTCAAACCATAAAGGTTTGAGAGATGAACTGGGGGGCTATTAAATTATTTTGGAAATACCTACAATATGGGGAATAGTAATAATAAAGTATTACTATCCCTTTAAAATTCTCTGTCTTCTGAGGCCTAAAATCTATCCTTACATATGCTCTGTGGGGGGTTCCAGTTCTGCTTTTTCCAGGGTTCCATTACCACAGCAATCTTGATAAGGTCTCTTAAGAGTTGTGTTTAAATAGACTGATATAAGATAACAACCTTTCTGAATAGAACAGTGATTGTTAATCTCAGTATATTAACATTACTATCTCTTCACAAACAATAAATCAAAATGTGACTAAACAGGATAGTCTACAAAAGCATTAAAATGTAAGTTTAGGATTAGCTTTTAGGGATCTAATGTAAAATAACTATATATTACAAATGCTAGCTGGGAGTAAATGACATATTTTAATTAAATAACTCAATTTTATTTTTAGGTGTAGATTTGTATTTTTAGGTGTTACCTTTAATTCCTTGAATTCTAGAGAGGATTCCAATGCATCGCATCCAAGAGTTTAAATTCCCATTTCAATCAATGGGAATTTGTATTCGTCCCCAATGGTGGTTTGCCTTTCTTTTTGTGTATGTAATGTACTAAAGAGAACTTGAGGGTTATGCACTAAGGTATGACAAAGAGGTAATAAAGTGGAGATGACTTCTCCAGTGATATCACTTTTCCAGTTCCTATGTTATTCCATGGAGCCTTTGCCCTAAAATCTCCAGAGTTGCAGACATTTTAGTGCATTGGATCCATAGAATAACATAGGAATTGAAGAAGTCATATCACTGGAGAAGTAATGTCCACTTTATCGAATCTTTATCATATCTTTGAGCTTAAACCCCCTGAAGTAATTTTGCACCATAGGGGATTAATAGAAATTCCCATTGATTATTCTAGCCCCTTGAATGATAATGAGGCACTGTGTTGAAGACTGTAAAAAGCAGAACTTTCACGCATTTTAAAGTGCCCCCCAAATCATTTTAAAATAGCATATATCAGTACTCGTATTATACTTATTAAGTCCGGCATTATTTACAAATTCAGCTTCTTCGGAGACTCACAAGCAGCGATCTTGACATAGAGGCATGTGTGCGCCTGCACTATCCATTCTTGTCTGTACCTTAAAGGGATAGTAATACTTCGTTTTAACTTTATTTTATTTTGTAGGCATTAAAAAAACATGAAGAATGATATAAGTCTTATCTCTCAAACCTTTATGGTTTATGAGATATTCACAAGCAAAGTTCCCCTCCCCGCCCCTTTTACCTAGTGTAAGCCATCTCTTCTCAGATGTGAGTCTGGTTGTATGACAGTACAGATAACAGAAGGGGACAATTTTCTTTGTATGAAAACAATGAAAGCCCTTCCCCCCTTGACAAGTTGTTCAGCTTTTTCCATTATCTTAATTGAAGATTGTCCCTCTCTGCAGTCTACCTGGGCATCTCCCTTTTGATCTGGTTGAACAGGGGGGGGGGATACTTTGTTTGTGAATATCTCTTAAACCATAAAGGTTTCAGAGATAAGACTTATATCATTCTTCATGTTTTTTTAATGCCTACAAAATAAAATAAAGTTAAAATGAAGTATTACTATCCCTTTAAGGTACAATGCAACTCCCCCTAGCCAATCATAGAGGAGACAAGGATGGACAGAGCAGGAGCACAGTTGCCTCTTTGGCATGTTGTCTGCACTGTCTTCTGCAGGAGAGTCTCTGAAGAAGTTGGCTTTCTAAATAATAATAAAGGATAATACAAGTATGGATATGCTTAACGCTATGTTATAAATTATTTGGGGGCACTTTAATATGCATGAAATTTCTGGTTTAACCTTTTTTAGTGCCACAGAGGTAACCAATGCATTGCAAAGTAATACACTTGTTTCCCCTCTAACATTTATTAGTGACAGACGACTTACCTGGTAAGTCCAGGAAGTCATTCGCTATAATGAAAAAAACAACAACCCCGTCATTAAGGGGTTAAAGGTTTTTGTTTTTTTTTTTTTAAATCAATGGTATTTTGGGTTTTTTTTCTGTTTGTTCCTGTTGGCGCAGTTTGTTGTCTCCAGAATTTTGTTTAGCTCTTTTTTTGTACGTTAGTCTAATTTAACCCTTTCAAATCCCATTTCTATTAATGTTTGTTTTTTTTTCACAGCTTTGAAGACGCCTCAAGGAGAAAATGTGACTCCTAAAACAAAAGCAAACCAGGCAATTACAGAGCCCTGTCGAAGGCCTGGAATGACTGGACACACGAAGGGAGCAAGTGTTTAAAGGAGCACAAAACTTCTCTTATAAAAATATATATATATATATATATATATATATATATATATATATATATATGTTGTTGTGCCTTCGCTGCCAGGTAAAACAAAGGTATGCCCACTGCTGGGAGATTTTTCATTCTAAAGTTATTAAAGCTCAAACTTATTTATTTATTTAATGACACTGTTAGTCACAAAGGGAAGAGTGCATGAATCCACCAGTGCAGTTCCACTAACGTAATCCGCCAAAGCCAGCAGCTACACACTGTGGTATGCACTAGACTGTATGATTGCTGTAGTGTGTAGTAGTATAGTATGGGGCTTTTAACACTTTGGCCCTTACAGAGCCAGCAAAAATTAGCAATTTTGGAGTATACTAATCGGGCCACAGGCACACCTCCCAAGTGTACCTCTTTAGGAGGGACAGCATTATTTGAGACCTAAATCCTTCTGTCCTTCTTTCCCACCCTGATGTCCCTCTTTATACGAGATCAGACAGTGTAGTGTGTGTGTGTGTATAAGTATATCACATTAATTGTCCATGTTGATGATCCACCCGTGATGGGTGAGTGCATGAATGCAGTCTTGAACCTACTGATGAAGAAGTTCTGCAGAAGGGGCTTTCAGAAGCAGGCCGTCCATGTATGGAGTAACTCTGATGCCATCCCGATGGAGGACAGATACTAAAGCTCCCAGGACACGGTTGAAGACTTGAGGAGCTGTAGTCAGACCAAAGGGAAGAGCTGAAAACTGAAAGTGCCCTTGTTCGCAGGCAAATCTGAGATACTGCTGACTCTATGGATGAATGGCAATGTGTAGATACGCGTCCTGAAGATCCAGAGAGGCAAGGATTTCCCCCAGGGACATAACAGCAATCACCATGCTTAGGGACTCCTGGTGATAATGAATCTTGATCTCAAAGGAATTGAGATCCTTCAAATCCAAAATGGGACAACAGCCGCTGTCCTTCTTAGAGACCACAAAGATGTCTGAGTAAAAACCCATACCTCTGTCCCGAACTGGAACAGGTTCCAGAACATCCTTGTCCAGAATGGCCTGGATAGCTCCATTGACCAGAGGGGGAGAGGGGAAAAACTGAAAAGGAGGAAGAGAAGCGCAAGGGGTCATGTACCCTTCTGCCACCACCTGTAAAACCCACGGGTCCACCACTAAATCCTCACAGACGCTGTGGTAGTGATGCAGATGGCTACCCACAGCCGAGTGGGGACCTGGGTTCGGCGAGTCATGCCGAAGAAGGCTTCGAAGCCTTAGATTTGGAGGAGACCTTGGGCTTCCATTGCTGTTTGGGTTTGGAGGAGGAACGCGGAGCTGAGGGAACAGCCTGGTTCGCCAGACGTGTCTCAGTCTGGAAGGAACGAAAAAGCCGATTACGCTTGAGAGGCGTCTTCCTCCTGGGGACCATAGGCAGAAGGGTGCTCTTCCCCCCGAGGCCTCACTAATCAGACCTTTAAGATCTGGCCCAAACAAAAAGGTGCCTTGAAAAGGCAATGAGAGCAAAGCTTTCTTGGAAACAGTGTCAGCAGACCAGCTCTTGAGCCAAAGAGCTTGTCTGGCAACCACAGACATGGTGAAACCCTGCCACCAAACGGATGGCATCAAATAAGGCAGCAGAAACATAGTGCTGGGCCTCAGAAATGTTGGCAGCCAGGGTGAGCTGTTCAGTCCAGACTGCAATGGCCCGGTTCATCCATGCCGCAGCGAATGCTGGACGCATGGCAGTACCAGCAGTGGCAAAAATGCACTTGAGTGAGACCTCAAGTTTCTTGTCAGTCCAGTCTTTCAGAGCGGACACATCAGCAACTGGCAAGGCAGTGGATTTAGATAGCCTGGAGACAGGAGCATCCATTTTGGGGGGATGAACCCACTGAGCAAGCGCCGCCTCAGAGAAGGGGAAAAGTTTGGCAAATTTGTTGGAAACAGAAGGCTTCCTGTCCCGAGAATTCCACTCATCAGGCACAAGGCGGTCAAGAGTGAGGTTAGGTGAAAAACAAGTATAGGGCCTTTTAGGCTCCTGAAATACATCAGAGGGATCCAAAGAAACCTCCTGAACTAAGGGAATGTTTAGAGTAGTTAAGACAGCTCTGATCAAGCCCTCAGCCGGGGGATCAGGATCAGCCTCAAAGGGGTACCCAAAAAACCGAGAGAAGCCCCCAACAGAACATTCCTCAACATCTGAATCCACCAACAGTTCTTCCTCAGAGGAATCCGATACATCAGGTACTCCCTGCGGTTTCGGCAGGGAAGATCTGACGGAAGAAGGGGTCTGCCAGGAGTGGAAGACCCCTGTAACTGGGATGGAAAGAGTTGCAATGTAGACTGGAGGTCTCTAGTAGCAGCCATGAACTCTTGCTGTGAATTAAAACTACATGATACATCACTAGAACATGTTAACAGACCCAAAAAACACTGAACCCAGTATGGAAAGTTACAAAAAAAAAAAAAAAAGATGCAAAACAAGCAGCTAAAGGGTTAAGTTACCACAGAAACTTGCTCCAAAACACCCAACAGACATACAGATAAACCCAGTGAGTGCAGGCATGTGCAATAGGAACTCCAAAGGAAAACCCCTGTGCGGAGGGGCACTGTGGGGCATGTGGACCTGCAGTACTCAAAGGGTTGCTCACCTTTCCTGCAGATCTTCTGTCTTCAGATTACCATGTATTAAGAAGAAGCCTCAGTGGGCAACTCCTGAGGAAAGAACTTGAACCCAAGATTTTCCTCCCAGGGCTTAAGGTCCACAAAAAGCACCTGGGTACCGAGCTAGACAAATCTCAGGGCATTGTCAGTTATGGTAATCCGCCTAATGGTGGTATTCCATATCTAACAGAAAAATAAAAAATTAGCTAAAACTATAGCAGAACTGTTCTCTTGCCTGTGTTTTCACCAAGGAACAAATATTACTGGAGCTGATTGGCTAGCTGCAGCCAAGGAGGGACGGTAGGCTCCATCCCCTGCATTCACTTCTAGAATTGTTCCTGCCTAGTTAAAGGGGCGGATCACCTACCCATAGTTACCAGTAACCTGTATTGGATGACAGAGAAATGTGACTGAACGATACAAGTATGGTGTGTGATTTACGCCAAGGCCTTCAATTGCTGCCATTTGATCCCATAAGCCACAACTGTGGATGCCTGCATTCATCAACACTTAGGGAGCAGTTTCTGTGAAAGCAGTTTCTGACCTCAAAATCATCTGTGAAGTTGCTCAATACAACCCCAGCCAGATCCATAAATCTTCTGCCACAAGAACAGACTTGTCTATGGGGAACTACAACACATGATAATTTTCAGCAATAAAAACATAGTAAACAAAACATGTTTCTTTGACACAGAACTTCCCATCCAAGTTTTATTTTGCTGATCTTCCTTAAAGGGACAGTAATGTCCCATAAATATTTTTTAGAGCTTAAAAATAATAAGCTAAATGCCACAAATCTTATCTCTCAAGCCGGATCTCCCTCTGTCAGCTTTACAGCTGGCAGAAGGAGAAGAGGAACTTTAGCGGATGATATCTCTCAAACCATAGTGGTTTGAGAGATAAGGTTTGTGGCATTTAGCTTATTTTTTTAAGCTCTACAAGTCTAAAAAAAATGTATGGGACATTACTGTCCCTTTAAAAAAAAATCAAAAGACTGCAATTGTGCTCATGAAAAAGATAATTGGCAGTTGAATATGTGAATATTGCACCTGGGGTATGTTTATCCTCTAAGGGGGTGCAGTATAACATCTTGTGTATGACTGCTTCTGTATCACTGATGTGCATGTCTAGAAACTCTCAAGGTTTGACCCAAATCTCAGAGTCTCAAGGTGAAGGGCCAAATTCTCAGGGTAAGACAGTCCTGTTTTACTACAAGATTGGAGCCAATTCACTGCTTATTTAGTCACTAAATTGGTGCAATTTCTACTAGAAGTAGAAGACCTGCATGTCGTGTGTGTGTGTTCCTTGCGGACTGACCTGACCACATATGGGTGAGGACAAGCAAATTTAAAGTAGAACTGTAAATTTGTGACAACTAGCTGATTTTGAAAGCTTTCATATCAAACTATATTTATGTTAAGCATTTATTTAAAACAATAGTTTATGATATTTCTCTTTATTTGTCAGTTAGTGAAAGTCCCCCAGGCTTGCCTGGAAGACTCAAACATTCCACATAGCTCTGCACTATAGACTACTTCTTCCTACCAGGAAGTACTAGCTTTGTGCATAAACTGACAAAAAAATAAAGCTATATAAACTTTATATACTATATACCTCAGAAACTACAGTTTGAATGTAAAAAATGACTTAAAGTGATAGTAATGTTTCACAAAAACAGCAGCCCCAATTAATCTTCATAGTATTTTAGCCATAAAGAGTGTTATTTCATTACTGTAAGCGTTGTAGTTCAAGAATAATTGAATGATGAAGTTTTCCCCTCCCGCCCCTTTTACCTAGTGTAAGCCACCTCCCCTCAGATGTGGAATCTGGTCTTGGGAGCAGACAGTTCACATCAATGGTCAATATTCTTACTGTGAGAACAATGAAAATCCTGCCCCCCTTGAAAGGTTTTTCAGCTTTTTCCCTTATCTTAATTGAAAATTGTCCCTCTCTGCAATCTACCTGGATACTCCCTGCTGCTCTAAGCTGAGCAGTGTTACATCAGTAAAAGGGGTGGGAGGGAGATACTTTATCATTCAATTACTCTTGAACTACAACTCTAACAGAATTGAAATAACACTCTCCAAGGCCCAAATACTATGAAGATTAATTAGAGCTGCTTTTATTATGGAACATTACTATCCCTTTAAAATAAAGATGTATGACTTTGGAAACTAGTTTTTGTTGTTTACATAGTGATGGTTCCAGGGTCAGCTCATTTTGAATGTTCCCAGGTATGCTGATATAACCACGAGCAGCAGCTTGGTGAGATCACAGCAGCAAGGTTCTCAATGAGGCTAGTCTAGCCTGGGAGTTAGAGGGATAGTAATATTTCAAAACAAAAGCATCTACAATTAAGCTTCATAGGATTTGGGCCATGTTATTTCAATACTGTCAGAGCTGTAGTTCAAGAGTAATTGAATGATAAAGTATACCCCTCCTGACACTTTTACTGATGTAACACTGCTCATCTCAGAGCAGCAAGGTGGTGCCCAGATGGCTTGCAGAGAGGGACACTCTTCCATTAGCATAAACCTGTCAAGGAGGCAGGGTTTTCATTGTTCTCACAGTAAGAAGATTGTCCCTTGCTGTGAGCTGTCTGGTCTCAAAACCAGATTCCACATCTGAGGGGCAGGTGGCTTATACTAGGTAAAAGGGGCGGGAGGAGGATACTTTATCATTCAATTATTCTTGAACTATAACTCTGACAGCAGTGAAATAACACTCCCCATGTCCTAAATATTATGAAGATTAATTGGAGCTGTTTTTATTTTGAAACATTACTACCCCTTTAACCCCTTAGAGTCCGGTGACGTACTCGGACCGCCAAGCTGGTCCGGCACTTAAGGACCAGTGACGGTCCTGGTACGTCACGTACTATTACTCACCGCGCTCCTGCAGGAGCGCGGTGAGTAATACCGGGGACTGAATTTGATCGCTCCAAGACCGGAGCGATCTCTTTCAGTCCCTCAGTTCGGCGTGCCACCCCACGTGATCAGTCACGTGGGGCGACACGACGAAATTCTCTATCTGGTCCTTAAAGGACCACTCACCCCGCGACTGCTGGTCGTTAAGGGGTTAAAAGAGAACTGTTACTGATTTCACCATATCACAGACTTCAAGCACCATTCTTCTCCAAATGTGGCAGCCCCAAGGCTATCGCTCTTGGAAAGATGAGGAAGAATACTGCCATATCCCCTTGGAGTTACTGACTCACATCTGCATCCAAACTCCCAACCATAAGACCAGTGTGGTATTCTGATAAGCCAAATTCCTCATATGACATGATGCAGACAAAGCTGCCCACCTTGTTGTTTAAAAATTATTGATCATCCTATTACTGTTAGTCAGGGAGTTTGCTAGGTTCTGGCTACAGGGGTTCATTTGGACTTTCACTTTTATCTTCTTGCCAGTTGGGTGAATGTAATGGTGGAATAATGCAGATCTCCCTAACAGTCCTGGTGAAATTGGGCTGTAAAGCACAATAATTATGTATTTGTTGGACTCACGCCTTTTGATAACTCATTTACTACTGATTTCTATTCATTTTTGAATGGACTGCCAGTAAAATGATGGTAATAATGCAAAAATAAGCACATAAAAGAAGGGCTATATATAATCTAATCAACAAAATATTAAGTAGAGGGGACATGAAGGAAGACATAGGTAACAGAGAAATGGCTACCACTGAAGTAAAAGGAGTAGGAAATACCCCATTGGCTGCTAGAGATGTGCATACCTCCCAACATATCAACTGGCCAGAGGTGGGCACTTTTGTTTCAGCAGGTGTTGCTGGGGTGCAACTAGAGGGTGGGGTATTTCAGAGAAATTTTTTTACTTTATGACCTATTGACATTGACTTGTGTAAGTGAATAAATGATTTAGAACAAGACCAACTTTTATTTACACAGACTAGTTTATAAACACATATACTGAAGTTTAAAGTATCGATATTGCAAGTTTTATTGCTGAGGAGCAATGTGATACACTACACATTCTGTTCTCCTAAACAAACCATGCAAGGGTTTGTTACATTTTCACTTCACCAGCCCACTGAAAAACAGCTAACAAAATCTCGTATACCTTATATTCTGTCAACGGATATGTTTACACATTTTATAAACAATATGCTCAACAGGGACTTGTAATTTAGCTTTCTTTTCCTCTAAGTAGTTTTCTACTGTTGACTTCAGTGCACAGCAGTACAGCGCTAGTTAGGCTGCCTAGTGTACATGGTAACTGCAGCAGTCAGACCTTTGCCTCGGGCTCTGCCAAGGTCCATGTGATGTGATCATGGGACCCAGCTGAAACGTGGCCTTGAATAATTTTGAGCTGGGAAAGGAAAAGGAAAACCTGAAGGGATTTGGTGGGGGAGGTAGCCGAGGGGGAAGGGTGCAAGTATCCATAGGGTACAAGAGTGCAGAGAGAGAGTGAGAACATAGAGCGAGGGAGGATGAGAGTATAGGGAAGGAGCAAGTGGAGGTACAGAAGAGAATAACAAAATGTAGATAGGGGTTAAAGCGGAACTACCACAGCATAACAAGTTTATCTTAAATAACTCCCCATCTGGAGACTAGCTGCTTAGTAGTGCTAGTCGCCAGAATTATTACCTTATTAAATAGATTTCTCCTTTCATCCACGGCTGACAGGCAGGATGGAGCGCGGACATCTTGCCATAGTGACGTCCATGCTCCTGCTCTGTCAGTCCCTTCCCTTCTTAGCAACACCTCCTAGAGCCGGCTGGGACTGACAGCGAAGGAGCTCGGACGTCACTACGGCAACATGTCCGCCCTCCATCCTGCCTGTCAGCCATGGAAGAAAGGAGAAATCTATTTAATAAGGTAATAATTCTGGCGACTAGCGCTACTAAGCAGCCAGTCACCAGATGGGGAGTTATTTAAGATAAACTTGTTATGCGGTGGTAGTTCCGCTTTAACATCTCATCTCTTCAAAGGGGAACTGACACTTCCTAATAATAATCACCCACATATAACCTATATGTATAACCAATATATTCTAATGGCTATTATGATTTTTTTCTTGCTCCTTGGTTCAAGAGATGATGTCTTAAATTAGTCTTGGATGTCATGTACATGGATACAGACAAGACAGTTGCTAACAGGGTGACAGACACAAACTCTGTCCACTGCATATGGTAAATTTAACCCTTTAAAGGGATAGTAATGTTTTATAATAAAAGCAGCTCTAATTAATCATCATAGTATTTGGACTTTGGAGAGTTTCAATTATTTCAATTCTGTCAGAGTTCTAATTCAAGAGTAATTCAATGACAAAGTGTCCCCCTCCCGCCCCTTTTACTGATGTAACACTTATCAGCCAGATTAGAAGGGAGGTGCCCAGGTAGATTGCAGAGAGGGACAATCTTCTATTAAGATAAGGGAAAAACCTGAAAAGCTTGTCAAGGGGGGCAGGGCTTTCATTGTTCTCATAGGAAGAAGATTGTCCCCTTCTGTTATCTGTCTGGTCTATGGACTGCATTCCACATCTGAGTAGAGATGGCTTACACTAGGTAAAAGGGGCGGGAGGGGAAACTTTGCTTATGAATATCTCTTAAACCATAAAGGTTTGATAGATAAGACTTATATCATTCTTCATGTTTTTTTAATGCCTACAAAATAAAATAAAGTTAGAACGAAGTATTACTATCCCTTTAAGGACCAAAGTGCACCAGTGCACTGCTTTACAATGCATTGCACACATCTTGGGGCCTTTAAGGTTTTAGTAGGCTTATGCCCTCTGTCTGCTTCAGTTTGAAAAAAAACTGCAAGCAAATATCATGTCCGCCTCCATGGACATGACATTCAGTACTGATGGAAGATGCTATCTATTGAAGACACAAAAGGAGAATTAACCCCTTAACGCCCACATGCAGTGCTATGACCGTCACGCATTTTTTGCATTAAGGACAGGTAACGGTCATAGCATGTCATGTACATTTTACTTCCTCTGGGAGCGCTGTAAGTAAAAACGGGGAGTGAAATTGACTGCTCCAAGACTGCAGCGGTCTCTCTCAGTACCCAGCGCAGCGTGCCGGTACTCGTCACAGGTCACATGTACCTGGAAGTCGGAAACCTCAAAGTGGTCCTTAAAGGGATAGTAATACTTCGTTTTATCTTTATTTTATTTTGTAGGCATTAAAAAAACACGAAGAACGATATAAATCTTATCTCTCAAACCTTAACGGATTGAGAGATATTCACAAGCAAAGTTTCCCCTCACTGACCAAAACAGTCAAGTCTGCAATCTAGCTGTCAGATTTGGAATCCGGTCCGCGGACCGGCTGTGGCTCTTCAGCAGAGCTGAGATCACGAGATATAAGAAGAACTACTTCATTCGAATAGTCTACAAAGTGTGAATGGTTTGCAAGCACACTTTTTAGACCCTTCCAATGAAATAGTTATTTTTATATCTTGCGATCTCAGCTCTGCTGAAGAGCCAGCAGTTGATCTGTGGACCGGATTCCAAATCTGACAGCTAGATGGCAGACTTGATCATTTTGGTCAGTGAGGGGAAACTTTGCTTGTGAATATCTCTCAAACCATAAAGGTTTGAGAGATAAGACTTATATTGTTCTTCATGTTTTTTTAATGCCTACAAAATAAAATAAACATAAAATGAAGTATTACTATCCCTTTAAGGGAAGGTTACTTCCCAGGACCGTGGACGTTAAGGGGTTAATAGGGGCCATTTAGATTTTCTGGCTATAATAAGAAAACTGTGGAATTATTATTAGGAGGTGTTAGTACTGATTTAATAAAGGCCACTTATTAAAGATGCATATTGCAGGGATGCACAAGACCCAGAGCAGCACTCTCCAGCTGTTTCTGGATTACAACTCACATCATTTTCAGATAGCGAATGGCCACATGAAAATGATGGGAATGCAGATGAATAACATCTGGAGAGAGGATGAGGATGACAAAAGCCAAAGATTGCAGTCCTGCAGTATGCATCCATAGTAAGCTGTTGTTATTAATATATGAATATTATGAAGTATGCATACTGCAGGGATATAATGTTTGGCAAGTCAACATACAGAGGTGTCAAGAGAAGACCAAGAGGCAACATATATCCCAACATCTAAAATAGCCAAAAAGGGACACTTTGGTTTTAGGTGGCGTTGTTGGGGTGTGGGGCTGGTGGGCGTGGCATTACTGAAAATATATAGGTTATTTCATGACTTATTGGACCGTATGTTCAAAGGGATAACGACATAAAATTGTCTTATGAAAGACAAAAATAAGTCATTGTATGCATGAACAACATATTTTCTATAGAGTATACAACAAAAAACTAGTAATGTCCATTGTGTACGACACAACTCCAGAATTGAAGGACAAAGGGGCGTGGCTAAACTATTCTCCAGTGTCGTATAAAATGTCTTACAAAAGGCAAAATTTGTACGTTAAGAAAAAAGTGGAGGGAATGTGTTCTGAATGAGAGAATTTTTGTCTTTAGTTAAGACATTTTTGTCGTTAGTTAAGAAATTTTTAAAGACATTTTTGTTGTTAGTTAAGACATTTTTTTGTCGTTCCATACGACAATTTCAGTCAGGACAAACGACATATTTCCAATCACAACCGACACTCTCTGAAAATATTAATGATCCCAACGACACTGTACTTTGAAAAGTTGTCACAAACGACAAAAGCTATTTCGCTACTTCTTTGAACATATGGCCCATTGACACCTTTTTGTGTAACTGAGTAAATAATTTAGAGCAAGGCGAAAGTGTTTTATTTACAAAGACTACTTTATAAACACATATAGAGTAGTTTAAACAGACATTAGTGTGAGATTTATTGCCGTGGAGAAATGTGATACACTTCTACACACACCACACAGTCTGTTCTCCTAAACAGCATAGGAAAGAGGGACAGAGGGATTTGGTCTTCAAAGAGGGTCTCTCCCTGCTAAAGAGGTACACTTGGGAGTTATGAAGCAGGAGCAGAAGGAAAGGATGAGAGTAAGGGATGAAACGAAAAGAACAGAGGCACAGAGGGAGAATGAGATTTATTATTAGCATGCCATTGTAATAACATTCATTGATGTATTTTTCAACTCCAGTACATAAGATCTCTCTATAGTGCAGGTTTTAAAGCTATTATCATGTGAACCCTGCTGGTCTGCAAAAATGACTGAGCCATTGATTGATCGTCATGTGCTCATGTGAGCCTGTCATTAGAACCTGTACTGCTGGGGGATGGGAAGCTTGAGTACTGTATTGATGGGAAAGAGAGGAGGGGAGGATACACACACAGCACATACAGGACACACATTCAACACATTTGTGTGCTAGTCACAGAATGTGTATGCTGATGAACAGGTATAGTCAGTTGTCTGATCGTTAGATGTTGAGGACTACAGCTCCCATCATCCCAATGATGGGGATGATGGAAGTTGTGGTCCTCAACAGCTCCAGGCATGACAACTGAATAGCCCTGCTGTAATTATTCAGATTAGATTATGAGGGGCTGAACATGGTGGGCTGAGTGTACGGTTGACATCCCTTATGAATAATGCATACCGATGAGCTGCATAAGAACCAGTGCAGCCCTACATCATTCCATCTGCTGATGAAGTATAATTCCCATAATCCATTGCAAACAAGTCAGTGACAACATTTCTTAGGTACAGTGGAAAAATTAAATTGAATATCCACTATTCTCATGCTAGCTATCAATATTGTTTCACTCACACTCCACCTCACTCTCCAAAAGTTTGCTTATAGTTCACTTCAACAATAATACTCAATGTGGAGCTGTATAAAGAGCATTCTTAGTGTATGTGTTTAAGAATTGTCACTATCATTCACAACTAGTTATATTTATAAAGATGTAAAGTCAAATTTATGAATATGTCTCTATTTGAGAATATTCGGGGGATTTCAAAGAAAATTTGCTAATGAGAATATTTCATGCATAAACAGCTTATCACTATATACTGACTTTTTTAAGCAAAGTACAAAACCATTTCTATTCCATTCTATTCTAAATATTTAGTGCTTGGTGAAAATGTTGCTATATGACTGAAAGTATATGGGCACCCCTCCTAAGTATTCAGTTTAGGTGCTTCAGCCACACCCATTGCTAACAGGTGCATACGCATGCCATCTCTATAAGCAAACATTGGCAGTAGAATGAGTGACTTTAAACGTGGCACTGTCATAGGATGCCACAAGTCAGTTAGTGAAATATCTACCCTGCTAGATCTGCCCCGGTCCATTGTAAGTGCTATTATTGTGTAGTGGAAGCATCTAGGAGTAACAACAGCACAGCCACAAAGCAGTAGACCCCACACACTCGTAGAGTGGGACAGCGTGTAGCACATAAAAATCACCTGTCATCTGCAGCATCACTCACTACAGAGTTCCAAACTGCCTCTGGAAGCAACAATAGCACAAGCACTGTCTGTCAGGAGCTCACAAAATGGGTTCCCATGGCTGAGCAGCAGCACACAAGATCACTATGTGCAATGCCAAGCGTTGGCTGGAGTGGTGTAAAGCACACCGCCACTGTACTCTGGAACAGTGGAAACGTTTTCTCTGGAGTGATGAATCATGCTTCACTATCTGGCAGGCTGGTGGACAAACCTGCGTTTGCTGGATGCTAGGAGAACGCTACCTACCAGAATGCATGGTGCCTACTATAAAGTTTGGTGGGGGAGGTATAATGGTCTGGGGCTGTTTTTCAGGGTTTGGGCTAGGCTTCTTAGTTCCAGTGAAGGGTAATGTTAATATTACAGCACACAAGGACGTTTTAGACAACTGTATGCTTCCAACTTTGTGGCAACAGTTTGGAGAAGGCCCTTTCCTGTTCCAGCACGACTGTGCCCCTGTGCACAAAGCAAGGTCCATAAAGACATGGTTTACGAATTTGGTGTGGAGGAAACTGAGTGAATTCTACTGAACACCTTTTGGATGAATTGGAAGGCCGAATGCGGGCCAGGTCTTCTCGCCCAACATCAGTGCCTACAGATACATTAAAAAATGTTGTTGAAAGCCTCCCCAGATGAATGGAGACTGTTATAGCCCGAAAGGGGGGCCAACTCCATATTAATGCCCAGGGTTTTGGAATGGGATGTCCAGCAAGCTTATATAGGTGATGGTCAGGTGTCCGAATACTTTTTGGACATTTAGTGTACCTTTATGTTGTTCTGAGAAAATTTTACGGATACTTTTTTTTATTACTCCAGTTTTATACCCACATGCCCCACATTGGGCCTTGTGGATATAGGCAGTATGGAGTAATTTTGAGGAAAACTGACTGCACAATAAATGTTCATTGATTTAAGTTGGTCTTTTAACACCCTGAACACTTGAGAGTCCTTCAACTCATTACTTAACAATGTATTGGACACCTCTTAAAGCGGAACTACCACCCTATATAAAGTCGCCTCCAATAATTAGGCATATGGCGACTAGCTTCTTAATAGTGTTATTATCTCACACAAGTAGCCGGTTCTGAAGTAATCCTTATTCTTCGGAGACCGGAATCCAGGCTTGCACGCAGACATCTTGGCTTACAGACATCTGGTACCTGCGCTGTCCGTCCCAGTCTCTTGTAGGAGACATTGCATGATAACTTAAGGCACTGGAAGTGACTGACAGCGCAGGCATGCAGACGGCTCTAAAGCAAGAAGCTTGGCCGTCAGTCTCTGAAGAATAAGGATTACTTCAGCACTATTAAGAAGCTAGCCGTCATATGCCTAATAATTGGGGGGCGACTTTATAAAGGGTGATAGCTCTGCTTTAAACCCTTTGAGAGCCAGTGGGGTGCGCAACGCACTGCTCTGCCCCTCGAAGGGTTAATAATAAGAATTTGGGATGCAGTTGGTTTGCTCCTGATTGCCCCACTTTATACATACGGCCCAATGTATGGTGTTTTCCAGAAGGTTCCTGGAAAAGACTATGCAGAATTTGAATGGTTAGTGAAAGCGGAGCTCTAGTCACACATACTGGTACGTGAGTGGAAGTGCCTAGGACTGGTAAAACAGTCAGATATGATCTAATCTATCGACAGACAGAGGCTGATGTACTAAACAAAACTGGGACAGTTCTGGAACAAACCAACTACACCACAGGGCCAAAATAATCCTCAGATTCATATTTTTTTTTTTAATCACAGGGCCTTTAACATCTTAAAAGTAATGCAATGGAGACTTCTCTAGCAGTCAAGAAGTTAAAAGCCACATTTGAATCTTCTGAATTGCATTTTTCCCCTATGGTGCAGTTGGTTTGTCCCATAATTGCTCCAGTTCTACCTAGTGCATCATCCTCAGAGTCACTGCACTCATGATGCACTGGAATTTCTTCACTGGTCTTCCAGGCATCTTGCCGAATGCCCCTGTGCTGTAAGCTTCACAGCACTGTACAGTCAGCCCTATCCCATGAAAAACTGGTTTGCCCAAGAGAAGCTGTATATTAATTCACTGATATACAGATACACTTGTATATTATGAAAGTACTAGTTACGAAGCCTGTATACATGCGCTGATCCAGAGCGGGGAGCTCCGGATGGCTCACAGCCTGTCTGTGCTCCCGGCTCCGGGGCAGCAGCGGAGGTGCTGGGTGACAGTTCGCCACCCAGCCGTCTCCTCTGCTGCCCCAGAGCCGGGAGCACAGACAGGCTGTCAGCCTTCCAAAGCTTTCCTCTCCAGATCAGCCCGTTCTGCGAGTCCCTACTGCACATGTGCTGTTACGCACACAGTGAGCGACGCATTCTAGGACTTTATGTTATAGGATTTTACCTGGAAGGATGCAGTGACATTGCCTCTTGTTTTCTAGTATGTCCTGGATTCATTTTATCTACCTCTGAAGGATGAAAGGCTGAGTTGACCTTGCCGAGACCATAACCCGTGACCCTGAGGTTGGAACAGATTCTACAGCTGGTGCATAAACCATCAGAGCTATCTCACCAGCAATTGATCAACAGCTTTCAGCAACCTGTGTGATTTACTGGCACTCTTAGGAAGATTGCTGTGCTGAGAGTAATGTAGATCTGGAAAGATTTAACAACCACTGAAGCCCCCAATGGAATTGCGGAGGCCCCCAACTATAGATAAACATTTAGGGCCCACCTTCCCTTTCTTCCTTTCCTAGTTGTTGGAAAATAAGCCACATTTACATGTTGTCCACAAGAACCTCTTTACTCTTGGCTTCTAGGGATGCTGATGTATTAAAGGGATAGTAATACTTCAAAATTACTATCCCTTATATTGAAGCCCTTAAAAAACTGACTTAAATCCCACCAGCAGCATCTCTCAAACCTTTATGGTTTGAGAGATAGCCTCTTTTAAACTTTGCTCTCCCCTGCCTCTCCCCTGACGTCAGCGTTCTTGCTGCAGCAGGGGAATCAAGCGGAGGCTCTTCAGCAGAGCCAGATCTCATTATAGAAGAAACGATCCTTCACTAAAACGGTCTTCTACATGTGCTTGGTAACCAAGCACACGTAGAAGACCGTTTTAATGAAGGATCCTGTTTTCCATAAAGAGATCTCGGCTCTGCTGAAGAGCCTGCGCCGGTCCCGGCCGGATTCCCCTGCTGCAACAAGAACGATGATGTCAGGGGAGAGGCAGGGAGGAGCGAAGTTTAAAAAAGGCTATCTCGCAAACCATAAAGGTTTGAGAGATGGCGCTGGTGGCATTTAATTCAGTTTTTAAAGGGCTTCAGTATAAGGGATAGTAATTTTGAAGTATTACTATCCCTTTAAGAAGAACTAGACCAATTATGGGGCAAACCACCTGTAACACAGTGGACAAATACAATTTCCCATTCATATAAATGGGACTTTAAACCAAATCCCTTCAATTCTAGAGGGCACTCCAATGTGTTGCTAAACAATGTATTGGATACCCTCTAATATTCAAGGTGATAAAAACCCCATTTTAAATCAAATTAGACTTTTTAGGAAATAGTATTCCCCCTTTCTGGTGCAGATTGTATACTCCAGAATTGCTCATTATTTGATTTCTACATGAGGCCCTTCAGCTGTGCTAAAACCACCAGAAGAGCAGTATTAGAATTGAAGCAACCACTTACCACTGATGTACCTGGCCACATCCTTTCAGCTCAGAGAGGAAATGTACAAAAACGTATAATTACAAAAATGAAAAAAAATACTTCACAGCAGTGGTGCTCAATTTTTTTTCCCTCAAGGCACTCCTAACATGCAGTCTGGAATTTTACATAGTAACATAATTGATGAACCTGAAAAAAGACATGCATCCATCAAGTCCACCCCTGTTGATCCAGAGGAAGGCAAAAAAAGCCCTCTGAAGCCATTTCCAATTTAGCCCCAAGTGGGTAAAAAAATTCCTTCCTGACTCCAAATGGCAGTCATATAGTTCCCTGGATCAACATCCTATCTGCATTGAAGCCATCTGTCATAATTTTCAATATTGTTCTGTGCTAGATAGGCATCCATTGCTTTTTTGAAATCTATTTTATTATCTGCAAGCACAACATCCTGAGGCAAAGAATTCCATAGCTTTACCACCCTTACTGTAAATTCAGTTCACCCCTAACATTTTGTAGGTTAACTCTCAAGGACGTAATAAAGGGAACCATACACAAAGATATTGTAATTCTTAGGTCTCACAATTTGAATGTCAAAAACAAGCATGTTGCTCATAACAATTTCCACATACACATTTGACACTTAATGTACACATTTTTGTGAAAGACTTCATAGAAAACTGGTGGCATCCTACGATGTTGCCCATGACACACCAAAACTGCCATTGCACACTGATTGAGAACCACTTCTTTATAATATTATTTCATGGCTATGGGTATCTGCAAAGTATTTAAACTGTGGAGGGAACGGAGTGAGAAGCAGAAGTAGGAAACTACTCCATTGCCTTGTATATTAAATGCTCCTTGAGGGGACATATGGAAATTTCCTTTGATTTAAATAAGGCTTTTAACCCTTTGAAGGTAAGAGATGTCTCCAAAGCACATGCACTTTTCAAGTAATCTGCTGTTCTAGTGCAGAGCGTTTTTAGACATGCAGAACATGGAATAAAAACTAGAAACATTCTGGAGCAAACCACCTGCACCATTGTGAACAAATAAATAAAAAATCCCAATGATTGTAATGGGGATTTTAACCTCTTGAAATCTAGAAGGGTCTCCAATGAGTTGCAGACATTGCAAGCATTCAAGAGCTTCATAACAATTTAAATCAATGCCAATTTGT
The DNA here is from genome assembly GCA_037306005.1 of Rhinophrynus dorsalis. Lineage (NCBI taxonomy): Eukaryota > Metazoa > Chordata > Amphibia > Anura > Rhinophrynidae > Rhinophrynus > Rhinophrynus dorsalis. Next base: position 268,693,437 of record CM074718.1, on the reverse strand, counting down.
GTGTGTGTGTGGGTGTCTCACTGAAGAAGGTTCATAGTTCCCTCAGAGGCATGGAGGCCTTTGCCTACTTTAGGAGCTAGAGTTACAAGTAAGTCAGTAGGTATCCTAGGTAAGATGAAATATCTAGGTTCCAGTGTATGTTAGGGTAGACAAATTCAAGATACTAGATAGAAGTGGTTCATGCTTACATGTAAGGAAGAAATAGACAGTACCTCTATTCCACTACTATCCCTGTACATATATAACAGATCCAGAAGGTTGATAATAGAGACTACCTCACCAGAGAACAATGTAGCTTACTTGCCTTGAACTATTCTTGTGCTAGCCCAAATGATCATATTCATCTGGGGCGAATCCCCATGCTTATAAATGTTACATTAGCAAATAAGGTACCTACAGAATGCCATACATAGGGAAAGCACTACTTCCCACTAAGGACTCCATTGGTGAAGCAGGAGAATGATATAAAACTTTCTGGGAGATATGGTTCCCCTTGCTACAGAGCACCCTGAACCTTTAGGTACTGTAGGACCCTTTTTCAGACTGATTAGTATGGATTACTAAGTTGAAGACACGTTAAATTAATTAGCACTGATATTAGATGGGTCGTATGTTTCTTAGGTGTATACCCTCCCATGTATCATTAGGTGCAAAGCTGTTTGAGTGAAGTCACTATACACATTATAAGGTCCCATCCTCTCCCCATACTACAGTGAGTTTAAAGGGATAGTAATACTTAAATTTTATTATCCTTCACCTTGTAGCCCTTAAAAAACTGAATTAAATGAGCGCAGCGGCATCTCTCAAACCTTTATGGTTTGAGAGATATTCGCTTTCAAAGTTTTGCTTTTTTCCCTCTCCCCTGATGTCAGTGTTCTAGCTGACAGCAGGGGAATCCGGTCCCTGAGCAAAAGGAGGAGCCTCCGCCAGTCCCAGGACCAGATTGTTCCACCCAGTTGAGCCAGGGTGCAACCAGGATGGAAGTAACTGGGAACCGTGTGAACCAAGAACCAGATGAGGGGAAGCCGGACAAGTCGGGACAGGAAACCAGTGAACAGGGGCGGTCTGACAAGCCAGGTCAGGATACCAGAGAGCAGCGGTGGTCAGACAAGCTGGGTCAGGATACCAGAGAGCATCGGTGGTCAGACAAGCCAGGTCAGGATACAAGAGAGCAGAGGTGGTCAGACAAGCCAGGTCAAGGAACCAGAGATCAGCAGAAATACACAGGGCACAGAGCTACCAAACACAAGCTCGTGGAATGGGCAAGGACTGAAGGGATGACTGGGAATTTATACAGAAAACCTCCAATAGCAGGAAGAGGCAGAGTCCTAAAGGGCTACAGAACAAAGCCCAATCACAACAGCCACACTACAGAATGCCCAAATGGACTTATGACATGTCCAATGGGCAAAAGACAAGCCACACTCCCATTGTCCTACAGGACTGAGCCCAAAGCGAGAGAGGAAGCAGAGGCAACTGGAGGAAGGACCTTAACGTCCGCACGTAGCGGGCGATGTGATGGGCGCATGCGCGTCGGCTGGGGAAGCCGGAAGTACACATGCATGTGCCAAGGCAGGGACCCGGTGGCGGACCGAAATGGGGACCTGGCGGCAGCAAGGAACAGAGCGGCGGAGGCCGCTGAAGGTAACATGCATACAGTCAAACACATAATTCTCTCTTCAGTAAAAGTAAATGAAAGAGATCATCATTATAGATTTTCACTTGTTAAGATTACAGATAGCGAGGTAGATTGACACAGGGATACTGATATACAAAGAAGAACAGGATTATTCTGCATACCAGTTACATTATAGGGAACACATAAAACTCAAATTGATTTAAATGGGGCTTTTAACTGAATGCAAGAAAGAGATGATCAGCCCATTGTGAAGCAATGTACTGGAGACCCCTCTTGCAATGAAAGGGATAAAAGCCCAATTTACATCAACAAGAATTTGAAAATATATATCTGTCCCCTAGGTGCAGCTGGTTTGTTAGAGAATTGCTACTGTTCTTAGTACAAAAGCCACATAAACGAATAATAAATATTCCAGGATACATGTGCCCTGTGTATGAGATGTATTACTGTTCTGTGTTCTTATTGGTGGAGCAAGCTGCCAATCACAGGCAGTGGTCCCAAGAGTAAGGGTGGGGGCAATATGAGCTCATCCTTTAATAACAAGGGAAGGAGACACCCCACCCTGCCAGTACAATAAACAAGCAGTAACAGCTGAGGATAGAAAAATTGCATATTTTTCTAAAAGGGACACAACACTAAAAAATAAAATAGGTTGCTATAACTGTAACTATCACATACTAACATCTAAGCATATGGAAACATTAATTATTTGTGTATTAAGTCCCTAAAATATAAAATGAAATTTGTTTTTGTTGAAATAGTCCTGTTCAGACAGCATGTATTAATGCTGCTTATATTGATTTATAAAAGCTCCCTCAAAATATACATACGACTAGATTTAAGCCTCAGAAAACATATTTTTTAAAGATGCTAACATAAAGTATAGAGTATTTAAGTGTATATAACCCCAGTTCATTTTTAGGTGTTAGTGTTCCTTTAAATACATCAATCTAATCACACGTAGAGTCACAAGGTAAGATCATTAAGTATTAGATTTCTTTTACTGGTTTTATAGAGGTTACTTTTAAGAGACACTATCAGCAAAAAAAAACTATACTTCAGGGATGTTCAAGTTTGTCTTTATCTTGTGGGCAAATATTATCAGATATCCATATTTGTGATTTATTTTTATTGATAACAATTATATATGATATTTTCCATTGCTTTTTTAACCGCTTAGTGACTGGACATGCGCACACGCGGTTGGCACTTAACGCCCATGGTACTTTTTTTTTTCTCTAAGTCCTCGAACTGCGTGCAGCTGCGCAGGGACCCGGATTTCCGGGACGTGCCTGGTCCGTCCATTGTCACTAAGTGACAGTTTTTCCGGGACGTACCAGGTAAGTCCTTAAGGGGTTAAGCATTATTCACCCTCAGCCTATTGCTTCTGCAAATGTTCCTGCACCTTCAGGCACTTGGCTGCTGGGTAACTGTTTTTATGCTTGTTTTCAAGCGCATTCTGATGATGATTCTGGCACACCTTTGTGAGTTAGTTAGTTCTTATGTAGCCAGACCTACCATTTTCCTTTGCTTTTGCAAACAGCTAGTCATCTGTTTAGGGCTGCATTGATCAACTGCCTTCATACTACGTCCTCCTGTCCTGACCAATGGATTTGTTGAATGTGCTTCTTGTCTCGATTTGGCTTGATGCTTCGCCTGAGCTTTAGTTGCATTTGCTGCCTCTCTATGACGAGTAAGCTCATCCTTATCTGGCCACAGAACAATTTGGACCGGAGATTCAACCTTACGGACAACATTTTTCCTTTCAGCTCTGACCACAGCAAGGGCTTGTGTGTGGTCAACACTGATCCCCAGTATTGTAACCCAGCTTCACTACCCAGCTTCTAGCAACAGGGGCTACTAGCTTGCCTCAGGTTCCCTACCTCTGAATAAAGGTCCTCCAGATCTGGTCAAGCAGTTTTACATTTATGCCTTGTGGTAGTTATTGATCAGTTTTGATCAAGTTACTCAGAATACAGGAATTTAGAAAGCTAAATAAAGTATTCCGAGAATAGTAGGATGTCAGTCGCTCAATGGTAGCAGCAGAAGGTATTTAGGCCCTACTGTCCTATCAGTTCATATCAGGGTTGCCACCCAGCCGGTATTTTTACTGGCAGGCCGGTAAAAAATTGGCTTCTGTCCAAAGTTAAGTCTATGGAGGGAATGCCATGGCAGGTATTTTTTTGAAGAAAAAGTGACAACCCTAGTTCATATGTGCTAGCTAATTAGATAATTAGGAGTCAGGAGGTGCTCATCTAGCCCATGGGCTGCATTGTGGGCACCCATAATATAATCATTTATTATTAGATCCCAGACACTTTAGCTCATACTTGTCAACTGTCCCTTATTTCTGTCATATTCTTAATAGAGAAAAAGGAGCACAAGAAGTAGATGTCCGTGGCACACCAAGTGCCATGGCAGACTGGTGGAGAACAACTGGTATAAGTGGTAACATGCTACATTCATCAGGGACTGTTAGCTACTGGTCTCATGTTTTATTAAATTCATTTAATCATATCCTTTGGAGTACCATATATACAGCTGGGATGTTTGCCTGTCTGTTACCAGTTGGATATATCTGTGTATATTAACAAGAGGACACTCCAGGTATTTGTGTGACCCACTTTTGTTGATTTGGTTTGAAAGAAGTCAAGAAAGCCAAATGGAAGATTTTTGCCGTTCTCGTCACAAGAAAAATAAAAGGCCTGTGGCAGATAATGATCTTAACCAAGCAGGAAATGTGCTTCTACAAATGACGAGATTAATGTGTTTCAAGAAAAATCATTTGATTCTTTGTATAATGAAAATATAAATAATAATTCTTTAGAGATTTCAACAATAATCTTTTGCTTTCCTTTTGGTGGCTTACTTGAAAGATATTACAATGGCTATGATTGGAGCATATAAAAATGTATGAAACAATATTGACTGTGGTTAGTTTTTTAAGTTACTGCATTTTAATTGGTTCTAAAATTTTGAATCACAGCTAAAATAAATGATTATACTGACAAAAGTATGTTGTTTACATAATATAAATCAAATAGCTTTCTTTTATACAAAATTGATTCTTTTGCACAAAATGACTTTTAGTGCAACAAAATAATTTTTGTGGCAGATTTAAAGAGATACTAAAGATTTTTTTTACTAGTACTGTCAATCACGCTCTTAAATACCACTAGTGTAAAACATATTAAAGGTTTAATATCTTCCCTCCCAACCCCTTCCCTGATGTCAGCCCCTTCTCCGCTAAAGGGCTGACTTGGCCTGTAAACTAGCAGAGCTCAGTTGCCAAGGAAACCTGATCCAGCAATCATATACACAAAGACATTTGTCTCAGTGTGGGCAACTTTATTGCATCACATGCATGGCCTACAACCTAGTCATCCCCACAACATACAGGAACTGCTCCCTTGGAGAAAAAGTCTTAGGAATGAGTGCCTGGCAGGTTGCTGTGGCAACCATTTGATAAAGTGGGTCAGCCAGTTTACTAGAGAAGCCCATGATGTCATGGTAAAGACTGTGGGGGGAAATATGAAACCTTTAACTAGTAAGAATTAAGCTATGTGACAAAAATCAGTCATATTATTTAATAATTTATAATGTGATAAAAAGGACGCACTAATACAGATTTAATAATTAAGTCCTTTTAGATACAACAACTTATTCCTCTCACTAAGTATCTTCCTCACACTTACCCCTCTTACTGATCTGTATCTGCCTCACACTAACTGCTCTCACCAGTCTTTATCTTCTTCACAGTCCTCTCACTGATCTGTGTCTTACTCACAATCACTCCTCTCACTGATCTGTAGCCTCCTCACACTCATTCCTCTCATTGATCTGTACTGATTTGTAGCTTCCTCACACTCATTCCTCTCATTGATCTATATCCTCATCAGATTCACTCCTCTCACACTGATCTGCATCCTTCACACACTCACTCCTGTATATTATGCACACTTCCTCCTCACTGGTCTGTCTTCTCCACACACTCATTCTTCTCACTGATATTTATCCTCTTCACAGTCACTCCTTTCAATGATATCTATTCTTCACACACTCACTCTTCTCACTAATCTGTATTCTCCTAACTCCTTACCACTGATCTGTATCCTCTCATTCGCTCCTCTTGCTCATGTGTATCCTCCTCATACTCACTCCTCTCAATGATCTGTATCCTCCTCACACTCCCACCTCTCACTCATCTTAGCTTCCTGACAGTCATTCCACTCACTGACCTGGATCCTCCTCATACTCACTCCTTTCACTGATATGTATCCTACTTACAATCATGCCTCTCACTGATCTGTATCCTGCTCCCACTAACTGCTCCCACTGATCTACATCCTCCTCACATTCACTACTCTCAATGTTCTGTATACTACTCACACTCACTCCTCTCACTGATATGTATCTTCTATACACTGTCACGTATGTGTCAGTATGCCGCCTAGTTTCCTGTTCTCTTCCCTGGCGGCCGGTGCTTTGGCCTGCCTTCCTTTTATATCATCCTCTCCTATACAGCTTAAGACGCTGCTATACGATGTACTATGTGCTAGCTAAGTATTGTATGCCAAGCCTCGGTTTCAGCGCTGTAGTCTCTGTTGTGATTTCCTGTCTAGTATCCTGACTATCCCTCAAGCCAAGCAGATTTGTATTTCCTGAGTACCATTGCTGACCCTGGCCTTGTCCCTTGACCAACTCTTTCTGCCTGCTGATTCTGCATTGCCTGAATATCTGTAGCTGATCCTAGTCTTGTCCCTTAACCACCTCTCTCGGCCTGCTGATTCTGTATTGCTTGAATATCCGTTGCTGACCCTGGTCTTGTCCCATGACCACCTCTCTCTGCCTGCTTATTTTATATTGCCAAAATAATCGTTACTGACCCTGGCTAGACCCTTGACCATCTTTCTCTTCCTGCTGCTTCAGTCATAGATTACAAGCCTGGTGAGTTATTCCTTTCATTATTTGCTGTCCTGTTTGGTGATTTCCTGTTCTCCCTGGGGTTATTAGGGTATAGTCCAACTGTGATTGTCTATCTTGAGTCACCTTAGGCTTCACCAAGGAGGCTCTTTAGCTTCACGACTATCACCTTTATCCGGCCTTGGCCACAGCACACTCAGCCACGGTTGGCTTATGCCTTCTAGCCACGATCGCTAGCCTCACCCTCTAGCATCTAGCTCTAATAACGCTTGTTGGAGGAGTGTTTTTTTCCTACTGTGTCCTGGGTTCATGCCATTAGACTGTGACACACTCGCTCCATTCATTGAACTTTATCTCCACACACTCAATCATCCATGATCTCAGTGTTTTGTATCCTCCTCACACTCACCCTTTTTGTTGATCTATATCTTAATTACACTCACTCCTCTCGCTGATCTGTATCCTCCTCACACTAACCCCTGTCAGTGATCTATATCCTCATCACACTCACTTCTCTCAATGTCCTGTATGCTCCTCACACTCACTCCTCTCACTATGTTTCCTCCTCAAACTCAATCCTTTCACTGATATGTATCTACTACACACTCACTCCATTAACTGATCTGTATCCTCCTCACACTCACTCCCTTCCTTGATCTGTATCCTAATCACAATCACTCCTTTCACTGATCTATATCCTTCTCACACTCACTCCTCTCACGGATATGTATCCTCTTACACTCGCTCCTTTCACTAACATATCCTTCACACACTTACTCCTCTCACTGTTATGTTCCCTTCTCACACTCACTCCTCTCACTGATTTGTATCTTCCTCATACCCACTCCCTCCCTGATCTGTATTCTCCTCACACTCACTCCCTTCCATGATCTGTATCCTGCTCACACTCACTCCCTTCTCTGATCTGTATCCTAATCACAATCACTCCTTTCACTGATCTATATCCTTCTCACACTCACTCCTCTCATGGATATGTATCCTCCTACACTCGCTCCTTTCACTAACATATCCTTCACACACTTACTCCTCTCACTGTTATGTTCCCTTCTCACACTCACTCCTCTCACTGATTTGTATCTTCCTCACACCCACTCCCTCCCTGATCTGTATTCTCCTCACACTCACTCCCTTACATGATCTGTATCCTGCTCACACTCATTGCCTTCCCTGATCTGTATCCTAATCACAATCACTCCTTTCACTGATCTATATCCTTCTCACACTCACTCCTCTCATGGATATGTATCCTCCTACACTCGCTCCTTTCACTAACATATCCTTCACACCCTCACTCCTCTCACTGTTATGTTCCCTTCTCACACTCACTCCTCTCACTGATTTGTATCTTCCTCACGCCCACTCCCTCCCTGATCTATATTCTCCTCACACTCATTCCCTTCCATGATCTTTATCCTGCTCACACTCACTCCCTTCCCTGATCTGTATCCTAATCACAATCACTCCTTTCACTGATCTATATCCTTCTCACACTCACTCCTCTCATGGATATGTATCCTCCTACACTCGCTCCTTTCACTAACATATCCTTCACACACTTACTCCTCTCACTGTTATGTTCCCTTCTCACACTCACTCCTCTCACTGATTTGTATCTTCCTCACACCCACTCCCTCCCTGATCTGTATTCTCCTCACACTCACTCCCTTACATGATCTGTATCCTGCTCACACTCACTCCCTTCCCTGATCTGTATCCTAATCACAATCACTCCTTTCACTGATCTATATCCTTCTCACACTCACTTCTCTCATGGATATGTATCCTCCTACACTCGCTCCTTTCACTAACATATCCTTCACACCCTCACTCCTCTCACTGTTATGTTCCATTCTCACACTCACTCCTCTCACTGATCTGTATCTTCCTCACACCCACTCCCTCCCTGATCTGTATTCTCCTCACACTCACTCCCTTTCATGATCTGTATCCTGCTCACACTCACTCCCTTCCCTGATCTGTATCCTAATCACAATCACTCCTTTCACTGATCTATATCCTTCTCACACTCACTCCTCTCACGGATATGTATCCTCTTACACTCGCTCCTTTCACTAACATATCCTTCACACACTTACTCCTCTCACTGTTATGTTCCCTTCTCACACTCACTCCTCTCACTGATTTGTATCTTCCTCACACCCACTCCCTCCCTGATCTGTATTCTCCTCACACTCACTCCCTTACATGATCTGTATCCTGCTCACACTCACTCCCTTCCCTGATCTGTATCCTAATCACAATCACTCCTTTCACTGATCTATATCCTTCTCACACTCACTCCTCTCATGGATATGTATCCTCCTACACTCGCTCCTTTCACTAACATATCCTTCACACACTTACTCCTCTCACTGTTATGTTCCCTTCTCACACTCACTCCTCTCACTGATTTGTATCTTCCTCACACCCACTCCCTCCCTGATCTGTATTCTCCTCACACTCACTCCCTTACATGATCTGTATCCTGCTCACACTCACTGCCTTCCCTGATCCGTATCCTAATCACAATCACTCCTTTCACTGATCTATATCCTTCTCACACTCACTCCTCTCATGGATATGTATCCTCCTACACTCGCTCCTTTCACTAACATATCCTTCACACCCTCACTCCTCTCACTGTTATGTTCCCTTCTCACACTCACTCCTCTCACTGATTTGTATCTTCCTCACGCCCACTCCCTCCCTGATCTATATTCTCCTCACACTCATTCCCTTCCATGATCTTTATCCTGCTCACACTCACTCCCTTCCCTGATCTGTATCCTAATCACAATCACTCCTTTCACTGATCTATATCCTTCTCACACTCACTCCTCTCATGGATATGTATCCTCCTACACTCGCTCCTTTCACTAACATATCCTTCACACACTTACTCCTCTCACTGTTATGTTCCCTTCTCACACTCACTCCTCTCACTGATTTGTATCTTCCTCACACCCACTCCCTCCCTGATCTGTATTCTCCTCACACTCACTCCCTTACATGATCTGTATCCTGCTCACACTCACTCCCTTCCCTGATCTGTATCCTAATCACAATCACTCCTTTCACTGATCTATATCCTTCTCACACTCACTTCTCTCATGGATATGTATCCTCCTACACTCGCTCCTTTCACTAACATATCCTTCACACCCTCACTCCTCTCACTGTTATGTTCCATTCTCACACTCACTCCTCTCACTGATCTGTATCTTCCTCACACCCACTCCCTCCCTGATCTGTATTCTCCTTACACTCACTCCCTTTCATGATCTGTATCCTGCTCACACTCACTCCCTTCCCTGATCTCTGTCCTAATTACAATCACTCCTTTTACTGATCTATATCCTTCTCACACTCATTCCTCTCATGGATATGTATCATTTCACACGCATTCCTTTCACTACCATATCCTTCACACACTCACTAATTTCATTGAAATCTTTCCTCCTCACATTCACTCCTTTCGCTGATATGTATCCTCCTCCCATATTCTCCTCTCACTGACCTATATCCTCCTAGCACTTACTCCTCTCACTGATATGTAAGAATCTCCAAAGCTTCAGGGGGGCTCACTGCTCCTCTAATTCCATCCTGAAGTAACCCAGCTATCTGACGCCTTATTACCCTAGTAACACCTCCCTGTAGGTGCTACGATTTTGCCTAACATATTGATGATGTATTCCTGCAGTAACCAAGACCCTAAGTACAATAATGGACCAGTAATATTTCCTTGCCTCAGCTCCTGGGAGCCTTATTGACAAAATATGTATATGCAGTAATACAGAGACTGACTGCTGTATTGGTCTGTGTGATTCCTGCTTCTGAGTGCCTTATTGTGAGTTACTATTCCTCACAGAAATCTAGCTCCTAAAACCTTTATTGCCGTGTACAATTTGAGGGGATAGTCACACTTGATACATATTAAAATTTATATTGTTAGATTTAGCCTCCTGAGTATAACAAGGGTACTCTAACTGCTGAGAGGTGTTTTATTTAAAAGTTATTGCAGCTCAAACTCAATACTTTAAAGGGGAACTTTCACCCCTTAATAACTAAATCTCCCCTTACTGCTGACCTGGCGACTAGCTGCTTAGTAGCGCTAGTCGCCAGAAATCTTACCCCGTTCTCAAGATTTCGCCGTTTCAAAGGATCAGGAAGCACGGACGCAGCTAGTCGCCAGGTCAGCAGTAAGGGGAGATTTAGTTATTAAGGGGTGAAAGTTCCCCTTTAAGGTGCAATAATATCTCAATGGCCTGAAATTTTACAGTGGCACTGTTGCTACACTATCCTATGGAAATTTATGGTCAATTGACCAGAACTTTCCACAGGATGATGTAGCAACATTGCCACAGTGAAATTTCAGGCCACTGAGATACTGCACCTAGAAAAATTAACATTTGAATCACAATAACTTTTCAATAAAACACCTCTCAACAGTGGGAGTACCCTTGTTAAACTCAAGAAGATAAACCCTGCAAAATACAATTTGTTTTATATATTAAGTTTTACTATCCGTTTAATTACTGTTATCCAGCACCTATATTCCACATTTCACCTGACACACTTTTACAATTTACATATTTTTGGTGTAACCTATCCCAGCAGAGTGTAAGCATTCTGTAACATCTGATTCCACCAACCCAGCTTTTCAGTACCTCATTGCCATTTCCATGCCTTTTTATGCAGTATTCAGTTCCTGAGTGCTTTATTGTCTAGCTGCCTGAGCCTACAATGAAAGTCAGCCAGCCTGCCCTCCCTTCCATACTTCTGCATGTGCTTGATGTTTTTCTGCTGTTGGATGCTCCCCTCTGATCTCCCTCCTAGTTGGCTTCCCGCCCTGCGTTCCACACCTCTCAGCCCCCACTGATTAAACCTGCTCTTCCCCACATGTTTTGTTGAACTCTGGGTGACTAGGAAAGAGTGGGGAGGAACAACGGGTGTGAATAATCACTCTTCAGAGGCCCCTGAACAATGCAGAACACGCAGTGTGGGAGTGAGAATGAGGGGATTAACCCATTCAGTTATTTAGCTGATGTTTAAAACATGTAACATTTAGCAACTGGAAAGTAAAATGTTTGAAAAAAAAATGTTCTTAGTTGTGTTTCTCACCCTTTTATTTCTCCTGTTGTTCCATAAATCGTTCCCTATAACTCCTCCTATGGTTACAAATTGTTCCATATAACCCTTCCTATAACTCCTCCTATTGCCACACTTAACTTCTCCCTAGAACACCTCCTATTGCCACACTTAACTTCTCCCTAGAACACCTCATATTGCCACACTTAACTTCTCCCTAGAACACCTCGTATTGCCACACTTAGCTTCTCCCTAGAACACCTAGTATTGCCACACTTAAAGGGGAACTACCACCCCGCAAAATCTTTATCTTAATGGTCTCCATCTGGCGACTAGCTGCTTAGTAGCGCTAGTCGCCAGAATTATTACCCGGCTCCAAAAGGGACTGACAGCGCAGGCGCACGGACGTCACTATGGCAAGATGTCCGTGCTTCCTGCTACTGTCAGCCACGGATTAAGTCATAAATTATTTAAACCAGGTAATAATTCTGGCGACTAGCGCTACTAAGCAGCTAGTCGCCAGATGGAGACTTCATTAAGATAAAGATTTTGCGGGGTGGTAGTTCCCCTTTAACTTCTCCCTAAAACGCCTGTTGCCACAGTTAAAGGGATAGTAATACTTCATTTTAACTTTATTTTATTTTGTAGGCATTAAAAAAACATGAAGAATGATATAAGTCTTATCTCTGAAACCTTTATGGTTTAAGAGATATTCACAAACAAAGTATCCCCCCCTGTTCACCCAGATCAGAAGGGAGATGCCCAGGTAGACTGCAGAGAGGGACAATCTTCAATTAAGATAATGGAAAAAGCTGAAAAACTTGTCAAGGGGGGGGGGGAAGGGCTTTCATTGTTTTCATACAAAGAAAATTGTCCCCTTCTGTTATCTGTACTGTCATACAACCAGACTCACATTTGAGAAGAGATGGCTTACACTAGGTAAAAGGGGCGGGGAGAGGAACTTTGCTTGTGAATATCTCATAAACCATAAAGGTTTGAGAGATAAGACTTATATCATTCTTCATGTTTTTTTAATGCCTACAAAATAAAATAAAGTTAAAACGAAGTGTTACTATCCCTTTAACTTCTCCCTAGAACACCTCCTATTGCCACACTTAGCTTCTCCCTAGAATTACTCCTATTTCTTATATAACTTCACCCTATAACTCCTCCTATTACTCATAACCTCACCCTATAACTCAATCTATTGCTCCATATCATTTCTCCCTATAACTCCTCCTATTGGGTCATATAATACTCACCATATAACTCCTCCCTTCCCTCCTACTGCTCCATATAACTTCTCCCTGTAACTCCTCCTATTGCTCCATATAACATTTTCCTATAACTCCTACAATTGCTCCATAACTACTCCCTATAATTCCTCCTACTGCGCCATATAACCTCTCCCTATAACTCCTCATATTGCTTCATATAACCTCTCCCTAATCTACTTGCATTCAGGGTGGGTTTGATTTAAATCAAGTCAATTTAAATCACGATTTAAACCATGATTTTAATCACTAGTCAGTAAGACTCGATTTAAATCATGATTTTTAAATGCAAAAACTCATTCTTGCTGGCAGTTAAAACCATCAATATTTGCAACCAGGTGAAGAAGTCATATTTAGAATATAACCTGTCAGATTAGTACAACTGCAATATCAGAACTGATTTTAGTTTAATAGATTAATCACTCATATTTGGAACATATCCTATATAATAATTCGCTAAAACGTGTGTAACACCGCATCATGCGTAGTAGACACTGCTACACATGCTGCAGTCATACACAGTACAGACTGCCCGCGCAGCGGCTGATACAGAGCTGGACGCTGAAGGAGTGTCCAGCTCTGTATCAGCCGCGGCGTGAGCAGTCTCTACTGTGCATGACTGCTCCTCGACTGGGTGGCAGTGGCACCGTGGCCCATGTAACGGGCTCTTCAACTAGTAATAAAATCCTACATAATAATTCGCTAAAACGTGTGTAACGCCGCCACAATCACGCACAGTAGAGACTGCTGCACGTGCTGCAGTCATGCGCAGTAGAGAGCGTCCAGCTCTGTATCAGCCGCGGCGCGGGCAGTCTCTACTGAGCATGACTGCCCCGCGACCAGCTGGCTGTGGCACTGTGGTCCGTGTAACGGGCTCTACAACTAGTATAACATAAAATATAATTGCATGACTATACAGCCTCAGGTACATAACTAAGCTCTATTTAATGCTGAATAACCTTTAAACTATAATGTATCTTAAATAGAAAACTATCTTTAGATAGATTTTTCCTCCAAAAGCATTTCATTAAAATGCATTTGATTTAAATAAAAAAAATCCGATTTTTTTTTTTTTTTTAAATCATCGATTTTTATCCACCCTGCTTGCATTGCTCCACATCACCTCTCCCTATAACTCCTCCTATTGCTCCAAATATCATATCCCTATATCTCCTCTAATTGCTTCATATAACCTGTCCCTATAACTTCTCCTACTGCCCCATACATCCTCTACCTATAGCTCTTCCTTTTAACTTGCCAAACTGCTCTGTGGGGACAAATACTATTTCCCACTGATATATTTGGGGCTTTACACCCGTGACTGCTACAGCGATCACTGATGCTTTGCCTAGCAATGCAATGGCAACCTCTCTAGCATTCCAATAGTTAAAAGCCCCATTTAAATGAGTGGTGATTCTGAGAATGTGTATTCATTCCCATAATGTGCTGTTCCTTTGTTCCATGATGGCTCAATTTTTGTCTTTAAACAAATGCCCCAATGTATTCCAGAACCCACTGGTAATGAAGGAGATAATAAACGGTCAAAATTTCAATTTTTATGTGTAGTTTTTTTTGTCCAAGGGACTGTGAGATAGTGATAGTGATAAGGGTAGAATTTACATCCCAGGTGCCCAAAGGCAAGGCATTCAAGGGGGAAGATTCACTAAGCAGTGATAAAGTGGAGATGAAGAAATCTTAGTGCATAGGCTCCATAGAATAACATTGGAACTGGAGAAGTGATAAACAGAAGTCATCTTCACTTTCTCACCTCTTTATCAACTGTTAGTGAATCTCCCCCAAGGTGTCCTTAGCTCTGTCCATGCACCCACCCCCATTTTTCACCAGACACAGCCCCCAGCTCCATCCATTCTTCCTTGACACAGAAAACAACAAGCAAGACTTAGAGACAGAGATCTGTAACAAATTCCTTTGCAATGCATTTGAGATCTCTGTAGCATCCAGGTGTTGAATAATAGCCTATAAAGGGGTATAAAACTGGTGCAGGCACATGTACATTACTCTGGGTACACAAACACCTCAGAATGTGGGTGTGGCCAGGACAGCTAAGGAGCCCCTCCAATTTAAGAGCTCTAGGCAGTTGCCTACTCTGCCTATTGGGAAATCCTGGCCTGATAGTGAAACAAGGTAACTACCCCTGCAGCAGAAAAGCTTGCCTGCATACAGAGAACTCAGTGCTGCAGGATAATGCGACACTGTTTTAATAGCTTTGCTCTCATAGTCCCTGTCAGAAATCTCACTGGAAACATAAATTTTGTGAGTTCTCTGTCAGGGACATAAAACTGTAAGAAAATAAGTGAAAAAAAGAATAGCTATTCTTTACATATTATGCACCTTAAAAGGGATGTATCACCTTATAAAAAGGTGTTACCATCCCTTTTGTTATTAAAAGTTATTTTAGGAAAGCTGTTTTTTTTTTTTTTTTTTTTAAACGTACTATTTTGAAAGATAATGTCTGTTCTATTGCAGAACAGCTGTGCCGAAGAATCAGCGTGTCCCCATTATGCTGACTGGCACTACTCTGCTGCACATCCTATTTCTCCTCCCACCTCCCTCCCAGCTGCCCCAGGGAGCACGTTCACGCTTCCCTTCAGTATGCTGTGAACGGCTCCTAGCGTTACAGCAAGCTACGATTAGCATTATACTAAGATTGCAACCTCAGTATAATGCTAATCTCAGCTTGCTGTAACGCTATGAGCCATTCACAGCATACCAAAGTGAAGCGTGAACATGCTCCCTGGGGCAACTGGGAGGAGAAATAGGACGTGCAGAAGAGCAGTGCCGGTCAGCATAATGGGGACACGCTGATTCTTCGGCACAGCTCTTCTGCAATAGAACAGGCATTATCTTTCAAAATAGTAAGTTTAAAAAAAAAAAAACAGATTTCCTAAAATAACTTTTAATAACAAAGGGGATGGTAACACCTTTTTATAAGGTAATACATCCCTTTAAGCATATGTAAAGTAAGAAAGGAGGTCTGCTGTCACTTTAATTCTAAAATCACATCTCTTAAATCAGGGGTGTGCAGTCTGAGGCCCCCCAGCTGTTGTGAAGTACAATTCCCATCTTCACCAGTCAACCACTGTCTGGCTGGGGAAAGTGGGAGTTATAGTCCTCGACAGCTGGAGGGCCTGAGGTTGCCCATTCCTGTCCTAAATGTTGCTGTACAGTATATTACTGCCTGGTGCCCTTTAACCCCTTACAATTTCTTTTTTATTTGTGCAGCTGACCGGGGAGCCCTGAAATCCATGATGGTCCTGGTGCATCATGGGTCCTTAACTCCTTTGCGTCCGATGACATACCTGGACCGTCACACTGGTCCAGCACTTAAGGACCAGTGACGGTCCTGGCATGTCATGGAGATCAGGGCTCCCGGCGAAGCTGCACGCCCTGAACCGGAAGTGATAATTTAAAAAAAAAAACATGGTCACAAGTGCTGGCCGCACGTGCGCGCCGGTCGTTAAGGGGTTAACTGATCTTTGTTGAATGTTTACATTTCTGCCATTCAGGGGTCCAGATACCAGATAAATAAGTACATTGCTATTTCAGGTCAAACAATTAGAATAACAAAAACAAACATATTGTGTGTAGCAGTTTTCATAATTATAAATGTGAAAATCAACAATCACATTTTTGTTATAGTGCTAAAAAAATTAAAAAAAGGATGCCCTAAGTGGATGTCTGTGACACATCAAAGCACCAAGGTACACTGGGTGGGAACCATTGCTCTACGTTCAATCCACTTATTTTGCATTCCCTTTTATTAGACAATGAAAGGGAAAGCAAAAAAAAGTGGATTGAACCTACAGAAATTGTACATTAACCCTTTGAGTACCAGAGTGGTACACAATGCGTTGCGTACCACTCTGGCACTCAAAGGGTTAAACTTTGTTGTGCTATGTGAATAAAAACATATTGTAAAAGCATCCATACAGAATGCCCCTGTTGTAGTTTTTACACATGTTTAGTTTTGATACTGCGTGCATATCTACTAAGAGGTTATTCCACAAATCCAATTAGTACCTCCATACTTCTACCTTCCTGATATCCTCAGCTGTGTGGAATGGGTTCTCTTACACCGTCTCTGTTTCTATAGTCCCCTCCCCCCCTCAATGTATGCAACAGTGTCCCATTTATTTCTGTCCCTCTTGGACACATTGGGCTTCATATGTGTGTCTCTTTAACTATGGCACCTATGAAGTTATCCTATCGTGTCCCAGACAGACCCTGAGGGAGGGAAGGGATGTGTGGGATTAATGGCTGACAACCATAGGGAGGCTGGTGCTGTGGCAACATCACCATGGAAACCGGGAAGAGGAGGTGTCAAGGGACCAGTGAGATGCAAGAGTGAAGAAGACAACGTATGAGTGTGCTGCATGGACACAAAATATCACTATATAGTCAAACTGTTTTCATACACATACACAAAACGCACATACACACACTACAGACACACTCTGAGGCTGATGTACCAAGTGTATTGTGTATTCAGTGATTGTATGGCTACAGACTGTATAGCTGGTGTTCTAATTCAGTGGTGCAATTCTGGTGCAAACCAACTGCACCGTAGGAATCATATACAATTCCCATTGATTTTAACTCTTTGAATGTCCAAGAGGTCCCCAACACATTGAGGAAACTTTTAAATGTTAAATTCTTCCCTCTGGTGTATTTGGTTTACAATAGAGTTGGACCACGATTGCTTATAACATCAGCATCATTATACATTCTGTATACACAGCACATACACAGTTTCTGCAATATGTACATGAGATGCAAGCACTGAATACACAACATGCATAGTGCAGCTTAGAGAGGGCCTTGTATATATATCTCAATATATGTATATATATATATATATATATATATATATATATATATATATATATATATATATTCTGGACCAACCTAACTGTACTATAAGGAACAATTTAAAATTCCCAAGTGCCCATTGCTTTAATCCTTTGAGTGCCAGAGAGGTATCCAATGCATTGCAACACAATGCGTGGTTACCTCTCTATTATTTTTTATGGGCACGCATTGCAGAAATTTAGATTTCTTTTCCCTACACATATCACAAATCAGAAAAGGATTTGTCACAATTTTAAAAAAAGGGAACCACTGAGATAGATAAATAGATAGATATATAGATTAATTTTAATCAATAGCTATATATTCATGTGATGGCTTCTTGATGCCTATGGATTGAGAGATAAAAGCAGGAGATGAATTAGTGATCCGGATGTGCTGTGTCAGAGAGGAGGGAGAGTACAGTCTGAGTGCTGGGGGTCACAGAATGAGTGCTGGGGGGGGGGCATTGACTGAGTGCTGGGAGGGGGTTAGTTAATGAGAAATGGAGGCACTCAGGATCCCACCCAACCCCTGTGGAATAACCTTCCCCTCTGGCCTACATGCAATAAGGCACTTAGAGAGACAATGGATTTTTCAAAGAAATCACAAGCACTTATCTAAAGACATTTATCATGTGAAGGACACCTCCACCCTGCACACTGCCCTACATCTTATAGGTCTAGGGAGAAGAGGTTGTAGATGGTTAAATACAAGCCTCAGCTGCACTTAAAGCTTTCAATGCCTGTGATTTCTGCAGTATTTGATAGCCACATCCAATATAATGTTTCTGTCTTTACAAGAAAAACCAAAGGGGAGATATTTCACTGGTTCTACAGACAGGGGTTGGTCTTTAATACCCCTGGTGGAAGACTATTTCATGAATCTCCCACCCTTTGTATTAATGAGTTCATATTCATCCCTCACACCCTTTGTGTAAATGAGTTCTTCTTTACCCCACCCAGTCAACCACCTGTCTTAGAGGAGAAAGATCTTCTTATGATATGTTTCACTCCTGCTGAAACCCTTGAAGGGAAATCATTATCACCTCTTAATAAGAATGCTCTGTAAATAGCAGACTAACTAGATGTGCAGAGGTTACACAAGCATAGCTCATTCCTTGGGTGTAGTATATTAAAATGTATTTATATCAAAATAACACACAGACACCATGTCCTAATAAAACACAGCACTGTAAAGTGTCATTGCAGCCCCTCTACACAAAGCAAGGGCAACCTACATCACTCCAAGTGATGTTGGACTTCAACTGCCTTCATCTTCAGTCAGAGTCATTATGTTAATTGCTATTATTTTATTGTTATACTTTACAATGTCAAAACGCATTCACTACGCAAACATGATGTCATCACATATAAATGCATGAATAATCACACATTCATCACCGCTTTCTGCCACACGGAAGTAGTTAGTAGGAAAAGAAACCGCAATGATATTTCAACATAGATAATAAATAGAATAAAAGATAGATTGACAGGCATATATATATATATATATATATATATATATATATATATATATATATATAGAGAGAGAGAGAGAGAGAGAGAGAGAGAGAGAGAGAGAGAGAGATAGATAGATAGATAGATAGATAGATAGATAGATAGATAGATAGACCTGCTAATTTCCCTTTAAGGGAAAATTAATGGCCAGATTTTCACGTAAAAATAGCACCCACATTTTGGAACAGTTTACTGATATTTTTAAGGTAAACACTACAATGCACCAGGCATGACTGACATATCCTTGGCAGTCAGAAGCAGTTCTTTTGAAGAGACAGCTGCCTGGAATGCCAGCAGCACTCAAGGAAAATGCCACAGAAGAATCAAATGACATCAGAATATAGGAAGAGATGGGGACAATTCATATTAGCCACTCTTTACTAGGGACCTGTTCAACTTTTTGTAAACACAGTGTACCTTATGTATAATGGAAAAAGAGGAGCAATTCTCGGGCAAACCTACTGGACCGTAGTGAAAAAATAAACATTTCCATTAATTCAGATGGAGATTTTAACCCCTTGAAAGCTAGAGAGGGTGAAGCAATGTGTTAGATACATCTAGCATTTGAGGTTTTAAAACAGGCCCATTTAAATGAATGGAAATGTCAGACTTTCTTGCCCAAGAGTAGCTCCACTTTTCCGTTATAGATAAGGTCCACTTAGGATAACGCATAAATGCAACTCCAAGATAAAATAAGCTGAAGGTGTATGGACTAAACTTTAAACAAAAAATGACCTCTTTGCACCCTGATTAGCTCCATATATCAGTGCAAAATTCTTCTTTTGTCTTACATCTTCTAAATGGGTGACATAATGGTTTGTTACCAAAGGGATAGTAATGTTTCACAAAAACAGCAGCTCCAATTAATCTTCATATTATTTGGGCCATGGACAGTGCTATTTCACTGCTGTCAGAGTTGTAGTTCAAGAGTAATTGAATGATAAAGTATACCCCTCCCACCCCTTTTACCTAGTGTTAGCCACCTCCCCTCAGATTAGGAATTTGGTCCTGAGACCAGACAGCTCACAGCAAGGGATACTTTTCTTACTGTGAGAACAATGAAAACCCTGCCAACCTGAGAGGTTTTTCAGTTTTTTTCCCTTATTCTAATTGAAGATTGTCCCTCTATAAGATCAATCTGGACACCACCTTGCTGCTCTGAGTTGAGCAGTGTTACACCAGTAAAAGGGGTGGGAGGGGGATACTTTATCATTCAATTACTCTTGAATTAAAACTCTGACAGTACTGAAATAACACTCTTCATGGCCCCAAATACTATGAAGATTAATTGGAGCTTCTTTTATTGTGAAACATTACTATCCCTTTAATGCCATAGCATAAGCCCTCCCCAGAGCACCTAATGAGAACAGTGCACTAGGAGGAAGTGTATATGTTGTTACACCCCTTTTGTATCATGAATGTAGTTTTCTACATGCACCGATGCCTGAAGAAGGAAAGCATTGATGCCCTTTTTCCCCTGAAACATTGCATACATTAGCACATCAATAAATCTCAGCATGTGCATGATGTAATAATCCTAAGTGTTTCTCCTATACATGATAAACTATATATATTTGAGCTGGCTGGTAGATACTGCACTGGGTGAGAAATTATATTTGTCAATATACACTGCAGAATGTGTCTACCACCATCCTGCTGTGAGTGCTCTAATTAGTGATCACACACTGCTCCTGGTATTTGCACAAATCAGTCCACTGGGAGCCTAGTACACACCTTCTAAGTGTCCCTCTTTAGGAGGGAGACCCAAATCTCTCTGTCCCTCTTTCCCACCCTGTTGCTCCTGTTGTAGGAGATCAGACTGTGTGGTATGTATATAAGTGTATCACATTGCTCCACAGGAATAAAACTCACATTAATGTTTAACTTTGGTATATGTGTTTATAAATCGGTCTATGTAAATAAAATACTTTGGTCTTGCTCTAATTAATTATTCAGTTACACAGAATATGTCAATAGGTCATAAAAATAACCTAAAAATTCTCAGTAAATGTTCCACCAGCCACACCCCCAGTAACACCATCTAAAATAAAACTGTCCCTCTTTAGCAATTTTACATTTTTTCGAGGTGTGGTAGTCTGGCACAAGAAGTAGACTGAAACGTATTAATGAACTCAGGAGCAGAATGGTGCTTAGAGTAGGCCCATAAAGATGCTAGTTGACCTAAGCAACTTGGACTGTCCAGTCTAGTTCAGTATTCTCAGCTCATACCCTGGATATCAGGGAAAGATACATGCAATGGGCCATATTCAGTAGGCTAAAGAGCTGCAATCTTTCCTGGGGGACTTTACTTCGCCAGCCCCCACAGTAACAAGTAGGGCTGGGGATGGGAGTGTCCAAATTACATGACTGAGTCATTATGTGGGTGGAGCTTCATAGGAATGGCCATTATTGGGAGGGTGAAAGGCACGGTCTGCAGTGAAAATGGATGGACTGGGTCAGGGAATGGATGGAATGGGGCAGGAAGCAAGCAGGGTTACCAGAAAACTCATTAACTCAGATAACTCATCCATTGTCACCAGAGACCTGTATTTAACTCAGAAAAGTGGAGTCTCTTCAGCAGATCCTGACTGTTTCCTCATATGGTTGCAATTCTAGCACAAACCAACTGCACCATAGGGGACACAAAAAATTCCCACATTTGCATATTTTAAGGGGTATTTTTAACCTTGAATGATCAAAACATTACTATAGCACTCAACGGTTAAAATTCTCATTTAAAGGGATAGTAATGTTTCATAATAAAAACAGCTCTAATTAACCATCATAGTATTTGGACTTTGGAGAGTGTTATTTCAATTCTGTCAGAGTTGTAGTTCAGGAGTAATTCAATGACAAAGTATCCCCCTCCCGCCCCTTTTACTGATGTAACACTGCTCAGCCAAAGCAAAAGGGAGGTGCCCAGGTAGATTGCACAGAGGGACAATCTTCAATTAAGATAAGGGAAAAACCTGAAAAGCTTGTCAAGGGGGGCAGGGCTTTCATTGTTTTCATATAAAGAAGACTGTCCCCCTGCTGTTATCTGTCTGGTCTTACAACCAGATTACACATCTGAGAAGAGATGGCTTACACTAGGTAAAAGGGGCGGGAGGGGAACTTTGCTTGTGAATATCTCTTAAACCATAAAGGTTTCAGAGATATGACTTATATCGTTCTTCATGTTTTTTTAATGCCTACAAAATAAAATAAAGTTAAAACGAAGTATTACTATCCCTTTAAATTGATGGGAATTTTCATTTGTCTCCTATGTTACAGTTGATTTCTTCCAGAATCACACCTCTTTGGCTTGCTGACCAGGAGGGAGATGCTATAAAGTGGATATAACTCTCCAGTGATATCACTTCTCCCGCTCTTATGTTATTCTATTGAGTCTATGCACTGAGATCTCCAAAGCGGGAGACATATAAGTGCATAAGCTCCATAGGAACTGGAGAAGTGATATCACTGGAGAAGTAGGGTGACCACGAGTCCCGGAATGTCCAGGACTGTCCCTTATTTGGAGCCTATGTCCCGCGTCCCGGGTCATCTCCCACCGGGACACTGAAGTGTCCCGGAATGAAGCCAAGCCACCCACACAGCAGCACAGTCACTCTCTCAGTGGCGTCGCCGGGGGGGGGGGGGGCAGAGGGGACCCAGTGTTTGTTGTGGTTTTTTTTTTTTTTTTTATATATATGCCGCCCTGAATGTCAGCCTGCAAGCGGTGTGTCACATCATGGACGCCGCGAGGGAGAGCTTGGTAGCAAAAATCAGCGCTCCCTCGCGGCGTCCATGATGTGACACACCGTTTGCAGGCTGACATCCAGGGCAGCAATCCAGCTGATCTCCTGGAGGCAAGCGCTCTAGTAATACAGAGCGCTGGGAGATGACATCATCTCCCAGCGCTCTGCATTACTGAGCACAGCGCGTGGGAGCTTCAGCTCTGTGCCGGAGGAGGCACAGAGCACTTTCCACACCGCTAGACTACCAGGGACTCAAGGTAGGGCATCAAGGGGCAATGTGGAGATGAAGAGGCTTTATGGTAGGGTGACCACATCCCGGAATGGCAGAACGGAAATGTGGTCACCCTATGGAGAAGTCATCTCCATTTCATCACACCTTAGTGCATCTCTCCCAAATCTCTATTTTAATGAAAGCAGCGTATGTAAAATACACATTGCGTGGTTCTACTGGTTCCTGTGCAGTCCTGCAGAACAGACATACCGTGCTAGTGTTTATGGGTCCCTAAGGACATGTAAAACACCTTGGATACATGTTTCTATGTGATACTTAAAATTAACCCCTTGAGTGGCAGAGGCACAGCCCCCTGGCACTCAAAAGGTTTTCTTTTTTTTAAAAAAAGGGAAAGTGGTATAAGTGGATAATAAACTGGTGATAAATGTCTGAGCAATAATCATTTGTCACAAAAAAACACATTGTAGGCTTTTTCCTGGCGAGTAAAACAAGGGTACTCCCACTTCATTCCATAGTGATTACATATCAGACATTGTTTTTATATTAAAGTGTTAGCAACAGGGTCACCTGATGTCCAGACAGTTATATTATATTCTACCCAGGAGACTGGTAATGTAAAAATGATACCTTTATTGGCTAACTGAGTGGTGCTGAATGCAAGCTTTCAATACAGCTAGGTCTCTTCTTCAGGCATAATAAGAATGAAGACTTGAATACACAAGACATAGAGTCATGTACTATGCATTCAGACTTCATTCTTATTATGCCTGAAAAGGATAGTAATGTTTCACAATAAAAGCAGCTCCAATTATTCTTCATAGTATTTGGGCCGTGGAGAGTGTTATTTCATTACTGTCAGAGTTGTAGTTCAAGAGTAATTGAATGATAAAGTATCCCCTTCCAGCCCTTTTTACCGATGTAACACTGCTCAGCTCAGAGCAGCAAGGTGGTGTCCAGGTGGATTACAGAGAGGGACAATCTTCAGTTAGCATAAGGGAAAAACCTGTCAAGGGGGCAGGGTTTTCATTGTTCTCACAGTAAGAAGATTGCTCCTTGCTGTGAGCTGTCTGGTCTGAAGACTAGATTCCACATCTGAGGGGAGGTGGCTTACACTAGGTGAAAGGGGCTGGAGGAGGATACTTTATCATTCAATTACTCTTGAACTACAACTCTGACAGTATTGAAATGATCCTCTCTATGGCTCAAATACTATGAAGATTAATTGGAGCTGGTGTTTTTGTGAGACCTTACGATCCCTTGAAGAAGAGACCTAGTTCTGTTGAAAGCTTGCATCCTAGAGCCACTCAATGTGTAATCTTTCCTCTACTAGTTTCCAGCATATTCTATGGCTAACACAGTAGCCTCTACTAGTTTTCAGCTATGGCTAACACAGTAGCATCCTTTAGCCATACTGCATCCTATGGGAGAGGTGACCCAAAGGCTACACTTCTCCACATAGCAACAATTCTACCACTTCCTTACTGGTTAAAATGCAATAACTTCTAAATAAAGCAACTGCCAGCAGTTTCTTTTACTTTGCAGGAAAATAATTACAATACATTTTTTTCATACTTACACTGATTCTTTATAGGGGAGTTACTCCTACAAATGAGGCTCTTAATGTTATTAAAGGGATAGTAATGTTTCAATTTCAAGACTGCAGTTCTTTCTTATGGTGCACACAACCAACCTGTTACGTTGGTAATGCTGCATTCACTATATATCTTGTGCAATAATTTTATGAATTATCCCCTTACGCCCCTTTTCACAAATCCAGGCCACCTCCCCATAAATCTGAAGTCCGGTCGCTTGACCAGACAGAGCGCTATGAGGAACAAACTGCCTCCATTCAGTATACGGAAAACCCTGTCCAATTTGACAAAAGAGGGCAGGGTTTTCCTTATATTGAAAGAAGAGTGTCCCACATTGCCATCCGCTTGCAGCTCCGAGGCTCGAAGGATGACGTAAGTTTAAAAGGGGAGTTAGGGGGATAATTCATAATATTATTTCACAAGATATATAGCGAATGCAGCATTACTTACATAACAGATCGGTTGTATGTATCATAAGAAAGAATTGCAGTGTTGTTGAAATTGAAAAGTTACTATCCCTTTAAAGGCATCCTGTCACCTAAAGACAATGATGCTCAATTCAGCTCTATTGTGTTAGTCATTTTTTGGTTTAGACAACTAGTTTTTCAGTTATTTAGATGTACAGATAGGCACTTCCTGTGTCAGCCCTACATTTCCTCCCCCACTCACTGACACTGCTCAGCAATGCATTGCCCAGCTGTCCTAGAACTGAAAGTGTTTAGTGTCAACGAGCAAATCTGGGATCTCTCAAGGTTTGACCCTGAGACTCAGAGTTTTGATCCAGATCTTAAGGTCTAAGGGTTAAGTGACAAATTCTAAGGGTGAGAGATTCCAGAGTTACATATTACAAGATCTACACCAATTAACTACTTATTTTAGTCTCTAAATTGGTGCCATTTCTACTCGAAAGGCAAAGGAAGAAAGTCTGCATGTGGTGTGTGTGTTCAAGCAGTGATCTCTCTAAATTGTAGGATGTTAAAGGTTCCTTGTGGACTGACCTGACCACTTCTGGGTGAGGGCAAGTAAGAACATATTGTGTAGAATCTATAATATTATGGGTAGAACTGTCACTTTGTAACAACTAGGTGACTTTAAAATTCCTTTCAGATCAAACTACATTTATGTTAATCATTTTTATTTAAAACAATAGCTTATGATCTTCTGCATTACCAATTGCCAATTCTTACTAGCTCAACAGCATAAACTGACAAAAATAAAGCTAAATATTTTAAAAAAAAATTTTTTGAAATTAAAAATGACATATAAATTTGCATGATTTTGGACATTCTTTTCAAAATCAGTAATTTTTTTTTACAAAGCACACAAAGGGTTTGAATGCCAGAGGGGTAGGCAAGACATTGCGAAGCAACATGTTATGCACCCCCTACGGCACACTAAGGGTTAAAATTATTTTAAAAAGATCTCAGGGTCGGCAGGCTTTGAAAGTTCCCCGGTATGTGAAACAGGAAGTGCCTGAAAGGCATATCTTAATTAGCATAATGTATAAATCTAAATAATTAAAGAACTAGTTTTCTAAATAATAAATAACTAAAACAACATACAGAGGATTTTTAAAGCTCTTTTCAAAATCACCAATGTTTTTCTTGAATGATAAGATCGCCTCTGCAGAAGAACCTACCCAGGAATGTGTTCTTAACCCCTTGAGTGCCAGAGGGGTACAGAATACATTGCAAAGCAATGCATTCTGTACCCCTCTAGCACTCAAAGGGTTAAAACAGCAGTTATATCTGTATATGATTTTTTTAGTTATTATTCTGTTTACAGTCTGATAATGACTTATCTTCCAAGTTATTCTTGTGTATTGAATCTGTTTAATGTGAGGTGTGACCTTGCAGCTGAACTCAATAGAGATCTTGATATATACAAGCAATTGCAGAAATAATGCAAAATGAAATACATGCACCTTAAGGCTGCAGGATGGACACTTACCTAGGAATATTAATCTGTTAAAGGGATAGTAATGTTTCATAATAAAAGCAGCTCTAATTAATCATCATAGTATTTGGACCTTGGAGAGTGTTATTTAAATTCTGTCAGAGTTGTAGTTAAAGAGTAATTCAATGATAAAGTATCCCCTCCTGCCCCTTTTACTGATGTAACACTGCTCAGCCAAAGCAGAAGGGAGGTGCCCAGGTAGACTGCAGAGAGGGACAATCTTCAATTAAGATAAGGGAAAAACCTGAAAAACTTCTCAAATGGGGCAGGGCTTTCATTGTTCTCATAGGAAGAAGATTGTCCCCTGCTGTTATCTGTCTGGTCTATGGACTGCATTCCACATCTGAGAAGAGATGGCTTACACTAGGTCAAAGGGGTGGAAGGGGAAACTTTGCTTGTGCTTATCTCTCAAACCATAAAGGTTTGAGAGATAAGACTTATATCGTTCTTCATGTTTTTTTAATGCCTATAAAATTAAATAAAGATAAAACAAAGTATTACTATCCTTTTAACTCTTTGCAATGTTTTGAGCACCCCACTAGTCCTCCCTGAGTTAAACAAATTAAGAGTCACGTATTCTAAAGGTAGGATTCCACTTTAAGATGTACAAATCGCATTTTTGTCCATTTCAAAAATGTATCTAAATTCATCCCTGGAATAATCCAACATGTTACATCCTGGACAGATATGGCTGGCTTTTACTAAACCCACAGTTGATTTTATGGTTCTCCTTGTCAATATACAGATTTTGCTAGCGTGCAAATAAGAAAGACTGTGTGAAAGTGAAAGGACTGAAGAAAATCAATGGAAACCTGGCACAAGTGGATCAATATGCACAAAAAGCTATATTTTGTGCACAATGCATACCTCCCAACATTTGAACTAGCCAAATGGGGCACTTTTGTTTTACGTGGTGTTCCTGGGGGTGTGACTGATGGGCGAGGCATTACTGGGAATGTATAGGTTACTTCATGACCTATTGACAGCTCTTTATGTAACTGAATACACGATTTAGAATAAGATTAAAGTATGTTATGCACCCAGACTAATTTATGAACACATATCTCTGAAGTTTGTGCATATGGTCCTCTGCCTCCATTCTTGCCGGACTTGTTTCTATACTGGTTATAATGTGATTTTGCATATATGCAAGAAGTAAAGGTGTAAGGAAGGGTCACAGATCTTAAATATTACGTCTTGACCATGAAGCTATGGTAATATATTTCCATGGCTCAAAACACACAGAAACATTTGTACGGTGCAGCGCCAGTGAACAGTGCATCAGCGTAGATTATAACGATCTCCCAGAAATGGTCAGTGAAGCTCTAAATCACCCAGCCTTAAAGACCATAGAGATATGAAGGAAGCACAAAGTAAGTATTTCTTTAATTTACATTATAGGAAATAATAAAGCTGACAAAGGGCTTCTGTGGAGCTAATAACGATCTCCCAGAATAACTCAGTGAAGTGCTGTAATCAACCAGCCTGCAGATCATGGACATCTAAAGGAGGCACTGGGTAAGTGTTTCTGATTTTAGTTATGGGAAATTGATTCCCACAGCAATCTGGACACTGTCTTAGATTTTAGGACCCTTTACTGCCCCTTTAATGATCATAGTAAACTGCACATTTGTTTCATTCACCCTCTGTTTTGCTAATAGGGTTG
This sequence comes from Rhinophrynus dorsalis, assembly GCA_037306005.1. Classification (NCBI taxonomy): domain Eukaryota; kingdom Metazoa; phylum Chordata; class Amphibia; order Anura; family Rhinophrynidae; genus Rhinophrynus; species Rhinophrynus dorsalis. Next base: position 268,664,923 of record CM074718.1, on the reverse strand, counting down.
CCACCTTTTCTTCAAAAAAATACCGGCCAAGGCATTTCCTCCATAGACTTAACATTGAAAAGAAGCCAAATTTTTACCGGCCTGCCGGTTAAATACCGGCTGGGTTGCAACCCTATTTGCTAATAAAGGGGCAATCTGCTCATTAATAGTTACTCACTAAGGGCACTTTTTTCTCAGACACACCCCACTCTGAAACTCATCCAAGCTAAGGAAGCACTCATTCCATAGTTCTTGTTTTGTCTCCACCCGGGTACTACACCATGAGGGTTTTGACAGTACAGCTAACTTGTACCAAATGTGTTTGAGAGGCTATGCATTACCTATCAGCCCCTCCTAACCTTCAGCAGATTCCTTTTTATTCCTATAAGAACAGGTTTCGGCAAACCTAGGACCTCCAGTAGCTCTGGACTACAAATCCCAACATAATCAGTCAAACTTTGGCTGGCTGGGGATGATGGGAATTGCAGTCCTGAACAACTGGAGGACCTCACATTACCCAATACTATATTAGAAGGAAATTCTCCCCATGTTGCCTGTGCACATCTGAATGGGGTAGGTCCAGCTGAGCATAGTGAATGGGGCCCAGCAGTCAGTCAATGATTACTCACTCAGAGAGAAATTCTAGAATCTTGGTAAAGCCAACACTACAAGTGTTTATTATAACATCTCTATAGGGAGAAATCTGTCCAAAGTGTTAACCACTTCTCATTTTTTAATTTGCTTCTTTTAAAGAGTTTCAGTAAGTACTTTTTATTAAAAAATAAATAAATAATGCCATGTTTATATTACATAAATTACGTGCCATAAAAAAATCCAAACCCCTTAGATGCTATCAAGGCCTTCAATACACTGCAAAGTTCCCAAGCAGTTAACCCCTTAAGGACCAGAGATTTTGCAATGCATTGCACACCCTTCTGGTCCCTCTGAGGTTAATAAGAAGTTACCACTTTGAACGCAAGCTCCTCTATGTCAGACGCTGGCTGGCTGGGCATGATGGGAGTTGTATTTTCCAGAAGCTGGGGAGCCAAAGGTCACCTACCACTTCGAAATGTAGTATAAATGTATGACCTTTTCACACCTCACATTTGACAAGATTATGGCAACCCTGTTCTACAAGGCCCTCTTCTACAATGATAGCTATAGGTGAGCTCAAATGGCTAAATCGTGATTCACTTATTCTGATTGATTACTCTTTGCTCAGTTTACAATAATCCGAAAATCTTATACTTCATGTCACCCAGAACTGCCTTACAATACTGCACTACTTACTCGCAAGTACATAGTGGGGGATATTTCATACTTCCCATTATTTCAAATGGCCTAAGAGGCAGGGCTATGGCTGGTGGGCAGGGCATGACCAAAAAATGTTTAGGTTATTTTATGACCTATTTACAGCTTTTTATGAAACTAAATATATGAATTAGAACAAGATCAAAGTATTTTATTTACACAAAGTAACTTATAAACATACAATATGAGTTTTGTTTCCGTACAGCAATGGGATACACATATATATACAACAAACAGTCTGATCTCCAAGAAAAGCGGGACATCAAGGTGGAAAAGAGGGACACAGGCATTTGGGTCTCAATGAAGGACTGTCCCTCCTAAAGAGGGACCCTTGGGAGATATGGTATTTAGTGAAATAAGAGGTAAGTAAACTAATCTCTATTCACTTTTTTTTTATTATGAGGCTGTTGTGCTTAGGGTCTTATACAGGAAGCTTAGGTAAGCAATTCTGTAGCAACTCATCTGCACCACAAGGCACAAATGAAAATTCTCAATCATTTCAATGGGCTTTGAAGAACTTAAAGGGATAGTAATACTTCATTTTATCTTTATTTTATTTTGTAGGAATTCAAAAAACATGAAGAACGATATAAGTCTTATCTCCCAAACCTTTATGGTTTGAGAGCTATTCACAAGCTTCCCCTCACGCCCCTTTTACCTAGTGTAAGCCATCTCTTCTCAGATGTGGAATCTGTTTGTAAGACCAGACAGATAACAGCAGGGGACAATCTTCTTCCTATGAGAACAATGAAAGCCCTGCCCCCCTTGACAAGTTTTTCAGGTTTTTCCCTTATCTTAATTGAAGATTGTCACTCTCTGCAGTCTACCTGGGCACCTCCCTTCTGATCTGGCTGAACAGTGTTACATCAGTAAAATGGGAGGGAGGGGGAGACTCTGTCATTGAATTACTCTTGAACTACAACTCTGACAGAATTGAAATAACACTCTCCAAAGTCCAAATACTATGATGATTAATTAGAGCTGCTTTTATTATGAAACATTACCATCCCTTTAAATGCTAGTAATTTCCAATGCATTGCTTTGCAATACTTTGGATACCTATCTAGCATGCTAGGGTAAAATGACCCATTTAAAGTGGAGCTATCACTCATATAAAAGTGTCCCACAATTAATTTTTACTATAGAGTTAAGTGTATAAACCCTTTTATAATCCTAATTCCGGCATTATTTAGAAATCTAAGTTCTTTGGAGACGCACCAGCAGGTGACAGATCAGATATCTTGCCAAAGTTGCATCTGTCCGTCCCTGTCTCCTCAATGCTTGGCTAGGGAAGTTGCATTGTATCTTAAGGTATAGACAGGGATGGATAGCGCAGGCGCACACAGATGCCTCTTCGGCAAGATGTCTGGTGGTGTGTCTCAGAAGAACTTAGATTTCTAAATAATGCTGGATTTAATAAGGTTTACAAATGGATTTATATGATTAACTCTATAGTAAAAATTAATTGGGGGCACTTTTATAAGAGTGATAATTCCCCTTTAAATCACTGTAAATTTGGGGAATTCATATTTAACCCCATGTTATAATGCAGTGGCATGGCCCAGAATTGCACCTCATTAGCTTTCTTTATACAACCCTTAGAGCCTTATGAACTAAAGAAAAAGGAGCAATTCTGGAGCAAACCAACTACACCACAGGGGAGACATGAAAAATATTCATCTAAATAGGGCTTTTGACAGCTAAATGCTACAGAGTTCTCTATCTCATTGCAAAGCAATGGTCTGGAGACCTCTCAAGCTAGTATTCTAGGGCTTAAAGTTCCCATTTAAATAATTGGGTATGTGAGGAATGCATATTTGCTCCTAATGGTGCAGGTGGTTTGACCCAGAATTGCTCCTTTTTTTACTTTTATGCATAAGGCCTTTAGAGTCCTATGCAGCAAGAAAAGAAGGGCAATTCTGGAGCAAACCAAGAGCATCACAGGGGAGGAAAAAAATCCCCATTTATCTAAATGGGATGTTTAATTATTTGAGTGCTAGAGAGGTTTCCAACGCATTGTGATTGCTAAAGACCCCTGTAGTCAGGGCCGGATTTTCCATAAGGCAGAGTAGGCATCTGCCTACAGGCGCACCCTACAGAGGGGCACCTGCCATTGCAATCAATATATTTTATTTATTTTTATTTTTTTTTAGTGACGTGCCACTCTGCGCCGCCCGCCGCATGGTAAGGTCTGTGCCTCACAGACCTGTATCTGCTGAGCTCCACCGGTTCTTTAGTAATGCAGAGCGCTGGAAGATGACAGTGCTCTGCATTACTAAGGAGAAGACCGCGCAGGAGCTCCAAGAGTATAGAGGTCTGTGCAGAAGCACAGATCTCTCCTGCTGCTGGACCACCAGGAAGGTAGGAAATGGATGGGGGGGAGAATGTGAGGTTTAATGCGGAGCTGATGAGGGGCAATGTGGAGCTGATGGGGGGCAAAGTAGAGCTGATGGGGGCAATGTAGAGCTGATGGGGGGGCAATGCGAGGGCAATGTGGAGCTGATGGGGGCAATGTTGAGATGATGGGGCAATATGAGGGCAATGTGGAGCTGATGGGGGCAATGTTGAGATGATGGGGCAATATGGGGGCAATGTGGAGCTGATGGGGGGCAATATGGAGTTGATGGGGCAATGTTGAGATGATGGGGTAATATGGGGGCAATGCGGATCTGATGGGGGCAATGTGGAGCTGATGGGGGGCAATGTGAGGGCAATATGGAGTTGATGGGGGAAATGTAGAGATGATGGGGCAATATGAGGGCAATGTGGAGCTGATGGGGGCAATGTGAGGGCAATATGGAGATTTGGAGTATTGTGGAGATGGTCAATGGGGGGTGGGGTGGGGGCGCTTAAGATTTCTGTGCCTATAGGCTCCTGAGATGTAAATACGGCCCTGCCTGTAGTATTAAAGGGATTAACCCACTGAGTGCCAGAGGGGTACGCAATGCACTGCGTACCCCTCTTGCACTAAAAGGGTTAAAGGCCCATTTATAGCAATGAGAATTTGCGGAATGCTTGTCACCTACGGTCCTATTGAACTGCTCATCTTTTGCTTACTACATAAGGCCATTAGTGAACAGTAGATTTGCTCAGTTGTATTGTGCCTCACATATGTGAGTAATACCATTGTTTATTTACAAACAACCCTAGAATGTGTTTTTAATTATCCGTACTATGAATGGTGTTACTACATGTAAAAGTATTTCTGTCACTAATATTGAGAAGCTCTTTCACTGGCTATTACAATAATACACACACACACACACTAACAAGAAACACCCTAATCTCTCTCTGTCACTGAATGGGTTAAATCAAGAGAGTATGCAGACATGTGAGTTTAGGTAGAGTGGCAGAGGTGACTTGTGATACTAATGACATCTGGCTCCCAGATGTGACCTGTTAGTGTGAGGGTCTTCCTGCTGCCGGGCCCCCTACCTCCAAGGATTTCCTAAGGAATTCCATTGATGTGCAGAGTGTGGGGTCATATTACCTTAAAGGTAATCCAAATCCCGAGGCTCTTACATTGAAGAAAAAAGTCCACTGCCTGTTAAAGGGGAGTGATTCCCTGTAAATAACGGACTTCATTTGTTTAACAGATTGACTTACCAAGGCATGTATCCTTCATACAGCAGTCAGCTATACTTCTCTATGGCTTTACTTTGGCTCTGTTCTGCAATTTATATATAAAAACTGACTACTGCTTGAAAGATACCTACCTAGGTAAGCCCTATTGTTAGACATATTTAGATTAAGAGCCACTTATTCTTAGGGTATATAGTTCCCCTTTATCCAACTGACTGCTACAGAGATCTCCAATGCAATGTGCCACAGTCTTTTCTAGCAGCTAAGAGGTTAATATGGCACTCTGCACACTACTTTATTGATATGTATATTAAAGAGATAGTAATGATTCACAAAAAAAGCAGCTCCAATTAATCTTCATAGTATTTGGGACATGGAGAGTATTATTTTAGTACTGTCAGAGTTGTAGTTCAAGAGTAATTGAATGATAAAATATCCCCCTCCTGCCCCTTTTACTGATGTAACACTGCTCACCTCAGGGCAGGAAGACTGTTCGTATGGTTCGCAGAGAGGGACAATCTTCAGTGAGCATAAGGAAAAACTTGTCACGGGGAGCAGGGTTTTCCTTATGCTCACAGTAAGAAGATTGTCCCTTGCTGTGATCTGTCCGGTCCCAGGACCAGATTCCACATCTGAAGGGAGGTGGCTTACGGGGGATACTTTATCATTCAATTACTCTTGAACCACAACTTTGACAGAATTGAAATAACACTCTCCATGGTCCAAATACTATGGATATTAATTGGAGCTGCTGTTTTTGTGAAACATTATTATCCCTTTAATACATTTCCACTGTTCCTTGTAGAGATGCACCGATACCACTTTTTTAAGACCGAGTACAAGTACCGATACTTTTTTCAAGTACTCGCCGATACCAATTACCGATACTTTTTTTGGGGTCATTTGCCAGTTTTCCAGGTACTTAAAGCGCATATATTATATTTATAATATATATGCTTTAGGTACTTGGAAAACTGGCAAATGACCTCAAAAAAGTATTGGTGAGTACTTGAAATATAATATTATATATATAATATTATACATATATATATATATATATATATATATATATATATATATATATATATATATACACACACACACACACCACCTCTTGACTGTCCCCTTTTGCCTCTTTCTCCCCCTCTTGATTCCTACCTTTTACTTCATTCTCCCCCTCTTCAGCTTTTGCCTTGGCTTTTTCTCTTCCTTTTGATCCCCCTTTGTCCCCCTCCTTGACTCTTGATCCCACTCTTTTGCCTGTCTTGCTCTCTCCTGATCCCCCCTCTCTTTTGCCTTTTCTTAGTTCCCCTCCTTTTGTCTCCTGATCTTTACTCCTTTTGCCTTTTTTTTTTTCCCCTTTTTCTTAGTCCCTTTTTTCTCCCTCTTGGCACCCCTCTTTGCCTCTCACCACCCGCTCCCATCTAGCCTCCCATACTCTCCTCTGCCGGGTGCTCGCTGTTCTCTCGCGAGCCCCGGCAGAAGTCAGCGTCAGAGCGTTGCCATGGTAACCCGCGGCAACGCTCATACGCTACTTGAGGGAGAGAGGCAACCGGGGAGCATTGTGAGCAGCTCCCCGGTTCCCTCACTGCAGCACCGACCCTGACACAGGGTATCGGTGCTGGCATCGGCCGCATTTGCGCGAGTACAAGTACTCGCGCAAATGCTGGTATCGGCACCGATACCGATACCAGTATCGGTATCGGTGCAACCCTAGTTCCTTGTGTTATTATATCATAATACCTGCGAACTGTCAGGGTTTTACCCCAGATATCTCTGGGTGAAGGACCAAATTCTCAGGATGAGAGAGTCCAGTGCTACCTATTATATATTCTGCTCCAGTTAATTGCTTCTGCTTGTCTTGTGTGCATTTATGCAGTGATATATTTTAGTTGTTGTATATTAATGGTTACTTGAGGACTGATTTGAGCATCACTTGATTACAGAGATCAAGGACTTATCACAGTGAATCAATATTATGGGAACTTTATGGTTACTATTTAGAAGATCTCAGGGTCGGCTAATTTTGAAAGTTCCCAGGTATGTAAATAACTTGTTACATATGTCTGAACATGACTCACGTCCTATATCTTCATATATATATAATTATAATGGCAAACTGAGGTTTCCAATTACCCAGAACCCTCTGAAATCTACTGCTCCAATCAAAACTCAGAGCTTTATCCCCACATAAATAACTGTTTGCAGCTGCTGTGCTTATATCTATACCAGAAATGGGTCACTCCAGCTACTGTTGTACAGCACTGCTGAATACGTTGGCACTATATATATATATATATATATATATATATATATATATATATATATAAAATAAGGTAATAATATCTTCCATCATCCTTGGCAAGAGCATATTCAGCATGACTTACTTTAAGGGTGAAATGTACTAAAGCAAATACTATTTTAACCCTCGGAGGACCAGTGGGTAAGACTCTAGTACTTTAATATGTATCAGCTGGAGGACAGAAGGGAGAAACAACATATATTAAAGGATGTAATAAAGTTCAGAAGAGATCAGTTTTTCACAATAAAATGGATACTAGATCCTGAGCTCATGGGTGGAAAATAGAAGGATGTGTAAGAATAAAACACTATGAAAAGGGTGATAGATAAATGGAATAGTGGTTGAGGCTAGAACAGTAAAGGAATCTAAAAACACTTGGGGACAGATATATGACTATTCTCGTGGGATATACACATGGCCAGTCCAAGATTAAAATAAGTCTTCTAAATGGACAGACTAGATGATCAATTACTTTTTATTTGTCGTCATTAACGCTACATTTCTATGTAAGCAGTACCTTGCTTCTCATTGTGTTCCGCACCCTCATACTCAAAAGGATAATGACTAGGATTTAGCAATTATAGAAATTCACTAAGGCAGATGAAGCAAACTGTTATTGAAACCAAAAAGATGGAGGCTCTTTTCCGTGCTTATTAATTAAGATGCAGTGTTATCGTAAGTGGCAGTCACATATATGCACCTGGTTTTGAGCAGCAAACAAGATGTTTGGCTGAACCCTCAATGCAGTCAACTGTATCTGAATCTAGAATGCATTTAAACCCCTTGGGTATGTATTAAACACAATGAGAAGCAATTCTTTGGAGCCATTGCCAGCATCCTTGGTGTTAATAGACCTGCCGTTGGCTGAAAGGTTTCCTGTCAGATTTTGTCAATGGTTTACAAAGAGCCAACAAGAGGAATGTACAAATCCGTTTTGGTGCATACGAATGTGCAGTGAACTGTTTTTGTGCAATGCATCTGCCTAGTGCCTATGCACAAAGCTAGTTTCACGTTTAAGTGCCCTCTTGTGGCAAGGGATGGGCAGTATGGGAGAGTACAGGCATTTGGGAGCGTGCCATTCCTTTGCACCCTGTCGTTTGATATGTACTAACAGGGCTGAGAGGAAATCAAGGCAGAATTCTGCCTTTCCTTTAAATCTGGTCTAATGATATGTGCTAACAAGGCTGAGAGGAAATCAAGGCAAAATTATGCCTTTCCCTTAAATCTGGTCTAACAGTGGAGGATGTGCAATGTGCACAAGCATGTACTAATGCATTTATACATACACAAACATTTTGCAGTGCACAATTAGGGTGAAATAATTATAACCAATAACAACATACAAATGCAAACTAATACAAAGGAAGGGACCTGCTTGGCAGTGCTTACAACATAAAATAACTTGCTTCATCAGTACCCCAGACATATGACACTATATAGTTTTTAATCATTATACCATATTATGACTCTATGGCAGGAGAGGGCAACCTGAGGCCTCCACTGGATTTTACAGCACAAATTCACTACATGGCAGGGGATTTGGTAGGTCTCCATTGGGATCCATGGATTGGGAAAACCTAATGTAAAGGCAAAGGTTTGACTTGATGGCCTTGTGTCTTTTTTCAACCTAATTTACTATGTTACTATGTTAATCGTGACACTGGTTGCCATTTGCTACATATTGTTCCCAGAACTTTATTAAAACTGGATTTTTTTATATAATGCTGACCTGTGCATAGAAAATCATATTTACTTTTTAGTAGATGCTACATATTTTTCTATAGCGTTTTATCACACAAAGCACCACACAAAATCTACCTTTAAGTAAATAGGAAACAGAGGCCTATATATAAATTCAGAGACAACAAGGTGGATGCACCAATAGGAGGCCAAGCTATAAAATGCGGTGGAACCTATTTCTGAATCCTATACCTGTCTAACTCCAATTTACTAAGCTAAAAATTCTCCGTAAACGCTGCTTGGCCAAGGGAAGGGTAGCGTGGCAGTATATGGGTGTTGCTGGGTGTTCATTTCCTCCACACCTTGTTTAAATCCATGAAACAAGGAACAGAGGAAATGGCATAGCTTTACTCCATTCCCCTGCCCAGGCCATAGGTGGAATAACTGAGGCTTGATAGTATTAACATCTTATTGACTGTGGAGTGTATGTGTCACACGCTCTGTCAAACTACAACTCCCAAAATTTCCCAATGAAATGATGGGAGTGCACCATGGAAGTAAAAAGGCTGTCAGTTTCCATTGATTACAATGGTGTTTATAATCCCTCTTAAAGGGATAGTAATGTTTCATAATAAAAGCAGCTCTAATTAATCATCATATTATCTGGACTTTGGAGAGTGTTATTTCAATTCTGTCGGAGTTGTAGTTCAAGAGTAATTCAATGACAAAGTATCCCCCTCCCGCCCCTTTTACTGATGTAACACCTCTCAGTCAAAGCAGAAGGGAGATGCCCAGGTAGACTGCAGAGAGGGGCAATCTTCAATTAAGATAAGGGAAAAACCTGAAAAACTTGCCAAGGGGCAGGGCTTTCATTGTTCTCATAGAAAGAAGATTGTCCCCTGCTGTTATCTGTCTGGTCTATGAACTGCATTCCACATCTGAGAAGAGATGGCTTACACTAGGTAAAAGGGGCAGGAGGGGGAACTTTGCTTGTGAATATCTCTCAAACCATAAAGGTTTGAGAGATAAGACTTATATCGTTCTTCATGTTTTTTTAATGCCTGCAAAATACAAAGTATTACTATCCCTTTAATGCTGGAATTGTCTCAGACCTCTATAGCCTTCAAGAAAGTTAAAGGCTCCATTTAAATTAACTGATTTTTTAAATTTTATCCCTGTAGTGAAGTTGGAATAATTCAGAAAAACTACATTCCTACTTAGTACATTAGCCTTAAAAAAAAATAAAGACAGTTTTAGTAATATTAGATATATAGCCTAACTATTTATGCTGTTATACAGAGGTGACACATCCACTTTAAAGAATGATTACTACCCAACAACTTGAAGATCTTGCTACTTGAACACAAATAGACAAGCAGGACTTCTCCATCTGCCCTTCTGCTAGAAATACCACCAATGTAGAGGCTAAATAAGCAGTTAATTGGTGCATATCTCAGAGTAGGAATCAATTGACTCTCCTGTCCTGAAAATTGGGCCCTTCACTCTGAGATTTGGGTTAAACCTCTGAATCTCAGGGTCAATTCCAGAGAGTTCCCAGGAATGGATACTTCAGGTATTCATCAATGATCTACTGTATTTCCCTGTCCTGAATATGTAAAGTAAGTAAATAATAATGAAAACCTGACGTAAATGTCGACATTTCAGCAATAACACACATACAGCATATGTGTGTGCATGTGTTCACTCCGACTGCTAATAATGGAATCCACCAGCTTGAAACTAGCTGAGGGAGCTTGGAAATCTATCAGGCAATCGCTCATCGACATGCAATGGCCAGATACCATTACTGAATCAGCCAGTGGCTAATATGCAAGGAAATTCTCTGATTTCCTTGCACATTGAGCCATTTGGGTCTTGATGAACTCCCATCTAGATTATCTCTCTATGTGTGTTTTGCCCTGCATTGTTATTATGCAACATATCTATTACGACTCAACCTATTTAGTGCCAAATGGGGATGCGCAATGCATTGCAAAGTAATGCATTTCACAATACTTTGGCACCAGAGGATTAAACCCCATGATTCTGAAATGATTCTGTAGTTCTGTATTGAGGCCACATTTCCCCTATTCTATTCCCCTCCCATTCCTGATGTTTTCAGTTCGGTCTCTGCTCTGACCCCTCTGTTTTCTATCCCCCTCCACGCAGTTGCTTCTTACTCCCTGTCTAACCTATCATGACAGCCTCTTAAAGGGACATTACTACAAAAACATGAATGTGATTCATACCCTTTTAAAAACATCATGTATTCCTAGACAGCATTTTGTAAACAAATACATTATAATCTATATCTATCTGTCTTGATTATTTGTATTTCATTTTTTTTGTCCTCGGGTTCATAAACCACAAAATATGTGCAATATATATGCAATATACTGCTCAGCAATACGTTGTATACTCCTCTAGAACTTTAACTGTTTGAGTGCCAGCGAGTTATCCAAAGCATTGCGTTGCAATGCGTTGGAGAGATCTCTGACACTCAAAGGGTTAAATCCCAAAACAATGTGATTAACTGTTTTTCCAATTCTATGTAGATGGCTATGCATGACCATTTGACCCCCCTGTTTGTTTATACAGGCTCCTAATATGTGACGAGGACAATGTAAGACATGACTGAGGTGAGCAAACAAACAGGAGATAAGACTTTCTGTGAGTTTAAAAGAAAGGGTTCTAATCTCAAATCAGTAATATTTGTTTATAGCTTGATCAGGTTTTTAACAAGCTTGATAACATATGTATCCAAACCACGGACTCTGACCTTTTTTCATATTCGCTTATGACAAACTTCAGCGCCTGGTATTAAATAAATAAAAATATGATAAAACATACTGGCTAGGAGTGTATGATATTTAAAAAGAAACTAACCTTTTTTTTTGTGTGTGTGTGTGTGGGGGGTGATAATATCCCCTTTAAACCTTTGATTGCCAGAGGGGTTTGCATGGCAATGCATTGCATACCCCTCTGGCACTCAAGGAGTTAACCGTTTGACTACCAGAGACCTGCTCAAAGTATTGCTGTGCAAGGTGCTGACAGCCCTCTGGCACAATCTTTGCAGCTGGTAACCAGGACTCAGATCTCCCACAGAGTAATTTTGCATTGCTCCTTGGGTCTCCCACACATGCCAGTAGGATGGGATAAGCAATATGTGGGACTGAAACTCCATCTTGCTCAGCTGGCGAAATGCCATTTGAGAATGATAGTAATTACAGTCCAATAACAGCTGGATGACCACAAATTGCCACCACTGCTCTCCACACACACAAACACTGGTAGCACTGTGCAGATGGACATAACAAACCAATTACTAGAGGTGACTGTAACATATGTAGCAATGCAAACAAGTGGCCAATCCAAAGAGTATACTATGAGCAAGAAATATATGATCTATCCATAACATTACCATGCAAGGTACACACACAAGCTGACGTACTGAGAAGAACAGAAGCAATTTTGGGAGAACCCAAGTGCACCATAGGGGAAAATTACACATTCCTAATGATTTGCATGGATGTTTTTAACATGTTGAATGCTGAAGGTTTTCAACGCATGGCTTTTCAATAGGCTGAAGACCCCCTCTAACATTCAAGGGATTAAAATCACCATATAAATCAATGTGAATTTGAGTGCCAGAGAGGTTTGAAAATCATGTGTTTCATACCTCTCTGGCATTCAAAGGGTTATTAATGGCCCTTATTGTGCAACTGGTTTGCCCCAGAATTGTTCTTATGGTGTTTAGTACATCAGCCTCAAAGTGCAGAAGTACTGGGGAATCAGGGCCACTCCCATTACTGACATCCTCCAGCAAGGACATACCAGCCAGCATCAAGAGGATTTCAGGAAGAGCAGAGAGGTCACAGAAGCTATAGATTAGTATATGGGGAATGGATGGAGGGAGCAGTGCATGAATGACAGAGAAATGCGGGAACACTGAAGCCTGAGCAATACAGGAGTTTGAAAGGGATACAGGAGGAGCAGGAATGTGCAGGGAAAATCAGAGGAATGACTACAAGGGGGAGCGTGTGAAGGGATGAACCAAAGCAGGGGAGTAGATGTGATCAAGGGAAGATCATGAATTTGAGGACCCGTTGCACAGCACAAAAATACAGAGAGAAATGGGGGTGGTGCAAGGAGAAACAGGGAGAAATAAGAGTGTTGGAAAACCAGGGAAACCAACAGAGAATGGTGACTGCGTATAGATATAAGGGGAGCTGATTGGAGACATGAGAGAATGCATAAGGCTGTTGCAATAAACTATAATTGGTGTGCAACCTGCATCCTCCAATTCGTTGTAGGACTACAACTACAATCGTCCTCAGCCGACCAACTATAATGTATGTTGTAGTTTTAAAAACATCTGGAGGGCTGCTGATAGCCCATCCCTGAGATGTAACGAGGTGCAAAGAGGTTACCGGAGAATATGGATGTTTATATTAAATGTAGAAAGGTAAGGAGGGGTTGTGTGAAGGGACATGGAGGACCAGTTGCAGAGAAGGGAGGGTACAGAGGGTGATCAGTGGAAATAATGTCTAGTGATTCTGCGGTGTGAATACAGCAAAATGTGCAGATAGGGAATAGGTAATACAGGGATGGTGGCTAGGATACAAGAGGAAAAGCAGGAGTATCACATTTGGGGGTTAAAAAAGGAACAGTGATTTAGCGTTTAAAGGTATACAAGCGGGTGTTCTCATGTACTCACTCCATAGTGCAGGATCCTGCAACAGCTCGGGGTGATGCGCAGGCGGCAGAGCCCGGTCCGGCCCTGTATGTGTATTTATGTGAGTGTGACAGGAGGGAGGCACCGGAGATTAGACCCTCTGCACAAAATATCTACATGCGCACAGCACCTTCTACTGGCGATGTCCGGAACAGCACGCTCTGCATTGACGCTGTACACACAGAATAATACCCTCTGCTGTAGATTATAGGAACGGCTTTCACTATGTAGCTGGAGACAAGTAGAGTGGCAGATACCATCATTGGCTATCTAAATAGCTTTACAGTGCAAGCTTCCAAAACCACTTTTGTCTCTTCGTCAGGACTGCTTGAATCCGTAAACCAACAAGTAGCTTCATGGTCTATATATATATATATATATATATGTATGTATATACATATATTAGAAATATTGACATGCAGTTTTATGTATGACTAAATAAGCATAGAATGTTTTATCAAGTAAGTGTGTTATCAAGATAGATACTAAAGAAGACATCTTAAACAGGATTAGCCATTATGTGTGTTATCCATTACATTGCAACCCAATGCATTGGCTATACGTTTGCCACTAATTGGGTTAAAATATCCAAAGTGGATTTACATGTAGGGCTATTTTCCCCTGACATACAGGTGAATTCAGAAAGGGACCATTTTTTAATGACTGGCTTGTTGGATTTTCAGTGTTTAGCCTTTTCATCTCCATTAAGGTGTGCAATGCACTGCAAAGCACTGGGCAGGGCCAGCCCAAGACATTGTGCTGCCTGGATCCAAGGATGAAATGCTGCCCCCCACCACCACCAAAACCATGACCACCAAAACACACCCACATTCATTATCAGGGGAGGGCTGGCAACATACGGCCCAGGAGGAAAATACAATTAAGTGGCCCATATCTACTGTCGTCCAAGCCCCTTGTCCCAGCCCACCCCTGTTTCCTTAATTTTAAAATTGTCCTTAATGCTGTGAATTAAAGCAAGTGATACCACAGAGCTTACTGTTGAAATGGGGGCTACATTAGTGATACTACAGTGCATACAATGTAACCCTGTGAGTGCCAGAGGGGTACACAACACATTGCTTTTTCAATGCGTTATGTACCCCTCTGGCACTCAAAGGGTTAAGTAAAGATAGAATAGTGATGCCATAGAGCTTGCAAGGGAAATGGATTATGCTACTAGTGCAGCTATGTTTGGATTGTAGCTCTGTGGTATCACTTGCATATAGATTAATTTTATAAGTTCTGTGGTATCACTAGTGTAGTTCCATTTACAGCAGCAAGTGGGAGATTGAGTGAGGCACTGGCCCACCAGCCCAGACACATTGCCAGCCCAGGGGGCAATTGCCCCCCTGCCCCCCAGGCCAGCCCTCCCCTGTTCATTATGTTATCACATATTTACATATTTGGGGCCCAAATTTCCATTCATTTCTAAGGGTCTTTTAACTCTTTCAGTGCATACACCTCTTGCACTCAAAGAGTTAATGGATTGACATCCAGATTGTTGTACTCTCCTTTTAAATGTAAAGTCCACTGAGTTCAGGCTTTCACATTCTATAGGAGCAGACAGGGTATTAGGGGTGTCTGTCTCCCATCAGACAGCAAGCACCTCTCTCAAGCTTGGCATCACCTAGCGAGTGGATAATACACAAGCAAGAAAAGCAGCAAATGCTCCCACCCCACATATCATTTGCCCTCCCCGTCTGCCAGGCACCTGCATCATCCCCTTGAGAGGCCTTATGAAAATGGGTTGAGAGGCTTCCCAGTTTTCTTGTTCAGCTATCTCCCATCCCACTGTATTTCTTTACCATTTACCATCCTCCAGCTCATCAGATGCGGTGCTGCCTCTCAGGAACTCTGTGGTGCGGACATTTGAGCCAAAGATGAGTTGAGCTGGGCCTCCATGTCTGTCTGCTTCCAAGAGTATGAGGACAAGTCACTTGAAATGCTTTCTGCTGGTGGGTGTGAAGGAGCACACGTTGTAATCCCAGACAGACTCGATGATGTTAAGATCAGGGCTCTGTGGGGGCCATACCATCATTTCCAGGACTCCTTGTTCTTCTTTAAGCTGAAGACAATTCTTAATGACTTTGGCTATATGTTTGAGGTCATTGTCATGCTGTAGAATAAATTTGGGACCAATCAGATGCCTCCCAGATGGTGCTGCATGATGGATAAGTATCTGCCTGTATTTCTCAGCATTGAGGAGACCATTCATTCTGACTAAATCCCCAACTCTATTTGCAGAAATGCAGCCCCAAACGTGCAAGGAACCTCCACCATGCTTCACAGTTGCCTGCAGACACTCATTCTTGCATCACTTTCCGGCCCTACGGTGAACAAACTGCCTTCTTCTACAGCCAAATATTTAAAATTTTGACTCATCAGTCCAGAGCACCTGCTGCCATTTTTCTGCACCTCAACTCCTCTCTTTTCGTGCATAGTTGAGTCACTTTGCCTTGTTTCCACATCAGAGGTATGGCTTTTTGTCTGCAAGCCTTTCATGAAGACCACTTCTGACCATAATTCTCTAGACAATAGATGGGTGTACCAGGATTCCACTGTTTTCTGCCAATTCTGAGCTGATGGCACTGCTGAACATCTTACAATTGCGACGGGAAGCAAGCACAATGTGTCTTTCATCTGCGGTACTAAGTTTCCTTGGCCTATCACTGTGTCTTCTGTCCTCAATGTTGCTTGTTTCTTTGTGCTTCTTCAAAAGAGCTTGGACAGCACACCTGGAAACCCCTGTCTGCCTTGAAATTTCTGCCTGGGAGAGTCCTTGCTGATGCAGTATAACTACCTTGTGTCTCATTGCTGGGCTTAGTCTTGCCATGGAGTATGACCTTTGAGATTAAACTGTCTTCAGCCACCTCACCCTGTTAGCCAAATTTGGCTGTTCCTCACCCAGTTTTATTCCTCCTACACAACTCTTTCAGTTTTAGTTAATGATTGTGTTTCAACCTACAAATTAAATTGATTCTCATTATCACCTGTTTGGCATAATTGTTTAATCATACACCTGACTATATGCCCACAAAATCCCTGACTTTGCGCAAAAAGAATTGATGCTGTTTTGAAGGCAACGGGTGGACATACCAAATAATGCTATGATTTAGATTTTTCTTCTGTTCGCTCAGTACGCATTTTGTTAATTGATAAAAGTAAACTATTACCATGTCTGTTTTTTAAAACATTCTTATATATATATATATACAATCTATGGCCGTCACAGGAAACAAATTATGTGTCCATGCCAGCCACACCCTGGGATGGCAGTAAGGAGGAGATATGCTGATCTCCTCCACACTGTCTCTCCAAGACATACACGGGGCAAGGCCCCCCTGCTTTGCATTGCCATAGTTTTGTCCACATTCTCCCTCACATTTACCACCCTTCTCCCTCAGATTATCACCTTTTCCATTCTCTGCCCTCATTGCCATACTTCTTGGCTTCTCCCCTGTCCCCCCCCCACATCAGTCCTTACTCTGATGTTGCAAGATTCCCGTGGCCACCCTACAATTATTGCCCTCTTCTTCACTGTCACTGCCCACCACCTTCCTCACTGTTTATGGTCACTTCCATCATTCCAACCTTCTACAATGTATGGCCCTCACACCCTACCTTATGATGTTTGCCCTTTTATACACATACACACACTTTGAAGTATGGAACACAGAAGAAGGATAGCCAGCACGTGGGTGTTGAATAACTTCTTGCTGATAACAATGGAGGCAGACAGGGAGCACAGAGGATCCTCGAGGAAGACTCTTATGATGTGGCTGCATGAAGTACAGCTCAATATCAGCATCAAATGTAATTATCACTGCCATGGGGTTGTTGTTCTCTACATACTGTATCCTCCTCTCTCTCATACAAAAGAATGTGCTCTCTTTCTGTTTTGGAATCCCCTCCCTGTTGCCAATCTCCTCTCTACATAATACTATGTCTGTACCTGGTGGGGAGTCATTACAATAGTGCCCATATTAACACTAATCAACCTATCTCAATTAGAGATGCATCAATACCAATTTTTTAAGACCGAGTACGAGTACCAATACTTTTTTCAAGTACTCACCGATACCAATTACCAATACTTTTTTTGCGGTCATTTGCTAGTTTTCCAAGTACCTAAAGCATATATATATACACACCACCTCTTGATTCTCCCCTTTTGCCTCTTTCTCCCCTTCTTGATTCCTACCTTTTACTTCATTCTCCCCCTCTTGAGCTCCCTCATTTTGCCTTGGCTTTTTCTCTCCCTTTTGATCCCCCTTTGTCCCCCTCCTTGACTCTTGATCTCACCCTTTTGCCTCTCTCTCTCTCTCCTGATCCCCCCTCCTTTTGTCTCCTGATCCTTCCTCCTTTTGCCTCTTTTTCTCCCTCTTGACCCCCCCTCTCTGCCTCTTTTACCATCCGCTCTTCATGCCCCATCTTCCTCTGTTGATTCCCCTTTTCCTGCCTTACCCTCCTCTGCCGTGTGCTCGCTGTTCTCTCACGAGCCCCGGCAGAGGTCCGCATCGGAGCATTGCCATGGTAACCCGTGGCAACGTTCCGACGCTGTAGGAGGGAGAGGCGCAACCAAGGAGCATTGTGAGCATCCTGACACAGAGTATCGGTGCTGGCATCGGCCGCATTTGCACGAGTACAAGTACTCGCGCAAATGCTGGTATCGGCACCGATACCAGTATCGGTATCGGTGCAACCCTAATCTCAATGCAGGTAGTGGGTTGCTGTTATTATAGTATGGTATTAAAGTGACACCCCCACCCAATACACATGGTATCACAAGATGCCGGCATGAACAACGTGGAGGGGATTCACAGAGAGCACTTTCTTTTATGTGAAGACAGGAGGATGCAGTTTGGGCACAAAGAATCCAGCAATTTCACCTGGCATCCACCGCAAAGGTGTGGGGGGAGGTTCTGCTTTTAATAATTTTTCTTCAGTTAAATTAAATCTGACTGCTTCACATCCTTTTGTGTGATCTATAATACAATATAGAGTTGATACATCTAATGTGCCTAAAACATAATCAAACTCGAAAGCCTTCAATAATTAAGTCTTACCTCTAATATAAGATTTTATATTTTAACATAACCTTCTAAAAAATTATCTCTATATGTAAGGAAAGCTTTGTCATAATGGAGCCAATCCCAGACACAATGGGTGTACTTTTTGATATTTTATATTTGGAAAGGGGAATTTTCAGAATTCTTTCAAATATATCAACAATAATACATTTACTTCGAATTTACTTCAACTGATTTGTTCATGACACATTAAAATAATAGACTAATGTTCAAATATCATAAATCAGTGGATATGAACAGTTTATCCAGATTGTTGTCATTTCTCAGAATGACTTCTAAACATCACTTTTGGGGAGCTGAGAAGTTTAAAAAGGAAGATTGTATTTTTCCAGAAAATATTCCAGGGCCCAGATTGTCGGATCTATTATTTCTACTGCAGTTCAGGGTGGGCATTCACTTGCAAATAGACAGCCTACAATACATTGATACAGGGTGGGATGGCATGTAGACATTACTCATACTGCGGGGCAGCATACTGATATAAAGGCACATATTGCATAGACTCACAATACAATGATACCCACGAGATTTAGTGACAAACTAATGTCTAACAATACAGAGGTACGTGGTAGGCATATTGGTACAGAGACAGCCTTACAATACAAATGTACTCTATTGACACATTGGCACTCCTACTGAGACAGTCTCACAATACAGAGGTACATGGTTGGCATGTAAGCACTCTCAGAGAGGCAGTCTTACAGAATGAACGGTAGGCATATTGCCAATCTTGGTGCAGGACAAAAGCCTACACCATACTTAAAGGGATAGTAATGTTTCATAATAAAAGCAGCTCTAATTAATCTTCATAGTATTTGGACTTTGGAGAGTCTTATTTCAATTCTGTCAGAGTTGTAGTTCAAGAGTAATTCAATGACAAAGTGTCCCCCTCCCGCCCCTTTTACTGATGTAACACTGCTCAGCTTAGAGCAGCAGGGAGTGTCCAGGTTGATTGCAGAGAGGGACAATCTTCAATTAAGATAAGGGAAAAATCTGAAAAACCTGTCAAGGAGGGCAGGGTTTTCATTGTCCTCACAGTAAGAATATTGACCCTTGATGTGAGCTGTCTGTTCTATGTACTGGATTCCACATCTGAGGAGTGGGGGCTTACACTAGGTAAAAGGGGCAGGAGGGGGAAACTTTATCATTCAATTACTCTTGAACTACAATGCTCACAGTAATGAAATAACACTCTCTATGGCTCAAATACTATGAAGATTAATTGGAGCTGCTGTTTTTGTGAAACATTACTATCACTTTAAGTTCTGTGAATAGCGTTACCGATATAGCAAGGCAGTCTACTAATACGGAGGCAAAGGTTGTGTGTGGATACTTACACGACCGCTTTCTAATAAATCAGTCCAGATACAGTATGGAAATACTATTACCTTTAGATTGTACCATAAAAAAGTGCATACACAGTGGAGCATCCTCATTATTAAGAGTAATAGGATGGGAATATTTTTGTTAATTTTATTCTGAATAAAACATAGAACAACAGTGTATTTTCATCAAAGAGAACTTGAGATGGGTGGGGTTAAAGGCAGGGATATAGGTGGGGCTAGGTGTGAAAACTGGTGGCAAGTAACTTTTCAGGCCTGGCTAGTAGCTCAGGACTTGAAATTTTGAGCCCTGTCTATGGCATAGAGAGGGTTATTAGCAATTTAATTGCTGCAATGTGCAGGTTGGCATCCAAGTGTATTTTCACCCTGGATACTTTGCAACCAAAGGGCCTCAATGCTGAAATATTTTAGATGTCATTGTACATCTGTGTGTGAAATTATGATTATAGGATTATTTTGAATTTTATTTTTGTTAATTTTTTTATATTCCATGATTGTTTGTGATTTGGAATAATTTAATGTAATCTGTTATCTGGGTGTTATGTGATAGGATACTCTACCCTTGTCATTTTCTGTCCTTTGTTCTGCCCTTTTTTCCGATTCCTTGCCTGTTTTTTTGTAATTTTTTTCTGTTTGCCAGATCCTTTTTCCCTGCACTGATTTTTTACTCAGTCCTGAGTTTTTATCAAGTGCCAGTTTCTAAGGGCTGGCGTATGATCAGGTAAAAGCAGCAGAGAAGGCAGAGGAGAAACAACAACAGTGGTAGCAGCCAGTACCCCGGTAGAGACAACGGGAGTAGGTAAAGCTGCTGAATGTGTTGAACCACGTTGGCTATAGAATCCAACTTAGAATTCAACTGTTTGATCTAAGTGCTGCGCTAGTATAGCACCTTGTTGGACTACGACTTGCGAAGCCTCTGCTAGATCGGTGGTCATGGTGTGATCTAAATGTCAATCAGGTGCCCAATGTAAGCTATTTGAACCAACACTCTGTGGATAAGCAACACCTAGCTACCATCTTGTTCTAGCAGAGCTTCCTGTTGTACGATGCCTTTGGAACCTCAATAGGATCTATGGTGTGTATGGCTTGTTCAAAATCTGACACAATGCCCAGTGGAGATGATCAAATCTCTAAATTCAGCTGCCACTGTGAACTGCAATACTGGTATGCTGGGGAGCAGTGCTAGAGTGCAGAGCTACAGTACATAGACAGACCTCTGAATAGCCTTGCTGCAGCAGAAAGCAGGGTAAAGGTATCAACTGTAAGGCTGGATATCACAGGCCAGTTGAGCCAGACTGTGCACAGGATGACTTGGCAGGATCTGTAGAAATGTTCACAAGTGGAGTTTTAAAGTCAGTTGCTACACATAAACTAACAGGACTGAATAAGATAATGAGAACAGACTACAGTACAGGAATTGAACACAAGAGGGAGTAGCTGGAGTCTAGCAGGTTCAGAACACTGGTGACAGTGTGGAAAACAGCAAGATCACCACAGCTGGAGAGCCACTTGAACCAGACTCAGCACCTCAAACGTTTAAAGGTACAATGGTCCTCAATCTAGCGTACAACAGCCACTGCATACCTCCCAGGTGTCCCTCTTTAGGAGGGACAGTCCCTCTTTTAGACCCAAATCCCCCTGTCCCTCTTTCCCACCCTGATGTCTCTCTTTTTAGGAGATCAGACTGTGTGGTGTATATAAATGTATCACATTGCTTCACAGCAATAAAACTCACATTAATGTTTGTATAAACGTCAGTATATGTGTTTATAAATCAGTCTTTGTAAGTAAAATACTTTGGTCTTGTTATAAGCCATTTATTAGGTTACAAAAGGAGGTGTCAATAGATCATGAAATAGCCCAAAAATTCTCAGTAGTGCCCTGCCCACCAGCTACGCCCCCAGCAACACCCTCTAAAACACAGTGTCCCTCTTTGCCAATTTGAAATGTTGGGAGGTATGCCACTGGGAAGCAAGGGCAAGCACAAATGTCTGGAACAAGTCCAGTAGTGCAGCAAACCAGAGCCAATAAACAGGCTGGGACTTGCAGGAAGCAGCACCAGGAGACTCAGACAGTGAAGAACTGGAACAGGACTGGTTCAGCAGCTACATGCAGAATTGCAACAAACAATAAAGCAGAGAAGACAAGAATAGGTTCAGAAAGGTAAACTGCAAATCTGTATAGGTGCCAGCTGTAAACAATGCTGTACACAGGAAAACCATGGACTGGAACAGGGCTGGTACAGCAGGAACAAACAAAATGAACAGTGGAGGAACAAATAGCAGCTAATTCTGTGGTCAGGTACAGGACTGTACATTAACGGGACTGGAACAGCAGCAGTGGAATGCAGGAACAAACAGTAAACATACTGCAGTCAGGAACAGGACTGATTCAGCAACAGGACTGGTACAGCAGTGGTGAATCAAAGCAGGTATGGTGGTCATAAATACCCTAGTGTTCAACAGCTACTGAGAAGCAGGGGCAAACACAAATATCTGGACAAGTCCGGTTGGGGAATGCAGTACAGTTTGATACTGTGTTGATCTGTGTCTAGCAATGTGTCGTCATGGCAGTGTAGACACACTTCACCATATGCACTTAGAATTAAGTATGCAAGGGGAGGGGGGAGAAGTGAATAATTAGCATATCATTCTGGCAAACTGCTGTTGATGAGGAAGGGATGCCCTCCCTTATACATTACTAGCTGTTCAACAACCCTGAAGTCTAAGCACATTCTCTCTACTTCCCTACTTGTCCACCTGGGGGGAGTGGAGAGAATCTTCTTCAAGATTTCTTCAATCTTATAAATAACGCCCAGAATTTTGTGTAATACCCCATGACATACATTGCTGAATGCTCCTATGTATACATTCATGGATGCACTATACACACATCCATTCACTTCTGCACTCCATTCAGTAATGACTAAAAGCAAATAAATAACTGTAAATAAATCTAAAATAAATGGAATCATATAAGCCAATATATAGAATCCAGAAAAAAAGTGCAAGTGAAAATAATACAGATATGGAAAAAAATTAACTATAGAGTAGGGTTAGTACAACCCCAAAAATGATGCAGTCCACAATAAATAGAACTAAGTAATACAAATAAAATCAGCAAACCAGCACTAGTAATACATGTCAATAACGTGCTGTCCCTGATAGAAAACTCCCTTAATTTCTGTAGTCTGAATGAGGAATGGATGTATTGATGAATGAAGTTAGATGAGCAATGTTCATGGAATTATATGACATAAAATGGAGTGGATTCTAGTATGAAAAAGACACAGTTCCATACATAAAAAAGAATTCTAAATATCTCTGGTGCTGTTGTTCAAAATTGTTGATCTCTCCAAGATGACTGAATAATAACAGGTAACATATCCAAGTACTATACTACAGACTGTAACATTAAAAGAGAAGAGGGAATCAGCCTATTTAATATATACTTACTACAACCAGATTTCATTGCCCCGCCTTAAAACATATCTGACACTCCCACCGCTCACATCTGCTCCACATCTACAGACACACTGCTCAAGGTCAGTCAGTGATGGGGCAGATGTGCACCACTGGCATCCGCTCACATCGCTAAACACCACTTGAGCAGTGTGTCTGGGGATATGGAATGGATGAGAGCAGTTGGAGCAGATGTGACTTTTCCAAGCAGTCACATCTGCCCACCTTGCCAGATAATGCACTACAGATATCTGTAGCAGATCTCTAGCATTCAAGGGTTAAACTATGTGTGAGCGCAAGCACACTGTCTCAGTGCTGTCAGGGACCCAACAGAGAGTAATGTGTGACAGGAAGAAAGAGAAATGGTACTGAAGACATTCAGGAGCAAATTGCTAAAGAGGAACTAATGTGTCGTATATCACACATTAATCTCTGCTGTCCATTGAGTTGGTTCTGTTTGGTCTGTCAGATGCTTCCTTTACACACCATTACTAGGAAATTCTTTATTCTTACATGCTCCCACATAGCAACATCCATAGAGCTATGACTCAGTTTACCAAAGAAGGCAAGTGCATTTGAACAGTACACCCACTCACATGGCCAAAGTTCATTACAAAGGGTTAAGGGGGTTTTGTGACCATAGCTGTAGCTGCATAGACAGATAGAAATCCCAACATCGCCAATCCCATGTTGGCAAAGTTGGTACTGTGAACTACAACAGTATAAGCCACTACCGGAGCTTGGTGCATGTGGCAAAGTGCCACAACCTTTTTAATAAAACGCTAGCGATGTTTGTCAGAAGCCGTCATGCGCAGTAGAGACTGCCTGTGTTCGGGCAGTCTCCACTGCGCATGACTGCATCGCATGGAGCAGTGGCGATCTGCCTTTAGTGGCGATCTGCCTTTGACAGTACACAGAGCAGGACCGGAGCACTGAGGTAGCAGCAGTACACAGAGCAGGACCGGAGCAGTGAGGTAGCAGCAGTACACAGAGCAGGACCGGAGCACTGAGGTAGCAGCAGTACACAGAGCAGGACCGGAGCACTGAGGTAGCAGCAGTACACAGAGCAGGACCGGAGCACTGAGGTAGCAGCAGTACACAGAGCAGGACCGGAGCACTGAGGTAGCAGCAGTACACAGAGCAGGACCGGAGCACTGAGGTAGCAGCAGTACACAGAGCAGGACCGGAGCACTGAGGTAGCAGCAGTACACAGAGCAGGACCGGAGCAGTGAGACATCACCCGGACCTTGGCCTGTGTATATGGGCTTTTACACTACTTAACATATAAACACACCCATATGAATATGACAATGGCTTATTAACCTGAAGTTTCATATGGAAATGAGCCATTGTCAATGTGTTCAGTGCAAAATGGTAAACCTGTCGAAGGCACTGCGGACTTGTGGTGGATTGAAGGGAGTATGGTGGTGAAGACATGTTAGTTCATAGTGGTGATCTGCCTTTGACAATATCTGACACAACATCGCCATCCTGAGACCTCATCGAACTTTAGTGCATCTCAACCACGGTTTGCAGCACACAAGAGCCAATAACTAGAAAGGAATTTGCAGCAAGTAGCACTGGCAGACTCAGACAGAGAAGGACTGGAACAGGTCTGGTTCAGCAACCACAGGCAGTACTGCAACAAACAATATAGCAGCAAAGTCAAGAATAGGTTTAGTTCAGTAACTGAAAATCTATACAGGCGAAAGCTGCAAGCAATGCAGTAGACAGGAACTGGATAGATTCAGCAACAGGACTGGTTCAGTAACAGTGGATCAATGCAGGAACAAATAGCATACAATAGTGCAGTCAGGAGCAGCACTGATTCAGCAACAGGAGTGATACAATAGAAGTGTATCAATGCAGTAAGAAACAGCAAACAAAGAGTAGCCAGGAAAAAATCCCCGGTCTGTAACTGGACTGCAGGAGCAAAGCACAACAACATACACAGGACAAGGCCAAACAGGAAGCTTTGTGCAAGCACTATTGCAGGGAAGATGCTGCTCTGTAAATGAGACCAGGGGATCACAAGACCTGAACACTGGATCAGGACACACGGGGCAACAGTACTCAGTGCACTGGATTATGATAATTCCGTACAAATATTTTAAATTATATTATATTCTGCATTATTGACTCGTTTACAAAACAGAATAAAGCTAATAAGGTGGCAGTTTTCATTTACATATGACAAGGAAAAGTATTTGAAGATAAAGCCATCAATGGAGGAAAAGCTTGAAATGTGAAAAGTATAAGCAAATGCCATAATTATAACAAACATTAACCCCATGACATGCCAGGTCCACCATGGGTAAACTTCACCTAAGGACCCATGTCTGTTTAAAGCATCAAAAAATCCTTGTTCCTTTGCTAAATAACTGACTGTTAGAAGATGCTTATATCCTCAGTTGTACTGATATTCCTTTGCGTTAAAGGGATAGTAATGTTTCAAAATAAAAGCAGCTCCAATTAATCTTCATAGTATTTGGCCCATGGAGAGTGTTATTTCAATGCTGTCAGAGATGTAGTTCAAGAGTTTCCACCTCCTGCCCCTTTTACCTAATGTAAGTCACCTCCTCTCAGATGTGGAATCTGGTCTTAAAATCAGAGAGCTCAAAGCAAGGGACAATCTTCTTACTGTGAGAACAATGAAAACCCTGCCCCCCTTGACAGGTTTTTTCCCCTTATGCTAATTGAAGATTATCTCTCTCTGCAAGCCATCTGGACACCACCTTTCTGTTCTGACTGGGGTGAGCAGTGTTACATCAGTAAAAGGGGCGGGAGGGGGATACTTTATCATTCAGTTACTCTTGAACTACAACTCTGACAGTATTGAAATAATACTCTCCATGGCCCAAATACTATGAAGATTAATTGAAGATGCTTTTATTTTGAAACATTACTATCCCTTTAATGAGTTGTGTAAGAAAGGAATTTGTACGCTCCTAAACTTAATTTGGAAGATTGTGATATACTAATGCATACTGTATATAAGGACTTAGGTTCCTAAGTGAGAACTCCATTGTTTATTGCTTGCTTTTATCACAGTCTCCCTTTGAGGCCTAAAGCGAGCCTGTGCTCTTACCTATGTATGGCTGCCGGCTGACATGGCCTCCGGCCACTTCCTCATGGCATAGTCATGTTTCAGGCACCGCCCCGGACGCCTGTTTATGGGCCTATTCTGTTGGGCCTAATTGGGTCCCGCTTCCTTCTGCAGCTTTATAAACCTCATTGAGGCTAGGACTTGCTGCCCTTTCGTGGTGTTCCTATGCGCATCTAGTTTGTTCCTCTGACCCTTGCTTGGCTTATGTTGTCTCCTGGTGTTCGGTCCTTGGCTTGTCTGACTACTCACTCTGGTTGTGACCAAGGCTGTGGCTGACTTCCTGATCCGTGTATGATTCTGGCTTGTCCGACTACCCGCTCCACACTGACCTTTGCTGTGGCTGACTACCCAATCCAGTTCCTGACGATGGCCTGTCTGACTGACGCTCCGTTTGTGCCTTGCTCCTCTCTGACTACCACTAGGCCGATCCAGGGCACACTCCTTTACCTAGGAGTTCAGCTACCAGCTGGTCGCTTGCAGGTTGCCTCCGCTTTGTGCCTTCCGTTTGCCTCCGGGCAGCTAGTGCAACTTAGTCTCGCTCCTGGGCACTCGCCTCTTACGTTTACCTGTTGCCTGGCTTAGCACTTGCGGTGCTACCTACGCTCTGTGCCTCCTAGTTACCTTCGGTAAGATAGAATGCAGCTTGTCTCGCTCCTTGCCTCAGTAGTGCACTCCTGTCTGGCTGCATCTATCTAAGCACCTACTCTGCTGCCTCGAATGGTGCTACCAGTTACGCTATTGGTATCGGTGTCACTCTGTGCCTCCACTGGGTACGCTCCTGTACTAGTTCCATCATTCCTTCCTGTTGTGGTAGAGCCAAGTCTGGTTCTAATACTTAGTACCATAGACCTACGGTGGTTCAGTGTCACTCCTGGGTAGTGGACTAGACACTGTCCTCACGTCTGTCTCCCCTCTGAGGAAGTGTTCATTATTACTCCTAGTATTCTGATTATCTATTGCTCAATAAAGTGGTTTAAAGGGATAGTAATACTTCATTTTAACTTTATTTTATTTTGTAGGCATTAAAAAAACATGAAGAATGATATAAGTCTGATCTCTGAAACCTATATGGTTTAAGAGATATTCACAAACAAAGTATCCCCCCCCTCTTCAACCAGATCAGAAGGGAGATGCCCAGGTAGACTGCAGAGAGGGACAATCTTCAATTAAGATAATGGAAAAAGCTGAAAAACTTGTCAAGGGGGGAAGGGCTTTCATTGTTTTCATACAAAGAAGCTTGTCCCCTGCTGTTATCTGTACTGTCATACAACCTGATCCACATCTGAGAAGAGATGGCTTACACTAGGTAAAAGGGGCGGGGAGGGGAACTTTGCTTGTGAATATCTCATAAACCATAAAGGTTTGAGAGATAAGACTTATATCATTCTTCATGTTTTTTTAATGCCTACAAAATAAAATAAAGTTAAAACGAAGTGTTACTATCCCTTTAAATTCACTTGTACTGTTTCATGTGTTTCTTTACTGAGAGTCCGTGACAGTTTTATAGTAGGGCATTTGGCTGTTAAGGAGGTGTGTCATGGCTATTTTTTGAGGCAGACTTGCTCCCTGAACACATGATATTTTTTACTCATGATGTCCTGTTGTGCCTAACTGGGTTGAGTTTATGAGTATTGGGGATAGTTATTTATGCATGTTTGAGTTCAAACGATATTAAAATGTTTTACCGCATTGCCCCTAATGGTGTAACCCTTTTCATCCCCTCTACTTTCTGTACTCAATAATAAAATGTAGTTAAAACAGCTGTCATTCACAGGACAGCAGAATGTAAAAGTTGAATGTAAAATGAAAGTATCACCTGGAAACAAGTATGTATATATATATATATATATATATATATATATCCTATATAATAATTCGCCAAGACATGCGCAGTAGACACTGCTGTGCGTGCGGCAGTCATACGCAGTAGAGACTGCCCGCGCCGCGGATGATACAGAGCTGGGCGCTCCGAAGGAGCGTCCAGCTCTGTATCAGCCGAGGCGCGGGCAGTCTCCACTGCGTGTGACTGCCCCGCGACCGGCTGCCAGAGGCTCTGTATCAGCCGAGGCGCGGGAGACCCGCGACCGGCTGCCAGAGGCACTGTGGCCCGTGTAACGGGCTGTTCAACTAGTATATATATATCAGGGCTCAAAATTTCCACTCGCCACTAGCCAATGGCGAGTGAAAATTTAGCCCTGGCAAGTAGAAATTCAGCCCTGGTGGGTATGTTTTGGCTTGCAGTGGCTAGTAACTTTTCAGGTCTGGCTAGTAGCAAAGGACTTAAAATTATAAGCCCTGTATATATTTATATATATATATATTTTTTATATATATATATATATATATATATATATATATATATATATATATATATGGCGACGCACAGTGTATGCAGATCCTTACAACAGTAGTATGTTACCATAAATAAATGGGGATAAAATAAATGTTAAAGTATGTTTACAAGTCCTAAGGTGGCTTGCAAAACCAGCACAGCTATGTCATAGTATGCACGTTTCACAGATAGCCAGAGCACCAATTGGGAATACTCCATTAGGAGGAAATGTCCATTTGCTCCTCCCCCTTGAATCAATCAGTGCATATGTAGACCTGCACTAAGCACTAACATTCTTATGCTACTCATGCATTTATATTTTTTTTGGCTGCTTCCTGTTTTTTATTTCTCAAATTAGCCTACTTCCTGCTCCATGCTGGTCCCTAGTTCATTGGTACATCAACCAGGGTACCATGTCTCTTTGGCGTGCTGTGTGCACCTGCTTCGGATGCCCTTTTCTTATATGATAAAACAGAAAGACACACCTGCACATCTCCATACAAGTTACCCAAATGTGAAACATGTACAAAGTATATATTTTACCACTGTGTTAATATATTTTCTAAAAATGAGGGTTTTGCATCATAAGTTGGCCAAAGTATGTTTAAGCTCACTTTCCTCTTCAAGGTACCCCATTTCAAGCGAGTCCTATCTAATGTACATTGCCATCCCTATCTAAGTTTAAAAATGACCCTGATGAATTCTTGTGAGGAAATGTATAGGATTAGTGATGATCGAGCACCCCAATGCTCGGGTGTTCGGGTGCTCTGACCGAGCGCCCCCGGAGGCTCGAGTGCTCGGCCGAGCACCCGAGCCCCATTGAAGTCAATGGGAGGACTCGAGCATTACACCAGGCACCCCCTGCTCTGATGAGGGGAGGGTGCCTGGTCCATAGGAAAAGGTCAGAAAATGATGGAAACACCACAGAAATGGTTCAGGGACAGCATAGGGAGGATGTCTGGATGCATCTTGGACTCCAACGTCGCTGCTGGGAACGATGTTTCACCCGTAGTACGCCATTTTTACAGACTGACCGTAAAACACACAAAAAGGAAGATAAAAACGACTTTAGGCAAAAAATTGTTACCAAACAGTATTTGCTGTATATTTACTTGTATATCATCTGCAAATTCTGCAAAAAATGTCATCGATTTTTCGGAACTGGGGCCATGATTAAGAGGGAAACGTGCGCAGAGGCAAATTCTGCAAAAAATGTCCTCGATTTTTCGGAACTGGGGCCATGATTAAGAGGGAAACGTGCGCAGAGGCAAATTCTGCAAAAAATTTCCTCGATTTTTCTGAACTGGGGCCATGATTAAGAGGGAAACGTGCGCAGAGGCAAATTCTCCCAAAAATGTCCTCTATTTTTCTGAACTGGGGCCATGATTAAGAGGGAAACGTGCGCTGAGCCGACCATCTAAAACATTATGGGTGAGGGTCTGCTGCGGAGCTGACCATCCTAAACATTATATGCGAAGGCCCGCTAGTGAGCTGACGCTATAAAACATTATATGAGAGGGCCCGCTAGAGAGCTGACCCAATAAAACATTATATGAGAAGGCCCGCTGGTGAGCTGACCTATACAAAAATTGTCAAACAGCGCCCGCTGGTGAGCTGGCCCTATATAAAAATTATATCACAGGGCCCGCTGGTGAGCTGGCCCTATATAAAAATTATATCCCAGGGTATATGGAAGAGAGTCAACCATATACCCATTTTTTGGGTGGAAGGGGTGAATGGGAATACAGAGTATTCCCATCATTGTAAATAACATATATAAAGTGACTTTATGTTCACCCGGGGCTTTCCTCCAGTGGAGTGGAGAAGTCAGGGGAAATCCAGGCCTTGTTCATTTTTATAAGTGTCAACCTATCAGCATTTTCGGTGGAAAGGCGGATACGCTTATCTGTTATGATGCCACCAGCAGCACTAAATACCCGCTCAGACAGAACGCTGGCGGCAGGGCAGGCCAGCACCTCCAAGGCGTAGAGTGCCAGTTCATACCACGTGTCCAGCTTGGACACCCAGTAGTTGTAAGGCACAGAGGGATCATTGAGGACGCTGACACGGTCTGCTACGTACTCCTTCACCATCTTCCAAAACTTTTCCCTCCTTGTGACACTAGGCTGCGCATCAGGGTGAGGGTGCTGGCGGGGTGTCATGAAGGTGTCCCACGCCTTGGAGAGTGTTGCCCTGCCTTTCTCGGAACTGCTGTGTGCTCCCCTTTTCTCCCCTTCTCGGTTGGCCAAGGTAGCACGTACTCTGCCGCCAGCGTTGTCAGATGGAAAATTTTGGAGCAATTTTTCGACAAGAACCTTCTGGTATTGCACCATTTTGCTTGTCCTCTCCACCGGAGGAATGAGAGATGAGAAATTCTCTTTGTAACGGGGGTCCAGAAGGGTGAACACCCAGTAATCCGTGTTGTCTAAAATGCGTATAACGCGTGGGTCACGGGAAAGGCAGCCTAACATAAAGTCAGCCATGTGTGCCAGAGTACCAACAGGCAAGATTTCGCTGTCCTCACCAGGAGGATGACTCTCAATCTCCTCATCCTCTTCCTCCTCTTCTGCCCACCCACGCTGAAGAGATGGAACTAAAGTTCCATGGCTACCCTCTGTAGCGGAGGCAACCGTGTCTTCCTCCTCCTCCTCCTCCTCCTCCTCCTCCGCCTCCTCCAATTGTCGCTGAGAAGACGAAGTGAGGGTGCTCTGGCTATCACCTTGTGTAAGCTCTTCCTCCCCCATTTCCACCTCTTCCACATGCAAAGCGTTGGTTTTAATTGTGAGCAGCGAGCGTTTCAGTAGACACAGAAGTGGGATGGTTACACTGATAATAACGTTATCGCCGCTCACCATCTGTGTCGATTCCTCAAAATTGCGTAAAACCTCACAGAGGTCTGACATCCATTCCCACTCCTCACTTCTGATTACAGGAAGTTGAACGGAGAGGCGACGACCGTGTAACAGCTGGTACTCCACTACTGCCCTCTGCTGCTCACAAAGCCGGGCCAACATGTGGAAGGTGGAGTTCCAGCGCGTGCTCACGTCACACAGCAGCCGGTGAGCTGGCAATTGTAAGCGCTGCTGCAGCTTCAACAGGCCGGCTGAAGCTGTAGATGACTTACGGAAATGTGCACACACGCGGCGCACTTTGGTCAAGAGATCATGCACATTGGGGTAGGTTTTTAGAAATCGCTGAACCACTAAATTAAATACATGCGCTAGGCATGGTACGTGTGTGAGCTTGCCGACCTCCAAAGCCGCCACCAAGTTACGCCCATTATCACACACAACCATGCCTGGTTGCAGGTTGAGTGGCGAGAGCCATTGCTCGGTCTGGTGACTAATCCCCTGCAACAGCTCTGAGGCCGTGTGCTGTTTGTCCCCAAGGCAGATCAGCTTCAGCACGGCCTGTTGACGCTTCCCCACTGCAGTGCTACACTGCTTCCAGCTACCGGCTGATGGGTGAGTGGCGCTGCGCGCAGAGAATTCGGAGGTGGAAACGGAGGAGGAGGAGCCAATAACGTAGGTGCTGGCGGAAACCCTGATGGAGGTAGGGCCCGCAATCCTCGGCGTGGGTAGCACCTGTGCCATCCCAGGGTCCGAGTCGCTCCCAGCCTCCACGACATTCACCCAGTGTGCCGTCAGGGAAATGTAGCGTCCCTGGCCACAAGCACTTGTCCATGTGTCAGTCGTTAAGTGGACCTTCCCAGTAACTGCGTTGGTCAGGGCACGGGTGATGTTACGGGACACATGGTGGTGTAAGGCGGGGACGGCACACCGGGAAAAGTAGTGGCGGCTGGGGACTGCGTACCGAGGGACAGCTGCTGCCATCAGGCTGCGGAAGGACTCAGTCTCCACAAGCCTAAATGGCAGCATTTCGATGGCCAGTAATTTGGAAAGGTGTGAGGTTAGTGCTATGGCCTGTGGGTGGGTGGCTGGGTATTTTCGCTTGCGCTCAAATGCCTGGGGTAACGACATTTGGACGCTGTGCTGGGACAGGGAAGTGGATGTGGTCGCTGATGGTGCTTCAGATGGTACAGGTGCAGGGCGGGAGGTATGCGGGCCTGCGCCTTCGACAGGCGATTGGCCGGCACCGAAAACAGGGGAAGAGGAGGCAGTGGTGTGGCCTGCAGACACAGATTGGCGATCCGGGCGTTCCTCCCACTTATTACGGTGCTTGGATGCCATGTGTCGGATCATGCTGGTGGTGGTGAGGTTTCTAGTGTTCATGCCTCGGCTCATTCTGGTGTGGCACAGGTTGCAAACTACAATTCTTTTGTCGTCCGCACTTTCCTTAAAAAAACGCCATACCGCGGAACACCTACCCCTTGGCAAGGGAGATTTACGCAAGGGGGTGCTCCGTGGAACATTTGCGGTCCGGTTTGGGGCGGTCCGCCTTCTTTCTGTAGCCACACCACTGCCTCTTCCAGCCTGTTGCGGTGCTGCAGATGGCTCACCCTCAGGACTGCTGTCATCGCTCGGCTCTCCACCTTCCCAGGTGGGGTCAGTCACCTCATCGTCCACCAAGTCCTCCTCCACTTCCTCACTCTGATCATCCTCCTCATTTCTTGATCCCACCACATACTCAGTCATTGACAACTGTATATCATCCTCCTCATCAAGGTCTTGAGACAGTAAAAGTGGTTGATTTGATGGCAACTGTGTCTCATCATCATCATCATCCACTTCCTTTGACCTTAAATGCCGTTCCCCTCTGTCATCTTCTTGTGATTGGGTACCCTATAGAGGTTGTGAATCAGGGCACAAGATTTCATGTTCCTCTGCAAGCGTGCTTGGAGAGAGGTTCAAATTAAGGATTGGTGATGAGACGAGCTCCTCACTATATCCCAGTGTGGGATCACTTCTTTGACCAGACCCTCTATGGTGGGAGGAAGGATGATCAGGGTGAGGATTATGTTGACCAGACTCTTGGCTACTGAGAGTGGACTTGGTGGAAGACAGGGTGGTGCTTAACCGACTGGAAGCAGTATCAGCTGAAATCCAACCGACCACCTGTTCGCAGTGGTCTGACCTCGAGAGTGATGTCCTGCGACGCCCTGTAAACTGAGACATGAAGCTAGGTATGGTGGATGTCTTTCTTTCTTGTGCTCTGGCACCAGGAACAGTTTCTACGCGTCCTGACCCGCGCCCTGAACTATCAGGATCACGTCCACTTCCCCGTCACTTTTTACCCGCCTTCTTCATATTACACGGAATATGTGCTGCAACTCTGCAACTTTGCACACTAAACAGAATGTGCTGCTTATCTGCGGCTAGGCACAGTGAACAGAATATGTGACTTTTATTTTTAACACTTTGCACACTAAACAGAATGTGCTGATAATCTGCAACTTTGCACACTAAACAGAATATGCTGCTTATCTGCGGCTAGGCACAGTGAATGGAATATGTGACTTTTAGTTTTTACACTTTGCACACTAAACAGAATGTTCTGCTAATCTGCAACTTTGCACACTAAACAGAATGTGCTGCTTATCTGCGGCTAGGATCAGTGAACGGAATAAGTGACTTTTAATTTTTACACTTTACACACTAAACTGAATGTGCTGATAATCTGCAACTTTGCACACTAAACAGAATGTGCTGCTTATCTGCGGCTAGGATCAGTGAACGGAATAAGTGACTTTTATTTTTAACACTTTGCACACTAAACAGAATGTGCTGATAATCTGCAACTTTGCACACTAAACAGAATGTGCTGCTTATCTGCGGCTAGGATCAGTGAACGGAATAAGTGACTTTTATTTTTAACACTTTGCACACTAAACAGAATGTGCTGATAATCTGCAACTTTGCACACTAAACAGAATATGCTGCTTATCTGCGGCTAGGCACAGTGAATGGAATATGTGA
Source organism: Rhinophrynus dorsalis (assembly GCA_037306005.1). Classification (NCBI taxonomy): domain Eukaryota; kingdom Metazoa; phylum Chordata; class Amphibia; order Anura; family Rhinophrynidae; genus Rhinophrynus; species Rhinophrynus dorsalis. The sequence continues at coordinate 268,630,126 of CM074718.1, read as the reverse complement.
CTTTTAGTTTTTACACTTTGCACACTAAACAGAATGTTCTGCTAATCTGCAACTTTGCACACTAAACAGAATGTGCTGCTTATCTGCGGCTAGGATCAGTGAACGGAATAAGTGACTTTTATTTTTTACACTTTGCACACTAAACTGAATGTGCTGATAATCTGCAACTTTGCACACTAAACAGAATATGCTGCTTATCTGCGGCTAGGATCAGTGAACGGAATAAGTGACTTTTATTTTTTACACTTTACACACTAAACTGAATGTGCTGATAATCTGCAACTTTGCACACTAAACAGAATGTGCTGCTTATCTGCGGCTAGGATCAGTGAACGGAATAAGTGACTTTTATTTTTTACACTTTGCACACTAAACAGAATGTGCTGATAATCTGCAACTTTGCACACTAAAAAGAATGTGCTGCTAATCTGCAATTTTGCACACTGAACAGAATGTGCTGCTAATCTGCAACTTTGCACACTAAACAGAATGTGCTGCTAATCTGCAACTTTGCACACTAAAAAGAATGTGCTGCTAATCTCCAACTTTGCACACTAAACAGAATGTGCTGCTAATCTGAAACTTTGCACACTAAACAGAATGTGCTGCTAATCTGCGACTAGGCACAGTGAACGGAATATGTGACATTTTTTTTTTAAACTCTGCCCCCCAAAACAAAATATATCTGCTGCCCCCACACACAGTAGTCCTAAAAAGGACTTTTGGGTCTTTTTTTGTTCAAACTCGCTTTTCTTCTCCCTACACTGACTTTCCCTTCCTATCCTCATCTCTCCCTGGCTAAGACTGAGCCGAACTCGCTGGTCAGGTGCTATACAGCACCCGATCACGGGTTCTGGCCAGCCAATCAGTGTAATGCCAGCAGCCAACATGGCTGCTGGCATTACACTGATGTCAGAGCCTCCCCGCACGTTTATTGGCTGCGCAGCAGCCGCGAAACGTGCGGGGAGGAGACCCGAACATGGCGGGCGAGCACATGCGGTACTCGTACGAGTACCGCCATGTGCCGAGCAGAGCGATGCTCGAGTCGAACCGAGCTTCGGCCGAGCATGCTCGCTCATCACTATATAGGATTTTAAAGCACCTAGTTAAATACAAGAAAAACAAAATGTCTAATATCTTTATGATAGGACTCACCTACTTTAAAACGGGGTTTGCTTGCAGTGAGTGGGTAGAGGCCCAAGAGGACTGGAGCTCCATCAGTCCACTTCATAGTTATTTTCCACATGGAGCCTCTATATTACCCTGATTGCAAATGAACATAGGCCAAGCAAGCCAAAGAAAAGGCCATATAATGTTTTTCTGTTTTAGATTTTTTTTTTTTTTTGCTTAATTTGGGGGCTTGGAGATTCCCCTTGTTGATCTCCATACCGTATTCATTTGGGTTTATATTCCGATGTTATATATTATATGTATATGTTATGGTGTGCTAGAGATGTGAGTTTCTTTTTTTTCTTTCCTTTTTATATGAAAATGTTTCCAAGAAATTAAATTCTGAGATTGAAATATATATTGCTCAAGTCATACGTACAATATGTTTGCTTTTGTAATTCTGATTATGGTATTTGAGAATAGCTATTTATGTTTTACTATCCTTCATTGTGTCCTTGAAAAAAAACCCAATAAAATACTAAGGGTGCCACAACATTTTCAGAATGAGAACCGGGGTGCCTTGAGCAAAAATAAAAAAGATTCAGAAGCACTGCCCTAGTCAACTGATTTTGATAAAATTCAGGAACATTCTGGTAATACTTGAGAACTCTCAAGATTTTCCCCAGAGACTCTGGTATTTACTTTTACATAGTAGTCTCCTGTGGCTGAGCCTCTTTTTCTAGCTCAGATTTCCCATTACCTCTGCTGACTTCCTTCCCCATTTGCCCACTTTTCTACCCAAACCAGTCGACCTACCCAATTTTTTCTTGCCTCCCCAGGTTAAGTCCCATACAGTCATAGTAACATAGTAATTTAGGTTGAAAAAAGACTTGCGTCCATCTAGTTAAACCCTTTTCCTATTCCTGTTTACCATTGTTGATCCAAAAGAAAGCAAACCTCCCACACACAATATAGCAATTTCAAATTCTTCCCTGAATGGGGGGAAAAATTCCTTCTTGATTCCAAATGGCAATCAGATTTCTCCTTGGATCAACAAGCCCCAACTAAATATTCATCCCAATACTAACGTACATAGCCCAGTCATGGTGAGGACTTGATTATTTGTGCATCCCATCTGTACACAGTTTAATTCTTGAGGACACAAAAGTTCACAGGAATGAGAATGGTGCATGTCCACAAATATGAAGGTGTAGAGCAAGATGGACCTCATTCTTGTGAGGTGTGCCTAGTTTTTACTTCTGCTACAAGGGAAAGACATGCAGAGAAATGCTACATTAGTGTTTTAGGACAACTTAGGACATGCAAAGTATTTTAAAAGAACCTGTTTCCCGGATATAGTTTACTTTGAACTCTCCTCTCAAACCTCTTGCCTAATGTGTTTGCTTACAGGTCCTTCTAGTTGTCCCTCGCATTGTGCTCCCTCCCAACCCTCATTGGTGCAATCCCTCTGGCAAGGATAGGGCAGGTTATTTTGATTGGGGTCCTAGCAATTTTGCCTTAATGAATAAATAGACATTTTTAAACCACAATTTGGTTTTCTAAATCATGAGTTAGTTTTGAATCAATGGTATACAAATTGAAAGAATTATAGCAAGGAAAATTATCAAAGAAACATTTATAATAATGGAATACAGACTTCCTCACAACTCTTTCTGCACAGACATTTAGAGAGGAAAATGTATCATGAATCTGAAATTATACTTAATAACATATTTACAAAAATCCTGTGAAATGTATTTCTGAAATGTGCTCAAGAGCATAAATCAGTGGTCAGCTGTTACTTCTGGTCCCACTTGTCTAACACATGCATTACTTTAGCAATCAATGTTCTAGAGAAATATGCTGAAAATGTGTTTCTATTGTATTACTTAACATGGCAGGTAGGATCATAGCACTATCTAACTTCTATCTCACTTAGACATGTGCCTACTCTGCCAATACACAATGAACTTACTGATAAAATGGTGATCAGTAGGGATACAAATGATAAAATTAAGATTAAGATTGATGCCTTAAAAGGTCACTCAGTTTTAAAATATAACTGAGATAAGTGGTGTAGCATGATAAGGGACAAAAAAAAAAGAACTGTACATTTTTGATTTATGGGCATTTCAGAGTGCCAGTGGTAATATTCTGAATGTTGTATTTTTTTCTTGACAAGGAGACACTATACCTTTAATAGAGCATATGACTGACCAGTTTCAACATATTTTCTAAAAAATAAACTATTTGATTAATTAAATAGACATATTAGCATTAAAATTGTGGAAACAGTGCTCTATCAGCGATCAAAAAATGTTGCATGCAGCCCAAGGGAAACCAATGATGTGCTGCCTGTGAGAATGGGTTTAAGTATTTCTGAAAACAAGTTCAGATATTTTCTGGATTTTTAATGATCAGGATGTGCCTGTAAATACATAAGCTTAGCTCACATGGGCAACTTTTTTGGAGGATGTTGCAGCAACATAAAGGTGCTAGAGTAGCTGTAAAAAGCTGCTATCTATTCTGTGAATCTTGTTTGGCAACAAAGTCTCCCAGATGAACTAGACCTTAGTCTTGCTGTGTTCAAAGGAAGGGTGGCCTAGAGATAGATTGTGCTGTTTTTCTGTTGCAGATCTAGGCAACATAATCTGACAGAGAGACTTATGGTACATTCAAGATGGCAGTTCATACTGGCAATTTATTGGATGAGTTGAAATTGTACATGAAAACTCATAAAAATATGTATGTGATTTACAAGCAACTATTATGCTTTTCTTAGTTCTAGTTGAATCTACTCATAATGCAGCTTCAAAATCACATAGTAATCACAATAGTATTCAAAATTTGGTGTGGTAGCATCGAAATCAATATAAACAGTATATTGATTATATATTTAACTGTGTTTTCCTTTTGTACTTGGACATCGGATAGAGTGCCCCTCTCGGGCTGCAGCAGGATGAGAAGCAGAGGATGAAGATCCCCTCAAGTGACCTCTGTGGACTGCCTTGGATGTAAATGTGGAACTCTTAGGTGGGAAACCCAGCTGAGAAGAAGATATCCTAGGTTAAAGACAGTGTGTTAGTAATCATTTGTTGGTAGAGAAATTACATTACTCAAATTTGGTTATTATAAGTAACATAGTAACACAGTAAATTAGGTTGAAAAAAGACACAAGTCCATCAAGTTCAACCTTCGCCTCATACCTCAGTAACTGAGAATTTTATAGCTTTCCTGCTACCAATTAAATTAGTCTTTATCAGACCTTCCTGATCAGCCTACTGATAAACAGTATAACTCTGTATGTTCCCTTTTGAAAGAAATGTATCTAATCTTCTCTTAAATGTATCCATTGTATCTGCCATAACTACCTCCCTGGGCAATGAATTCCACAATTTGACAGACCTTACCGTAAAAAAACCCTTCGTCTGCTGAAGTTTAAACCTCCTTTCCTCTAATCTCAAGGGGTGTCCCCTGGTCACCTGATCAGGCCTTGGAATAAATAGCTCACCGCAGAGATCCTTGTATTCAAATTAGGATGATAAGGAGTCAGGTTTATTTTAGTAGTTTTGAAAATTTAGTTACTAAATTGAAGATAGCAAACTGTTTTCTGAACCATGCTTTTCATTTTTTGGATTATGATTAGGTCCTTTACTATTACAATGCCATTAGAAATTCGCTACTGGATGGAGATTGTTTTCAAGACTAAGACAGGTGTGGCATGGCCTTGACAGCAAAAGACACCCAGAGGTGTGGACAGCCTGCCTCCCCCCACATAGCACAGCCTCTGGACATGCATAGACTGGAAAAAAAGATGTTAGACAGGTTAGTTAAGGTACTGGGTGGGCTGACTTTAACTAGGAGATTGTCTTCCAGAAGCATGGTCATGACACAGCAGCCACTGGATATGCACAAATGAAATCTCCAGTTTTGAAGTCTTAGCAGAATAACCATCAAAATTATCTTGATCATCCTCAGGCTGCAATATAAGAAGGTCCTTGGTGAACTGTGAAGTTACTCAGAAGGGTAGGTGGATAACTGTGCACTTGGCAGCAGGAGTACAGGGATGGGGATATTGTTTTTGCAGTAGCTTGGGTGGGGGGCGGGTCAGTGGCGCCTGGATGGCAGTAGTAGCAGACAGACAGGAAACTAGTTTCACTGGTACCTGGATGGCCCCAGCAACATGAATGAAAGAGATTCTCGGTGTAGGACAGTGCTTCATCTGCAGGATTAATAAAGTCATCCTCCTCATGGTAGTAAGTTGTGTTCTACAAAATCATGACCAGAGACAGAACCACTATAGACCTTAATCACTTCACAATCTTGGACAAGAACCTATTCATATAGGTCTGGAAGTCCTCAAACTTCCCCTCTGTCTTGGAATGGTTCATAGGTGGGTGGCTGTACTTACAACTTTGCAGGTCAATGTGTCTACTACCACTGAGGTGTCATTTACTACTTCTGAGGGTTCATTTTCTGAGTGCAGCAGCAGTATAACTAAAAGTTAATGTCACTTGCACCCAGGCAGCCACAGCCACAGGAGAACTGGAAGCCAACCTTACTGGCAAGTGAACAGCAACACCAGCTGGAGAGCTGAATGCTTGTGTAGCTGGAACCTAGGTGTCAGCAGTAGCAGGACCTGAAGTATGAATTACTGGTACCTGAATAGCAATAGCAGCAGGAGTACTTGAACCCAGGGTCACTAGTACATGGGTGGTCACAACAACAGATGACTAGAAGACAGGGTTATGGGCTGCTGAGCAGCAACAGCAGCTGGAAGACTGGACACTGGTGTTGCTGGGTAGCAGTAGCAGCAGAGTCAGGATCAGGAATCATTGGCACCTGACCAGCAAGAGCAGCTGTAGAAAGGCACACTGGTGTCACTGATGCGTGGGTGGTAGCAGCAGCAGTGCCAGAAGAAGGAATTTGTGGCATCTGGGTGGCAATAGCAGTAAGAGTACTGAAACCCATGGTCACTGTTACCTGGGTGATCAAAGCTGCAGGATGACTGGAAGCCAGCACATGAGCAGCATCAACAGCTGAAGACATTGATGCTGGGGTCACTGGTACCTGTAAGGCCACAGAAGTAGGAGAACTGGACACTGGGGTCACTAGTACCTGGAAATTGACAGCAATGTAAAAACTGGAAGCTGTTGCTTTGTACTTAGATGATGCCTCGGAGGTGCTGAAAGAGAGGTTACTCAGGCAACAAGGTGATGGTCTGTAGGTCAAGAAGAGTTCCCATGACTCCAATGAATAATAGGTTAGCCCATTGAAGAACAGAATAGATGGGTGTACATTGACCACTGCTTTCCAATGTGTTGTGTACCCATCAGAAACTCAAGTGTGGTTTGTAAAGCATTAGTGTCAGCATCAATGCATATAGCTAGCGCTCAGAATCCTTTGCTCTTGACTTTACGTAAGGTTTTGCCCAAGTTCCCATATTTCGCAGCACATACTGGCTTTAGGTATCTGCAGCAAGCTTTGAAGAATAAATTAATATTAGCCAGTGGAATTAATAAGTTAATGGGGGAGCAGGACTGCAGCAAGAAGGATAAGGCAGCGCCCATGTATGGGGCCCAGCCAAGCAGGGGGCCAACCTGCTGGGCCTGGGTGCGTACCGTGTGTGATGCCAAACGTGAACGTGGAACACTGTCCCATTTGCTGGGCAGCATTCCACAAGTCAGTAACATAATCGCTCATTGGCAGAACTGGTGCTGGCTCCTCCTTACAATGACTTGAGTGAGGATTGTGGCTGCCAAACAGAGCCATGGACATGGAGTCCTGCAGGTTGCTCCACCCTAGGAGGAAGTGTGTGGCCTCGTTTGAGCCCTTACTGTGCACAGCTGTGGCTCAAAATGGTGGGAATGTAAGACATTATATGTGGTATGGGGTGTAGGATTTTTTGAGGGGGGTGCTGGACTATAGGGTAAAGAAGAACTGTAGTGGGATTGGTTGTGATTGGGACTGTTTAGAGCTGTAGTCAGGGCCATGTGGTGGAGGAGCAGAGGATGGGTGATTTGTAGGGGGTCTGGGCAGAACGGAGTTGGGATGTGGAGCAGTAGTGTGAGGCCTTGGCTTTAGGTTTGAACTGGGCCCCCAAATTTCTGAGGGCTGCCCTGTTTGGTGTTTTCATGCTCGTATGGCCATAGGCAATTGGTGCTATGTCAGTAAGACTTGTTATACTAAGGGCCAAATGTGCAAAGCATTAGAACAGCAGCTGTGGGCCAAACCAGCCCCACCATTATAGTGGACAGCTAAAAACTCTGCAAATTCCCACTGATGAAACAGAGCTTTTAATCCCCTGGAATGCTAGAGGTCTCCAATGCATTGCAAAGCAGTGGGAAATTTCATTTGCCTCCTATAGTGCAACTGGCTTGCTCCAGAATTGCTCCTCTTTTGTGTGTGTGGGGCCCCAAATGTAAACAAAGCATGCTCCATGCAATGCCCCATAAACAGAGAATGTGGATGATATTTTTATGATTCAGAGGGCACATTACTCTGTCTTATTTTATTACCAAGTGTGTCTGTAAGGGACAAAAGTGAAATGCAGCCAAGGAATGAAAACTTCATACAAGAACGTTTTTCTCCTGGCTGGCTAGTTATGATGGAAGTTTTAGTCCCCAACAGCTGAAGAGCAAACTTTTGCCCATCACTGAGCTAGAACCACATTTCTCATCCCATGATATGCATATTGCATATCCAACACATATCGCCTTTCTTGAAATTAGAAGAGAAGCTAGGTGTTATGGCCTGAGGCACTGTACTTTCTGTTCTCTTCCTCCCCTATGTATCCTATGCATTTGTATGTGCACAGAGTCCATTCAGAGCAGCAGAAATCTTACAAAAACAAAAGAGTGTGACGAACACACATTTTTCACTCCCATGTGCCATTGCAGAGAGGAAATTTCCATATTTATATCAGTCTGGTCCCACCCACAGACAGCCCAGCCCTGAAATTTCAGGCAAATCCTCTCTGCACGAGAGAAACAGCACAACCCCAGACGTACGTTTCGGTTTATGTGGACCTCGTCAGTGGGGAGCAGCTGATTCCCTCTAGGCAGATGGAAGTAAGGGCCCATGCCTGGGATGCTCTTCCACTTAGGGAGATTACAAAAACAAAAGATTATGACGAACGCACACCGAGAATGAACAAAATTAAGTGATTTGGTCAAGGTATGTGTGGTCTCTCAGGTGCTGCTCAAGTCATGTTTTTCGCTCCTATGTGCCATTGCAGAGATGAAATTGCCATATTCATATCAGTCTGTCCCTACCCACAGACAATCCAGCCCTGAAATGTCAGGCAAATCCTCTCTGCACGAGAGAAACAGCACAACCCCAAACATACATTTCAGTCTATGTGGACCTCATCATTGAGGTGCAGGTGGCTCCCTCTAGGCACATGGAAGCAATGGCCCATGCCTGGGATGCCCTTCCACTTAGGGAGATTACAAAAACAAAAGATTGTGACAAACACACACCAAGAAAGAACAAAATGAAGTGATTTGCTCAAGGTATGTGTGGCCTCTCAGGTGCTGCTCAAGTAACATTTTTCACTCCCATGTGCCATTGAAAAGAGGAAATTTCCATATTCATATCAGTCTGGTCCCACCCACAGACAGCCCAGAACCAAAATGTCAAGCAAATCCTCCGTGCACAAGAGAAACAGTACAACCCCAGATGTACATTTTGGTCTATGGGGACTTCGTCAGTGACATGCAGCTGATCCCCTCTAGGCACATGGAAGCAAGGGCCCATGCCTGGGATGCCCTTCCACTTAGGAAGATTACAAAAAAAAAATTGTGCCGAACACACACCGAGAAAGAACAAAATGAAGTGATTTGCTCTAGGCATGTGCAGTTCAAGTCACATTTTTTACTCCCATGTGCCATTACAGAGAGGAAATTTCCATATTCATAACAGTCTGGTCCCACACACAGGCAGTCCAGCCCTGAAATGTCAGGCAAATTCCCTCTGCATGAGAGAAACAGCACAACACCAGATGTACCTGTCGGTCTATGTAGACCTTGCTAGTGGGGTGCAGTTGATTCCCTGTAGGCACATGGAAGCAAGGGCCCATTCCTGGGATGCCCTTCCACTTAGGGAGATTGCAAAAACAAAAGACTGTGACGAACGCACACCGAGAGAACAAAATGAAGTGATTTGCTCAAGGCATGTGTGGCCTCTCAGGTGCTGCTCAAGTCTGTGGACCAGAGCTGTCCATAGGATGGTGTAGCAACAGCTCCACTGTACAATTTCAGGCCACTGTGATATTGCACCTAAAAAATTAAAATTTGAGCTGTAATAACTTTTGAATAAAACACCTTTCAGCAATGAAAGTACCCTTTTTTACTCAGGGGAATAAACACACTAATATATTTTTTTTTACATAGTAAGTATTACTATACCTTTAAGCATTCGCTTTATTTTAAGACTAGTGATACATCCAAAATGATATACTATAAAAGATTTCAGAATCAGATTAATCATAAATATGCACAACAGAGAAAAACTATAGTTAAAGATGTATGCAGTCAATGATCTGTAAAACAATAATACTAATATAAGAAAATAAATATAATGTAAAGTCTTACCCTTGTCACTGAGCATGATCCTTCTGAAAGCTGTTGTGCTACCTTAAAAATTGTTTAAAATGTCAGTAGCTTAAAATCGAGTTGTGGATCTACTACACATGAGAGAAATAACATGGCTGGCAGAAAAAGAGCTGAGTAGGAAGGATGAAGGTAGGGCACTTGATTTTGATTGGTTGGGGGACTGAAATATTTCTTGCATCAGATTCATTTGGTGATAGACGTTCACCATTCTGTGAACTGAATGACATATTTTTTGCCCAAATTCATTTGGTGACAAACTTTCATTATATGGTCAAACTTTTATTATTTGGTGACTTTATTGATATATTTCTTATATAAAACCCACGTGGTAACAGACTTCATCATTTGGTGAACTGATTGACATATTTCTTGCACCAAATTAATTTGGTGACACACCATCATTTGGTAAATTGATTGACATATTTCTGCACCAAATTCATTTGATGACAAACTTTCATTCTTTGGCAAAACTTTAAGAATTTGGTGAATTGCAACAGATTCAATTGTGACAAACTTTCATTATTTGGTGAACTAACACATTTCTTGCACCAAATTCATTTGGTGACAAACGTTCATCATTTGATGAACTGAGTTACATATTTCTTGTATCAGATTAATTTGGTGATAAACTTTCATCTTTGGTCAACACAATTTATTTTGCTGAATATATAAACAAGTTGGCAATCAAAAATGGATTTTGTGATCTACAAAGATATTATGAGGGTTATGCCCTGAGGTGTGATAAAAAGGTGATAAAGGGGAGATGACTTCTCCATTCCTGTGTTAATCTATAGAGCCTATGCACTAATTTCTCCAAAGCTAGAGAAATCTTAGCGCATTGGATCCATAGAATAACATAAGAATTGGAGGAGTGATATCACTGGCCCAGTCATCTCCTCTTTATTACCTTTTTATCACACCTTAGTGCATCTCCCCCTATGTGTCCCTCCTTATGGCATTTTGTAGACAAAATTAATGATATGATCTATCCCATGTCATTTTAAGAGCAAATTAAATTTTGTGATTAATAGTATTTAAACATATATGTATATTCTTTCACCAGATATGATTTTTTGATGATAAAAATACATTTTGTAATAAAAAATTTTGTTTAAAACTTTTCGTTTCAAGAATATAATACTGTATGTGCTTCAAAATGATTTTTTGTAAGAAACATTATTTACAACAATTTAGATAAACTACATCACTACTGTACTCGTGTAGACACAGCTATTTTTATAAGTAATTTTGTGAACAGAATATAAAAATAACAAATGGTTCCCTTTAATTAATGTTATCATTTACATTGAGCAAGGTTTTTTAACCCTTTATTGCACATATGGGATGTAACTGTAAAATAAAATAGAGATTGCTATAAGTTATGCAGTCAAAATGACCACTGTTCTACATAAATAAAACAAAGCTGTCTGTCATCTTGCATAAACATAACATCTAATTTCTTATTTAAATAATCTTACATAAGCTGCTTTTAAAAGAGAATGTGCAAATTAAAACAAGTGTAGAAAAAAAATATTAAAAACAAATTAAATCTCTTTTCTTTAGGACAGACTCTCTTCATTTTTTTTCTGACTCAAATAAAATGTTAAACTAACTGATTTTACTTATGGAAATGTAGTTCACCAAATGAGTATGTTAATTATCAGGAATGGGTTATCATGTGATTTTCCCAAGTGTCAGAGAACCATGTAATACTCAGAATTGTTAGTGTGATTTATGATGTATGTAATGATTTAGATGGAGATAGAGAGAGACACAGTCATATGCTTTGGTTAGAGTAAAACCCAAGTATATTGGATATACTTGTAAGCAAATTAACATTGTGGTTAGAGGCCAGACAGGTCATTAGACTTGACGGTTAACATAGAACATATTTTATTTCCTCTCTTCTTTGTGATAACACTTCTGATAAGTTTAACCCCTTTTCTCAATGCTTTGGAGAAATCTGCTGCATACAAGGAGTTATGGTTATGCTATCACGTTATTGAAGCTGTTGTAAAACTCCTCAATGTTAACTGCAATATCACTATTAAAATTAGTAATTTAAGAAAAAACAAACTGTGAACCATTTACAAACTTTATAGCAAAGGTTTTCAAACTGTGTTCTTGGGAACCCCAGGGCTCCTTGAAGTACAAGTGACTCCCCAGAACAAATTTCAGTAAAAGTGAACAATGGAATCTAGGCTGGGGTGTCCACCAGTGTATGTGCAGTTCTTTGGCTACCAGTAGACATTTGAAAGATCATAGAAATGTCCTGGCAATGATCACCTATTTTAGTAAAATGATTAAGTCTTAAAGGGATAGTAATGTTTCATAATAAAAGCAGCTCTAATGAATCATTATAGTATTTGGACCTTGGAGAGTGTTATTTCAATTCTGTCAGACCTGTAGTTCAAGAGTAATTCAATGACAAAGTATCCCCTTCCCGCCCCTTTTACTGATGTAACACTACTCAGTCAGAGCAGAAGGGAGGTGCCCAGGTAGATTGCAGAGAGAGAAACTCTTCAACTAAGGTAAGGGAAAAACCTGAAAAACTTGTCAAGAGGGGCAGGGTTTTCATTGTTTTCATAGGAAGAAGATTGTCCCCTTCTGTCATCTGTCTGGTCTATGGACTGGATTCCACATATGAGAAGAGATTGCTTACACTAGGTAAAAGGGGCGGGAGGGGGAAACTTTATCCTTAAATTACTCTTGAACCACAACTCTGACAGTATTGAAATAGCACTCTCTATGACTCAAATACTATGAAGATTAATTGGAGCTGCTGTTTTTGTGAAACATTACTATCCTTTTAAAAGGTGCTATTTCTCTTGTGCAGATAAAAATTACCTGACATTTTGGATCTGGACTGGCGGTGGAAGGTACATGTCTGAAATGGATATGGAATTTCCTCTCTGCAGTGGCACATAGCAGAGAAAAAAACATTAATTGAAGCACCACTGAAAGTCCACCATGCCTTAGAACAAAACTCTTTATTTTGTTTGCTCTTGATGGGTGCTCATCACAGTCTTTGATTGTAGATCTCCCTAAGTTGGAAGGAGATCCCAAGCATGGGCCCTTGCTCTTCATGTGTCTAAAGAAGCTTAAAAAAAAATTAATAAATAAAATAAAATAAAATAATAATAATAATAATAATAATAATAATAATAATAATATAAAATAAAATAATAATAATTGATGTGAGAGGCTCTGCGCATGAACAAAAGCACAATGGCCTGTTCTCTGGCTAGTCACTGTTCAAGAGCATCACATTTTAGCTCTCTAGTGCCATTACAGAGGAGAAATTTCCATATACATATTAGACTAATCCTGCCCATAAGGACAGTCCAGTACCAAAATGATGGGCAAGTCATCTCTGCACGGAAAAAACCAGCTAACCCCAGCTGTACGTTTCAGCCTTATTTGGGCCTCGTCAGTGAGGTGCAGCTGGCTTCCCTAGGCACTGAGAGCAAGGGGTCCACATCTGGATTACCCTTTACATTTAGGGAGAGACCCTAAGCGTTTCATAGAAACAAGCCAAAAAATGATGTGAGAGGCTCTGAGCATGAACAAAAGCACAATGGCCTGTTTTTCGGCTACTCACTGCTCAAGAGCATCACCTTTTAGCTCTCTAGTGCCATTACAGATGAGAAATTTCCACATACATATTAGACTAATCCCGCCCATAAGGACAGTCCAGTACCAAAATTATGGGCAAGTCACCTCTGCACGAAAAAACCAGCTAACCCCAGACATATGTTTCGGCCTTATTTGGGCTTCGTCACTGAGATGCAGCTGGTTTCCCTAGGCACTGAGAGCAAGGGGTCCACTTCTGGATTACCCTTTACATTTAGGGAGAGACCCTAAGCGTTTCATAGAAACAAGCCAAAAAATGATGTGAGAGGCTCTGAGCATGAACAAAAGCACAATGGCCTGTTTTTCGGCTACTCACTGCTCAAGAGCATCACATTTTAGCTCTCTAGTGCCATTACAGAGGAGAAATTTCCATATACATATTATGCATATACATCTCTGCACGGAAAAAACCAGCTAACCCCAGCCGTACGTTTCAGCCTTATTTGGGCCTCGTCAGTGAGGTGCAGCTGGCTTCCCTAGGCACTGAGAGCAAGGGGTCCACATCTGGATTACCCTTTACATTTAGGGAGAGACCCTAAGCGTTTCATAGAAACAAGCCAAAAAATGATGTGAGAGGCTCTGAGCATGAACAAAAGCACAATGGCCTGTTTTTCGGCTACTCACTGCTCAAGAGCATCACCTTTTAGCTCTCTAGTGCCATTACAGATGAGAAATTTCCACATACATATTAGACTAATCCCGCCCATAAGGACAGTCCAGTACCAAAATTATGGGCAAGTCACCTCTGCACGAAAAAAACCAGCTAACCCCAGACATATGTTTCGGCCTTATTTGGGCTTCGTCACTGAGATGCAGCTGGCTTCCCTAGGCACTGAGAGCAAGGGGTCCACTTCTGGATTACCCTTTACACTTAGGGAGAGACCCTAAGTGTTTCGTAGAATCAAGCCAAAAAATGATGTGAGAGACTCTGAGCACGAACAAAAGCACAATGGCCTGTTCTTCGGCTAATCACCGCTCAAGAGCGTCACATTTTAGCTCTCTAATGCTATTACAGAGGAGAAATTTCCACATACATATTAGACTAATTCCACCCATAAGGACGGTCCAGTTCCAAAACAATAGGCAAGTCACCCCTGCATGGAAAAAAACAGCTAACCCCAGCTGTACGTTTCAGCCTTATTTGGGTCTCGTCAATGAGGTGCAGCTGGCTTCCCTAGGCACTGAGAGCAAGGGGTCCACATCTGGATTACCCTTTACATTTAGGGAGAGACCCTAAGTGTTTCATAGAAACAAGCCAAAAAATGATGTGAGAGGCTCTGAGCATGAACAAAAGCACAATGGCCTGTTTTTCGGCTAGTCACCACTCAAGAGCATCACCTTTTAGCTCTCTAGTGCCATTACAGAGGAGAAATTTCCACATACATATTAGACTAATCCCGCCCATACGGACGGTCCAGTACCAAAATTATGGGCAAGTCACCTCTGCACAGAAAAAACAGCTAACCCCAGACATACGTTTCAGCCTTATTTGGGCTTCGTCACTGAGATGCAGCTGGCTTCCCTAGGCACTGAGAGCAAGGGGTCCACTTCTGGATTACCCTTTACACTTAGGGAGAGACCCTAAGTGTTTTGTAGAAACAAGCCAAAAAATGATGTGAGAGGCTCTGAGCACAAACAAAAGCACAATGGCCTGTTTTTCGGCTAGTCACCGCTCAAGAGCATCACATTTTAGCTCTCTAGTGCCATTACAGAGGAGAAATTTCCACATACATTTTAGACTAATCCCACCCATAAGGACAGTCCAGTAGCAAAATTATGGGCAAGTCACCCCTGCACGGAA
This sequence comes from Rhinophrynus dorsalis, assembly GCA_037306005.1. Classification (NCBI taxonomy): domain Eukaryota; kingdom Metazoa; phylum Chordata; class Amphibia; order Anura; family Rhinophrynidae; genus Rhinophrynus; species Rhinophrynus dorsalis. The sequence goes on along the minus strand of CM074718.1, from coordinate 268,614,967 downwards.
AAACCAGCTAACTCCAGACATACGTTTCAGCCTCATTTGGGCTTTGTCAGTGTGGCACAGCTGGCTTTCCTAGGCACTGAAAGCAAGGGGTCCACGTCTGGATTACCCTTTACACTTAGGGAGAGACCCTAAGTGTTTCGTAGAAACAAGCCAAAAAATGATGTGAGAGGCACTGAGCATGAACAAAAGCACAATGGACTGTTCTTCGGCTAGTCACCGCTCAAGAGCATCATATTTTAGCTCTCTGGTGCCATTACAGAGAATAAATTTCCACATACATATTAGACTAATCCCGCCCATAAGGACAGTCCAGTACTAAAATTATGGGTAAGTCACCTCCGGACGGAAAAACCAGCTAACCCCAGACATACGTTTCAACCTTATTTGGGCCTTATCAGTGAGGGGCAGCTGGCTTCCCTAGGCATTGAGAGCAAGGGGTCCACATCTGGATTACCCTTTACATTTAGGGAGAGACCCTAAATGTTTACTAGAAACAAGCCAAAAAATGATGTGAGAGGCTCTGAGCACGAACAAAAGCACAATGGCCTGTTTTTCGGCTAGTCATCGCTCAAGAGAATCACATTTTAGCTCTCTAGTGCCATTACAGAGGAGAAATTTCCACATACATATTAGACTAATCCCACCCATAAGGACAGTCCAGTAGCAAAATTATGGGCAAGTCACCTCTGCATGGAAAAACCAGCTAACTCTAGATATACGTTACGGCCTCATTTGGGCTTTGTCATTGAGGCGCAGCTGGCTTTCCTAGGCACTAAGAGCAAGAGGTCCACGTCTGGATTACCCTTTACACTTAGGGAGAGACCCTAAGTGTTTCATAGAAACAAGCCAAAAAATGATGTGAGAGGCTCTGAGCATGAACAAAAGCACAATGGCCTGTTCTTCGGCTAGTCACCGCTCAAGAGCATCACATTTTAGCTCTCTGGTGCCATTACAGAGGATAAATTTCCACATACATATTAGACTAATCCCACCCATGAGGACAGTCCAGTAACAAAATAATGGGCAAGTCACCTCTGCATGGAAAAACCAGCTAACCCCAGCAGTAAGTTTCGGCCTTATTTGGGCCTCATCAGTGAGGTGCAGCTGGCTTCCCTAGGCACTGAGAGGAAGGGGTCCACATCTGGATTATCCTTTACACTTAGGGAAACACCCTAAGTGTTTCATAGAAACAAACCAAAAAATGATGTGAGATGCTCTGAGCATGAACAAAAGCACAATGGCCTGTTTTTCGGCTAGTCACCGCTCACGAGCATCACACTTTAGCTTTCTAGTGCCATTACAGAGGAGAAATTTCCACATACATATTAGACTAATCCCACCCATAAGGACAGTCCAGTAGCAAAATGATGGGCAAGTCACCTCTGCACAGAAAAACCAGCTAACCCCAGACATACATTTCAGCCTTATTTGGGCCTCATCAGTGAAGTGTAGCTAGGTTCCCTAGGCACTGAGAGCAAGGGGTCCACGTCTGGATTACCCTTTACACTTACGGAGAGACCCTAAGTGTTTCGTAGAAACAAGCCAAAAAATTATGTGAGAACAGGCCGTTGTGCTTTTGTTCATGCTCAGAGCCTCTCACATCATTTTGGCTTGTTTCTGCGAAACACTTAGGGTCTCTCCCTAAGTGTTAAGGGTAATCCAGATGTGGACCTCTTACTCTCAGTGCCTAGGAAAGCCAACTGCACCTCACTGATAAGGTTCAAATAAGGCTGAAATGTACATCTGGGGTTAGCTTGGTTTTCTGTGTAGAGGAGACTTGACCATCATTTTGTTAAAGGGATAGTATTGTCTGAAAATTTTGTAGCTCTTATAAAAAAAAAAAAAAAAACATTAAAAATGGTTTGGGAGATATTACCAATTATGTAGAGGCAATGCTATCCCTTTAAGAGGCCAGGTCTGCTCTGCATCCTGCCGCTAATGCAGTCATGAGTGTAGAGACTGCCTGAAAGCACAGGATGCTCCCAGCCCAGCACTTTGTGCTCCCAGCATTCTGTGCGTTTGGGCAATCTCTACTGCGCATGACGGCTTCTGATAAACATCTTAGCGAATTATTATATAGGATAGCTCTTCTGGTCTGTGCATTCCACAGACCAGAAGTAGTGCACAGAGAAGATGGGAAGATGCTGATTTAACCTGTAGGAATGCCAAGGAGGTATATTTAAATGCAAGAGTATTGCAGTCGCTTTAACCCCCCTACAACAGTGTGGCTAACCAGGCCAGTTCCAGCATATTGATCTCCTGCTACTGTAAGTACCTTGGCATAATAGGAGGTATTATTTTATCTATATATTATAATGTCCTGATTAGGAAATGTGGATATATAATCAGGGCCGGATTTACATCTCAGGAGCCTGTAGGCACAGAAATCTGAAGTGCCCCCTCCCCCCACTTTGAGACCCAAATCTCTCTTTATTGTGACTGCTGAGCCAGGCTGCCAGGTAGGTGCCAGCCAGGCCAGCTGCAATTTCTGCAAAAAGAGAGCACCGCACGACACTAGCAGTCATCTACCCGGGCAGTGGGATCACTCAGCACATAGAGAAAGAACCTTTTCCTTCCTCAAATTCAGTCTTCACTCACCTGGGCTGGATGCTGGTGCACTCACTCACCGCTATCTTTCCCAGGAATCCCCAAGAGCTACTGAAGTCTGACATTTTCCTGACTGTCACACACAATGTGAGCGACACAGTTTTGCAGATAGACTGGAGTGAGGGCGGAAGATGCAAAATCTGTGCTAGCCATGCAACAACAATCCCAATGATAGGCGCCCCTCTATGGGCTGCACCTGTAGGCGGATGCCTACTCTGCCTTATTATAAATCCGGCCCTGTATATAATCTTATTTGCTAGCTTTATTTTATACTAGCAGCGTGGGACTGCCCGGGACTGTCCCTTATTGGGGGTCTGTGTCCCACGTCCCGGGTCACCCCCCACCAGGACAACAAAGAGTCCCGGAATGGAGCAACACGCACCAGTCCAGCCACCCAACGGTGGGAACTCTTACTCTGTGTCAGCCTCAGAAAGATGGTCAGTGCCGGCGGGATCCTCAGCTGTGGGTCTCACTTGCAGCACCAGCATACCTGCTCCATCCCAGCTGTCTCGCGTGCACCATTCCAGCCAGCCAATGAAATGTATTTGCTATATGGTCTTCATTGGCTGGCTCAGCCATCTAATGAGGACCATATAGCAAATACACTTCATTGGCTGGCTGGACTGGTGCGTGTTGCTCCATTCTGGGACTATTTGTTGTCCTGGTGGGCATTCCGGGACGTGTAGTCACCCTATGCATGCGAGACAGCTGGGATGGAGCAGGTATGCTGGTGCTGCAAGTGAGACACGCTGCTGAGACTCCCGCCAGCGCTGACCATCTTTCTGAGGCTGACACAGAGTAAGCATTCCCACTGGGAACTCTTACTCTGCATCAGCTTCAGAAAGATGGTCAGCGGTGGCGGGAGCCTCAGCCGTGGGACTAGGGTGACCACATGTCCCGGAATGGCAGAACGGAAATGTGGTCACCCTACGTGGGACAGCATTGCCCGTCTGATTAAGTTTTTGAGTGGCAGAGGGATATGCAATGTATTGAAAAAGAAATAAGTTGCACACCCCTGTGGCACTCAAACGTTTAATCAGCATGAAAGTAGTACTATAAACCACACTACTACAGAAGACAATCTTCATCTATCCAGTATATTTTTAGTATAGATATTGTAAAATATAGATTTGAAAGAAATGAAAAATGTATATAACCACGTGTGCTTGTGTACAGTTCTCCATTTCATCAGTGACATGTGGTGCCCTTCGTTGTGAACTGTTGGAGTTGACCCAAAGTGGGAAGGAGTTGTTAGCGATTAAAGTGGTGTATGACAGGCCAGCGGTAAGGAGCCTTTGGAGAAATATGTGGATACTAGTGTAAAAGCCCATGTAAACGGGCTAAGGTCCAGAACCTTATCCTCTGCACTCAAAGGGTTAAGCGGCCACTACCTCACTGCTCCATGCAATGCAGTCTTGCGTCGTTTCACTCACGAGATGTAATCATGCTCAGTAGAGACTGCCCAAACGCGTGCAGTCTCTACTGCACATAACGGCTTCTGACAAACATTGTAGCGAATTATTACAGATAGTGAAGGCAGTATTTTTATGGACAATACATAGCAGTATCGAGAGGTCCATAAATGATGTCGATCACAGCTGTAAATATTGTGGAGCATAATAAACATACCTGGGAACTTTTTCTTGTGGATTCCCCAGAGAGGGGAGTCCTGTCGTGTTGCTGCTGGAGATCAATGACACAATCTGTGTAAAAAGGGGTGGGGCTTAATCACAAGTGGGGGCGGGACTTAGAAAACTTTAAAAAGTTTGAGCAATAGGCTGGGGAAGGAGGAGAAGAGGGCAGGGAGTGGGAGCAATGCAATGGAAATGTATCAAGCAAGTAAGGGGTTGATTTTCTACCAATGTGAGTATAAGTGAACTGTATTGCAAGTAATTCTGTTCAGTACATGAGGCTGAGTGGGCAGTGAATTGGTGTTAGGTGGTGTCTTTGGATGATTGAAATTTTGGTCAAGGTATTGCTTAGAAGGGGAGTAGTGGCGCTCTGGCACTCAAATGGTTAACAGAGCAAGCAGCTCCGGTTCTGTTTCCTTCCTTAAGTTTACCCCCTGGCTGTCGGAAAAAGGCTGTACAACATATGGTACTTGTGAAATATGAATCCTTTGAGTGGCATGGGGTTATGGAACACATTTTTTTCAATGTGTTGTGTATCCCTCTGGCACTGAAAGGGTTAAGGTAAGGAAAGGTTATTTTTTTTTCTGTATGACAGTTGTTTTCGGTGCTGCTTGTAACCAATAATTGGTCACATGTAAATCATACATGTATAGCAAGCTATAGTGGAAAGGTATTTGTAGCGGCAACAGCAGTTGGAAAAACAGCAGCAGGTGAGTGGGGTCTGGTGAAGTGAGGGGAGCAATACACTATATGAGTTCTGTCGTACTTGGTTGAGTAATTGGGGGTTAGCAACTGCAGTTTTGCTGGGGGCATACCAAAGGGTGTTCCCGTAGTTGCCACTGGGATATTTTCTATAACTTGACTGATTATATTATTGTTTCTTCTTGTCCTCTTATCTGTACTCCAGGCTCCTTTGTGGTGCATTGGCTGGGTCTCCGGCGTATTATACAGAAGATCCAGATATTTGCAGGGTGAATTGCACTTACGCTTTGTGGCAGTGTCACTTTGATTATATTTACTATTTGACCAATATTTAGTTTTTTCACTACTTTGTCCATGCTGCTCCATGGTGCACTGGCTTAGTCTCTGACACATGGCAACTCAGTCATTGCAAACATGTTTTATTATCCCTTATTACTTTCAGGTAGGGTTGCCACCCAGCCGGTATTTTACCGGCAGGCCGGTAAAAAATTGGCTTCCTTCCAATGTTAAGTCTATGGATGGAATTCCTTGGCCGGTATTTTTTTGAAGAAAAGGTGGCAATATAATATGTTGTATGTGCGGGCTATGTGGGTGGTAAAGTGATGTGGACCTTCTGCTGCTCTGTGATGCACCGGTTGGGTAGGGGTGGTGGTTTGAATTTGTTATGAGGGCACAGGCAGCATATGCACCATCAGGCACACCGTGCTGGCTTTCTGTGTGACTTGTGAGCGAGTGTGAAAATCCAAGGTCAGTAGAGGACAATCTTTACCTGGGGTACAAGAAAAAAAACATACTTTTTTTCCAGTACATGAGGTAGTCTCTGAGCTTATTAGACAGGAGGGTACAATTCCAGAAAATTATCTCTTTTTTCCCTAGGATGTGAAAGAGCCTGTTTCCCTTTGATCCCAAAGATTCAGTCCTTTGGGATAAGGTTCCCAAGGTAGACCTCCATGTGGCACACCTATCCAGTAAAACCACTATTCCTTTGGTGGATGGATCAGGGTTTAAGGATCCTATGGACAGGAAGATAGAGACCTCGCTTCACAGAAGTTATAAGGCGTGCGCCACCTCCTTCTGCCATAGTATTGCTTCCACTTATGTCTCAAGGGCCTTGAGACTATGGCTCTTACAGTTGAAAGAAGACTTGGTCAATAGAATACCCACGGAAGAGCTTTTGAAGTCCACATGCATGCTTCCCCTGGCTGTGGATTTTCTCTGCGACTCCTCCAGGATGACTGCTAGGGCCACAGCATTGTCTTCAGTGGGTTGCAGAGCCCTCTGGCTCAGACAGTGGGCTCCAGATGTCGTTTTTAAAAATAAGCTTTGCACTATGCTTTTTGAAGTTGACGTCATGTTTGGGAAGGAGCTGGATGCTCTTCTTCAGAATCTCTCTTAGGAGAGGAAGTTTTTGCCTCAACATAGGAGGTTCTCTTCCTAGAATCATTTTTTTGAACCTTCAGGGACCAGAAGAAACCATCCAAAGGCAAAAGATAGGCACCTCATGTGCTGAAAGAAAGCAAATCCCAGAGACCCTCCCAGGATGCTTTCTCTAAATCTCTAAAAACGTAGGATGTTTTTGCTTGGTGGTAAATCTTACCTTCTTGAATCAGTTTATCTTTCAAGAGCATTTCAAAATGGAGAAATACAGAAACAAGATACTAGGAGAGTTATACAGTTTCCCTTTAACAGCATATGAATCAGGATAACAAACAGAGCTGATACTCACATGAGATATTTAACTGGCTACAATCTATAGCAACAGATATTAAAGCAAGAGGGGATTTCTGATGCTGGTTCTCCCCACAACAAAACCACGCAGACTTGCATCAAAGCTCCATTTCAGCAAGGCAATAAGGATAAAGGCAATCCAAATACAGCAGACCAGATGAAAAATATAAAATTTATTTTAAAAAGTTAAAAAATGCTTAACATGTTTCGTGGCTAACATGCCACTTCATCAGGAAGAATACAATGTTACAAAATACTCCTCTGTTTGTTATGTTGATTCATGTGCTGTTAAAGGGAAACAGTATAGCTCTCCTAATATCTTGTTTCTGTATTTTTGTCACTGTTTCCCCAGAGATGTTCAGGAGTCAGTACGGTATAGTTAAATGCAAATTATTAAAATATACGTAAGGTAGTACACAATCGTAATATAGCAAGAACCAGCAGAGAGTCACAAGCCAGCAAGCACTGCTATCAGAAATAGTCGGCTGCCAAACTTGACCAAACTGCTGGAGACCAGGCCTCAGCCACTGGTAGTCTCTACTGGAACCAGGAGCAGGAACTGGAAAACAGGATCTTGATCCAACGTAGTGAGGGGGCTACCTGACTCACGCCTGCAGTCAGAAATGTAACATAGGATACCTGACTCACGCCTACAGTCAGTATGGAAAAAGTGGAAGCTTGACTCACGCCTGCAGTCAGTTTAATAGCTAGTCTACTAGAGCCCCAGATCCGCACCAAACTGGGTGTCTGCTAAGTACAGGAGAATAACAAGAGAATAGTCAGACAGAGCCACAGGTCAGCACCAGAGAGGCTAGTCAGACAAGCCAGGTCATACACAGTTCAGGTAGTCAGCCAGAGCTACAGGTCTGCACCAGATTGGTTTCCACTATAAGGATAAGGCAGGAAAATAGTCAGACAGAGACACAGATCAGGCCAGATTGGATGGTCGGACAAGCCAGGTCATGCACAGATCCCAAGGACACAGAACTGCTTTGTACAATGACGCAAGGGCAACTGAGTCAGACTCAGACTGTCCTTTAAACCCCTCCTCAGGAAGTAGGTAGGAGGAGCAGGCTTAAAGGAAGGAAGTAGATAGGAGGAGACTACAGGAAGCACGCATAAAACAGAGGCCTGTTTTACTCTGAAGCCTCGCGCCAGCAGATGACGCGTGGAATGAAGCAGAACGTCGCTGGAAACAAGGTAAGCTGTGACAATTTCAAAGTCCTGCTGTAAGGTGGTGGTCCTAAAGGTCTTGAGCAAGAAAAATCTGGATCATTGTGATTAATATCCATGAGAAAGTTCCAATGTGAGTATATTTCTAATCTTTGTAATCCCATCGATGGTCAGTATTTCTACACTATGATTCTTTCCCCTCTCTTTTGTGTTTTTGATTTCAAAATGGAGAGCATCAGGTCTCTACTGGATGGCAATGGTGGATTTAAAAGATGCCTATCATCATGTCCCTATTCGTCCTGTTCATCAGAAGTATTTAAAGGGATAGTAATACTTTGTTTTAAATTTATTTTATTTTGTAGGCATTAAAAAAACATGAAGAATGATATAAGTCTTATCTATCAAACCTTTATGGTTTAAGAGATATTCACAAACAAAGTATCCCCCCCTGTTCAACCAGATCAGAAGGGAGGTGCCCAGGTAGACTGCAGAGAGGGACAATCTTCATTTAAGATAAGGGAAAAAGCTGAAAAACTTGTCAAGGGGGGCAGGGCTTTCATTGTTTTCATACAAAGAAAATTGTCCCCTTCTGTTATCTGTCTGGTCATACAACCAGATTCACATCTGAGAAGGGATGGCTTACACTAGGTAAAAGGGGCGGGAGGGGAAACTTTGCTTGTGAATATCTCATAAACCATAAAGGTTTGAGAGATAAGACTTATATCATTCTTCATTTTTTTTTAATGCCTACAAAATAAAACAAAGTTAAAACGAAGTATTACTATCCCTTTAAGAATCACCATCAGGGACAAGGGTATAACTTTCCACTACCTGTTTGTGACACTTGCTTTCAGCCTTACTTCAGTTCCCAGGGTTTTTACCAAGATTATGGCAGTGGTTTTTGCTTTTATAAGGGAAAAGGACATAGCAATGATTCTTTATTTGGGCCACTGGGAAGTAAAAGCTTCCCCACCTAAGAGAACACTTGACTCTGGTCACATCAACACTGACTTCCCTGGGTTGGAAGTTTGACCTCAAGAAGTTCTGTTTTCTTCCAGAAAGAAGGAAACTGTTCTTAGGTATAATCCTGGATTCCTCTGTGGGAAAGACATTCCTTCTAGAAATCATGATACAGAAACTACTGGACAAAATCGCCCTCCTCAGGTCCTCCAGTCACTTCACCATCAGGTGCCTATTACCCTGGCGGTCAAGAGCTCCCTGAGGTGATGGTCCAGAAACAGACTGGCAGTTGGACTGCCTTGTAGAATTCATAATTGCACAGTCATCAAGAAAGATACCAGCAAAATGGGATGGGGAGCAGTCCTAGGATTACATTAATTTCAGGGTCTTTGATCAGTTTCCGAGAAGACCCACCATTCAAACCACCTGGAACTTATGGCTGTCTGGAGAGCTTTGAAAGTGGCCGCTCCCTTCCTCAAGAGGAGAGAGGTGAAGATCCATTCAGACAACATGACAGTGGTATGTTATCTAGTCCTTCAAGGAGGAACACAAAGTCCAGAACTCCTTCTCGTGTCCTAAAGAATCCTTTAATGGGCAGAATCCACCCTAGTAGCATTATCAACTGTACATATTAAAGTGTTAGTAATGTCCCATAAAAAATAAGCTTAATGGCGCAACCCTTATCTCTCAAACTGCTATGGTTTAAGAGATATAAGCATTGAAAGTTCCCCCCCTCCCCTTCCTTGTCGGTCGACATGAAGAGGCTCTTCAGCAGAGCCAAAATCGCGTTATTGCAAAATAATTACTTAATTGGAAAGGTCTACAAAGTGTGCTTGCAAACCAGGCACACTTTGTAGACCTTTCCAATGAAGTAATTATTTTGAAATAATTTGATTTCAGCTCTGCTGCAGAGCCGCAGGCTGGTCCCCAGACTGGGATCTCCTGCTGTCAGCTAGATGCTGATGTCAGGAGAAGGAGAGGGAGGGGGAACTTTCAATGCAAATATCTCTCAAACCATAGCAGTCTGAGAGATAGGGTTTGCTCCATTAAACTTATTTTTTCACCCTCTACAAACGATAACAAGTTTTTATGGGACATTACTAACACTTTAAAGGGAAATGCAACAACTGGATGGATTTCCTGAGCCGGAGGTTGGTTCATCGAGAGGAATGGTCCCTTCATCCCAGGATTTTTCTTAAACTCATAGAGAAGTGGGGCATGCCTGACATAGATCTTTTCTCTTCTCTAAAACTGATTCCTATTTCCTAGAGACAGATCTACCAGTAGAAGATGACATATATCTCCATAGACCTGTACTGGCCAAGGAGGCTGTGGTTCATCCTGCTGAAGCCCATGGCACAAGAGGAGCCACTGATGCTTCCCTCCACAGCATGTCTCCTGTTACACGGCCCTGTTCCCTATACTCATGGGATGAATCTACAACTTTCCGCATGGGTTTCTGAATCCCAACTATTAAGCAAACAAAGCCTTTCAGACAGGGTTATTAAAGTCCTGCTTGGTGATAGAAAAGACAGTACTACTGCTGTCTATAATCATACACGGTCAAGATTTTCTTTCTGGGTTAATGAATATTCTGTAGATCCATTGAATCTGTCTATTCCGGCTCTTTTGGATTTCCTGGCTAAAGGTTTTTCTGAAGGTCTGAACCCTTGTACCTGAAAGTGCAAATATTCTCCCTAGGCAGTTTTCTGGGACAGCCTTTAGCCGGCCATCCTATGGGTGTAGAGATGTCTGAAATGTGCAGCTACTCAACGGCCTACATCTATTCCTTCTATTGCTCCATGATACCTGAATCTGGTTCTGAAAGCATTGATAACAGTACCCTTTGAACCTCTGGACTTTATCACTTTGGGAATGTTGTCCCTCAAAACAGCTCTTCTTGTCACCCTCCCTTAGGCAAGAAGAGTTGGAAAACTTCAAGCATTGTCTATCCTTAAGCCATACTTGCAGTTTAGTCCAGATTCGCTGTTTCTTAGACACACTCTGGAGTTTCATCCCAAAGTAGCATCTTCCTTGCACAGGAGTCAAGAGTTATGATGCTTGCCATGCTATATTCAAAGGACAAATGAATTTAGCAATACTTCATCCCTTTTTATTAACTTTTTTGCCAAATCAAAGGGTAAGAAGGCTTCAAAATACACCACTGAAAGATGGCTGCTTGCAGTGATTGAAGTAGCATACAAAACAAGCAACACTGATCCTCCGCCTGATATCAAGGCTCATTCTACCACATCTGTTTTGGGCAGAGAAAGCTAAAGCCTCAGTGGAGCAAATATGTAGAGCTATTAGCTGGCGGATTATCCATACTTTCATCAAGCATTATTGTCTAGACCTGCAAGCAGCAGGGGACTCTACTTTTGGACTTAAAGGGATAGTAATGTTTCATAATAAAAGCAGCTGTAATTAATCATCATAGTATTTGGACTTTGGAGAGTGTTATATCAATACTGTCAGACTTGTAGTACAAGAGTAATTCAATGACAAAGTATACCCCTCCTGCCCCTTTTACTGATGTAACACTGTGCAGCCAGATCAGAAGGGAGGTGCCCAGGTAGACTGCAGAGAGGGACAATTTCCAATTAAAATAAGGGAAAAACCTGAAAAACTTGTCAAGAGGGGCAGGGCCTTCATTGTTCTCATAGCAAGAAGATTGTCCCCTTCTGTTATCTGTCTAGTCTTACAACCAGATTCCACATCTGAGAAAAAGGTAAAAGGGGAGGGAGGGGGAAACTTTGCTTGTGAATATCTCTCAAACCATAAAGGTTTGAGAGATAAGACTTATATCGTTCTTCACGTTTTTTTAATGCCTACAAAATAAAATGAAGATAAAACAAGTACTACTATCCCTTTAAAGTGCTTGAAGCTGTTTTTGACACCGTCCCCACCTCTAGTGTCTTAAGCTTTGTTTTCTCACTTGGTATGCTACCAGGGATACTCAATAGGAAAAAAGGTAATTTTCATACCTGTCAATTCCTTTCCCTCTGTGTGTCTGTATATAGCACTCAGATTTCCCTTCCTTCTATGACCTATTCTTTTGTTTACTATAAATTTCATGCATTTTTTATTCTGGTTTCTGGTCGGCTTTGTTCAAACACTGAGGATGTGGGGGAGAGAGGTCCCTTTTATAATTTTTATCGTCCTAACTCGGGAGGAGGGGCTCTTCCTTATGGTGTGCTACCTACTGAGGAGAAAAGGAATTGACACGTAAGAAAATTCCAGCATGGGCCCTTGCTTTCCATGTGCCTAGAGGTAATGAGTTGCACCACACCAATGAGAGTCAAATAGGCAGAAATATATTGTGCTGTTTCTTCCCTGAGGACAGGATTTGCCTGAAATTTCAGAGCTGGACTGTCTGTGGATAGGACCAGTCTGATATGGACATTTCCTCTCTGCAATTGCACATGGGAATTAGATATGTGACTTGAAGCACCACTGCTAAGTCACATGCCTTAGAATAAAACACTTTATTTTGTTTGTTTTTTTGATGAGTGCTAGTAATAATCTTTGTTTGACGGGCATTCTAAGCTGCACCACAGGCCCACATAAGCCAAAACTTACATTTGTGGTTGAGCTGTTTGACTTGTACAGAAAGAATTTGCCTGACATTTCAGTGCTGGACTACCTGTGGGATGTACCTGTCTGATATGGATATGGAAATTTAATCTCTGCAGTTACACATGGAAGTAAAATAAACATTCAAAAAGATGGTCAGAAATGCTCGACTAGGAACAAGCCTGCCCCTAGGATTGAGCAGGCTCTAGAGCAGTGGTTCTCAACTCCAGTCCTCGGGACCCAATAACAGGCCAGGATTTGATGATTTCCTTGTTAGAGCACAGGTGAGTTAATCAATGTGAATGAGCCTCTAATCACCACACCTGTGCTCTTGCAGAGAAATCCCTAAGTCCTGGCCTGTTAGTGGGTCCCGAGGACCGGAGTTGAGAACCACTGCTCTAGAGAAAAAGTGTCCAACCCAATCTCTCTTATCTCGCTAGTGCCTTTCATAGAGAGTAAATATCCTACAGCCCCTCAAATTGATCCTACCAGAAAGACAGTCCAGCCACTAAGTGCCAAGCATACATATATTTTTTTTTTTTTTTTTTTTTTTTTTTTTTTTTTTTTTTTTTTTTTTTTTCAGCCTTATTGGGCCTCATCAGTAATGTACAGCTGATCTCTCAAAGTGCTGTGAGCAAGGGGTCCATGTCTGGATTCCAGTATTACCCTTAGGGTGACAAATCCTAATGGTAATTTGCATATGCAAAAAGTTAGTCACGTATGCTCAACTAGGAACGAGCCTGCCCTAGAATTGAGCAGGCTCTATAGGAGAAGAGTCCTACTAAGGTGTCTCTTTTAGCTCACTAGTGCCTTTCATAGAGAGGAAATATCTTTGAGCACATCTTACTGATCCTACCAAAAAGGCAGTCCAGCCACAAAATGCCAATCAACTCCTCTCTGAACAAAAGAAGCAGCCAACCCCAGACATACATTTCAGCCTTGTTGGGCCTCATCAGTGAGGTACAGCTGACCTCTATAACCCTTGAGTGCTGGAGACGTCTCCAGCACATTGCTTTGCTATACTTTGGAGGCCTCGCCAAATCCATAGGGTTAAAAATCCCATTTCAATTTAAAAAAAGTGTATTTTTCCCCTATGGTGCAATTGGTTTGTTCTGGAATTGCACCAATGTAGTTTGATGAATAAGACCCTGAGGGCCATATCCAAAATGATGTAATTTTGGAGCAAACCAACTACACTACAGGTTAAAAATAAACATTTCCAAGAATCCAGAATGATTTAAATGGGGCGTTTAATCCCTTGAATGCTACCATTTAAATCGGTGGGGATTTTCAGTTCCCATTTATGATGCAGTTGGTTCCCCAAGATTTGCTCCTGTTTAGCTTGGGAACTAAAGGCCATATTCATCAAATTGGTGCAGTTCTAGAGTGAACCAAAGGTACCATGTGCATTGTTTTGGAGAGCCCAACCCTGTTTAAATCAAAGAGAATTTGGGGAGCTTTTATTTGTCTTCTATGACACAGTTTGCTCCTGAATTGTACTTCTTAAAGGGATGGTAATACTTTATTATTACTAACCCCCATATTGTACATATTTGCCAAATAAATTAATAGCCCCCAGGTTCATCTCTCAAACCTTTATTGTTTGAGAGATAACCGAAGGCAAAGGTCCCCCCTCCCTCCCCCTTCCCTGAAGTCAGCATTGTGCTGACTGCAGGGATATCCGGTTTGACTTTCACCATGTGGCTCTGCAGCTGAGCAGCGATCGCGTTAGTGAAAAATAATTATTTCACTGAAACTGTCTTCTACATGTGCTTGCAAACCAAGCACATGTAGAAGGCCATTTCAGTGAAATAATTCTTTGTCACTAACGGGATCTCAGCTCAGCTGCAGAGCCGCAAGCCTGTCGTAAGACAGACTTCCCCTGCAGTCAGTACAACTCTGACTTCAGGGAAGGGGGGGGGGGAACTTTGCCTTTGGTTATCTCTCAAACCATAAAGGTTTGAGAGATGAACCTGGGGGCTATTAAATTATTTTACAAACATCTACAAGATGGGGGATAGTAATAATAAAGTATTACTATCCCTTTAAACTTATTGTATATTGCCTAAGTACCTGCGTGTTTGCATGACAAGAACCATGCAACCATTGTGCATCTTTCTGAGCAAGATAATAGTGAAAGATGGCCAAGTATAATGTGGCAATACCAAGAGTTCCTGTTTCAGAAAACTTTGTCTGATTCCTGTCTGTACCACAGAACATCCTATTGTTGTGAAAATGGTGGTTACATATTGCAAGCGTCTATAAAAAAATGCAATGTAGTGTAGTACTCAAAGAGATATTGTAGCATGAAGGCACAGGGACAGAATTTCTTATGGTAGATGTTGCTTAGATTCCATTCATCAGAAAAAATCTGCAGAGCGTCTATTTGCCACATCTACAGATGTTTTCTGATACACGGTTCTACAATCACATTCTGGCTGAGGGACAGAATCCTTTTTGAAAAATACACCAAAATGATTCCAAAGATCCTTAACAATCTATCCACATTGCTGCCAATGTTTAACCTTCTTATTGCCAGATCACAGGGGTCTTACTGCATCGACAATGGAGGCATTCATCGACATGTCAAAAATGAAAGAAAGAACCCCCCAAATATTCCAAACATATAATTATTCCCTCCATTGCATCCAATCAGTTTAAAATAAATAAATAGATTAATAAATAACAGTCAAAATAACCCTCAAATGTGGGTGACAACACAAGCCCCATATCAGGATGGAGAGTGATAAAAAAATTAACATGGGTTCCTTTCATCTCATATTATTTTACAGTCAAAACAGTAAAAAAAACCTAGCCCCTCCATTCATTAAAGGGATAGTAATGTTTCACAAAAACAGCAGCTCCAATTAATATTCATAGTATTTGAGCCATAGAGAGTGCTATTTCAATACTGTCACAGTTGTGGCTCAAGAGTAATTGAAGGATAAAGTTTCCCCCTCCCGCCCCTTTTACCTAGTGTAAGCCATCTCTTCTCAGATGTGGAATCTGGTTGCTAGACTAGACAGATAACAGAAGGGGACAATCTTCTTCCTATGAGAACAATGAAATCCCTGCCCCCCTTGACAGGTTTTTCAGGTTTTTCCCTTTATCTTAATTGAAGAATGTCCCTCTCTGCAGTCTACCTGGGCACCTCCCTTGTGCTCTGGCTGACCAGTGTTACATCAGTAAAAGGGGCGGGAGGGGGATACTTTGTCATTCAATTACTCTTGAACTACAACTCTGACAGTACTGAAATAACACTCTCCAAAGTCCAAATACTATGATGATTAATTAGAGCTGCTTTTATTATGAAACATTACTATCCCTTTAAGAAGTCAGGATTCCTGGGACACCTTCTTAATGTGCATGCATTGGTATTTAAAAAAATACATACACTCCTGGATGCCGAGATCCAGCATGATGCCCTGGTTCTCACATACCTGAAGAAATAAATGAAGAAAAACACCACCACTTACAATGCTGCTAAAATAAAAAAGTTAACCCGACCTCAATCATCCCTGGGGCAAGGCCCAGGACAATGATCAAAAAGAAAACAATGACTTTCTTATATTTAACCATTCTCTGCTTAAATATTTTCCCATGCTCTGATTAGGTAGAATGTGGGGTTACATGGGACATCCTATGTGCCCTGGAGTGACACCCTACCCTTCCCATTCCAGATGATCAGAGGAAATATTCATACATGCACACATGCTGGTTGGCTAGAGGAAAGGGTCATGCATTGCAAATATGTGACCCATTCCTCCATCCTCTGATTGGCTGGACAAAGTATGGGGAAATATTAAACTCACATACACACATTTGATCATTTTGTTTGGATTAACATGGAAGTGCCAAACCTCATATTTATCTGTTTTTGTAACTTCTCTTTAACCCCTTAAGGACCCTTGACGTACCAGGACCGTCATGGTCCTTGAAATACTCAAGGACCGATGACGGTCATAGTACGTCACGTACTTTTTACTTACAGTGCTCTACCGGGAGCGATCTCTATCAGGCCCCATAATGACACGCCGATACACGCGACAGGTCACGTGTACCGGCGCGTCCAAGTGCGCCTATGTGGTCATTATGGGACGGAAATGTCCCATGACCGCCAGTCCTTAAGGGGTTAAATTGGCATTAAACAAATCATATTATTTATTACTAGTTATTATTTTTTATGTATTAATATGATGTAGATGTACACCATATTAATTTATTTCATTTTAAAAATAGTTACATAAAATGTGGGATGAATGTACCCCATACATCTTAGTCACTCCCGCTATACCCCATCCCACCTCTTACAATCAGCCAATGATAATCTTCTCTCAGCTCCTTTTGTGTCTACAGCCCTCTCACGTAATAAACCTTTTTCTCTCATTGCTCCTTATCTTTGGAACGCTCTACCTCCCACTCTACGCCACTGCACTTCTCTGATGGTCTTCAAGTCATGATTGAAACTACACTTCCTTAACAAATCTTAAACATGCTACATGGCACTGACTTTGTACAATTAGGCTCTTTTTAAATTATTTACTTTATGTCGCCTATCCTAACCAGAACTCTGGTACTGTATTCAGCACTTGACCCTTATGTACTCTGTATGTCTTCCATTACCACTTTAGATTGTAAGCTTTCGGCAGGGACCTCACTTTCAGTGTTTCACTTTGCAAAGCACTTGTAAATTATAAAGCACTGTGTACACTTGTGGCACCATATAAATAAACATTAATTAATTCATTAACATACTGAATTCTTTTAGAGAGGGAACGAACGTTCCCTCCCTTTAACGAAAAAATATAAAATAGGATCCCAGTACTGCATATTATTTTCTGATGCTCTCCATCATCCTCTGATCATGATGAAGAGATGGTGGTTTAATGTAACCCCTCCCAATTTATTTAAGATCATTTATTTATCCCTCGCTAAACTTCAGAGGTTTGTGATCCATGTGTGCAGGATCTGTTGAAGATATCAGTGTCTCTTCCCCTTCATGTGGAGCTGAGTCTGTCGTGGTGGCTCAACTGGACTACCGTGACTGTGGAGATGGATGCCAGTTTCTCTGGCTGGGGAGCGGTCCTGGGTCACAGCAATGCACAGGGTTGGTGGTCTCTGGAGGAATCTCTCGTTCCAATCAATGTGTTGGAGCTTCGGGTGATATTTCACGCCCTTCGCCACTGGACACGCCACCTAGAGGGATGCCCAGTCAGAGTCCAGTCGACCACGCCACAGCCATGGCTTACATCAACCATCAAGGCGGCACAAGAAGCCTCGCAGCTTTGTTGGAGGTCAAAGCTATTTTATTCTGGGCAGAAGAACATTTTCCTGCCAAATCTGCAGTTCATATTCCCGGCATGGACAACATGCTGGCAGAATTCCTAAGTCGACACACAGTGGACAGCCGAGAGTGGGAACTGAATCAAGATGTGTTCACCCTCACTGTTCAGAAGTGGGGACTTCCTTGCATCGATCTGATGGTGACAAGGCACAATCAGAAGGTTTCCACTGTTCTGCTCTCGTTGGAGGGACCCTTTAGCTCCGGCAGTGGATGCCATGTTGATCCCATGGCACTTCCCTCTGGCGTACATCTTTCCTCCCATTCCCATGCTACACAGGGTGTTGTGGAAACTGCATCTGGAGGGCTCTCCTTGTCTGGAGCTCCTGGATCTCTCCGTGGTAGAGCCTTTTCTGCTTCCCCGCCGTCCGGATCTTTTTCTTCAGGGGTACCTGTGGAAGGAGGATGTGGACCATCTGGGTTTGATAGCATGGAAATTGAATCCTCAATACTGAAGAAGAATGGGTTTTTCTTCGGGTATGGTGGCCACTATGCTTAGTGCCCGCAAACCTGTTTCCTCTAAGGCGTACCACAGAGTCTTCCTTCCTCCCCTGTTTGTCATTCCTGAGGGTCCCAGGACAGGGAGTCCAGCATCCAAGGTGACCATAGTGTCTTGGATTAAATGTACTATTTGTAAGGCTTACGAACTGCGGAAGAAGCCTGTTCCACTTAGGGTTTCGGCTCATTCCACTAGATCTTTTGGGGCATCTTGGGCTTACAAGAATCAAGCCTCAGCTGATCAGTTGTGCATGGCTGCCACTTGGTTGTCTGTGCACACATTCTCTAAACACTACCTCGTTGACGTGCTGGAATCGGCTGATGCTAGTTTTGGAAGGAAGATCCTGGAGGCAGTCTTGCCTGTCTAGGTTCTCCTTTCGTCTCTTCGGTTGGCTCTAGTTTTGTGTGCTGTGCTACAGTTTCTGGTGTGTTTATACCCCAGTTTTGTGTCCATTGACACTTTGTTGTTATTGTTGGGCTGTCTATGATTTGATGGTTCATGTATGCTCTGGTGACTTTGGGGGCCCTGCGCCTGATCCTTGCCTTACTTCCCACCTCTGGGAAACTCAATGGTTGGACATCCCAAAGTTACCAGTAACCTATATTGGACTATATAACCATATAGTCCATATAGGTTACTGGACTACCACCCTGTCAAGGGACCATGCTTGGCTCTCCGGTGACTGAACGTGAGAGTCCTTTCGGGTTCATGCTCCCAGGAGTCTTCTTTTCCCTTCTTACTACCTAGTTACTAGTTCGTGTCTCAAATCTTACTTGAGAGGAGTGGCTAGATGCAGCTAAGGATAGGAGGTAGGCTCCACCCAGCATTCTCTTCAAGAATTGTTCCTGCCTACTTAAAGGGGCGGTCGACTACCCAAAGTTACCAGTAACCTGTATTGACTAAGAGAAAAGGATTTAACAGGCAACACTAAAATCCTCTTATAACAAGTAAGACAGACATCAAGCATTGGACCAAGTGAAACAGATCCCAAGTGTTAAACTTCTGATGAAAAAAGAGGAAACCACAAACAGACAGCAATACTCAAGGAACATAAGAAGAATCTCCTGAACAGCCAAACATCCGTTTATCACCAGATATTCCTCTATCTCTGGGAAGGTGGAGCAAATAATTAGAAAAAATTGGAAAACCCTGGAAGGAGACAAAACTTTAAGGAAAATCATTCCAGCACAACCCAGGTTCATTTATAGAAAGGCTCCGGATTTAAAGAAGAAGTTGGCATCATCATGAATCAAGAAGTCTAAGTCCACTATAATTAACCCAACAAATGGACACCACTTGATAAGAATTTTTAAGTGTACTCATCATCCATGTATAACATGTGGTTTCATCAAAGACAATACAAACACTTTCAAATCACACATCACCCGTGAGGAATTTCTGGTAAAACAGTTCATCAGTTGCACTAGCAGTTACACTATCTAGCTACTAGAATTCATATGTGGGATACAGTATGTGGGAAGGACAACTATACCACTTAAAAGCTTCCTCTAGCATAGAAATAATATTATTAACCCATCAACGGCTGGCCGATCGTCGCAATGACTTGAGTTAAGGACCGTGGAGCATTTTTTTCTCTTTTTCTGGTTACGGACTCTCCGAATGACGTGCAGCCGCGGGAGGGGAACCCGGAACTCCATGACGGTCATAGTACGTCATGGGTCATTCAGTCTGATGGACCCTTGACGTACTATGACTATCAAGGGTCGTTAAGGGGTTAAGAACAACTAGGTTTCTCCTGTTGTTTAGAAAATTGAGGATTGAAGCATACTTGACATAGAATCTATTGTCCCAACCAATAGAGGAGGCGACAGACTCAAATGTCTGGCCAAACAAGAACGTTTTTGGATCTTGAAACTGCATACTCTGGAACCAGAAGGACTAAACGAGGAGCTAGATTTATGTGCCTGTAGAGTTATACAATTGCAAATGACATACCACCACCAACTATGTCTATATCTATTCCTTATCCATCCATGGAGAGACTCCGCAAACCCTCCACTCCCTTATATTCCCTCTTTGTAGAAAAATTAAGGTCATGTAATCATATCACATATACTAGATCTTTCCCCACTTGCGGAATACTGAGAGATGGTGAGTAATAATAAATAAATCAATAAATCTACATGTTATTTGTTTACACTGCTGTTCTCATCTTTACATACTATACTTTGATCTCTGTTGCGCTGTCTTTTCCTTTTTAGTCTTTACTCTAAGCAGGATAAACCCTACAATATATAATATTTCCAGTTATAAGTATTACTATCCTTTTAATGAATTAACCTTTGATCTAGTCTATCATATTAATTTTCTTCAAACATGAATTGTGAGTTGCATAACACTACTTTTCACAGTATAAACATTTCTGTTGTTTTAACCCTTTTAAGTACCATTGCTTTCCAACGTGTTGCATACTCGTCTTTAAATGTTAAGTAGAGTATAAATAAATTGCCTCTTTTTGCTAAATTGAGATTTAGTGGGTACCGTGGAACATCAACACTCAATCTAGTTGTTTTCCTTCTCTGTCTCCCATTCTTCATATGGTCTCTGTAAATATAATGCATGTGGTATAAATAATTATATTAACTAATAGAGAACAGATTTTGACTGCAGATAAAGACTAGTGATGAGCGAGCACCCCAATGCTCGGGTGTTCGGGTGCTCTGACCGAGCACCCCCTGAGGCTCGAGTGCTCGGCCGAGCACCCGAGCCCCATTGAAGTCAATGGGAGGACTCGAGCATTACACCAGGCACCCCCTGCTCTGATGAGGGGAGGGTGCCTGGTCCATAGGAAAATGGCAGAAAAGGATGGAAACACCACAGAAATGGTTCAGGGACAGCATAGGGAGGATGTCTGGATGCATCTTGGACTCCAACATCGCTGCTGGGAACGATCTTTCGCCCGTAGTACGCCATTTTTACAGACTGATCGTAAAACACACAAAAAGGAAAATAAAAACGACTTTAGGCGAAAAATTGTTACCAAACAATATTTGCTGTATATTTACTTGTATATCATCTGCAAATTCTCCCAAAAATTTCCTTGATTTTCAGAACTGAGGCCATGATTAAGAGGGAAACGTGCGCAGAGGCAAATTCTCCCAAAAATTTCCTTGATTTTCAGAACTGAGGCCATGATTAAGAGGGAAACGTGCGCAGAGGCAAATTCTCCCAAAAATTTCCTTGATTTTCAGAACTGAGGCCATGATTAAGAGGGAAACGTGCGCAGAGGCAAATTCTCCCAAAAATTTCCTTGATTTTCAGAACTGAGGCCATGATTAAAAGGGAAACGTGCGCTGAGCTGACCATCTAAAACATTATGGGTGAGGGTCTGCTGCAGAGCTGACCATCCTAAACATTATATGCGAAGGCCCGCTAGTGAGCTGACGCTATAAAACATTATATGAGAGGGCCCGCTAGAGAGCTGACCCAATAAAACATTATATGAGAAGGCCCGCTGGTGAGCTGACCTATATAAAAATTGTCAAACAGGGCCCGCTGGTGAGCTGGCCCTATATAAAAATTATATCACAGGGCCCGCTGGTGAGCTGGCCCTATATAAAAATTATATCACAGGGCCCGCTGGTGAGCTGGCCCTATATAAAAATTATATCACAGGGCCCGCTGGTGAGCTGGCCCTATATAAAAATTATATCCCAGGGCATATGGAAGAGGAGGAGGAGGATGAGAAGATTAAGAGTCAACCATATACCCGTTTTTTGGGTGGAAGGGGTGAATGGGAATACAGAGTATTCACATCATTGTAAATAACATATATAAAGTGAGTTTATGTTCCCCCGCGGCTTTCCTCCAGTGGAGTGGAGAAGTCAGGGGAAATCCAGGCCTTGTTCATTTTTATAAGTGTCAACCTATCAGCATTGTCGGTGGAAAGGCGGATACGCTTATCTGTTATGATGCCACCAGCAGCACTAAATACCCGCTCAGACAGAACGCTGGCGGCAGGGCAGGCCAGCACCTCCAAGGCGTAGAGTGCCAGTTCATACCACGTGTCCAGCTTGGACACCCAGTAGTTGTAAGGCACAGAGGGATCATTGAGGACGCTGACACGGTCTGCTACGTACTCCTTCACCATCTTCCAAAACTTTTCCCTCCTTGTGACACTAGGCTGCGCATCAGGGTGAGGGTGCTGGCGGGGTGTCATGAAGGTGTCCCACGCCTTGGAGAGTGTTGCCCTGCCTTTCTCGGAACTGCTGTGTGCTCCCCTTTTCTCCCCTTCTCTGTTGGCCAAGGTAGCACGTACTCTGCCGCCAGCGTTGTCAGATGGAAAATTTTGGAGCAATTTTTCAACAAGAACCTTCTGGTATTGCACCATTTTGCTTGTCCTCTCCACCGGAGGAATGAGAGATGAGAAATTCTCTTTGTAGCGGGGGTCCAGAAGGGTGAACACCCAGTAATCCGTGTTGTTTAAAATGCGTATAACGCGTGGGTCACGGGAAAGGCAGCCTAACATAAAGTCAGCCATGTGTGCCAGAGTACCAACAGTCAAGATTTCGCTGTCCTCACCAGGAGGATGACTCTCAATATCCTCATCCTCTTCCTCCTCTTCTGCCCACCCACGCTGAAGAGATGGAACTAAAGTTCCATGGCTACCCTCTGTAGCGGAGGCAACCGTGTCTTCCTCCTCCTCCTCCTCCTCCTCCGCCTCCTCCAATTGTCGCTGAGAAGACGAAGTGAGGGTGCTCTGGCTATCACCTTGTGTAAGCTCTTCCTCCCCCATTTCCACCTCTTCCACATGCAAAGCGTCGGTTTTAATTGTGAGCAGCGAGCGTTTCAGTAGACACAGAAGTGGGATGGTTACACTGATAATAGCGTTATCGCCGCTCACCATCTGTGTCGATTCCTCAAAATTGCGTAAAACCTCGCAGAGGTCTGACATCCATTCCCACTCCTCACTTCTGATTACAGGAAGTTGAACGGAGAGGCGACGACCGTGTAACAGCTGGTACTCCACTACTGCCCTCTGCTGCTCACAAAGCCGGGCCAACATGTGGAAGGTGGAGTTCCAGCGCGTGCTCACGTCACACAGCAGCCGGTGAGCTGGCAATTGTAAGCGCTGCTGCAGCTTCAACAGGCCGGCCGAAGCTGTAGATGACTTACGGAAATGTGCACACACGCGGCGCACCTTGGTCAAGAGATCATGCACATTGGGGTAGGTTTTTAGAAATCGCTGCACCACTAAATTAAATACATGCGCTAGGCATGGTACGTGTGTGAGCTTGCCGAGCTCCAAAGCCGCCACCAAGTTACGCCCATTATCACACACAACCATGCCTGGTTGCAGGTTGAGTGGCGAGAGCCACTGCTCGGTCTGGTGACTAATCCCCTGCAACAGCTCTGAGGCCGTGTGCTGTTTGTCCCCAAGGCAGATCAGCTTCAGCACGGCCTGTTGACGCTTCCCCACTGCAGTGCTACACTGCTTCCAGCTACTGGCTGATGGGGGAGTGGCGCTGCGTGTAGAGAATTCGGAGGTGGAAACGGAGGAGGAGGAGCCAATAACGTAGGTGCTGGCGGAAACCCTGATGGAGGTAGGGCCCGCAATCCTCGGCGTGGGTAGCACCCGTGCCATCCCAGGGTCCGAGTCGCTCCCAGCCTCCACGACATTCACCCAGTGTGCCGTCAGGGAAATGTAGCGTCCCTGGCCACAAGCACTTGTCCATGTGTCAGTCGTTAAGTGGACCTTCCCAGTAACTGCGTTGGTCAGGGCACGGGTGATGTTACGGGACACATGGTGGTGTAATGCGGGGATGGCACACCGGGAAAAGTAGTGGCGGCTGGGGACCGCGTACCGAGGGACAGCTGCTGCCATCAGGCTGCGGAAGGACTCAGTGTCCACAAGCCTAAATGGCAGCATTTCGATGGCCAGTAATTTTGAAAGGTGTGAGGTTAGTGCTATGGCCTGTGGGTGGGTGGCTGGGTACTTTCTCTTGCGCTCAAATGCCTGGGGTAACGACATTTGGACGCTGTGCTGGGACAGGGAAGTGGATGTGGTCGCTGATGGTGCTTCAGATGGTACAGGTGCAGGGCGGGAGGTATGCGGGCCTGCGCCTTCGACAGGCGATTGGCCGGCAACGAAAACAGGGGAAGAGGAGGCAGTGGTGTGGCCTGCAGACACAGATGGGCGATCCAGGCGTTCCTCCCACTTACTACGGTGCTTGGATGCCATGTGTCGGATCATGCTGGTGGTGGTGAGGTTTCTAGTGTTCATGCCTCGGCTCATTCTGGTGTGGCACAGGTTGCAAACTACAATTCTTTTGTCGTCCGCACTTTCCTTAAAAAAACGCCATACCGCGGAACACCTACCCTTTGGCAAGGGAGATTTATGCAAGGGGGTGCTCCGTGGAACATTTGCGGGCCGGTTTGGTGCGGTCCGCCTTCTTTCTGTAGCCACACCACTGCCTCTTCCAGCCTGTTGCGGTGCTGCAGATGGCTCACCCTCAGGACTGCTGTCATCGCTCGGCTCTACACCTTCCCAGGTTGGGTCAGTCACCTCATCGTCCACCAAGTCCTCCTCCACTTCCTCACTCTGATCATCCTCCTCAAGTCTTGATCCCACCACATACTCAGTCATTGACAACTGTATAACATTCTCCTCAAAAAGGTCTTGAGACGGAAATAGTGGTTGATTTAATGGCAACTGTGTCTCATCATCATCATCATCATCCACTACTTCCTTTGACCTTAAATGCCGTTCACATCTGTCATCTTCTTGTGATTGGGTAGCCTCTAGAGGTTGTGAATCAGGGCACAAGATGTCATGTTCCTCTGCAAGCGTGCTTGGAGAGAGGGTCAAATGAAGGATTGGTGATGAGACGAGCTCCTCACTATATCCCAGTGTGGGATCACTTCTTTGACCAGACCGTGTATGGTGGGAGGAAGGATGATCAGAGTGAGGATTATTTTGACCAGACTCTTGGCTACTGAGAGTGGACTTGGTGGAAGACAGGGTGGTGCTTAACCGACTGGAAGCAGTATCAGCTGTCATCCAACCGACCACCTGTTCGCAGTGGTCGGACCTCGAGAGTGATGTCCTGCGACGCCCTGTAAAATTACACATGAAGCTAGGTATGGTGGATGTCTTTCTTTCTTGTGCTCTGGCACCAGGCACAGTTTCTCCGCGTCCTGACCCGCGCCCTGAACTATCAGGATCACGTCCACTTCCCCGTCCCTTTTTACCCGCCTTCTTCATCTTACACGGAATATGTGACTTTAATATTTGAGTTTGAAAACTTAACAGTATTTCTTACTATTCTGCAACTCTGCAGAGTACACAGAATAGGCTGCTAAACGGCGGTGACACACACTTAATGGAATATGTGACTTTAATATTTGAGTTTGAAAACTTAACAGTATTTCTTACTATTCTGCAACTGTGCAGAGTACACAGAATAGGCTGCTAAACGGCGGTGACACACACTGAATGGAATATGTGACTTTAATATTTGAGTTTGAAAACTTAACAGTATTTCTTACTATTCTGCAACTGTGCAGAGTACACAGAATAGGCTGCTAAACGGCGGTGACACACACTGAATGGAATATGTGACTTTAATATTTGAGTTTGAAAACTTAACAGTATTTCTTACTATTCTGCAACTGTGCAGAGTACACAGAATAGGCTGCTAAACGGCGGTGACACACACTGAATGGAATATGTGACTTTAATATTTGAGTTTGAAAACTTAACAGTATTTCTTACTATTCTGCAACTGTGCAGAGTACACAGAATAGGCTGCTAAATGGCGGTGACACACACTGAATGGAATATGTGACTTTAATATTTGAGTTTGAAAACTTAACAGTATTTCTTACTATTCTGCAACTGTGCAGAGTACACAGAATAGGCTGCTAAACGGCGGTGACACACACTGAATGGAATATGTGACTTTAATATTTGAGTTTGAAAACTTAACAGTATTTCTTACTATTCTGCAACTCTGCAGAGTACACAGAATAGGCTGCTAAACGGCGGTGACACACACTGAATGGAATATGTGACTTTAATATTTGAGTTTGAAAACTTAACAGTATTTCTTCCTATTCTGCAACTGTGCAGAGTACACAGAATAGGCTGCTAAACGGCGGTGACACACACTGAATGGAATATGTGACTTTAATATTTGAGTTTGAAAACTTAACAGTATTTCTTCCTATTCTGCAACTCTGCAGAGTACACAGAATAGGCTGCTAAACGGCGGTGACACACACTGAATGGAATATGTGACTTTAATATTTGAGTTTGAAAACTTAACAGTATTTCTTCCTATTCTGCAACTGTGCAGAGTACACAGAATAGGCTGCTAAACGGCGGTGACACACACTGAATGGAATATGTGACTTTAATATTTGAGTTTGAAAACTTAACAGTATTTCTTACTATTCTGCAACTGTGCAGAGTACACAGAATAGGCTGCTAAACGGCGGTGACACACACTGAATGGAATATGTGACTTTAATATTTGAGTTTGAAAACTTAACAGTATTTCTTACTATTCTGCAACTCTGCAGAGTACACAGAATAGGCTGCTAAACGGCGGTGACACACACTGAATGGAATATGTGACTTTGATATTTGAGTTTGAAAACTTAACAGTATTTCTTTCTATTCTGCAACTCTGCACACTACACAGAATGTGCTGCTAAACTGCGGCGAAGCACACTGAATGGAATATGTGACTTTGATATTTTAGTTTGAAGACTTAACAGTATTTCTTCCTATTCTGCAACTCTGCACAGTACACAGAATGTGCTGCTAAACTGCGGCGAAGCACACTGAATGGAATATGTGACTTTGATATTTTAGTTTGAAGACTTAACAGTATTTCTTCCTATTCTGCAACTCTGCACAGTACACAGAATGTGCTGCTAAACTGCGGCGAAGCACACTGAATGGAATATGTGACTTTGATATTTTAGTTTGAAGACAACAGTATTTCTTCCTATTCTGCAACTCTGCACAGTACACAGAATGTGCTGCTAAACTGCGGCGAAGCACACTGAATGGAATATGTGACTTTGATATTTTAGTTTGAAGACTTAACAGTATTTCTTCCTATTCTGCAACTCTGCACAGTACACAGAATGTGCTGCTAAACTGCAGCGACGCACACTGAATGAAATATGTGACTTTGATATTTTAGTTTGAAGACTTAACAGAATGTGCTCTAATCTGCAACTTTGCACACTAAACAGAATGTGCTCTAATCTGCAACTTTGCACACTAAACAGAATGTGCTCTAATCTGCAACTTTGCACACTAAACAGAATGTGCTCTAATCTGCAACTTTGCACACTAAACAGAATGTGCTCTAATCTGCAACTGTGCACACTAAACAGAATGTGCTCTAATCTGCAACTTTGCACACTAAACAGAATATTTTTTTTTTTTTTTTTTTTTTTTTTTTTCCCCCCACACAAAATAACCTGCTGCCCCCACACACAGTAGTCCTAAAAAGGACTTTTGGTTCTTTTTTTTCACAATTTTGTTTTTTTTCCTCCCTACACTGCCTTTCCCTTCCTATCCTCAGCTCTCCCTGGCTAAGACTGAGCCGAACTCGATGGTCAGGTGCTATACAGCACCTGACCACGGGTTCTGGCCAGCCAATCAGTGTAATGCCAGCAGACAACATGGCTGCTGGCATTACACCGATGTCAGAGCCTCCCTGCACGTTTATTGGCTGCGCAGCAGCCGCAAAACGTGCGGGGAGGAGACCCGAACATGGCGGGCGAGCACATGCGGTACTCGTACGAGTACCGCCATGTGCCGAGCAGAGCGATGCTCGAGCCGATCCGAGCATCGGCCGAGCATGCTCGCTCAACACTAATAAAGACCAATTGGCTCATCTAATCTGCCCATTTCCCTGTCTGTTTAAAATGCTCTAACTTATTTTGTTACACCAGCCATATGTCAGTCCCATGATTTCTTAAATTCAATTTTGTTTTAGCCTCATCCACTTCCTCTGTGAGGTCCTAGTGGCCCAAAATTTTGATACCATCAATTGCGGAATTGGCCTATAGTTTGAAGAGTAGGTGTACAACGGAAAGTGTAAAAAGCATGGAAGATAGAGGTCAGCCTTGAGGTTCACTTTTGATATGTCACAATCATAAGAGTATACAACATGGAGGAGCATTAACTAGGTCGCAGGCTTTAAAAGCACCATATCAGAATCTCGCCCGATCAAAAGGGCGAGATTCTTGTGGCACCTGGTTAAACGTTGCATTAACCCCTTCAATACAATACAATATTACACTTAATACACAACTGACCTGCAGGAGGAGCAGGAGCTGCATGCTCTGTGCGTTCGTCTGTACTGCCACCCCTCCACCCTCCTTCATACTTCATACAGACAAAAGCACAGAGCGTGCAGCTCCTGTGGCATCACATCACAGTGGTATGCGCCAGTGCGGGAGCTGAATTAATTAGATGGGTGTACCAGGACCCCACTGTTTTCTGCCAATTCTGAGCTGAAGGCACTGCTAAACATCTTCTGATTGTGAAGGGAAGTAAGCATGATGTGTCTTTCATCTGCTACACTGTTCCCTTGTGTGACCACTGCATCTATGGTCCTCAACATTGCCTGTTTCTTTGTGCTTCTTTGAAAGAGCTTGGACAGAACATCTTGAAACCCCTATCTGCCTTGAAATTTCTGGGAGAGACCTTGCTGATGCAGTATAACTACCTTGTGTCTTGTTGCTGTGCTCAGTCTTGCCACGGTGTATGACTTTTGACATTAAACTGTCTTCACCAATCTCACCTTGTTAGCTGGGTTTGGCTGTTCCTCTCCCAGTTTTATTCCTACTACACAACTGTTTCTGTTTCAGTTAATGATTGTGTTTCAACCCACATATTAAACTGATGATCAATAGCACCTGTTTGGTATAATTATTTAATCATACACCTTGCTATATGCCTACAAAATCCCTAACTTTTTGCAAGTGTAAACATACAAAATGTGAGAGGCTTCTGAGGATGAACAACAGCACAATGGACTGTTCTACGGCTAGTCACCGCTCACAAGCATCACGTTTTAGCTCTCTAGTGTACACAACTGTTTCTGTTTCAGTTAATGATTGTGTTTCAACCCACATATTAAATTGATGATCATTACCACCTGTTTAGTGTAATTATTTAATCATACACCTGGCTATATGCCTACAAAATCCCTGACTTTGTGCAAGTATAAACATACAAAATGTGAGAGGCTTCTGAGGACGAACAACAGCACAATGGACTGTTCTACGGCTAGTCACCGCTCAGAAGCATAACGTTTTAGCTCTCTAGTGCAATTATAGAGGAGAAATTTCCACATACATATTAGACTAATCCCACCTCCAAAAGGACGGTCCAGTTCCAAAACAACTGGCAAGTCCCCTCTGCACGGGAAAACCAGCTAACCCCGAAATAAGTTTCGGCCTTGATGGGCCTTGTCAGGGAGGTGCAGTTGGATTCCCTAGGCACTGAGAACAGGAGATCTACGTATAGATTACCCTTCACTCTTAGGGAGATCCTCTATGAGTATTCAAAATAAATATACAAAATGTGAGAGGCTTCTACGGCTACTCACCACTCAGAAGCGCCATGTTTTAGCTCTCTAGTGACAATATAGAGGAGAAATTTCCACGTACACTAATCCCGCCCAAAAGGACAGTCCAGTTTCAAAACGACAGGCAAGTCCCCTCTACACCAGCTAATCATCAAAGTACATTTCAACCTTCTTGGACCTCATCAAGGAGGTGCAGCTGGATTCCCTAGGCACTGAGAGCAAGGGGTCCAAGTCTGGATTACCCTTCACCCTTAGGGAGACCCCCTAAGAGTATTAAAAATAAATATACAAAATGGGTTTTAGCTCTCTAGTGCCATTACAGAGGAGAAATTTCCCCATGCAGAGGGGACTTGCCTGTCATTGTGGAAATAGACTGCTCACATTTTGTTTGCTTATTTTTGAATACTCTTAGGGGGTCCTCCTAAGAGGGAAGGGCAATCCAGATGCAGACCCCTTGCTCTAAGTGCCTAGGGAATCCAGCTGCACCTCCCTGACAAGGCCCAGCAAGGCTGAAAAGTACGTTGTGGGTTAGCTGGCGTTCCCATGCAGAGTGGACTTGCCTGTTATTTTGGAACTAGACCGTTCTTTTGGGCGGGATTAGTGTAATGTGTACAGGAAAATTTCTCCTGTGTAATGGCACTAGAGAGCTAAAACATGATGCTTCTGAGTGGTGACTAGACGTAGAACAGGCTGTTGTTCATTTTCAGAAGCCTCTCACATTTTGTATGCTTATTTGTGCAAATGTACCCAGAAGAACTGATGCTATTTTGAAGGCAAAAGGTGATCACACCAAATATTGATTTGATTTAGATATTTTTTCTGTTCACTATCGTTTTGTTAATTGATAAATATAAACTATTAACATGTCTATTTTTGAAAGCATTCTTACTTTACAGCATTATTTCACACCTGCCTAAGACTTTTGAACAGTACTGTGTATATATATATATATATATATATATATTAGCTTTATTTATCAATTTATACAAATTCAGCATGGTATCTCTGTTTGTAATATTCCACTCTTGTAAATGACACTACCTAACACAAAGTACTTTCTAATTTGCATGGAATGACAACCAAATAATGCTAAATATCTCATAAACCACAGTTTAAAATAAAGTATGGGTAACATAAATATATGAAAAGTTTAAAGTCCCAATTCGAGGGACACTTGTGTTTTAAGGGGTATTGCTGGGGGCGTGGCTGGTAGGTGGGGCATTACCAAGGCTAATTGAGACCTCCTTGTGTAACCTAATAATTGACATATAACAAGACCAAAGTATTTTATTTACACAGACTCATTTATAAGCACATATACTGACGTTTAAACAAACAATAATGCTGAGGAGCAATATGATACACTTGTATACACACAACATAGTCTGATCTCCTAAAAAGGGGGACATCAGGGTGTAAAAGAGGGACAGAGGGTTTTGGGTCTAAAAGAGGGACTGTCCCTCCTAAAGAGGGACACTTGGGAGGTATGAGTTATGCTGGGGCTATAACTCTGGTCACTCACAAGTTTCCAGGGTCCATGACTCTATGATCCATCAATATAGATATTTACTTCCCACCCTTTGGTTCTATGCAAAACCATCCAGACTGAAGGGGGATTTAATAAAACAATTCCTGAGTATACACCTTGATTAATATCCAAGGGTCACATTAAGGTAATATGTGTGATATGTCACATAATCACTGCTTTACAGTAGACCTAGATAAATTATGTTACTATTTTAACAGGAAGCTGTTAAATCCCACATCCCACTTCCCACATTACCCCATTACACATGAACCCTCACGAGGCCTTACAACACCAGACTCACGAGTTGTAAGGCCTTAAAATAGCAGACTTGTACGATTTTTGACATATTCTGCTCAGCTCACCACTGTTCAAGTTTGAACACACAAAAGATAAGAACTCAGCTATGAAACACCTGCTCCTGCTGGCTGCAATTTTGTGGACTCTGCTATTTTCAGGTAGTAGCTCTTTTCAGGTAGTAGTCTTAAAATGTATTATTATTAATATTATAGTATGAATGCTGGTGGTGTCCAATTAATTGTTTTGCAATCTTAGGGACATCTCTAATAGATTAGGTGCAATGTTTGAGACATCACTGGCATCCACTGGTTTTAAACGGATAGTAATGTTTCAAAATAAAAACAGCTCCAATTAATCTTCATAGTATTTGGGTCATGGAGAGTGTTATTTCAGTACTGTCAGAGTTGAAGTTCAAGAGTAATTGAATGATAAAAAAAAACCCTCCCACCCCTTTTACTGATGTAACACTGCTCACCTCAGAGCAGAAAGGTGGTATCCAGATGACTTGCAGAGAGGGACAATCTTCAATTAGCATAAGGGGAAAAACCTGAAAACCCTGTCAAGGGGGGCAGGGCTTTCATTGTTCTCACAGTAAGAAGACTGCCTCTTGCTGTGAGCCGTCTGGTCTTAAGACCAGATCCACATTTGAGGGGAGGTGGCTTACAACTGACAGTATTGAAGTAACACTCTCCATGACCCAAATACTATGAATATTAATTGGAGCTGCTTTTATTTTGAAACATTACTATCCCTTTAAGAAACGTTATGATTACTCTTTACAATGTTATCTTAAGAAAAATTACAATGCCAGATCACATAAATCTAGGACTGTGCACACCTCTCTGGTCCTTAGGAAGTTAAATCTGGTACTTAGAGGGTTAAAATATTTTATAAAGATATATATATATATATATATATATATATATATATACATATATATATATATATATATATATATATATATATATATATATATATATAAATAAATACATAGCACCAGTGGATCTTTGTAGTCAATCTTTATTGTTGCAAATAGACAGAAATGGACCGGTCAATGTTTTGGTCAAAACAGGACCTTTCTCAAGACCTGTTTTAACTGAAACGTTGGTCAGGCCATTTTTGTCTATTTTCAACAATAAATATTCACTTCAAAGATCCACTGGTGCTAACTTCTCTTTTATTTTAAATATTTGGAGTCTTTGGGATTGTGCATTCTGCAGCATTCATAGAGTGTGTGCTTCTACCACCTAACCTTGATGTATGAACTTCATCTTCAGCTATTCATTTTGTCTTTGGTCCTTCCTCTATTATATATCTCAATTACGGACTGATGCAGCATACAGAGATCTAATATATTTTCTCAGTTTTGTTTTTGAAAGAACTTCGCCATTAACCAATTAATGGCTAATTAATATAAACTATTTTCTAGCTCAAGAAAAAAAAAACAGACCTGTGCTCATCTATACAAGTTGTGTAAATCTGTGCCCTGTATTGGGCATATATTATACCACTGTGTTAATAAAAATGAGGATTTTGTTACATAATTTAGCCAAAGTATGTTTAACCCCTTAAGGACCAGATGACTTGCTGTGACCGTCACGGTCCTTATACTCTTAAGGACCGGTGACGGTCATAGCAATCACGTACTTTTTACTTACAGGGCTCCCCGGGATCACTGTAAGTAAAAACGGGGCCTAAAATTGACTGCTCCAAGACTGGAGCGATCTCTCTTAGGCCCCAAAGCGGCGCGCCAGTATGTGTAACAGGTCATGTGTACCGGCGCGATAGCAAGGATCAAAGAGGTCCTCAGTGGAGTAACTATAGGGGTCGCAGGGGTCGCACCCGCAACCGGGCCCGGACGCCCCCTGTGACCCCTCTGCCTGGCGCCCGTGATCTCCATCTGGCACAGTAGTAATGCAGAGCGCTGGGAGATGACATCATCTCCCAGCGCTCTGCATTACTGAAGAGGACCGAGCGGGAGATCAGCACACCTCTCCGGGCTCCTGCCACTCCAGGGAGGTAGGAGATGGGGGCATTTTGCAGATGGCCAATGTAGTCAAGGGGGGCGAATGTGGTCGGTGGGGGACGCTTCTTGCACCAGGGCCCGGAGGCTTCTAGTTACGACTCTGGAGGTCCTTAAGGGAAGGTAACTTCCCTGGACCGCTGGTCCTTAAGGAGTTAAGCTTGCCCACCTCTTCAAGGTACCCCAATATCAGGCAAGTCCATATCCATCATTTTAGTCACTTGGTCGTTTTCTAATTTAATTTATTATATGTAAATATTATGGTGAGTTAGGGCACTATCACTATCTTTCTTCTGTTTAGAGGTATTTAAAGGAATGGTCACTGGCCTGTCTTGACTTGCACACACCATGTCTGTTTACAATTTAAACCTTTGTGTGCCAGAGGGGTACTCAACGCATTGCGGAGCAATGCGTTGCGTACCCCCCTGGCACTCAAAGGGTTAAGGTAATTGTAAACCCCATGTGGCCTGTGGGGGTTGGTTGAGGAGACCTATAAAGGGGACTGAATTATTCTGTCCTCCTGGGCTTCCACCCATTCACTGCAGGCCACTGTTGTTCGAAATCAGATGAGTCATATCCCAAGATATCCCAAAATATTATATGTTGTGTGTCCAAATGTTTTTAAAGTGTTAGTAATGTCTAAAAAAAGTTTTTTTTTGCATTTAGAAGAGCTTAAAAAGCTGATCTAAATGCAAAAAAACGTATCTCTCAAACCGCTATGGTTTAAGTGATACGGACGTTTAAAGTTCACTGTTTCCTACTGACAGCTGTAAAGCTGTCAGCAGGAGATTCGTGTCGGTCGACACGGTGGCGCTTGAGAAGTGCTGAGATCTCATTACTTACAAGGAATCCCTTCATTGGAATGGTCTAAGGTATTCCTTGTAAGTAAGGAGATCTCGGCACTTCTCGCCACCGTGTCGACCGACACGAATCTTCTGCTGACAGCTTTACAGCTGTCATTAGGAAACAGCGAAGTTTAAACGCCCGTATCTCTTAAACCATAGCGGGTTGAGAGATACGTTTTTTTGCATTTAGATCAGCTTTTTAAGCTCTTCTAAATGCAAAAAAAAACTTTTTTTTAGACATTACTAACACTTTAAAATAGGTGTATTTTCATCATTAACAATGGATATTTTTGAATATGTGTGTGTGTGTAAATGTTTCCAATTGGGTTCTAGGTTCTAAGCTTTCTCAAGAAATCATCAGGAGTATTTTATATAAAAAATAAAAAAATCATAAATAATAAAATGATGGATAGGAACTGATATTGGGGTACCTTGATGAGGTGGGCAAGCTTAAACATACTTTGGCCAAATTATGGCTGTGAGCTACTTGTCCACTATTTTCTGGCTGCTTGTTTTCCTATACCTCCCAACACTGTAACTTACCAAAGAGGGACACGACAGTTCATGTGAACATGGTACATATACAAAGCCCATTCTCCCAGAACTGTTGTTCTTGTATCAGTTATCCTCTGGCTGCTCTTCAGTACAAAGTGGCTCTCCAGCTGCTGTTGGAATATAATATAACTCCCAAGTTGTAATTCAACAAAAGCTGGAGAGTCTCAGACTCAGTAGATTAGACAGGATCGAGATAACTTGGGGCCTTCCCATGATAGTGGGTTAGTCTTGCTAAAAATGGAACCAATGGAAAATGTTTTCCCGATGTTTAAGATGACCAGACCTCACTTGTAATTATTTTTTTCATACATTGTATTGGAGATCGACAACATCATTCATGCTTAATTTGCATTGTATAGCTAAGTGTCTTATTTCCTTTGTAACTATCACAGGATATCTAATGGCTTTTTGTTTCTTTTATATAGAGGCATCCAGAATAATCGGAGGTCATGAAGCTAAACCCCACTCCAGACCCTACATTGCATCACTACAGATCAATAAGTATCATTTCTGTGGAGGGACTCTTATCCATCCTAACTGGGTGCTCACTGCAGCACACTGCATGGATAACAAGTGAGAGAACCTGTACCACATGCAGTGCTGCAACACACTTCACTACATCTATAAATAACTCAAATAGAAAAGTGGAGCAGTTCTGCGGCAGACCAACTGTATCATGTGGGGACAAGTAAAAATTCCAGTTAATTGAAATGGGGCTTGTTTTAACCCCTTGAATGCTAGAGAGTTCTCCAAAGTATTCTATCTGGGACATTTGTAATAAGACAAAAATGGAGCAATTTCCTGCTTTATACGTAATAAATATTCTGATTGACTAAACTGGGCTTTAGCTGCATTCAAGGGGTTTGAAGCCCCATGTATATCAATGGAAATGTTATCTGTTCACTATGATTCAGGTTTGCCTCAGAATTGCTTCTTTGTGCATATGAACAATGGTGTCCAACACTGTAGCAAATGCAAAAATATAGAGACAACTGGCAGGAGTGACGTTTTATGAACAAGGGAACTAGCTCATCCAGAGGTGTGACATAGAACCTAATAGGTCCAGCAGTAAAGTCTATAGCTGCCCACTGACAGCTCCAAGGTACAGTATACCATCAGAGAATGGCAGAAGGTCTTCACTTGATGGGGAAACACAGAGAGGAAAAGCAATTTGCTTACAGTGCCAGGGAACTGCTGCATCATGATTCATGACCCACACACTGATGGTTAACCCTTTTAGTGCCAGAAGAGGTATTCAACATATTGCTTTGCAATGTGTTGGACACCTTTGGTGCTCAGTGAGTTAATGAAAGGAAGGAGCTAACAAGCTCATTTATATCTTATTGTCTGAAAGTGGTCATGTTTTATAATGTTAGTGGCTGCCAGCCATGATAGAAAACTGATTGTTAAGTGGTCACCGGATATCGATAGTCAATTAGCCCCCTTGGCTTTTGGACCCATCACAACTGCACTGTTCTCATATAATACCAGATTAAAAAGGTACCCAGTCTTCACCTGGCATGACATGGCTGAAAATCAGACTGACAGCCATTGAGCTTGCCACCTCTTATCTGTCTCACCAGAGGAGATATGCACAATGATATGGCAATGTGTGACTGGTGAGTACATTGTCTTGGTAATACAGACACACATTGCCATATGCAATAAGAATAAAGGGTGGGTGATATCTTCATTAGCATGCAGAATTTCCAAAGTGCTGACGATGTGTGAGGGATGCCCTCCCTTACATTAATTACACATCGCCAGCAGTTCCAGAACCCTGAAGCCTGAGCTCATTCCCTGCTCCTACACTTGCCCACATGGGGAGCGGAGAAGGTTCAGCTCTGAGTTCAGCACCAAAAACAGCATTGCTCTGCTCTGCTGCACAGTTGCTACCATATCTGCCAGCAACTTGCCCTTAGACATCCTAAGAGTAGTGATAAAAAAAAGAAAACAAAAGAGCAGTGCACAAAAATATTCTCAAAGTCTTGTTTTACTTACGAATTAAAACATATACAAGTGGATAATTTAAAAGATTGTTCTAGTCTGCTATATGAAAACTTAAAATAATGCCATCTGCAGCATCTTTAGGGTACATTTAATAACATATATTATTTTCTTACCTTTCATAATGGCATATATACAATAAGCAGGGACTGAAAGTGGTAGTCTTGCATGGTTTAATGACAAAAAGCTCACAGCTAATGGCTGACCGGGGATGATGGGAATTATAAAATTGAACTGCATGACTTCCTCAGGTTTCCCACCAAGAACTTGGTGCCTACAATTGCATATTGGCATATTGGCCAACACTGACCCCACCATCACACAACACAACACTTCACATGGCTTGAGCAATATAATAGTAATGGAAAACTGTGTCTCTCCTTGACAGGCCTAAGGACTTAGTGTTTGTGGTACTTGGTGCTCATAATTTGCAATATCCAGACAGACCAGTCCAGGTGTTTAGTATCCAGGAGTCAATACAACACCCAGAATACAACATCTATACCTTTCAGAATGATCTCCATTTGCTGAAGGTAAGAAAGAAACTGCACTTCTCACTGAAGATGTGCAAAATTCATTACTGAGTGGTACATGTGAAAAATGCTCTGCAGACTGTCTAGTAATAAGGATGAATGTGGGTAATGTTCAAATATGATATATAGATTAATATGATGTCCAAATGTTGTTAGTTCTTTTTGATTAGAGACTTTTGTGGTTCAATCTGTGCTATGCTACTGTCGGTGTCAGTACCTATGGTTTCCAGCACTGAGGAAAAATACTTTCAGCTACCTCTCAATTTTATGGACATATGATACATATGTTTAAGTAGTTTCGATATCTTCCACTTGCAGATGGTATAAGCTCATTCATGCCTCCTACTTAAAGGACACCTCTCGCTCAGATAGTTCCCTATCTGCAGATCTGTCTCCCTGGAAAAAGACCTTTCTGTGAAGCCAGGGCTGCATTTTGAGATGCCTGGGGCTCCCTCGTTGGTCACACGGGAAGAGATTGAACTGTAAAAAGTTTCACAGTTCAGTCTTGTTGACTCATGTAACGCAATCCCTGCAGACCACTACAGGCCCTCCAAATGCTGTCAGACTAGAACTACCATCTTTCCCTGCCAACCAACTGAGAGGTATTGTCTGGCAGCAGCTGGAGGGCCTCCTATTGCCTATCCCTGCCATAGACCCTCTGCATCTGGTGTGAAAACTTAACATAGGAGGTCTATGGAGATCATGCACTCAAACAGGGAAACTTTTGGTTGAGAGCCTCCTAACAGTTTATAGGTTACATAAAATAATATAGGAATTGGAGAGTTCATTACATTGGAGAAGTTATCTCCTATTTACTACCTCTTTATCACACCTTAGTGCATAACCCATTTTGTGTCCTTCCTTAAGCTCATTTGGACCAAACTAACACATTGTTAGAGTACTGTGCAGTCCGTTTGGATAATTACTATCAGTGATAATAGCACCACGAGTTGCTAAAATGATAAGTTCTCAGGCTTTAAACATGAGATCTTGGACTTTATTCCCCTCAGCCAACACCTAGCAATGCCCCTGAGTAAACCTTTGTTTTTTTTCTTACAGTTCTAAAGACCAAGGTGCACAATTCATTGGTGCACTAATTATCAGTACAAAGGCGTTATCCCTGATTTAGTAAATTAGATCCTTTACTTTTATGTCATTTATGGTCATACATAGCTGGTAGATCTACCATACACTTCTTTCTTCACAGTGTAATGGAGACCTCTGTAGCAATCAATGGGTTAAAAGCCCCATTTAAATCAATAGGAATTTGCAGAATTTTAATTTGTCCCCTATGGTACAGATGGTATGCTAGAGACTTGCACCTCTGTAGTTTTTAATATGCCTCAATTTGTAACATATAGCAGTTGGTTTAAAAAACATTTATACCAAAAAATGTCAGATAGGTGAAATTAACAAAATTAATCCGAGAAAGGTCTGTGGCATTATTTTAATTCTAGCAGTTTGTCCAAATACATTTGAAGGTGAAACATAGAAACATAGAATTTGACGGCAGATAAGAACCATTCGGCCCATCTAGTCTGCCCATTTTCCTACTGTAAAAAACAAAACAAAACAAAACAAAAAAAACAACCTCAAACCTTTTTTGGTCCTTGGTCTTTTCTTACATTAAGGACTGCCTTATGCGTATCCTATGCATGCTTAAATTCTATCACTGTATTAACTTCTACCACTTCTGCTGGTAGGATATTCCACTTATCTACTACCCTCTCAGTGAAGTAAAACTTTCTTACATTACGTCTAAACCTGTGTCCCTCTAGTTTTAGACTATGGCCTCTTGTCCTAACATTTTTACTCCTTTGAAATATACATCCATCCTGCACTTTGTTGAATCCCTTCATGTATTTGAATGTTTCTATCATATCCCCTCTCTCTCTTGTCTCCTCCAAGCAATACATATTCAGATCCTTTAGTCTATCCTAATATTTCTTTTCCTGTAGACCAGTCACCATTTTAGTAGCCCTTCTTTGAATTTTCTCTAGAGTATCAATATCCTTCTGGAGATGGGGTCTCCAGTACTGTACACAATACTCTAGGTGAGGTCTAACTAGAGATCTGTAGAGTGGCATGACTACTTCCCTTTTTCTGCTACTGATGCCCCTAGCTATACAATCCAGTGCCCTGGGTGCCCACATACTGCATCATCATCATCCTCCTATGATATGGAAGTGCCCACATACTGCATCATCATCCTATGATTTGGAACCTGGTGCCCACATACTGCATAGAAACATAGAATTTGACAGCAGATAAGAACTATTCGTCCTATCTAGTCTGCCCATTTTCCTACTGTAAAAACCTCAAATCTTATTTGGTCCTTGGTCTTGTCTTATGTTCAGGACAGCCTTACGCCGATTTCAAGCATCCTTAAATTATGTCATTGTATTAACCTCTACCACATCTGCTGGTATGCTATTCCACTTATCTACTACCCTCTCAGTGAAGTAAAACTTTCTTACATGGTTTTAGATAATGGTCTCTTGTCCTAACATCTTTACATCTTTGAAATGTACTTCTCTCCTGCACTTTGTTGAATCCCTTCATGTATTTGAATGTTTCTGTTATATCCCCTCTCTCTCACTTCTCTCATCCAAGCTATACATATTTAGTCTATCCTGATATTTCTTTTCCTGTAAACCATTCACCATTTTAGTAGCCCTTCTCTGAATTTTCTCTAGAGTATCTATATCCTTCGGGAGATGGGGTCTCCAGTACACAATACTCTAGGTGAGGTCTAACCAGAGGTCTGTAGAGGGGCTTCACCACTTCCCTTTTTCTGCTACTAATACCCCTAGCTATACAACCCAGCACCCTTCTTGCATTCCCACTGCTTTGTTACATTGCCTTCCTTCCTTTAAGTCATCAGAAATAATTACTCCCAAATCCCTTTCCTCTGTTGTTTCTGACAGCACAGTACCCTTAAAGGGATAGTAATACTTCGTTTTATCTTTATTTTATTTTGTAGGCATTAAAAAAACACTAAGAACAATATAAGTCTTATCTCTCAAGCCTTTATGGTTTGAGAGATATTCACAAGCAAAGTTTCCCCTCCCGCCCCTTTTACCTAGTGTAAGCCATCTCTTCTCAGATGTGGAATGCAGTCCATAGACCAGACAGATAACAGCAGGGGACAATCTTCTTCCTATGAGAACAATGAAACCTCTGCCCCCTTGACACGTTTTTCAGGTTTTTCCCTTAATTAAAGATTGTCCCTCTCTGTAATCTACCTGGGCACCTCCCTTCTGCTCTGGCTGAGCAGTGTTACATCAGTAAAAGGGGGGGATACTTTGTCATTGAATTACTCTTGAACTACTACTCTGACAGAATTGAAATAACACTCTCCAAAGTCCAAATACTATGATGATTAATTATAATTATTATTATATATTATATGTATTATATTATATAATTATATATAATTATTAAGAAACATCACTATCCCTTTAATACTATATTCTGCTTTTGGATTTTTACATCCCAAGTGCATTATTTTACATTTATCAACATTAAACTGCAGCTGCCATACTCTTGTCCTATGACGTTTGTGCATTTTGTGTGTCGTGACTCAATCTTTCATTGTTGCCCCAGAAAAAGTCCCTTGAATTGAAAAAAAAGATTTGTCACTGGTATCAAGTAGTTCCAAAAGACCCTGAGGCCTCACCACATCAGTGTAGATCTTCCTCTGCTATAACTGTATTTGTTATTAAGCTCCAATTATAAAAGATCAAACACAGGATTGTATGTACAACAGAAAAGTGGAGGAGTTCTATAGGGGAGCACAAAAAATTCCCAAACTTCTCATTGATTTAAATGGGGATTTTAACCCCTTGAATGTAGAGAAGTATCCAATGCATTCTTCGACCATTCTCTGTCATTCAAGGGGAATTTTTAGTTTTCCTCTATAATGCAAATAGTTTGCCCCAGAACACCTACACTTTTCTTTTGTACATACTGCCTTGATATTAGTGCAGAGAGAACAAGGCATGCATATGAGATTGTAAGGATGATTAAAGGCCTCATTGCTATTGAAGTAGAATTGGAACGTTCTGTGATTACATCTGGGGGCCCTCACTGTAGCGTGATGAGTTATCTGTATGATGTATATGCTAAACTGTTAAAGGGACAGTAATACTTAAAATGTTAAAAAAATATGTTGTAGGGTTTATCCCCCTGAGTAAAACAAGAGTACTCCCACTGCTGAAAGGTGTTTTATTCAAATGTTATTAATTTTCAAAGTTGTATTTTTTAGGTGCAGTATCACAGTGGCCTGTAATTGTACAGTGGTGCTGTTGCTACACGATCCTATGGACAGCTCTGGTCCCAGGACCATAAATCTCCACAGGATGGTGTAGCAACAGCGCCACTGTACAATTTCAGGCCACTGTGATATTGCATCTAAAAATTCAACTTTGAAAATGAATAACTTTTGAATGAAACACCTTTCAGCAGTGAGAGTACTCTTGTTTTACTCAGGGGGATAAACCCTACAACATATTTTTTTACATTTTAAGTATTACTATCCCTTTTAAGAAAAGAAGAAAGCTCAGTGCTTCATATCTCTTTAGCTTTAGGGCTAGTGGTACATTATACAACAATTTCTGCTTTTTTTCTATCTCTGACAGCAGTGGAGGGCTGGCAACATACGGCCCAGGGGGAAAATACAATTAAGTGGCCCATATCTACTATCGTCCAAGCCCCTTGTCCCAGCCCACCCCTGTTTCCTTAATTTTAAAATTGTCCTTAATGCTGTGAATTAAAGCAAGTGATACCACAGAGCTTACTGTTGAAATGGGGGCTACATTAGTGATACTACAGTGCATACAATGTAACCCTGTGAGTGCCAGAGGGGTACACAACACATTGCTTTTTCAATGCGTTATGTACCCCTCTGGCACTCAAAGGGTTAAGTAAAGATAGAATAGTGATGCCATAGAGCTTGCAAGGGAAATGGATTATGCTACTAGTGCAGCTATGTTTGGATTGCAGCTCTGCGGTATCACTTGCATACAGATTCATTTCATAAGTTCTGTGGTATCACTAGTGTAGCTCCATTTACAGTAGCAAGTGGGAGATTGAGTGAGGCACTGGCCCACCAGCCCAGACACATTGCCAGCCCAGGGGGCAATTGCCCCTCTTCCCCCCAGGCCAGCCCTCCCCTGTCTGACAGTGATCTGTCTGCAAAGAGAAAAACACTAATGTCACTGTCAGGGACAGAAAATTAAAGTTACTATTTCTTTAAATATAGCAAAATAAGAGGGATGCATTTAATAAACAGATTTATTGTGGCACACTAAAAGCAAAAACTAAAGCTTTATCTAGACATAAAAGCACTTATATATGGAGTTAATTTCATGCTCAGCAGACTTCTCATAATGATGTACACTGTAACTCTCTATCTGTCTCTCTCTTACAGCTGAATGGAATTGCCCATATCTCTGCCTCTGTGAAAAGCCTCCCTCTTCCCCTTGCCGATTCAGACGTGACCCCTGGTACTCCATGCTCAGTGGCTGGTTGGGGGGATGTGTCTGATTTTGGGACCAAGCCTGTTGGTCTAATGGAGACAGATGCAAATATCATAAGCCGTGCGGCCTGCAATATATCCTGGGGTGGAGACATCTCCGAAAATATGCTTTGTGCAGCAACCCAAGGAGAGCAGGCTAAAGGCTTCTGCTCTGTGAGTATGGACAGAACAATGTAGGCATTGTGGGGTTTCACATATAATAAATACTTTAAAACATGCATAGCAATCAAAAAACACAGACAACTGTTTAAAGCTTGTGGTAATGCTGCAGCTTTATTTACTGGCAAAACAAAGGCAATCATAAACATTAAAGGGATAGTAATCATTTCTTATAAAAATCTCTAAAATCGTAGATATTAATAATAGAATTAAGATGAGCTACTTCCCAGGTCTCAAATCTTCATAGTTTTTCTGTTCGTGGCATTTAAACTTCCACCCTCCCTCCTCTTTTTCATACGTCTGAACTCTAGCTGACAGATGCGGAATCCAGTCATTTGACCAGACCAGTGATTCTCAACCAGGGTGCCGTGGCACTTTGGTGTGCCACGGACATCAGCTTAGGGTGCCCTGTGTTTTCTATAAAGACTAACAACAATGGATTTTTAAATAAAGATTTATAGAAATTGTTATGCACAATATGTTTAGTAATGTTATTATGATTATAAGACCTAATAATAACTGTATATTTATGTATTGTACCCTTCATTATGCCCTTGATGAAGTACATTAAATATGTTAGGGGTGCCCCAAATGTTCAAGATTACGTGTTAGGGGTGCCTCGAACAAAAAGAGATTGAGAACCACTGGACCAGACAGAAGTTCTTCAGCAGAGCCGAAAACACGATGTTTATGAAGACGGATTCTGTATCTCTTAGTTGGAGCGCAAATGTATGAGAAAGGGGAGAGAGGGGAGAAGTTTAAATGCTACAAACAGAAAAATTATGAAGATTTGAGACCTGTGAAGTAGCTCATCTCAATTCTATTATTAATATCTACAATTTTAGAGATTTTTATAGAAATGATTACTATCCCTTTAATGTTTATGATTGCCTTTGTCTTATAGATATTTTTATAAGAAAGTATTGCTATCCCTTTAGCTTGATTTAATAACGTATGTACAGCTTGTGCAAAGTCTTCTATATTTATATTAAAATGTCATTACATTTTTGCAACAAGTGGACAAAACTTCCTTGCAACAGGTATAAGCTGACTCAAGTACACGGCAGTAACCAATAAAAATAACACTTAGGTGCAAGTGCATGCACCAAACAGCCAATCCCAACCCAGTAATGTGAGCAAATTCTAGAATGACAATTAACATAAAATACCATTATCAATAAATAAATATCTGAAAACGGGCACAACACAATCCCGTGGATCACCCCCCATTAACTGTGTGGGCCCCATATAATCTAGAGAACATTTCTTGTTCTGCCAGCATCTCCCTTTAACCCCCTGATGGATGCAATGCATTGAAGACCTCTCTAGCATTCAAGGAGTTAATACCGCTCAGTAGTGAAAGGCAGGACTGCACAGGAACCATTGTAGGAGTGGACAATCTTTGTCTATTAAGATGTTGTCTCATTGAAACCCCTATCATTCTCTGCTGGCCACCCCAGGCATAAGGAGAAGCTGTTGTCTCATATAACAACATCTGAACTAGGCTTCAAGCTCTTCAGGACAG
Organism: Rhinophrynus dorsalis; assembly: GCA_037306005.1. NCBI lineage: Eukaryota > Metazoa > Chordata > Amphibia > Anura > Rhinophrynidae > Rhinophrynus > Rhinophrynus dorsalis. Next base: position 268,570,163 of record CM074718.1, on the reverse strand, counting down.
GACATTCCTATTATTGCCCAGCCGAGAATGATGTGAATTGTAATCCAACAGCTGCTAGACAGCCAAAAGTTCCCCAACTGTGCTGTAGAGCTGCACTGGTTCCTAAACAGTATGTATTTATATTAAAGGGGGGTGTCAAAAACCTTCCAAGCCTTAGCTCATACGCTCGTTTGCTAATCTCTCTGTTATATGGTAACCCTTTATATATTGGTTCCCTTAGGGTGACTCTGGAGGCCCGCTGGTGTGTAGAGGCCGCGTTGAAGGAGCTGTATCTTTCTCTGGAGAGAACTGTGGGGATCCTCGCTATCCAGATGTGTACACTCGTGTATCCTCCTTTCTACCATGGATCCAAAAAGTGATGAGTGGATATTGATGACAACAAAGTGAGGGATGGAGGGGCAATACAAGGGTAGCTAGTGTCCATGATATCACTTTAAGGAGAATATGAATAAAACCAAAAGTGGTGCAATTCTGGGGCAAAACAACTGTTCTTTAAGAAAGAAATAAAGGTTGCCATTGATTTCAATGGGCCTTTCCTAATGTCGCCCTTTTGATGCAGGCAACATTTTGATGTCGCTCTTTTGAGTCAGGCAACATTCTGAGGACATTTGCCCTTTTGATGGTCGTCATACAGATGACATTTCAATAGGATACCTTAAATCAGTAGGGATTTTTGGAATGTTTATTTGTCATAGATCTCTGAGGCACTTTTATAGTTGTGATTCACATCATTGCTGAAATACTTACATTTTCACCATGAATACTGTAGTTTATTTATATGTATCAATGTTGGGAATTTATTAGCAACAATAACAATACTAATAAAAGCAATATCCATATGAAATTTCTTTTAGTCTGTTACAATAAGAATTCAGTGAAGTTCTCCCAAAAATGAGTATACATCACATTAAGAAGCAATGTGTCAGACAACCCTCTGGTCCTCAGAGGGTTAAATGGAAAGTATCACTTTGGCCAGAATACAATAATGCAGGAAAAGCATCAAATACATTGCTCTTCCCCAGCACTTCATCTTGGTCATTGGTGGATACCTTTGAGTATCCATCAAGGATCTATGATATTTCCCTGCTTTGCATTTGACAAGCACAAACATATGGAACAAAGATGCAATTGCTGATGTTTCAGTGATATAAACACATATATGTGTATGTGTGTGTATTCGTCCCCATTGAATATAAAGGGATCCGCAGAGGCGTAACCAGAAGCCCTCGGGCCCTGGTCCAAGAAGTGCCATGGGCCCCCCATGACCACATTGGCCCCCCTCAACCACATTAGACCCCCTCAAACACATTGGCCCCCTCCACATTGCCCTCCAATCTCCACAATGCCCCCATCTCCTACGTCTCTGGTGGTCAAGTGGCGTGGCAGGAGAAACCTCTACGCATATTGTCCTCCCACGCGGTCTTCTTCAGTAATGCAGAGCGCTGGGAGATGATGTCATCTCCCAGCGCTCTGCATTACTAAAGTGCCAGAGGGAGATTGCGGGCACCAGGCGGAGGGGTCGCAGTGGGCAGCCAGGCCCCTGGAATGACAGGTCTGGTCACAGGTGCGACCCCTATACTTACACCACTGGGGATCCGCTAGCTTGAATAGAATTGGTGGATATACCTAGCCATCACTTATTGATGAATAAGCGATTACCAAATACAAGCCATCCATTGCTGAACAGGCAAATAGCTAATGTGCAAGGAATCCCTTGATTAGCACATTGAACCTTTCACACCTTAAAGGGACACTATTGTGCCATAAAAAGTTTTTCTTGTTTTGTAGTGTTTAAAAAAATAAATTATATGGCACAAATCATATCTCTCAAACCTTTATGTTTTGAGAGATAGTCGCCTGTAAAGATCTTCCCTCCCTCCTCTTCTCCTGACGTCAGCGTCTAGCTAACAGCAGGAGATCCCGGTCCTGGGACCAGCTGCTGGCTCTTCAGCAGAGCCAAAATAGCGTTATTTAAAAAGAATTACTTAAAGGGATAGTAATACTTAAAATGTAAAAAAAAATATGTTGTAGGGTTTATCCCCCTGAGTAAAACAAGAGTACTCCCACTGCTGAAAGGTGTTTCATTCAAAAGTTATTAATTTTCAAAGTTGAATTTTTTAGGTGCAATATCACAGTGGCCTGAAATTGTACAGTGGCGCTGTTGCTACACGATCCTATGGACAGCTCTGGTCAATTGACCATAAATCTCCATAGGATTGTGTAGCAACAGCGCCACTGTACAATTTCAGGCCACTGTGATATTGCACCTAAAAAATTCAACTTTGAAAATTAATAACTTTTGAATGAAACACCTTTCAGCAGTGGGAGTACTCTTGTTTTACTCAGGGGGATAAACCCTACAACATATTTTTTTTTACATTTTAAGTATTACTATCCCTTTAATTGGAACAGTCTACAAAGTGTGCCTGGTTTGCAAGCACACTTTGTAGACCGTTCCAGTTAGGCAGTTCTTTTTAAATAATGCGATTTCGGCTCTGCTGTAGAGCCTCCTCATGTCGTCCGACACAGATCTCCTGCTGTCAGCTTTACCGCTGACATCAGGAGAAGGGAAACTTTACAGGTGAATATCTCTCAAACCATAAAGATTTGAGAGATAGGATTTGTGCCATATAATTAATTTTTTAAACACTACAAAAGTGGATTTTTTTATGGGACATTACTGTCCGTTTAATGAATTTCTGACTTTGTGTGAAATGTATAAATGTTGTAGGACTTTACCTGCTCAGTAAACCCACCTGTTGAAAGAGACTACATTTGTAATATATATATATATATATATATATATATATATATATATATATATATATATATATATATATTACAGTATATATGATTATATATATATACAATTTATGACAATGAACTTCAACCCAGGGCGGAACCAAGGAGAAATCGGTGTCTTTGGAGTCAGAAATGAATTTGTTTTACCCACTTTCTGCAAAACTGTAAATTACTTTAGGTTCTGTTTAAATTCTACCAGCTCCACAAAAGAGATCTGGCAAATCTTTGCACTTGTTGAACTTGTGTCTGTTTTTCAGCCTCACCAAATATGTGACAAAGACCACTGTATAGTTTTCCAACAAAACTTTAAAGGGATAGAAATGTTTCACAAAAACAGTATCTCCGATTAATCTTCATAGTATTTGGTCCATGGAGAGTGTTATTTCAATACTGTTAGAGCTGTAGTTCAAGAGTACTTTTACCTAGTGTATGTCACCTCCCCTCAGATGTTGAATCTGGTCCTGGGACTGGACAGCTCACAGCAAGGGACAATCTTCTTACTGTGAGTATAAGGAAAACCCTGACCCCCTTAACAGGTTTTTCAGGTTTTTACTTATGCTTACTGAAGATTGTCCCTCTATGCAATCCATCCGGACAGTCTTGCTGCTCTGAGTTGAGCAGTGTTACATCAGTAAAAGGGGTGGGAGGGGGATACTTTATCATACAATTACTCTTGGACTACAACTGACAGTACTGAAATAACACTCTCCATGGCCCAAATACTATGAAGATTAATTGGAACTGCTTTTATTGTGAAACATTACTATCCCTTTAACTAAAAATCACCCAATTCCAATGGGGAAGCTTAGTGGCTAGCTCCAAATTACCCTACTTTATACCTAGGGCTATATTCTGGAGCAAACCAACCACACTAGAGGGGACAAATAAAAATGTTCATACATTTATATGGGCTTTTAACCCCAGTGTTAGAGGGGTCCAGTGATTTGTTTCTTAATGCATTGGAGACCTTGCTGGCTTTCAAGGGTTTAAAAACCCCATTTAAATGTGACCCCCCCCGTCCAGCACCCGCAACAAGTAGAGGTCTGTGCCTTCTTCGGCACAGACCTCTAGGAGCTGATCTCCCTCTGTGGCACTCTGGTAATGCAGAGAGCTGGGAGATGGCATCATCTCCCAGCACTCTGCATTACTGAAAAGAGAACCGTGCAGGAGCTCTAGCTGTATAGAGGTCTGTGGGGAAGGAGGCCCAGACCTCTCCTGCACCGCTGCTGGACCACCAGGGAGGTAGGAGATTAACACTGGTGTGGGGGGGGGGGTCAGTAGGGGCAATGTGGAGGTGGAGACTGGGGAGCAATGTGGTGGCAGTGTGGAGATTGTGGGGCAGTGTGGAGGTTGGTGGGCAATGGGGGACAATGTGGAGACTGGGGACAGCGGGGGGGCAATATGGTAATGGTGGGGACCAATGGCAATTTCTGAGCCAGGGCCCTATGGCTTCTAGTTACGCCTCTGTTCCCTGGTATGGGTTAATGTAGTCAGGAACTTTGGCCCATATTTATAAAAGGAAACTGGAGTTATCCTGGAGTAAACCAAGTGCACCATAGGAAACATATAAAAAGTCCTGTTAAATTAAACTAGACTTTTAACCCTTTGAATGCTGGAGAGGTCTCCAATGCATTGCTAACCAATGCATTGTAGACCTCTCTAGCATTCAAGGGGTTAAAAAAACTCAAGTGTATGGGAACTGAGGAACTTTTGTTTGTCTCCTATGGTGTATTTGGTTTACTCCAGAATAACTTGTTTCTCTTTATAAGTATGGGCCTTTGAGTTTAGGATTAATGACAGGCTGTCTTTGGGAGTTGCAATACCACAATATACCACTGCAGGGCACTAGAGGAAAGGCATTTTTCCAGATGCTGAGGATTGATACAGATCTGTTGGCAGAGTTGGTAAACTAAAGGTTATACCTTTATTGGCTGAGTAGCTTTAGAATCCAAGCTTTTAAGTCTTTTCATTAGGCATGTTTAGAATAAAGGTTGAATGCAAAATACATGACAGGATATATATATATATATATATATATATATATATATATATATATATATATATATTAATGCAAATTCCTTTTAACTTTGAATTCCATTGCAGCTGAAACTCTTATCACCAGTGTTCGTGTAAATCATTCCTTAAACTCCAGTAGAGGCATCTCTTTGTAGCTGGCCTTCTGATACAAGATTTATTTCCCTTTTGGTGTGTGAATAGCTCCTGTAAATTTAGTGTGTAGAGAGTCTGTGACTTGCTGCCAAAGATGGTGTACAATGCATACCTCTTCTCGACTTCTGCTACATAGATTACATTCTAATAATTTGGACTGCCAGCAAAGATGAGCTTTTGTAATTTCATGAAAATTACAGTGCTTTCCACCCCACCATTAATCTCAAACTCAACCATTCACCCACACAATTTAACTTTCTGGATATCACAATCAGTATTAGAAATAATTCCATCTGGACATCTCTGTACTGCAAACCAACAGACTGGCCTATTTATCTTATGATCTAAGACTTCTGACCAGGCTAAACATCTTAAAAATCTCAGGAGAGATTTTATCAGTCATAGATATAATGATAAGGTGAATGGACATCCAAATTCAGACAGCCACCAGTGTACCCAGATGAAATATCTTGGAATACAAACAACCACAGGAGGATAACAGAGTGCCATTAGTAGTCACCTACAACCCCCACTTGAATTATTGTACAAAATGCCAAAAGAACACCAAACAATATTACATATTGATGGAAGATTAAAAATAATATTTCCTAAACCTCCGCTCCACTCCTATAAACAGCCACCTAACCTGAAATAACTGTTGGTTATGGTCATCCTTAAGAATGCAGCAGAAAATGGTACTTCTCCCTATATGTACCACAGATAAGGTGCACATACTACATTCCCACCAAAACTACAACATCTAAGGGAAATTCTTCCAATGCTCATCTAATGTTGTCTACCTCATCATGTGTGTGTGAAATGTCCCAACACAGGATTATATGCAGGTGAGACAGGACAAACTCTAAGAAATTCTCATAGGTCCTGTGTGGACAAGAAAAGAGACACCCCAGTGTGTCAACATTTTTGCAAATGTGGAGCACTAAAGATCTCAGGGTGACTGTACTGATGGGAGAGAGAAAGATCTGGGAGTATAAACTGATGACCAACTGTGGCCTGAATCATGACATAGAATTTTCTCACATTATTCCACACAATAAACATATTTGACCCCTCTGGGTGCCAGAGGGGGAGCAATGCATTTCAAAGCCATGGGTCATGCACCTCAATGGCTCTCGGAAGTGTTAATCCATATATTCCATACTAGTTTAAAAGCCCGTGTACAGAGGCCACAGTGCCACCCAGCAGCCTTGGCTGGTGCCCGGAGCCTCTCTGCTTATTGCCCGCGTTGTAGTCATGTGAAGTAGATACTGCCCATGCTGCAGTCATGCGCAGTACAGACTGCCTGAACGCATCACGGCTGATACGGAGTGGGGAGCCCTGAATTCGGACCGTAGTACTCTCTGCACACTTGATCCCAGGAAGGTGCGCAGAGAGCACTTTGGTTCGAATTCGAAGTGCCCTGCTCTGTATCAGCAGCAGCGTGTTCGGGCAGTCTGTTCTGCGCATGACTGAAGCATGGGCAGTCTCTATTGCACATGACTACAGCGCGCGCAGTCTCTACAGCACACCATGGCTTCTGACAAACACCCTAACTAATTATTATATAGGATACTTAGGCATCTTTGGGTACAAATCACAAACTCTCTACACAATAACTTTACCGGAGCTACTCACACATCAAAATGGAAATAAATCATGTACCGCTTGGCCAGTTGCAAAGAGATTCCTACTGGTGATATGAGTTTCCTCTCCAGTGGAATTCAAATGTGAAAGAATTTGCATTACTGTATTACCTGTTGTGTCTGACAAGGAGACCTACATTGTCTTGTAATCTTGCATTCTAAAGCTACTCGGCCAATAAATATATCACTGTTACTCTACCAGTCGCCTGCATTTTCTATGGCTAACACAGTACCGCTTTTTACTGGCAAAGATAGCAGCTAGGAAGGTTGAAATTATTTGGGGTGAATGTACAATGGCAATTCCAAGCTAAGTCAGCTGCTGGAATTTTTTTTGTCCCAGAACCTGCCTGCTGTCAGGTTACTGTGCCAAGGGGATGACAATGGGACAGACTGTGTATGTTTTGGGAGATTCATTTACTTGTTTAACACATTATTAAACAAAGTGTAGAGGAAATGGTGTCATTTAATGCCATTTCCCTGCACGTGCTATAGGGCTGGTGTAAGGGACTTGCTGCTATTAAAGATCTAAGGCTGGTGGGGATTTTCTATAATCTCCATTGCATTGTGACTAGTGTTGAGCGAGCATGCTCGGCCGATGCTCGGATCGGCTCGAGCATCGCTCTGCTCGGCACATGGCGGTACTCGTACGAGTACCGCATGTGCTCGCCCGCCATGTTCGGGTCTCCTCCCCGCACGTTTTGCGGCTGCTGCGCAGCCAATAAACGTGCAGGGAGGCTCTGACATCGGTGTAATGCCAGCAGCCATGTTGGCTGCTGGCATTACACTGATTGGCTGGCCAGAACCCGTGGTCAGGTGCTGTATAGCACCTGACCAGCGAGTTCGGCTCAGTCTGAGCCAGGGAGAGCTGAGGATAGGAAGGGAAAGGCAGTGTAGGGAGGAAAAAAACAAAAATTGTGAAAAAAAAGAACCAAAAGTCCTTTTTAGGACTACTGTGTGTGGGGGCAGCAGGTTATTTGGTGTGGGGGGAAAAAAACAAAAAAAAAAAAAAAAAATATATATATTCTGTTTAGTGTGCAAAGTTGCAGATTAGAGCACATTCTGTTTAGTGTGCACAGTTGCAGATTAGAGCACATTCTGTTTAGTGTGCAAAGTTGCAGATTAGAGCACATTCTGTTTAGTGTGCAAAGTTGCAGATTAGAGCACATTCTGTTTAGTGTGCAAAGTTGCAGATTAGAGCACATTCTGTTAAGTCTTCAAACTAAAATATCAAAGTCACGTATTCCATTCAGTGTGCGTCGCCGCAGTTTAGCAGCACATTCTGAGTACTGTGCAGAGTTGCAGAATAGGAAGAAATACTGTTAAGTCTTCAAACTAAAATATCAAAGTCACATATTCCATTCAGTGTGCTTCGCCGCAGTTTAGCAGCACATTCTGTGTACTGTGCAGAGTTGCAGAATAGGAAGAAATACTGTTAAGTCTTCAAACTAAAATATCAAAGTCACATATTCCATTCAGTGTGCTTCGCCGCAGTTTAGCAGCACATTCTGTGTACTGTGCAGAGTTGCAGAATAGGAAGAAATACTGTTAAGTCTTCAAACTAAAATATCAAAGTCACATATTCCATTCAGTGTGCTTCGCCGCAGTGTAGCAGCACATTCTGTGTACTGTGCAGAGTTGCAGAATAGGAAGAAATACTGTTAAGTCTTCAAACTCAAATATCAAAGTCACATATTCCATTCAGTGTGCTTCGCCGCAGTTTAGCAGCACATTCTGTGTACTGTGCAGAGTTGCAGAATAGGAAGAAATACTGTTAAGTTTTCAAACTCAAATATTAAAGTCACATATTCCATTCAGTGTGTTTCAACGCCGTTTAACAGCCTATTCTGTGTACTCTACAGAGTTGCAGAATAGTAAGAAATACTGTTAATTTTTCAAACTCAAATATCAAAGTCACATATTCCATTCAGTGTCTTTCACCGCCGTTTAACAGCCTATTCTGTGTACTCTGTACAGTTGCAGAATTATAAGAAATACTGTTAAGTTTTCAAACTCAAATATTAAAGTCACATATTCCATTCAGTGTCTTTCACCGCCGTTTAACAGCCTATTCTGTGTACTCTGTACAGTTCCAGAATTATAAGAAATACTGTTAAGTTTTCAAACTCAAATATTAAAGTCACATATTCCATTCAGTGTGTTTCAACGCCGTTTAACAGCCTATTCTGTGTACTCTGCAGAGTTGCAGAATAGTAAGAAATACTGTTAATTTTTCAAACTCAAATATTAAAGTCACATATTCCATTCAGTGTCTTTCACCGCCGTTTAACAGCCTATTCTGTGTACTCTGTACAGTTCCAGAATTATAAGAAATACTGTTAAGTTTTCAAACTCAAATATTAAAGTCACATATTCCATTCAGTGTCTTTCACCGCCGTTTAACAGCCTATTCTGTGTACTCTGTACAGTTCCAGAATTATAAGAAATACTGTTAAGTTTTCAAACTCAAATATTAAAGTCACATATTCCATTCAGTGTGTTTCAACGCCGTTTAACAGCCTATTCTGTGTACTCTGCAGAGTTGCAGAATAGTAAGAAATACTGTTAATTTTTCAAACTCAAATATTAAAGTCACATATTCCATTCAGTGTCTTTCACCGCCGTTTAACAGCCTATTCTGTGTACTCTGTACAGTTCCAGAATTATAAGAAATACTGTTAAGTTTTCAAACTCAAATATTAAAGTCACATATTCCATTCAGTGTCTTTCACCGCCGTTTAACAGCCTATTCTGTGTACTCTGTACAGTTCCAGAATTATAAGAAATACTGTTAAGTTTTCAAACTCAAATATTAAAGTCACATATTCCATTCAGTGTGTTTCAACGCCGTTTAACAGCCTATTCTGTGTACTCTGCAGAGTTGCAGAATAGTAAGAAATACTGTTAAGTTTTCAAACTCAAATATTAAAGTCACATATTCCATTCAGTGTGTTTCAACGCCGTTTAACAGCCTATTCTGTGTACTCTGCAGAGTTGCAGAATAGTAAGAAATACTGTTAAGTTTTCAAACTCAAATATTAAAGTCACATATTCCATTCAGTGTGTTTCACCGCAGTTTAGCAGCCTATTCTGTGTACTCTGAACAGTTGCAGAATAGTAAGAAATACTGTTAAGTTTTCAAACTCAAATATTAAAGTCACATATTCCATTCAGTGTGTTTCACCGCCGTTTAGCAGCCTATTCTGTGTACTCTGCAGAGTTGCAGAATAGTAAGAAATACTGTTAATTTTTCAAACTCAAATATTAAAGTCACTTATTCCATTCAGTGTGTGTCACCGCAGTTTAGCAGCCTATTCTGTGTACTCTGCAGAGTTGCAGAATAGTAAGAAATACTGTTAATTTTTCAAACTCAAATATTAAAGTCACTTATTCCATTCAGTGTGTGTCACCGCAGTTTAGCAGCCTATTCTGTGTACTCTGCAGAGTTGCAGAATAGTAAGAAATACTGTTAATTTTTCAAACTCAAATATTAAAGTCACTTATTCCATTCAGTGTGTGTCACCGCAGTTTAGCAGCCTATTCTGTGTACTCTGCAGAGTTGCAGAATAGTAAGAAATACTGTTAATTTTTCAAACTCAAATATTAAAGTCACTTATTCCATTCAGTGTGTGTCACCGCAGTTTAGCAGCCTATTCTGTGTACTCTGCAGAGTTGCAGAATAGTAAGAAATACTGTTAATTTTTCAAACTCAAATATTAAAGTCACTTATTCCATTCAGTGTGTGTCACCGCAGTTTAGCAGCCTATTCTGTGTACTCTGCAGAGTTGCAGAATAGTAAGAAATACTGTTAATTTTTCAAACTCAAATATTAAAGTCACTTATTCCATTCAGTGTGTGTCACCGCAGTTTAGCAGCCTATTCTGTGTACTCTGCAGAGTTGCAGAATAGTAAGAAATACTGTTAAGTTTTCAAACTCATATATATTAAAGTCATATATATCGTGTAAGATGAAGAAGGCGGGTAAAAAGGGACGGGGAAGTGGACGTGATCCTGAAAGTTCAGGGCGCGGGTCAGGACGCGGAGAAACTGTGCCTGGTGCCAGAGCACAAGAAAGAAAGACATCCACCATACCTAGCTTCATGTCTGATTTCACAGGGCGTCGCAGGACATCACTCTCGAGGTCCGACCAGTGCGAACAGGTGGTCGGTTGGATGACAGCTGATACTGCTTCCAGTCGGTTAAGCACCACCCTGTCTTCCACCAAGTCCACTCTCAGTAGCCAAGAGTCTGGTCAACATAATCCTCACTCTGATCATCCTTCCTCCCACCATACACGGTCTGGTCAAAGAAGTGATCCCACACTGGGATATAGTGATGAGCTCGTCTCATCACCAATCCTTCATTTGACCCTCTCTCCAAGCACGCTTGCAGAGGAACATGACATCTTGTGCCCTGATTCACAACCTCTAGAGGCTACCCAATCACAAGAAGATGACAGATGTGAACGGCATTTAAGGTCAAAGGAAGTAGTGGATGATGATGATGATGATGAGACACAGTTGCCATTAAATCAACCACTATTTCCTTCTCAAGACCTTGTTGAGGAGAATGTTATACAGTTGTCAATGACCGAGTATGTGGTGGGATCAAGACTTGAGGAGGATGATCAGAGTGAGGAAGTGGAGGAGGACTTGGTGGACGATGAGGTGACTGACCCCACCTGGGAAGGTGTAGAGCCGAGCGATGACAGCAGTCCTGAGGGTGAGCCATCTGCAGCACCGCAACAGGCTGGAAGAGGCAGTGGTGTGGCTACAGAAAGAAGGCGGACCGCACCAAACCGGCCCGCAAATGTTCCACGGAGCACCCCCTTGCGTAAATCTACCTTGCCAAGGGGTAGGTGTTCCGCGGTATGGCGTTTTTTTAAGGAAAGTGCGGACGACAAAAGATTTGTAGTTTGCAACCTGTGCCACACCAGAATGAGCCGAGGCATGAACACTAGAAACCTCACCACCACCAGCATGATCCGACACATGGCATCCAAGCACCGTAGTAAGTGGGAGGAACGCCTGGATCGCCCATCTGTGTCTGCAGGCCACACCACTGCCTCCTCTTCCCCTGTTTTCGGTGCCGGCCAATCGCCTGTCGAAGGCGCAGGCCCGCATACCTCCCGCCCTGCACCTGTAGCATCTGAAGCACCATCAGCGACCACATCCACTTCCCTGTCCCAGCACAGCGTCCAAATGTCGTTACCCCAGGCATTTGAGCGCAAGAGAAAATACCCAGCCACCCACCCACAGGCCATAGCACTAACCTCACACCTTTCAAAATTACTGGCCATCGAAATGCTGCCATTTAGGCTTGTGGACACTGAGTCCTTCCGCAGCCTGATGGCAGCAGCTGTCCCTCGGTACGCGGTCCCCAGCCGCCACTACTTTTCCCGGTGTGCCATCCCCGCATTACACCACCATGTGTCCCGTAACATCACCCGTGCCCTGACCAACGCAGTTACTGGGAAGGTCCACTTAACGACTGACACATGGACAAGTGCTTGTGGCCAGGGACGCTACATTTCCCTGACGGCACACTGGGTGAATGTCGTGGAGGCTGGGAGCGACTCGGACCCTGGGATGGCACGGGTGCTACCCACGCCGAGGATTGCGGGCCCTACCTCCATCAGGGTTTCCACCAGCACCTACGTTATTGGCTCCTCCTCCTCCGTTTCCACCTCCGAATTCTCTACACACACCGCCACTCCCCCATCAGCCAGTAGCTGGAAGCAGTGTAGCACTGCAGTGGGGAAGCGTCAACAGGCCGTGCTGAAGCTGATCTGCCTTGGGGACAAACAGCACACGGCCTCAGAGCTGTTGCAGGGGATTAGTCACCAGACCGAGCAGTGGCTCTCGCCACTCAACCTGCAAGCAGGCATGGTTGTGTGTGATAATGGGTGTAACTTGGTGGCGGCTTTGGAGCTCGGCAAGCTCACACACGTACCATGCCTAGCGCATGTATTTAATTTAGTGGTGCAGCGATTTCTAAAAACCTACCCCAATGTGCATGATCTCTTGACCAAGGTGCGCCGCGTGTGTGCACATTTCCGTAAGTCATCTACAGCTTCGGCCGGCCTGTTGAAGCTGCAGCAGCGCTTACAATTGCCAGCTCACCGGCTGCTGTGTGACGTGAGCACGCGCTGGAACTCCACCTTCCACATGTTGGCCCGGCTTTGTGAGCAGCAGAGGGCAGTAGTGGAGTACCAGCTGTTACACGGTCGTCGCCTCTCCGTTCAACTTCCTGTAATCAGAAGTGAGGAGTGGGAATGGATGTCAGACCTCTGCGAGGTTTTACGCAATTTTGAGGAATCGACACAGATGGTGAGCGGCGATAACGCTATTATCAGTGTAACCATCCCACTTCTGTGTCTACTGAAACGCTCGCTGCTCACAATTAAAACCGACGCTTTGCATGTGGAAGAGGTGGAAATGGGGGAGGAAGAGCTTACACAAGGTGATAGCCAGAGCACCCTCACTTCGTCTTCTCAGCGACAATTGGAGGAGGCGGAGGAGGAGGAGGAGGAGGAGGAGGAGGAGGAAGACACGGTTGCCTCCGCTACAGAGGGTAGCCATGGAACTTTAGTTCCATCTCTTCAGCGTGGGTGGGCAGAAGAGGAGGAAGAGGATGAGGATATTGAGAGTCAGCCTCCTGGTGAGGACAGCGAAATCTTGACTGTTGGTACTCTGGCACACATGGCTGACTTTATGTTAGGCTGCCTTTCCCGTGACCCACGCGTTGTACGCATTTTAGACAACACGGATTACTGGGTGTTCACCCTTCTGGACCCCCGCTACAAAGAGAATTTCTCATCTCTCATTCCTCCGGTGGAGAGGACAAGCAAAATGGTGCAATACCAGAAGGTTCTTGTTGAAAAATTGCTCCAAAATTTTCCATCTGACAACGCTGGCGGCAGAGTACGTGCTACCTTGGCCAACCGAGAAGGGGAGAAAAGGGGAGCACACAGCAGTTCCGAGAAAGGCAGGGCAACACTCTCCAAGGCGTGGGACACCTTCATGACACCCCGCCAGCACCCTCACCCTGATGCGCAGCCTAGTGTCACAAGGAGGGAAAAGTTTTGGAAGATGGTGAAGGAGTACGTAGCAGACCGTGTCAGCGTCCTCAATGATCCCTCTGTGCCTTACAACTACTGGGTGTCCAAGCTGGACACGTGGTATGAACTGGCACTCTACGCCTTGGAGGTGCTGGCCTGCCCTGCCGCCAGCGTTCTGTCTGAGCGGGTATTTAGTGCTGCTGGTGGCATCATAACAGATAAGCGTATCCGCCTTTCCACCGACAATGCTGATAGGTTGACACTTATAAAAATGAACAAGGCCTGGATTTCCCCTGACTTCTCCACTCCACTGGAGGAAAGCCCCGGGGGAACATAAACTCACTTTATATATGTTATTTACAATGATGGGAATACTCTGTATTCCCATTCACCCCTTCCACCCAAAAAACGGGTATATGGTTGACTCTTAATCTTCTCATCCTCCTCCTCCTCTTCCATATGCCCTGGGATATAATTTTTATATAGGGCCAGCTCACCAGCGTGCCCTGGGATATAATTTTTATATAGGGCCAGCTCACCAGCGGGCCCTGTGATATAATTTTTATATAGGGCCAGCTCACCAGCGGGCCCTGTTTGCCAATTTTTATATAGGTCAGCTCACCAGCGGGCCTTCTCATATAATGTTTTATTGGGTCAGCTCTCTAGCGGGCCCTCTCATATAATGTTTTATAGCGTCAGCTCACTAGCGGGCCTTCGCATATAATGTTTAGGATGGTCAGCTCTGCAGCAGACCCTCACCCATAATGTTTTAGATGGTCAGCTCAGCGCACGTTTCCCTCTTAATCATGGCCTCAGTTCTGAAAATCAAGGAAATTTTTGGGAGAATTTGCCTCTGCGCACGTTTCCCTCTTAATCATGGCCTCAGTTCTGAAAATCAAGGAAATTTTTGGGAGAATTTGCAGATGATATACAAGTAAATATACAGCAAATATTGTTTGGTAACAATTTTTCGCCTAAAGTCGTTTTTATTTTCCTTTTTGTGTGTTTTATGGTCAGTCTGTAAAAATGGCGTACTACGGGCGAAAGATCGTTCCCAGCAGCGATGTTGGAGTCCAAGGTGCATCCAGACATCCTCCCTATGCTGTCCCTGAACCATTTCTGTAGTGTTTCCATCTTTTTCTGCCCTTTTCCTATGGACCAGGCACCCTCCCCTCATCAGAGCAGGGGGTGCCTGGTGTAATGCTCGAGTCCTCCCATTGACTTCAATGGGGCTCGGATGCTCGGCCGAGCACTCGAGCCTCAGGGGGTGCTCGGTCAGAGCACCCGAACATCCGAGCATTGGGGTGCTCGCTCATCACTAATTGTGACGTACAGATTGGAAAAATCTTTAGAATTCAAGGGGGTTAAAGATATATATATATATATATATATATATATATATATATATATATATATATATATTTATTAAGCTTGTAGTAAAAATTATGTGTGGGTAGTAAAGACTATGTAGCACACATAAAAAGCCTCAGGGTGCCAGGTTTGGTTTCACTTACACTGGGCCACCCAAGCTACCACAGTAAAATCTATTACGGCTGGTGAGAGCATGCAGCATTCACATGCTTAGTTATATAATCATCAGCTAACTGCAGTGGTTCAGCTATACATGTTGGATAGTGACACAGCCATTGTGATGGGCACAGCCAGACAATGTTTAGATTTTTCATCAGTTTGCACTGAACTGGGTACCCAAAATGTATTTTGCATCAAGGACCTCATTCACTAGATCAGACACTTGTGATGGGACAGCAACATATCTGTCTAATAGATGAGCTGATGGGGAGGAATGGGGAATTTGTGGCTCTCCAATTGATGAAGTAAAGCTCCTGCTGAATTTAGCTAGCAAGAGGTTATATGGATTTATTCAGAGTTGTAGTTTAAAGGAGCAGTAAACTTTTGTTATGAAAAAATATATATTGTAGGGATTTTCCTATTGAGTAAAATAAGGATACTCCCACTGCCGAGAGATTTATATTTCCAGAGTTATTACAGTTTAAACCCATGTTTTTTATATTAGCAGTGCCCTCTAGTGGTCAAATTCTAATTAGATTTCTTGTTAGATTCTAATGGAAAGGAAAGTCAGAAAAGTCAGAGACATACAGTTCTCCATAGAATGTGATAGAAACTGCCTGTGACTTCCTGTCAGTTAGAACTATCAGGAAGTAAACACAGTAAATTCACTTCCTGGTTATTTAAACTGCTATATTTTTTTAATAAAACATCTGACAATGATGGGAGTGACATTGTTTTATTCAGCAGGAAAAGCTCTATAAAATATGTGTTTTCATAAAAAAAAGTTTACTGCTCCTTTAACAATACTGGAAAACCTCAGATGACCCTACCCTGAAATGAGTGGGAAAGCAGCAAGAAATCAATGCCACTATCCGGATTACCACAGAATTGGATTAGTATATGTACCCTAGGGACTGGGAGGAAACAGAGGCACTGAAGCTGAAGACTAAGAACTTGTACAATTCTGGATCAGCCCAACTCCAATATAGGTAGAACATAAAAATTCCATCTGTATTGATTTAAATGGGGCTTTTAACTCTTTGAGTGGCAGAGATTCTCCAACACTTTGCTTTGCTATGTGATAGAGTACTCTCTAGCATTCAAGAGGATAAATGTATTGCTATAGAATTAATTAGCTGAATGTCCTTACTAGTGTTGAGCGAGCATGCTCGGCCGAAGCTCGGTTCGGCTCGAGCATCGCTCTGCTCGGCACATGGCGGTACTCGTACGAGTACCGCATGTGCTCGCCCGCCATGTTCGGGTCTCCTCCCCGAACGTTTCGCGGCTGCTGCGCAGCCAATAAACGTGCAGGGAGGCTCTGACATCAGTGTAATGCCAGCAGCCATGTTGGCTGCTGGCATTACACTGATTGGCTGGCCAGAACCCGTGATCGGGTGCTGTATAGCACCTGACCAGCGAGTTCGGCTCAGTCTTAGCCAGGGAGAGATGAGGATAGGAAGGGAAAGTCAGTGTAGGGAGAAGAAAAGCAAATTTGTAAAAAAAAAGACCCAAAAGTCCTTTTTAGGACTACTGTGTGTGGGGGCAGCAGTTTATTTTGTGTGGGGGGAAAAAAAACAAAAAAAAAAAACTTCATATATTCTGTTTAGTGTGCAAAGTTGCAGATTAGAGCACATTCTGTTTAGTGTGCAAAGTTGCAGATTAGAGCACATTCTGTTCAGTGTGCAAAGTTGCAGATTAGCAGCACATTCTTTTTAGTGTGCAAAGTTGCAGATTAGAGCACATTCTGTTTAGTGTGCAAAGTTGCAGATTAGAGCACATTCTGTTTAGTGTGCAAAGTTGCAGATTAGAGCACATTCTGTTAAGTCTTCAAACTGTAAAATATCAAAGTCACATATTCCATTCACTGTGAGTCGCCGCAGTTAAGAAGCAAATTCTGTGTACTGTGCACAGTTTCAGAATAGGAAAAAATACTGTTAAGTCTTCAAACTGTAAAATATCAAAGTCACATATTCCATTCACTGTGCGTCGCCGCAGTTAAGAAGCAAATTCTGTGTACTGTGCACAGTTTCAGAATAGGAAAAAATTCTGTTAAGTCTTCAAACTGTAAAATATCAAAGTCACATATTCCATTCACTGTGCGTCGCCGCAGTTAAGAAGCAAATTCTGTGTACTGTGCACAGTTTCAGAATAGGAACAAAATACTGTTAAGTCTTCAAACTGTAAAATATCAAAGTCACATATTCCATTCACTGTGCGTCGCCGCAGTTAAGAAGCAAATTCTGTGTACTGTGCACAGTTTCAGAATAGGAAAAAATTCTGTTAAGTCTTCAAACTGTAAAATATCAAAGTCACATATTCCATTCACTGTGCGTCGCCGCAGTTAAGAAGCAAATTCTGTGTACTGTGCACAGTTTCAGAATAGGAAAAAATTCTGTTAAGTCTTCAAACTGTAAAATATCAAAGTCACATATTCCATTCACTGTGCGTCGCCGCAGTTAAGAAGCAAATTCTGTGTACTGTGCACAGTTTCAGAATAGGAAAAAATACTGTTAAGTCTTCAAACTGTAAAATATCAAAGTCACATATTCCATTCACTGTGCGTCGCCGCAGTTAAGAAGCAAATTCTGTGTACTGTGCACAGTTTCAGAATAGGAAAAAATACTGTTAAGTCTTCAAACTGTAAAATATCAAAGTCACATATTCCATTCACTGTGCGTCGCCGCAGTTAAGAAGCAAATTCTGTGTACTGTGCACAGTTTCAGAATAGGAAAAAATACTGTTAAGTCTTCAAACTGTAAAATATCAAAGTCACATATTCCATTCACTGTGCGTCGCCGCAGTTAAGAAGCAAATTCTGTGTACTATGCACAGTTTCAGAATAGGAAAAAATTCTGTTAAGTCTTCAAACTGTAAAATATCAAAGTCACATATTTCATTCACTGTGCGTCGCCGCAGTTAAGAAGCAAATTCTGTGTACTGTGCACAGTTTCAGAATAGGAAAAAATTCTGTTAAGTCTTCAAACTGTAAAATATCAAAGTCACATATTCCATTCACTGTGCGTCGCCGCAGTTAAGAAGCAAATTCTGTGTACTGTGCACAGTTTCAGAATAGGAAAAAATACTGTTAAGTCTTCAAACTGTAAAATATCAAAGTCACATATTCCATTCACTGTGCGTAGCCGCAGTTAAGAAGCAAATTCTGTTGACTGTGCACAGTTTCAGAATAGGAAAAAATTCTGTTAAGTCTTCAAACTGTAAAATATCAAAGTCACATATTCCATTCACTGTGCGTAGCCGCAGTTAAGAAGCAAATTCTGTTGACTGTGCACAGTTTCAGAATAGGAAAAAATTCTGTTAAGTCTTCAAACTGTAAAATATCAAAGTCACATATTCCATTCACTGTGCGTCGCCGCAGTTTAGCAGCACATTCTGTTGACTGTGCACAGTTTCAGAATAGGAAAAAATTCTGTTAAGTCTTCAAACTGTAAAATATCAAAGTCACATATTCCATTCACTGTGCGTCGCCGCAGTTTAGCAGCACATTCTGTTGACTGTGCACAGTTTCAGAATAGGAAAAAATTCTGTTAAGTCTTCAAACTGTAAAATATCAAAGTCACATATTCCATTCACTGTGCGTCGCCGCAGTTTAGCAGCACATTCTGTTGACTGTGCACAGTTTCAGAATAGGAAAAAATTCTGTTAAGTCTTCAAACTGTAAAATATCAAAGTCACATATTCCATTCACTGTGCGTCGCCGCAGTTAAGAAGCAAATTCTGTGTACTGTGCACAGTTTCAGAATAGGAAAAAATACTGTTAAGTATTCAAACTGTAAAATATCAAAGTCACATATTCCATTCACTGTGCGTCGCCGCAGTTAGCAGCACATTCTGTTGACTGTGCACAGTTTCAGAATAGGAAAAAATTCTGTTAAGTCTTCAAACTGTAAAATATCAAAGTCACATATTCCATTCACTGTGCGTCGCCGCAGTTTAGCAGCACATTCTGTTGACTGTGCACAGTTTCAGAATAGGAAAAAATTCTGTTAAGTCTTCAAACTGTAAAATATCAAAGTCACATATTCCATTCACTGTGCGTCGCCGCAGTTAAGAAGCAAATTCTGTGTACTGTGCACAGTTTCAGAATAGGAAAAAATACTGTTAAGTATTCAAACTGTAAAATATCAAAGTCACATATTCCATTCACTGTGCGTAGCCGCAGTTAAGAAGCAAATTCTGTGGACTGTGCACAGTTTCAGAATAGGAAAAAATTCTGTTAAGTCTTCAAACTGTAAAATATCAAAGTCACATATTCCATTCACTGTGCGTCGCCGCAGTTTAGCAGCACATTCTGTTGACTGTGCACAGTTTCAGAATAGGAAAAAATTCTGTTAAGTCTTCAAACTGTAAAATATCAAAGTCACATATTCCATTCACTGTGCGTCGCCGCAGTTTAGCAGCACATTCTGTTGACTGTGCACAGTTTCAGAATAGGAAAAAATTCTGTTAAGTCTTCAAACTGTAAAATATCAAAGTCACATATTCCATTCACTGTGCGTCGCCGCAGTTTAGCAGCACATTCTGTTGACTGTGCACAGTTTCAGAATAGGAAAAAATTCTGTTAAGTCTTCAAACTGTAAAATATCAAAGTCACATATTCCATTCACTGTGCGTCGCCGCAGTTAAGAAGCAAATTCTGTGTACTGTGCACAGTTTCAGAATAGGAAAAAATACTGTTAAGTATTCAAACTGTAAAATATCAAAGTCACATATTCCATTCACTGTGCGTCGCCGCAGTTAGCAGCACATTCTGTTGACTGTGCACAGTTTCAGAATAGGAAAAAATTCTGTTAAGTCTTCAAACTGTAAAATATCAAAGTCACATATTCCATTCACTGTGCGTCGCCGCAGTTTAGCAGCACATTCTGTTGACTGTGCACAGTTTCAGAATAGGAAAAAATTCTGTTAAGTCTTCAAACTGTAAAATATCAAAGTCACATATTCCATTCACTGTGCGTCGCCGCAGTTAAGAAGCAAATTCTGTGTACTGTGCACAGTTTCAGAATAGGAAAAAATACTGTTAAGTATTCAAACTGTAAAATATCAAAGTCACATATTCCATTCACTGTGCGTAGCCGCAGTTAAGAAGCAAATTCTGTGGACTGTGCACAGTTTCAGAATAGGAAAAAATTCTGTTAAGTCTTCAAACTGTAAAATATCAAAGTCACATATTCCATTCACTGTGCGTCGCCGCAGTTTAGCAGCACATTCTGTTGACTGTGCACAGTTTCAGAATAGGAAAAAATTCTGTTAAGTCTTCAAACTGTAAAATATCAAAGTCACATATTCCATTCACTGTGCGTAGCCGCAGTTAAGAAGCAAATTCTGTTGACTGTGCACAGTTTCAGAATAGGAAAAAATTCTGTTAAGTCTTCAAACTGTAAAATATCAAAGTCACATATTCCATTCACTGTGCGTCGCCGCAGTTAAGAAGCAAATTCTGTGTACTGTGCACAGTTTCAGAATAGGAAAAAATTCTGTTAAGTCTTCAAACTGTAAAATATCAAAGTCACATATTCCATTCACTGTGCGTCGCCGCAGTTTAGCAGCACATTCTGTTGACTGTGCACAGTTTCAGAATAGGAAAAAATTCTGTTAAGTCTTCAAACTGTAAAATATCAAAGTCACATATTCCATTCACTGTGCGTCGCCGCAGTTAAGAAGCAAATTCTGTGTACTGTGCACAGTTTCAGAATAGGAAAAAATTCTGTTAAGTCTTCAAACTGTAAAATATCAAAGTCACATATTCCATTCACTGTGCGTCGCCGCAGTTTAGCAGCACATTCTGTTGACTGTGCACAGTTTCAGAATAGGAAAAAATTCTGTTAAGTCTTCAAACTGTAAAATATCAAAGTCACATATTCCATTCACTGTGCGTAGCCGCAGTTAAGAAGCAAATTCTGTTGACTGTGCACAGTTTCAGAATAGGAAAAAATTCTGTTAAGTCTTCAAACTGTAAAATATCAAAGTCACATATTCCATTCACTGTGCGTCGCCGCAGTTAAGAAGCAAATTCTGTGTACTGTGCACAGTTTCAGAATAGGAAAAAATTCTGTTAAGTCTTCAAACTGTAAAATATCAAAGTCACATATTCCATTCACTGTGCGTCGCCGCAGTTTAGCAGCACATTCTGTTGACTGTGCACAGTTTCAGAATAGGAAAAAATTCTGTTAAGTCTTCAAACTGTAAAATATCAAAGTCACATATTCCATTCACTGTGCGTCGCCGCAGTTAAGAAGCAAATTCTGTGTACTGTGCACAGTTTCAGAATAGGAAAAAATTCTGTTAAGTCTTCAAACTGTAAAATATCAAAGTCACATATTCCATTCACTGTGCGTCGCCGCAGTTTAGCAGCACATTCTGTTGACTGTGCACAGTTTCAGAATAGGAAAAAATTCTGTTAAGTCTTCAAACTGTAAAATATCAAAGTCACATATTCCATTCACTGTGCGTCGCCGCAGTTCAGAAGCAAATTCTGTGTACTGTGCAAAGTTGCAGATTTGCAGCACATATTCCGTGTAATATGAAGAAGGCGGGTAAAAAGGGACGGGGAAGTGGACGTGATCCTGATAGTTCAGGGCGCGGGTCAGGACGCGTAGAAACTGCGCCTGGTGCCAGAGCACAAGACAGAAAGACATCCACCATACCTAGCTTCATGTGTAATTTTACAGGGCGTCGCAGGACATCACTCTCGAGGTCCGACCACTGCGAACAGGTGGTCGGTTGGATGTCAGCTGATACTGCTTCCAGTCGGTTAAGCACCACCCTGTCTTCCACCAAGTCCACTCTCAGTAGCCAAGAGTCTGGTCAACATAATCCTCACTCTGATCATCCTTCCTCCCACCATAGAGAGTCTGGTCAAAGAAGTGATCCCACACTGGGATATAGTGAGAAGCTCGTCTCATCATCAATCCTTCATTTGACCCTCTCTCCAAGCACGCTTGCAGTGGAACATGACATCTTGTGCCCTGATTCACAACCTCTAGAGGGTACCCAATCACAAGAAGATGACAGAGGTGAACGGCATTTAAGGTCAAAGGAAGTGGATGATGATGATGATGAGACACAGTTGCCATTAAATCAACCACTATTACTGTCTCAAGACCTTGATGAGGAGGATGATATACAGTTGTCAATGACTGAGTATGTGGTGGGATCAAGACATGAGGAGGATGATCAGAGTGAGGAAGTGGAGGAGGACTTGGTGGACGATGAGGTGACTGACCCCACCTGGGAAGGTGTAGAGCCGAGCGATGACAGCAGTCCTGAGGGTGAGCCATCTGCAGCACCGCAACAGGCTGGAAGAGGCAGTGGTGTGGCTACAGAAAGAAGGCGGACCGCACCAAACCAGCCCGCAAATGTTCCACGGAGCACCCCCTTGCGTAAATCTCCCTTGCCAAGGGGTAGGTGTTCCGCGGTATGGCGTTTTTTTAAGGAAAGTGCGGACGACAAAAGAATTGTAGTTTGCAACCTGTGCCACACCAGAATGAGCCGAGGCATGAACACTAGAAACCTCACCACCACCAGCATGATCCGACACATGGCATCCAAGCACCGTAATAAGTGGGAGGAACGCCTGGATCGCCCATCTGTGTCTGCAGGCCACACCACTGCCTCCTCTTCCCCTGTTTTCGGTGCCGGCCAATCGCCTGTCGAAGGCGCAGGCCCGCATACCTCCCGCCCTGCACCTGTACCATCTGAAGCACCATCAGCGACCACATCCACTTCCCTGTCCCAGCACAGCGTCCAAATGTCGTTACCCCAGGCATTTGAGCGCAAGCGAAAATACCCAGCCACCCACCCACAGGCCATAGCACTAACCTCACACCTTTCCAAATTACTGGCCATCGAAATGCTGCCATTTAGGCTTGTGGAGACTGAGTCCTTCCGCAGCCTGATGGCAGCAGCTGTCCCTCGGTACGCGGTCCCCAGCCGCCACTACTTTTCCCGGTGTGCCATCCCCGCATTACACCACCATGTGTCCCGTAACATCACCCGTGCCCTGACCAACGCAGTTACTGGGAAGGTCCACTTAACGACTGACACATGGACAAGTGCTTGTGGCCAGGGACGCTACATTTCCCTGACGGCACACTGGGTGAATGTCGTGGAGGCTGGGAGCGACTCGGACCCTGGGATGGCACAGGTGCTACCCACGCCGAGGATTGCGGGCCCTACCTCCATCAGGGTTTCCGCCAGCACCTACGTTATTGGCTCCTCCTCCTCCGCTTCCACCTCCGAATTCTCTGCGCGCAGCGCCACTCACCCATCAGCCGGTAGCTGGAAGCAGTGTAGCACTGCAGTGGGGAAGCGTCAACAGGCCGTGCTGAAGCTGATCTGCCTTGGGGACAAACAGCACACGGCCTCAGAGCTGTTGCAGGGGATTAGTCACCAGACCGAGCAATGGCTCTCGCCACTCAACCTGCAACCAGGCATGGTTGTGTGTGATAATGGGCGTAACTTGGTGGCGGCTTTGGAGCTCGGCAAGCTCACACACGTACCATGCCTAGCGCATGTATTTAATTTAGTGGTTCAGCGATTTCTAAAAACCTACCCCAATTTGCATGATCTCTTGACCAAGGTGCGCCGCGTGTGTGCACATTTCCGTAAGTCATCTACAGCTTCAGCCGGCCTGTTGAAGCTGCAGCAGCGCTTACAATTGCCAGCTCACCGGCTGCTGTGTGACGTGAGCACGCGCTGGAACTCCACCTTCCACATGTTGTCCCGGCTTTGTGAGCAGCAGAGGGCAGTAGTGGAGTACCAGCTGTTACACGGTCGTCGCCTCTCCGTTCAACTTCCTGTAATCAGAAGTGAGGAGTGGGAATGGATGTCAGACCTCTGTGAGGTTTTACGCAATTTTGAGGAATCGACACAGATGGTGACCGGCGATAACGCTATTATCAGTGTAACCATCCCACTTCTGTGTCTACTGAAACGCTCGCTGTTCACAATTAAAACCGACGCTTTGCATGTGGAAGAGGTGGAAATGGGGGAGGAAGAGCTTACACAAGGTGATAGCCAGAGCACCCTCACTTCGTCTTCTCAGCGACAATTGGAGGAGGCGGAGGAGGAGGAGGAGGAAGACACGGTTGCCTCCGCTACAGAGGGTAGCCATGGAACTTTAGTTCCATCTCTTCAGCGTGGGTGGGCAGAAGAGGAGGAAGAGGATGAGGAGATTGAGAGTCATCCTCCTGGTGAGGACAGCGAAATCTTGCCTGTTGGTACTCTGGCACACATGGCTGACTTTATGTTAGGCTGCCTTTCCCGTGACCCACGCGTTACACGCATTTTAGACAACACGGATTACTGGGTGTTCACCCTTCTGGACCCCCGCTACAAAGAGAATTTCTCATCTCTCATTCCTCCGGTGGAGAGGACAAGCAAAATGGTGCAATACCAGAAGGTTCTTGTTGAAAAATTGCTCCAAAATTTTCCATCTGACAACGCTGGCGGCAGAGTACGTGCTACCTTGGCCAACCGAGAAGGGGAGAAAAGGGGAGCACACAGCAGTTCCGACAAAGGCAGGGCAACACTCTCCAAGGCGTGGGACACCTTCATGACACCCCGCCAGCACCCTCACCCTGATGCGCAGCCTAGTGTCACAAGGAGGGAAAAGTTTTGGAAGATGGTGAAGGAGTACGTAGCAGACCGTGTCAGCGTCCTCAATGATCCCTCTGTGCCTTACAACTACTGGGTGTCCAAGCTGGACACGTGGTATGAACTGGCACTCTACGCCTTGGAGGTGCTGGCCTGCCCTGCCGCCAGCGTTCTGTCTGAGCGGGTATTTAGTGCTGCTGGTGGCATCATAACAGATAAGCGTATCCGCCTTTCCACCGAAAATGCTGATAGGTTGACACTTATAAAAATGAACAAGGCCTGGATTTCCCCTGACTTCTCCACTCCACTGGAGGAAAGCCCCGGGGGAACATAAACTCACTTTATATATGTTATTTACAATGATGGGAATACTCTGTATTCCCATTCACCCCTTCCACCCAAAAAATGGGTATATGGTTGACTCTCTTCCATATACCCTGGGATATAATTTTTATATAGGGCCAGCTCACCAGCGGGCCCAGTGATATAATTTTTATATAGGGCCAGCTCACCAGCGGGCCCTGTGATATAATTTTTATATAGGGCCAGCTCACCAGCGGGCGCAGTTTGACAATTTTTGTATAGGTCAGCTCACCAGTGGGCCTTCTCATATAATGTTTTATTGGGTCAGCTCTCTAGCGGGCCCTCTCATATAATGTTTTATAGCGTCAGCTCACTAGCGGGCCTTCGCATATAATGTTTAGGATGGTCAGCTCCGCAGCAGACCCTCACCCATAATGTTTTGGATGGTCGGCTCAGCGCACGTTTCCCTCTTAATCATGGCCCCAGTTCAGAAAAATCGAGGAAATTTTTGGGAGAATTTGCCTTTGCGCACGTTTCCCTCTTAATCATGGCCTCAGTTCAGAAAAATCGAGGAAATTTTTGGGAGAATTTGCCTTTGCGCACGTTTCCCTCTTAATCATGGCCTCAGTTCAGAAAAATCAAGGAAATTTTTGTGAGAATTTGCCTCTGCGCACGTTTCCCTCTTAATCATGGCCTCAGTTCAGAAAAATCGAGGAAATTTTTGGGAGAATTTGCAGATGATATACAAGTAAATATACAGCAAATACTGTTTGGTAACAATTTTTCGCCTAAAGTCGTTTTTATCTGCCTTTTTGTGTGTTTTACGGTCAGTCTGTAAAAATGGCGTACTACGGGCGAAAGATCGTTCCCAGCAGCGATGTTGGAGTCCAAGATGCATCCAGACATCCTCCCTATGCTGTCCCTGAACCATTTCTGTGGTGTTTCCATAATTTTCTGCCCTTTTCCTATGGACCAGGCACCCTCCCCTCATCAGAGCAGGGGGTGCCTGGTGTAATGCTCGAGTCCTCCCATTGACTTCAATGGGGCTCGGGTGCTCGGCCGAGCACTCGAGCTTCCGGGGGTGCTCGGTCAGAGCACCCGAACACCCGAGCATTGGGGTGCTCGCTCATCACTAGTCCTTACCGGTTCATAGGGCTTAAAGGGATAGTAATACTTCATTTTATCTTTATTTTATTTTGTAGGCATTAAAAAAACATGAAGAACGATACAAGTCTTATCTCTCAAACCTTTTTGGTTTAAGAGATATTCACAAGTAAAGTATCCCCCCCTCGTTCAGCCAGATCAGAAGGGAGGTGCCCAGGTAGACTGCAGAGAGGGACAATCTTCAATTAAGATAAGGGAAAAACCTGAAAAACTTGTCAAGGGGGGAAAGGCTTTCATTCTTTTCATACAAAGAAAATTGTCCCCTTTTGTTATCTGTCAGTCATACAACCAGATTCACACCTGAGAAGAGATGGCTTACACTAGGAAAAAGGGGAGGGAGGGGGAAACTTTGCTTGTGAATATCTCTTAAACCATAAAGGTTTGAGAGATAAGACATATCATTCTTCATGTTTTTTAATGCCTACAAAATAAATAAAAGTTAAAACGAAGTATTACTATCCCTTTATAGATGTAAAGGTTTGTTCCATACAGTCTACAGGAGACTAGTGTAACATGTACACATCTGAGACTGATAAGGCACAGAGCTTTTATACATTCTTCACTGGAAGCACAGAAAGGTTAAAAATGCAGAAATGTACATATATGGCATGGGCAATGCATTTGCACAGTTAATTATTTGCAACCAGTGATGGTACAATATAAGCAGAATATGCGGCTGCTTAGGGTCCACATTTTTCAGAGAGTCCAGCAGTGCTTTTATAGTATGTATGTAAACAAAATAAGATGGCAGTGTCTTATTAGAAATACAGTCATGGCAGTAAAAGGGGGCCCATGTGAATATTTTGTTTAGAGCCATCAAAATCCTAGAGCCACCCCGTTTGCAACTGTACAGTACAAATATCCTTTATGGAGAAGGCGCTAGATATTATCTATTACTCTATATAGTAAGAGTTAGCTGCAACAAAGATCCAAGTGGCAAATAACTTTCTTTCCGAGGATTCACTGGCGCCTTTCAACTCTCAGGGCGTTGCAACCACTGCAATGTTTTCGCTCCATAGACCAGCATAGATATTAACACTCGAAAATTTGAGTCTGGCGCTTGCGAACTCTCACTAGCCCTAAAAAAAACAAATCAACACACAGTATCTCGATCTTAAAATATTCCCCTTTAATTGAAATTAAAGAACCACATATAGGCATAACACATCAAATCTTCAAAAACAAAGAGAGACGTCTAAGGGATGTATACAAAGTCCCAAAATACATATATTCATAAATGAGAATCTATAAAAATAAGTGAAGGAATATAAATAAAAACAGCTCAATGAATAAAAGGGTTAACCAGTCGATTTAAAACAACCACACCTGTGTTGTATACTCGGTTTAGGTATAACCCTTATATACAATAGTGAAATGAAAAATCTCACATGGCATCAAAAGTTCAGAAGCGTTGGGCTGTTACTGCTGTATATTGGCGGGGACTACAATGTATCTCTCCGCACGTCTGAACACCGAACCCGCCCAACGCTAACTGAACATTAAACACAGCATGGAACAAAGACAGACAGTGTATGATAAATCAATCTTGCAAGTTCCAAACACTTACATTAATAACCGATATAGCAATGAGTAGTTAGAAGCATACACCCGGCCGGGAAATAATGCGGTTAAAACCACACTCTTTGCAACGCGTTTCACACCTATAGCGGTGCTTTATCAAGCAAAAGTTAGATGAATCTGCTCATCGTATCATCGGCTATTTAAACCCTTCTCTTAAGGTGAAGTAATTGGTCAGCACAAGTGTTTATAACTACGAATGCCTCGAAGATACATTCTATCTAAAATTTCGTTAGGTGAATCCAAAGTTAACCCTTCGGCCACCTAATCAACCCATACCCAATCATCACAGCAAAAAACAATTCCAACAATAATTCCTACATTTATAAAGAGAGAACGATATATACTAATCACCTCATTCCCTTTCATAAAAAAGCAGTAAGTTCAATATTTTCATTTAACCCATTTGGGTATAAAGTATTTAGCTTAAATATCCATGTTGCTTCACGTTTATTCATTAGGTCAACCCAGCTGCCTTTTCTAAAATCCAACTTCACACTCTCTAGAGCAAACCCCATCAGCAATTTAGAATCACTCTCGTGTGCTTCGAGAAAGTGACGTGACACAGAATGGGTTCTCTCAATATTCCTTTTATGTTCATAGAGTCTTCTTTTAAAAGTTCTTTTGGTTCTTCCTATATATAGTAGATCACAAGGACACTTGAGCATGTAAATTACTCCTATACTATCACTATATAAAAATTGTTTGATAGGAATCTCCTTTTCACTTTTAGGAACTTTAAAAACTTCTAACTTCTTAGGGCAGTTTGCACAGGAGGTACATTTACCACACCTGTGCCAACCTGTACAACTGTACAGTACATTTCACTGACCCAGCTATAAAAGCTATCTACCTCCCTTTAGATTTCTATCTGTCACACTATATCCCACCCCCTTCTATATCAACATGTTCGCCCTTTATTCTAATCATGCAGCCCTCATCCTCAGATTTAAAGGAATAGTAATACTTTGTTTTATCTTTATTTTATTTTGTAGGCATTAAAAAAAACATGAAGAATGATATAAGTCTTATCTCTCAAACCGTTATGGTTTGAGAGATATTCACAAGCAAAGTTTCCCCTCCCGCCCCTTTTACCTAGTGTAAGCCATCTCTTCGCAGATGTGGAATGCAGTCCATAGACTAGACAGATAACAGAAGGGAACAATCTTCTTCCTATGAGAACAATGAAAGCCCTGCACCCCTTGACAAGTTTTTCAGGTTTTTCCCTTATCTTAATTGAAGATTGTCCCTCTCTGCAGTCTACCTGGGCACCTCCCTTCTGCTGTGGCTGAGCAGTGTTACATCAGTAAAAGGAGCGGGTGTGGGATACCTTGTCACTGAATTACTCTGAACTACAACTCTGACAGAATTGAAATAACACTCTCCAAAGTCCAAATACTATGATGATTAATTAGAGCTGCTTTTATTATGAAACATTACTGTCCCTTTAAAGGGATAGTAATGTTTCCGTTGACAAGCAACTCAGATCGTTCATCATAGTTAATAGTGCGGATATCTGATTCTCTAACTGCGCAAAACTTTCTAGTTTACGATGTAATTAGATGATGTTTACCCCACCCCTTTCCCAGCATCAGCCTTCTCTGGCTCAGATCCGACATCGGATTACAGCGAGGGGCAATCTTCAGTCAGTATTAGGAAAAAACTGCCCTCCTTCCTTAAGGAGGGCAGGGTTTTCCTTATAGTGACAGAGGGAAGATTTTCCCTCCTTGTTGTCTGTCCGGTCAGATGACCATTTTTCAAATCTAATTATAGGTTGCTTGCAATCAGAAATACCAGCTTAACTAGCAAATTTTGCACAGTAAGTGCATCAGACATCAGTACTATAAACTATGATGAACAATCTGAGCTGCTTGTCAAAGGAAGCATTACTATCCCTTTAACCTCTTCAGGGCTCCAATACCCACTAGCGCCATCCCCCCTCCCTGACCAACATTTTCAGAGCCCACCACCACATTACCATTTAAATCTGTGGCAATTTGATGAATTTTTATTGTTCCTGATAGCGCAGTTGTTTTTTTCCAGATTTGCACAACTTTTCTTTGTGCTTCAGCTGCAGTGAGTTAGTAGGCAGGAAAGAGATGAGATAGGGGAATGGGAATTAAACAGCTCAGTCATGTGAAATAATGTGTTGAAGATTTCGGAAACCACAGGGGCAGTTTAAATCAAGATATGGACCAAAGGATGGATTAAAGATGGATTCGTTATTTCTACTGGGCTGCAAATGGTCTTAACCCTCTGAGTGCCTGAGAGGTATCTAATGCATTGCAATGAAAGGCATGGGATACGTCTCTGGCACTCAAAGGGTTAATTCCCATCTCTGCCCAATACATATTGCACTTCAACAATAAAAGAAAAAAAAGCAAGCAAAGAAATCAATGTGTGACCAACAGTTATTAGAAGCTTACTCCTGTTACTACAGGCTCAGTTTAACTTACTGGGCCATATGTTAGAAACAAAATGGAGGAATTCTGTGTTGAGTGTGATGTACATGTTTCTGATATTGAGTGTTCTGTGTTGGTTCTCAATAAATGTGAATGGCACAAAACATGCAATATTTGTAACATTTTGCATTTTTTTCTAATGTATACATGCAGGAGCAGTCAAGATTACTTCATACTCAATGCAATCTCTAGTAAGTTTTTTAAAGGACTTTTTCCATAATTAATAATAACAGCACTGCAGCAATACCTTATCACTTCAAGAGGACAAACAAATGAAATACTTGGACAAAACCAGTGTCCCTACTTGAAGGAAGACTCAGTTTGAAATATTTGTGCATACACTTGTATCTAGTAAGGATTCTGTTAAATATGTGCCATTAAAAATCTGAAAATACTGTATTAAAGAAAAACACCAAGAGTCCATGCCCTTGATCAGCCTTGGCTGCTAGTTTATGATGAGCAAATGAGTCCAGCTAAAAGATGGAAGGCATTAAGTTGTTCAGCTTTGCTTTAAAATGACCTGCCAATCTATGATAGGTGTAGCTAATTTTAAAGAGGATTAAAATTGTCTATAAGTGTGCTAACTATTTGTATTAAAAATAGTTTTTGAGAAATTAACTTTTATTTGTTGGTGTCACAGTGTAGCATGCAGTGCTAATTCATTTCTGTCTCATGTAGGTAGGTCCACGTAAAGTACAATGAATGAATCTAGATGGAGCCTACACAAACAGGCAATTGCACAGCTAGAGATAAGTTTGGCCTTAATCATAGCATACTGTACAGGGGATTAGCATAAAATGCCACACTGCACCTGCAAATTATACCTATATATTTTATGGATAAAGCATGGTTAGTCAACAAGAGAATAGCAGAGTAAAAATTATACCTTTCTTGGCTAACTGAGTGGCTCTAGGATGCAAGCTTTCAAGGCAACTAGGTCTCTTCTTCAGGCCTATTTAGAATGGAGGTTGAATATGCAATATGATAGGTTAAACATTCATGCAAATTATTTAAACATTTAAATTCTGCTGACAGTAAATATTCTTATTAATATTGTTTATAATTTATTACCTAGGCTCCAGTACTGGCATTCGTGTAATTCCCATGTGCATAAAGCGGGTCTTATGCACTAACGGGAATAATAGAAAATAATTGGGGAATATGTTCGTAGTTTCTTTATCTTAATAGTGATTTGGAACTCCGAAACTGAGATACAGTACCCATCAGAAGATAGATAAGAAAGTGTTATATTGTTTTTTATATCGTTTTTTATTCTTATGAAGTCTTTTGAGATTATTATACATTGTATGTATGTTAACATCAACTGACAATAAATATTCTCTTTTTATGTCAAATTTGTGGTGATATTACATTTGTACATGTTGTCTTTTTGTCTAGAGTCCATGCACCAGACACTATAGAGTATTTAGTGTTCTTTTTGGGATTTGGAGAGTGGAATCCTGGTCAAACAGCAAGACTTGGGACTATTCTTCCTCCTTGTCCACACATTGGGCCACTATTGGAATATATGAATGTTTATATGTCCACTGTGGAACAGTCATTTTGCCCCAGAGTTACTCCAGTTCTTAGAGCATTATCCTCAATAATCTTCAATACACTTTAGTGTAGTTCCATTTTGCTGCCACTAGGGGATAATCTTTCATCAGTATTCACACAAACGTCATAATGGAGACTGCAAACCAACTTCAACATAGATCATTGTAGAAAGGCAAAAAACTAAAGTTAAAGCTGATTTTACAGGTCTCTTCCACTCAAAGCAATTACCGAATGACAATACAGGTTATAGTTCTAAGAATTTTAAGTCTACAACTCCTCTGTGGTTCATTGGCTGTATTATACCTAATACAAAAGTAATTGATGAGAGTAATTCACAGGGGATCATTGAGATAAAGGTCTCAGAACTATAACCAGTATTTACATATTTTTGTTCACTTGAGGAGATTTTTGACACAGTCAAATAAAGTGAATCAGTGGGCACACTACCGTGACAATGTCCTCCTTCTTTTAAACTAGTATAAGACCCCTCATCATCATCATAAACAGCTGCTGCAGTGCCCTCATCATCAACAGCAGCAGTACCACTACCAAAATCCTCCATAAAGTCATCTTTCCCATCATCACCACCACAACGTGGGAGACTGTCAACAAGTTTCTAATTTGAACTATGGCTTTTTCATTATATATGAAATATATTTTAGTGAGTTGATCTGACTATTGCTAATCAAAAAAGATTTTAGAGATTTTACGCTTTTTGAAAGACCTCTGACCTCTGTTTATTTTCATCTCTAAACACAAGTATCATTTTTCCTCTGCTCTGCCCAGTTATATCCCGTGTGACCTTGAAGCTCTACACAGCATTGATAAAGCTGTTACCACCAGAGGGGAACTCCCAATCATCAGCAATCCTGCTGAGAAATAGTTACACTACAATCGGGACCACTGAAAACATTAAAGGAGCAGTAAACTTTTATTTATGAAAACACATATTTTATAGAGCATTTACTGCTGAATAAAACAGGGTCACTCCCACCGCTGTCGGATGTTTTATTCAAAATTTATAGCAGTTCAAAGAATCAGGAAGTGAATTTACTGTGTTTACTTCCTGATAGTTCTAACTGACAGGAAGTGACAGGCAGTTTCTATCACATTCTATGGAGAACTGTATGATTCTGACTTTTCTGACTTTCCTCTCCATTAGAATCTAACAGGAAATGTAATTAGAATTTGATCACTAGAGGGCACTGCTAATGTAAAAAAACATGGGTTTAAACTGTAATAACTCTGGAAATATAAATCTCTCGGCAGTGGGAGTACCCTTATCTTACTCAATAGGAAAATTCCTACAATATATATTTTTTCATAAAAAAAGTTTACTGCTCCTTTAAGGATGGGAGTGTGCACACATCTGAGAGAAACAAGAAGCCAGGAGAGCTAAATTTCAGGCTAGATTTAACATTGGACTTTTCACTCATTTTTGGGACTTTCTGATACATATATATATATATATATATATATGTATATACCCTATTTAGGATATGTAGTATTTATATATATATATATATATATATATATACCCTATTTAGGATATGTAGTATTTATGTATATTGCTATATTCTTTTTTATTAAAGTATTTTTAGATTGTTAGCTATACTATTTATCCTTCTGTGCCACAGGGTATAGTAACTTGTAGGAATTGCTTTTATTGTATAATCTTTATAACAATAAGTTGTATTTTAATATATAGCGCTCTCCCATTACACAGTTTTTGTCTATATATATATAGAGAGATGATATTCAATAACTCTTCTGATATCTGCATAATACAAAGCTGGAATTGCTATGTTGAAAAAGCAGTGGTGGTTGGGGATGCTCTATTATGGTTCAACATTCAGTTACCTGAATGTTGCTGTTTCTACAGACTTAAAGGTAGGGATGGGAAAAATGTTTTGTCTCAAAAGCAAAACATGAGAAAAACAGCACATGTGACTGAGGGGAAAAAATCCTACAAAAAACAGAATTTTTTTAGCTTTTACTGTATTTGTCATTGCATTGAAATTAATGATAATAAAGGAGAGTTTCAACATTTATCCCTGCCATGCTAGTATAAAAGAGATGTTGGCTCCATCATGTTGTCAGTACTGTAATAGAAAGGCCTTCACAGGACCTTTCTATTTATTTTTTTGTGAAAGTACTTTACCAGGAAGAATACATTGAGATTGTCTCTCATTTTTAAGCATTTCCTGTACCAGTGGTTCTCAACCCATGCCCTCAGTGGCTACTAACAGGCCAGGATTTGAGAATTTCCTTTTAAGACCACAGTTGAGTTAATCAATATGACTGAGCCTCTGATCAACACACTTGTATTCTAGCAGGGAGATTCCTAAGTCCTGGCCTGTTAGTGGCCACTGAGGGCACAGGCTGAGAACCTCTGTCCTGGACTCATGTTATCTACCTCAGAAGAGTGAAAGGTTGAGCTAACCTTGCTGGGACTAGAACCTGTGACTGTGTGGATTGAACAGAATCTACAGCTGGTGCATTAACCAACTGAGCCATCTCACCGGCTATGTGGTGAAACATCAAGGTCCTGCATGGAGGGATAACTAGAGTATGAAGTGGAAACTTGAGTGTGAATGGGCAATGCAAGCATGGAGGCAGGTGGCAAACTTAAGCATGCTACCCACCCTACTGGTCTCCTGAAAACCTGCATTTTTTACCTTTTACCAGTACTGGAGCTTAAAGGTAAACGGAGAAGGATCTATTAGGCTGCCCACCAGATGGGATTTTCTTCCCATCCATTGGATAGCCCAAATAAAGGGGTGACCCCAAATGTATTGCTAAATTGCCTGAAAAAAGCTTGCCTTATATGCAAGCAAATTCATTATACTCCATACAAAGTATAAACACCTGCCCCATCAGCAGTTTAAAACAGAGGTCCTTACCAGGTGGAAATCAACACTGTACATGCTAGAGCAATTGTATAAGCAGAATAAGTCCGTTAGCAAGTATACAACACATAACTGTAAGGCTGTGGAAGGGGAATCTTTGTTATCTGGCCAATCATAGCTAATGTGTGATATATATGAGTTGCTGAAACCTTTTGAGGAGACCCTTGCTGATTAGTCATGCTAAAGTAGGAAAACATGAAGAGCATCACCCATGATTCTTACAATAATGACAACACAGGAAAGAATGACATATTAGCATGCTTTGAGCAGAATACTCATATAGTGTTCAGTAACCATTTGAGTGTAAAAGGGGTACACAACACATTGCTTTACAATGTGTTGTACACCTCTCTGGCACTCAAAGAGTTAAACGCAATGAGGAATACATTCTTGCAATATTGCTGGACTCCATTGCTAACCCTTTGAGTACCAGAGAAGTATCCAATGCATAAAATTTCTGAATTTGTGCCAAAGAATCAACAACAGCGCTTTGAGGAATCAGAGTCTCTGAAAGAATATAAAGAAATCCTTACGGGCTGCGTGGAAGGTTGCATTGTGGAGGATGAGACAGCAGAAGGTTTCATCAGAGACTGTTAGTGTTGGTGGAACCAGCAGCAGCAGTCACATGAGACAGGTGTAGGGTTGCCACCTTTTCTTCAAAAAAATACTGGCCATGGCATTCCCATGGCATTGACAGAAGCCAATTTTTTACCGGCCTGCCGGTAAAATACCAGCTGGGTGGCAACCCTAGACAGGTGGTGGTGATGATTCCTATTAGCCCTAGTGCTGCTGAGTGTTCCCATCCTGGTCTGGCCCATGGCTCAACTGGGGTGGGATATCTGGCATCAAGCGTACACTGGTTTCCATCTCACTCCCCAGCTTTGTACTTTAGTTTTGCAGAGACAGTGAGCTTTAGGCTTCTTAACAGCCCTTTGTCACGCCTTCAGGATCCAGTCTCCTGTATCCCTGAAACTTTGAGACAAAAGGCTCTCATCATGTCTTCACTGCTGACACCAATCTCTTGCTCCTCACTTCGTGGTGACATAGAAGCCCTTGATGTCACACTTGTCGCCATAGTCACAGCAGAAGCAGGCACTCAGCCACACAATCTAGTTTTCCCCTCCTCAAATATTATCCCAGATTCCTGTTACTGCTTCTGTTGCTGTTGGATTTCCCTGACATCAGCAACAGTACCCCTCTACCTCTTTTTACTCAGTCTCTAGGAAGCAACACAATTCAACTTTATTTTTTATTTCTCTCTCCCTCTTTTTGCTTCTTTTCCAGAATCACTTCTGCCTAATTTACAACCAGGCAGCATGATGAGAAGTTCTGGGTTTTTACATAATGGTAGTGAGAAGGTTAAAAAACAGCAAATTCTTTCAGGAAAATCAGTGGTGTTAGTGAAAAGGCAGAAATTATCTGGTTTTCTGTATGGGCGGGAAAATTTTGACAAATTGTGAGTTCTCAGCAGAAATTCACACAAAAAACAGGATGTTTCACTCATCTCTACTTAAAGAGTATCACTTCTAAGGCAATGATTTGGAAAGCTGATCATTTAAAGGGATAGTAATGTTTCATAATAACAGCAGCTCTTATTAATAATCATAGTATTTGGACTTTGGAGAGTGTTATTTCAATTCTGTCAGAGTTGTAGTTCAAGAGTAATTCAATGACAAAGTATCCCCCTCCCACCCCTTTTACTGATGTAGCACTGTTCAGCCAGATCAGAAGGGAGGTGCCCAGGTAGACTGCAGAGAGGGACAATCTTCAATTAAGATAAGAGAAAAGCCTTAAAAACTTGTCAAGGGGGGCAGGGCTTTCATTGTTCTCATAGGAAGAAGATTGTCCCCTTCTGTTATCTGTCTGGTCTATGGACTGGAATCCACATCTGAGAAGAGATGGCTTACAATAGGTAAAAGGGGTGTTCTTAATGTTTTTTTAATGCCTACAAAATAAAATAAAGATAAAACGAAGTATTACTATCCCTTTAACAATCATGTTTTGCATTGTGTGCATTCAAATTTGTATATTCTGTGAAAGGATTCCTTGACAGAACTTTGAAAAATAGAGGTAATGGTGGGCTGAAAACTGGGCCACTATTTTAGGATAGAACTGTTTGTAGTAGTATTTTACTGCTGTCACTGTCAGTAACAGTATCCTGATGATGGTGTTTTAAATGCAGTATCATAGAAGATGTGCCTATGTTTATGCTTTACTCGCCATGACTAACAGTTACCTCACACAAACTGCATTTTTCCGAACACTATTTTTTTTTAAAAGAGAAGAAATTGACGACAGATACAAAGGCTGCGTGGCATCTATTTCTGGGCCTGCTATTATGCGCCTGCTGCATGCCTTTTGTGATGAAAATGATGAATAAGTACAGGATCCTTCAAGATTAGTAAATGTAGGAGTTATATTTCTTGAATCATCAGAATGAGGTGGAGATCTAGTTGTGCTTTTCCAGTAGAATGATAATGATGAGGATGAAGATGTTTGCTTCTGCTATTGTGCAATCCGTCTTTTGGCTTGATATTACAAAACCAAAACCAAGAAAAAAACCTGATATCTCGTCAAATTGTATCAGCACCGCGGGTTTAAAACATATTAACAATAGAAAAAAGAGAGATGCAGAGGGTAATACACCAATGAAAGTAGTGAGATCCGTGTAAACCCCTGCAGATAAACCTGTTCAGTGCTGTAAAGGATTGCACCTGTGTGATGAGGTTAAAACTTAAAGTGTTAGTAATGTCCAAAAAAAAGTTTTTTGCATTTAGAAGAGCTTAAAAAGCTGAGCTAAATGCAAAACAGAGTAAGGGAAACAGCACCCTATGAGTATGGGTGTGGAAAAGGTTTCTACATACTATTTACTAACTAAGTATCACTGAGGTGGATATATTCATAGCCTCAAGGAGGAAATTAACCCTAAAAGAAAACCCTATGCGTTTCGCTGCTCCCGTAAGGCAGCTTCAACTTATTTTGGCCTGTTTGGGGGAAAACCAGCCATACTAATATAATGGTCTGGCTGGTGTCATTTTAAATACAGAACTACCTAGTTTGTTTTAATTATAGAGTGGTTAAAGATTAAAGTGTTAGTAATGTCCCAAAAAAAGTTGTTTGCATTTAGAAGAGATTAAAAAGCTGAGCTAAATGAAAAAAAACGTATCTCTCAAACCTCTATGGTTTAAGAGATACAAGCGTTTAAAGTTCGCTGTTTCCTACTGACAGCTGTAAAGCTTTCAGCAGGAGATTTGTGTCGGTTGACACGGAGGCGCTTGAGAAGTGGCGCAATCTCGTTACTTACAAGGAATCCCTTCATTGGAATGGTCTAAAACGTGTGCCTGGTATTCAGGCACACGTTTTAGACCATTCCAATGAAGGGATTCCTTGTAAGTAACGAGCACTTCTCAAGCGCCTCCGTGTCGACCGACACGAATCTCCTGCTGACAGCTTTACATCTGTCAGTAGGAAACAGCGAACTTTAAACGCCAGTATCTCTTAAACCATAGAGGTTTGAGAGATACGTTTTTTTTCATTTAGCTCAGCTTTTTAATCTCTTCTAAATGCAAACAACTTTTTTTGGGACATTTTTTTTGGGACAAAATAAGTTGAAGCTGCCTTACGGGAGCAGCGAAACGCATAGGGTTTTCTTTTAGGGTTAATTTCCTCCTTGAGGCTATGAATATATCCACCGCAGTGATACTTAGTTAGTAAATAGTATGTAGAAACCTTTTCCACGCCCATACTCATAGGGTGCTGTTTCCCTTTACTTACTTCTCTGAGACTTAGGGACGGTTACCGGTGAAGTAACACACTGATCTGGGAGGTAATATTAGTGCCTGTTCTTTCTTGGTACAGGCTCCAGGGACATCTCTTTTACTTTCATTCTACCTACCTGTTCTATCTTAGCACAGGTACAGTTAGTTACACTGCGTGTGGATATTTCTATATTTCTGTACTTATTTTGGCCAAAACCTGTGTACTTCTATCTACCCAGCCATAATAATATAATGGTCTGGTTGTGTCATTTTAAATATAGAACTACCTAGTTTTAATTATAGAGTGATTAAAGTTTACGTTTTAACTAGTGTTGAGCGAGCACCACGATGCTCGGGTGCTCTGACCGAGCACCCCCTGAGGCTCGAGTGCTCGGCCGAGCACCCGAGCCCCATTGGAATGAATGGGGCGACACCAGGCACCCCCTGCTCTGATGAGGGGAGGGTGCCTGGTCAATGCCCCCTTCATCTCCGCTATGCCCCCTTCATCTCCGAATGCCCCCTTCAGCTCCGCAATGTCCCCCTTCAGCTCCGCTATGCCCGTCTTCCACAATGTGCCCCTTCATCTCCGCTATGCCCCTCTTCCACAATGTGCCCCTTCATCTCCGCTATGCCCCTCTTCCACAATGTCCCCCTTCATCTCCTCTATGCCATAGAGGAGATGAAGGGGGACATTGTGGAAGAGGGGCATAGCGGAGATGAAGGGGCACATTGTGGAAGAGGGGCATAGCGGAGATGAAGGGGCAC
Organism: Rhinophrynus dorsalis; assembly: GCA_037306005.1. NCBI lineage: Eukaryota > Metazoa > Chordata > Amphibia > Anura > Rhinophrynidae > Rhinophrynus > Rhinophrynus dorsalis. The sequence goes on along the minus strand of CM074718.1, from coordinate 268,530,851 downwards.
ATTGTGGAAGACGGGCATAGCGGAGATGAAGGGGGACATTGTGGAAGAGGGGCATAGAGTCTATGCCCCTCTTCCACAATGTCCCCCTTCATCTCCGCAATGCCCCCTTCATCTCCGCAATGCCCCCGTACCTCCAGTCCCTGGTGGTCCAGCGGAGCTTCTTCGGATCTGTGCCTCTTCCGGCACAGATCCCCGCCACCCGAACATGTCGGGCGAGCACATGGCGGTACTCGACGAGTACCGCCATGTGCCGAGCAGAGCGATGCTCGAGCCGATCCGAGCATCGGCCGAGCACGCTCGCTCATCACTAGTTTTAACCTATTCACACAGGTGCACTCCTTTACAGCACCGAACGGGTTTATCTGCAGGGGTTTACAATAGGGGGATAAAGAGGGAGGAAAAATAAGGGATAACGAGTGGAATAAAGAGGCAAGGTGGTAATAAGAAAAGTAGTGGAAAAAGATAAAGGGGAAAGAGGGAGGAAGAGTTAAGAATGGAATAAAGAGAAAGATGCAAGGGGGGATAAAGAGGCAAGAAGGGGAGAAATAATATATTTCTCTCCATCTTGCTGTTGCCTCCCTTGTACTT